>OY986964.1:4198041-4290360 GCA_963920575.1 Narthecium ossifragum | reverse complement strand
CGCCGCCTCCATGCCGTCTCTTCAGTTGGGATTGTTGAGGTGTGGAGCCTGATCTTCTCCTGGTCTTGGATTATGATACGGGCCCCGACTATGACGCACTACGCAGAGTTGACGGGGTCCGGGGCAGCGCCCCGGCGGGGGTTAGGTCGCGGGGCCCGGGGCAGCGCACCGGCGGGGGTTTCCGGGGCAGCGCCCCGGGAACAAAAACGGATTTGAGATCCGTTTAATAGGGGTAGTTTATGTAATTTTACCTACACCCTATGTGCCGAAACCCTAGGATATGAGGGTTTTATATGGGCGGCCGTCATTGTATCTTGTAATTGCTTCTTTTGCCTTTGATAGTGAAACTCCAGCAACTCCGTGGACGTAGCCCTGTTCTAGGGTGAACCACGTAAATCTCTGTGTCTTTGTTTTCCCTATTTCTTTGATTCTCGTTCCTAGAAAATCCTAATAACTGGTATCAGAGCTTGGTTCGAGTGGGAGCGATGGGAAGCGAAGATGGAGTTGTTTGTGGGCTCGATAAATTCGATGGGAAGGATTTCGGATTTTGGAGAATGCAAATCGAAGACTACCTCTATGGCAAGAAGTTGCATCAGCCTCTCCTTGGGACGCAACCAGAAGGGATGAACGACATTGAGTGGAATCTCCTTAATAGACAAGTGTTGGGTGTTATCCGGTTGACATTGTCTAGAAGCGTTGCACATAATGTGGCGAAGGAGAAGACTACTGCGGATCTGATGAAGGTCTTGTCCGATATGTATGAGAAACCCTCTGCAAATAATAAGGTACATCTCATGAAACGTCTCTTCAATTTGCGTATGGCTGAAGGTGCTGCTGTTTCAGAACATCTGAATGAGTTCAATGATGTGGTGAATCAATTGTCATCAGTTGAAATTAATTTTGATGATGAAGTGCGTGCCCTAATTGTTTTAGCATCTCTGCCAAATAGTTGGGAGGCAATGAGAACGGCTGTGAGCAACTCAATTGGTAAGGAAAAGTTAAAGTTCTCTGATGTTAGGGATCAGATTCTTAGCGAGGAGATTCGCAGGAAGGACTCAAGAGAGAGTACTTCGAATTCTGGTTCCGCTCTAAACGTTGAAGAACGTGGTAGAGGATCAAATAAGAACTTTAACCGAGGGAGGTCTAAACCAAGACAAGGAAGAAGCCAGTCACGGTTTGGACGAAAACAAGAGGGTTGCTAGAATTGTGGCAAACCTGGCCACATAAGAAAAATTGCAGATTGCCCAAGAAAGGGGAGAACAAAACTGATGCTGTCAATACTGTTATGGAAGAGATACATGATGCTCTACTATTATCTGTTACTAGTTCATTTGATTCTTGGGTTCTAGACTCTGGGGCCTCTTTTCATACCACTGCACATCGGGAAATTATGGACAACTATGTGAGCGGTAATTTCGGGAAGGTGTACTTGGCTGATGGTGAGGCCATGGATATTGTGGGTATGGGAGAAGTCAGAATAAAAGTGTCGAATGGGTCGATATGGAAGTTGCAGAAAGTTCGGCATGTTCCACAGTTGATGCGTAATTTGATCTCTGTTGGTCAACTTGATGATGATGGCTATGCCATTAATTTCGTTGCTGGGGCATGGAAGATCTCAAAAGGGGCAATGGTAGTTGCTCGTGGAAACAAGTCAGGTACCCTTTATATGACATGCAGTAATAGTGACACTATTGCAGTTGCTGATTCAGGGGATGAGTCTGTTTTGTGGCATAGATGACTTGGTCACATGAGTGAGAAGGGCATGAAGGTGTTACAGTTAAGGGGAAAGCTTCCTAATCTCAAATCTGTCCAATTTGACTTGTGCGAGAGTTGTATCATGGGAAAGCAGAAACGAGTTGGTTTTTTGAAAGGAGGACAAAACTTGAAGAAGGAGAAGTTAGAGCTCGTTCATACAGATGTATGGGGTCCCTCTCCAGTTGCCTCTCTTGGAGGCTCCTATTATTATGTGACCTTCATTGATGACTTTAGCAGAAAGGTATGGGTTTATTTTCTGAAAAATAAATCTGATGTGTATGCTACTTTTAAAAACTGGAAAGCACATGTGGAGAATGAGACAGGTCTGAAAGTCAAATGTCTTAGGTCTGATAATGGAGGGGAATACACTGATAACAGATTCAAGGAATATTGTGCTGCCAATGGAATAAAGATGGAGAGAACCATTCTTGGAACACCACAGCAGAACGGTGTTGCTGAGCGCATGAATAGAACAATTAATGAACGAGCTAGGAGCATGAGACTGCATGCTGGTCTTCCTAAGATGTTTTGGGCTGATGCTGTTAACATCGCTACTTACTTGATAAATCGTGGGCCATCAGTTCCTTTGGATTGTAAAATTCCAGAAGAAGTATGGACCGGGAAAGAGGTAAATTACTCTTCTTTGAAAGTATTTGGTTGTCTGGCTTATGTTCATGTTGATTCTGCTGCTAGAACAAAACTTGATTCCAAATCTCAGAAGTGCTACTTTATTGGCTATGGTGATGCTGAGTTTGATTATCGATTTTGGGATAGTCAAAATCGAAAAATTATTAGAAGCAGAAATATCATTTTTAATGAACAGGTGGTGTACAAGGACAAATTGGGAGCAGATAATGAAGCCACAGACTCTCGAGAAGTTGTTAACTTCGAAAATTTTCCTGTGAATGACTTGCAAAACAATGTCCCAGAAAATCAGGAGAATGTAACCCCACAGGAGGAACCTTATACTCTAGTTAATGTGCTCAGACGATCTTCCAGAACCATTAGAGCACCGCAACGTTTCTCTCCCTCTTTGAATTACATTCTTTTGACTGATAGTGGTGAACCTGAAAGTTACGAGGAAGCTATTCAGGCTGTTGACTCAACCAAGTGGGATCTTGCTATGAAGGATGAAATGGACTCCTTAATGTCAAATAAGACATGGCGGTTGACTGAGTTACCCAAAGATAAAAAGGCACTGCATAACAAATGGGTATACAGAGTAAAAGATGAGCATGACGGCAATAAAAGATACAAGGCAAGGCTGGTTGTGAAGGGCTTTCAACAGAAAGAGGGTATTGATTATACAGAGATTTTCTCTCCTGTGGTGAAGCTGACTACAATCAGATTGGTGCTAGGAATCGTAGCACAAGAAGACTTGCATCTGGAGCAACTAGACGTGAAGACGGCTTTCCTTCATGGTGATTTAGAGGAGGACATATACATGCAACAACCTCAGGGCTTTATAGTGCCAGGAAAAGAAAATATGGTATGCAAACTTCAAAAGAGTTTGTATGGGCTGAAGCAGGCTCCTCGACAGTGGTACAGGAAGTTTGACAACTTTATGAGCAGCAATGGTTTTCTGAGGACCGAGGCCGATCACTGTTGCTATGTGAAAAGGTTTGATAGTTCTTATATCATCTTACTTCTTTATGTGGATGATATGTTGATTGCAGGTTCATGCAAAAAGGAGATTGACAACCTGAAGGAGCAATTATCATCAACTTTCTCTATGAAGGATTTGGGAGCTGCCAAGCAAATCCTTGGGATGAGGATTACTAGGGACAGAGCAGATGGTTCCTTGCTATTATCACAAGCTGAATATGTGAAGAAAGTGTTGGGGAGATTCAACACGGATGGTGCAAAACCAGTAAGCACACCTCTGTCTAATCATTTCAAACTATCCAAGGAGCAATCACCTGCAACAGATGAAGAGCGTGCTTACATGGCTAAGGTACCTTATTCTTCTGCTATTGGTAGCCTTATGTATGCCATGGTCTGTACTAGACCATATATTGCACATGCAGTGGGAGTTGTGAGCAGGTATATGAGTAATCCAGGAAAGCAACATTGGGAAGCAGTGAAGTGGCTTTTGAGATACTTGAGGGGCTCTACAGATTCAGCACTGTGTTTCAGAAAGTTATCCAATGGTCTGCAAGGTTATGTTGATGCAGACATGGCTGGAGATATTGATGGTAGAAAAAGTACTACATGATATATATATATATACCTTGTGTGGTACAACAGTTAGTTGGGTCTCCAAGTTACAGAAGATTGTCGCTCTTTCCACTACTGAGGCAGAGTATGTTGCTATGACAGAGGCATGCAAAGAGATGGTATGGTTGCAAGGTTTCCTGGAGGAGCTTGGTCAGGGGCACGGAAAGGGTACTTTGCATTGTGATAGTCAGAGTGCTATTCAACTTGCCAAGAATCCGGTATTCCATGCTAGGACTAAGCATATACAGGTCCGGTATCATTATATACGATCAGTTTTGGAAGATGGAGATTTCATATTAGAGAAGATTCAGGGAAGTCAAAATCCGACAGATATGTTGACCAAGGTTGTGACTGTTGAGAAACTGAAGCTGTGCTCAGCTTCAGTTGGTCTTCAAGCTTAAAGTTGAAGAGGTTTGAGTTGCTGTGAGTATTCGCTTTGGAAGTAAAGAGGAGTTGGTTTGCTCGATACAGTCTCCAAGTGGGAGAATTGTTGAGGTGTGGAGCCTGATCTTCTCCTGGTCTTGGATTATGATACGGACCCTATGTGCCGAAACCTTAGGATATGAGAGTTTTATATGGACGGCCGTCATTGTATCTTGTAATCGCTTCTTTTGCCTTTGATAGTGAAACTCCAGCAACTCCGTGGACGTAGCCCTGTTCTAGGGTGAACCACGTAAATCTCTGTGTCTTTGTTTTCCCTATTTCTTTGATTCTCGTTCTTAGAAAATCCTAATAGGGATCATCGTTCTCAGCAAGCCCCTCACGTACACGAGACAAAGGGCATTTTAGTCAATAGAATTTTATAACCAACCATAAACGCGTAGATTTGGACCTAATGCCTTAAAAAAAACATAGCTAGATTATGCAATGAGTATTTACCAGATATTGGACGCATATTACCAAATATCTGAAAAAAAAGCTAATAAAATAGTTAAGCGGCATTAATAGGCGCGCAGCACTGTTTGGTCTTGGCAAGTGAAGTAATGAGGTTCAGAAACTAATAGGGACGATCAGCTTCAACGGCCTCCTTCTTAAACATACTTGATGAATGAATGGCTATGTCAGCTACCTAGCAAGACTTGCAGTTGCGTATGAAATGCAGGAGCCATAACTACCTAACAAGACTTGCTGTCGGGTATGAATTGCAGGGGCCAAAACCACCAAAACAAGACTTGCAATTACGTGCGAAATGCAGAAGCCATGAATGTGTCGCCATTGGTGGTTGGATGCTGTCAACCTTAATTTATTTCTTTCTTTCTTTTTCAAGGGATGTATTGAATTCAGAACTTCTAGCCAGCACCTTATCTAACCTACTTGAAATATGTAAGCAAGCATCTCAAATTGTACACACAGTACGTGAACTTGTTTGCTTAATTAAATGTTCTCATTAATGAAGAGGTTTCATCTTGCCTATTCCTCACAGGTTTCACGAATGACTGTATGCATGCAGGTACGACAAAGGCATGATATATAGGCTAAAGTTTATATTTGGTACCTATAAAATATGTGAATTATAAATTTAGTATATGAGCTTTGTTATTTACCAATTTGGTATCTTTAGTATTAATACCGTAACAATTTAATCGGAAGCTTGAACTGCGTCAAAATTCTAACGGAAAACTCCTCCTTTCCCAGCCCCGGCAATCTTGCAGCTACCTCCCGTTACCACCGGCGAAGGCTTCTCCTTCTCCGACATCTCCGAATACCACTCCATCTCTCTCCATCTCTCCACCATCGCCACTCTCTAGACCTCCTCATCCAGCACCCCCCCACGTCCCGTCCTTGTCGTCGACCGCCACACCGAGCTCCCTACCTCTCCTTCGGAGCTTCCACCCGATGACACTTTCCCTTCCGACGACGCTCGACAACACCACGGCACCGCCCGACTACCCCTTCTCGCCAAGGACCTCCCGAGCTCCGTCCCCTCCACCAGATCTAGCGCCGGCTCCTTGGAGCCGGTAGCCCACGGCCTCCCAGCGATGT
Source organism: Narthecium ossifragum (assembly GCA_963920575.1). NCBI lineage: Eukaryota > Viridiplantae > Streptophyta > Magnoliopsida > Dioscoreales > Nartheciaceae > Narthecium > Narthecium ossifragum. The sequence goes on along the minus strand of OY986964.1, from coordinate 4,284,405 downwards.
CCGCGCCTCAGATCCAGTGTCCCCTCGCCACTGCACCCCCCCTCCGACCCCTTCCAGGCGGGATCTGACGACCCATCACCCCTCATTGCCGAGATCCTCCCCGAGATTGAACTCACGTCAGAACCCAGCGTCGCCACCCCTCCTCGCCAATGACCTCCCGAGCTCCGTCCCCTCCACCGGATCTAGCGCAGCCTCCTTGGAGCCGGTAGCCCACGCCCTCCCAACGTCGTCTGCCCTCAGATCCAGTGTCCCCTCGCCGTTGCAAACCCCCTCCGACCCCTTCCAGGCGAGATCCGACGACCCAACACCCCTCATCACTGAGATCCTCCCCGAGATTGAACTCACGTCAGAACCCGACACCGCCACCGCTCAACACCGCCGCCTCCGCCCTCCCGGATCTAATCCAAGGCTAGATCCAACATCCCTGCCACCTCCGACCATCTCCTTCCGCGTTCGTGACACCGGAACCCAGTAAAACCGCTCACGGGATATCACGTGAGCGGAATACCGTCAACTGAGGAGAACGACAGATGACAGTAGGTACCATATTGGTAAGTCAAGGTACATGAGGTACCAAATTTGTAAATAGCAAAGATCAAGTACTAAATTTGTAATTCACATATTTTACATGTATCAAATATGAAATTTAACCTAATATATATCCACGGATGGTAGATTTGCGTAGTAAATTTTACAAGAGTACGTGGTCATTATAGCTTGCAAGAGGATATGGTGAAAAACATTTCTGAAATCATTTTGTATTTAGATCCTACGTACCTGTAACTACAGATTTATACTTTTGTGTCCCCGAATTAAACTGATTGAGAGTAGAAAACAAATGAAACTATCTCAATGAGGGTATGTGTCACTACTCACTAGAAAAGTACATAAAGTTGAGGGCCTTATATATAAGCTTACTAACTAGCTAGCTAGATTAAGAAGATGCCGATACTAATTATGATCAGTATAGGTTGCATTGCTCACATCCTACAAGGAGCTTTAATTTAGAATCATGAGTATACCTCAATGAACGTAAAGCTGATTTCCACACTTGATTAATATATTACTGCGTGACCTTTGCGTCTTGCATGTTTTTTTTCTGCTAATTAAGAGTCTAAAACCGTAGCATTCCAAGAACTTGAGTTGTTTTGACCTCGTGCAGGATTCAAAACAAAGAAGAGTATTCGGCATATATATTATCTATCGATCATCTCTTCTGGATATATATTCTTTGTCTTATCATCTTATGTATAAGTTGTACTCGATCATGTTAATTGATGCTGAACTTTCACATGCATGTTTATAGCCAGCCTAAATGACGAAGGGTAACGTGAACCTCTCTATGGGAGAGACAATCAGATTTCTCAAGAGGAGAAAACAAAAACCCTAATTTTTATTCATCATCAAAAACTGACTCTTACAAACTCTAAGTCCTCTTTTATATGTTTAAGGAGAGACCAGACCAACTCATACATGGACTCTGATATGAATTAACCTAATCAAAGTACTAAATCCGGAATTCAAATGGGAGAAAACCCACTAGAAATAGGAAATTCGTTAAAAAAAGAAAGACCAAACAAACTGCCTAAAAATGAAAGTTTTTCACTAAAACGAGATTTTAAGCCAAAGGAAAAGGAATTTAGAGATTCGGAGGTCAAGTCATGGAGAGATCTTCTCCGATGAATCATGACGGGCTCGTCGAGCCGGTCGTTTTCACTGGTCGCACGCCCCGATCGGACGTCGTGGTTGAAAGTTATGCTCATCCGACGGTTAGGGTCGTCCGAAGATCTGAGTCGGACGGATGGAGTCCGAACGCGTCCGAATCACCTCGGGAGCTGCTCCGGATTGGACTCGATCAGGTCTAGGCTTGGCCCATCATCACTAAAGCTTATTTTTGGATGGATTTTACTCTTTAATTCTTCCCGGCCTCATATACATATCAGACAGTACTGCCAAGTTTCACAAGTCTGACGAAGAACAAAACGAACCTTTGAAAATGGCTTCCATATATAAGTTTACAATTTACAATGATGCTGAACTATAAAAAAGCTTCCTTGACCTTTTAACCTTAAAATACTCGGCTGACCCATTCACCAACAAAACTTCCAACAATGACCTCGTTTAAAAGGCTGTTACGTGCTTCTCGGACATACCAATCAAACATTAATTATCCTACGATTTGGCGAAGAAAATAAAATAAGATAGATATTTTGAAAAAAATTCCCCTGCTCTGCCCCCCCCCCCCCCCCCCCCCCCTTCTCAACATGTGGATCCGCCCATGCTCCACAGAGTCATATATTATCATTGGCTAAATAGAATAATCATAAATAATAAATATAATAAGGGTAAAAATCATTTTGGTCCCCTCTAGTTTCAGGATTTTCTATTTCAAACCATGTGTTTCAAAACGTAACAAAACAGACCCTGTAATTACAATAATTTCACTTAAAACTCAAATTACTGACGACCATTTCTTGACTTAACGGCCGTTAGTAATTCATTTTGAGAAAATATTATTTTGGTCCTCTCTAGTTTTAGGGTTTTTCATTTTAAACCCTATGGTTACAATAATTTCATTTTAAACCATGTGTTTCAAAACGTAATAAAACAAACCCTGTGGTTATAATAATTTCACTTTAAACCCAAATTTAGTAATAGTCGTTACAGACTTAACGTCAAACTGGCTTTGACCCAATGTTGACTGGTTTATTATGTTCTCTCTCTTCCCTCACTTATCTCCCTCTAGCCGCCTGCGGCTTCCTGACGCCAGACCGCCCAGGCACCCCGCCTCCAGATCTCTCTTGACAGGCTGAGATCTTAGGCAACCCAAGATGGGATTTGAGGTGACCCAAGAGGCCATTACTCTAATTTCTCCCTTCACATCGGTGGCCTTCTACTCCTGCATATTGATGCCGCCACCCATGCAAGCTCTTCCCAGCTTGGCGTTAAGTCCGTAACGACCGTTACTAAATTTGGGTTTAAAATGAAATTATTGTAACCATAGGGTTTAAAATGAAAAACCCTGAAACTAGAGGGGACTAAAATGATATTTTCCCTTTCATTTTAAACCCTGTGTTTCAACAAACGGCCCTTACTAAATTTGGATTTAAAGTGAAATTATTGTAACTACATGATCTGTTTTGTTACGTTTTGAAACACAGGGTTTGAAATGAAAAACCATGAAACTAGAGGGGACCAAAATGATTTTTACCCATATAATAATGTTCTGAAGTCACTAGGGCAATTCATAAGATCAATGGTAATTTCATAAATATTGCCATTAAATGATCATTATCTTTAGCTTTAACACAGTTGAAGTATTTGACCATAGATTTTACATAAAATATTCAAATTGGCCGATTCTTGAACCATTGGAAAGATGACGAAAAGATATACAATTTTCCCGTTGACGAGATTTTCAGATTCCATCGTTTAGTGCGTCAAACTGCGGCCAAAGTATCTAGTGATAAAATAATAAATAATGACTGAATTTTCAATCGTCCAAAGAATCTAATCGGCCAATTTCCAATCTCAATCGGCCAAATATCCGATCGACCATATTTTGATCGATTATTTTAATAATGGTCGTCAACGTAGTTTGATTATTTCGGTCATAGCTTTATCATACGATGTCCAAATTGGTTGATTTTTAGACCGATGAAAAGGGAATTTGAAAACCTACAACTTTCATGGGAAGAGTTTTGTCAAATTCCAAGGCTATCATCTGCTAAATTGCAGTGGAATACATGACACTTTATGTGATGGTAGTCTCATAAATAACTAAAGATGTCGACCAGATTCAGTTTTGACAGTTCCAGAGCAGTTTAGACGGTTCCAAAATAGTTATACCAGGAGCTCTATAAAATGAAGGAAGATGAAGAAGAAAACGCTCTCATGAAATCAAGAGCAAAATCAGCTTTTATCTTTATTTCCAATGTAGTTTTTTTATATTTATTTCAAATGTAGTCTTTTATCTTTATTCCCTAAGTAACATTTTATCTTTATTTCCAATGTAGCTTTATTTGTCTTCATGTATCTTTAAATTTCAGCAATGAAGCATTTTCTTTCTTTTAATTTCCTGCAATGAAGCTATCATTCATAGGAGTAGTTCTAGCATAGTTCATCCATTTTTCATCCATTTCGCATCATCTATTTTCCACCACTTCTCATCATCCATTTTTCACCATTTCTCATCATCCATTTTCTACCATTTCTCATCGTTCATTTTCCACCATTTCTCATCGTTCATTTTCCACCACTTCTCATCGTCCATTTTCCACCACTTCTCATCATTCACATTTATCATCGTCCATTTTTCATCGTTCATTTCTCATCATCCATTTATCATCGTCCATTTCTAATGATCCATTTTTCACTTTCTATCTTTATTTATCATCCATTTTTCCACATCTTTCACACCTCTGTTCTAAGTTTGAATGAGTTGAGCCTTTGCATATCCTCGATTTTGACTATTTTGATTTTTACTGGTTAAAGGTAAGATTTCCACGTTAAAAGAAACTATAGAATTATGCAATCTGTCATATTATACATGGATACTAAATAGAGGAGTTTTTCCTCGGTAATTGATAGCCTTATCTTATTTTTCCTTAATAGAGTATTATTGGCTGTCTTTGTAGCTACATGATTTGGATTTGCTCTTTTAAGAGAAATCTGATGCTAGATTGATGGATCTCGGTTATTATATATTAGGGTGGTTCTCTTCACTCACGTAAGCTCAAACTATCACACGACTCAAATGCTAGGATTGAATCGCGTCTGTCTCAGAGGATAAAGCATTGTTTTTATCAGACGATGATGCATTATTCGATGCGTTAAATGAAACTGTCACTCATTATTTTCATCTTTGAGCTATGCCATGCATCTCACAAGTGACAAGGTGATGAGATTGTGACAAAATTATCATACAAAATGGAGGATGGACAATGTCATCATATAAACATAAAAAGTAGTCAAACAAGGAGACACGCTGGCCTTATAACTAAACCCAAAGCCTCCGGTTCGGATGGCTATTTTTAAAGTTCCGCCATATCCAGGGGTATATTCGTCTTTTCACCTCTCCCGCCATCCTGTGACTCCTGTCCAGCGTAAAGCCCCGCCACTGGTCGTCCAACGTTCAAACCCATCGCGGGACGACCGCAACCGTAAAGCCCTAATTTCAGCTACCAAGACACCACCTTCTTCCTCTAATCATGGATTCTCGAAACCCTAATCCCCCTCCACCCTCCCACACGAACCGTAATTCTAACTGCAGCCCCCCCAGAGATCCTCTCCGACGAGAGCGCAAGAGATCGTCGGATCCAAGTACCCGTATATCTCCTCGCTCGTCTTTGGAGAAGGGGTCGAGGGGGTTGGGGTCGATAGAGAATCGCAGTTATCTTGAATTAGGCTTTCGTGGATGTGGAGAAGCGGGGGGGCTAACCGGAATGGGAATGGCGCCGGGAGTGACGGCAACGGCGGGGCGCCACAGCTGGTGGCGGTGGCCGTAGACAGCGACAAGAACAGCCAGCACGCTCTTAAATGGGCGGCTGACCACATCATAACAAGGGGGCACATCTTCGTGATTCTCCATGTCCGCAGCAAGATCACCTCCATCCCCACTCCAAGTGAGATGGATACCTTTTCCCTTCTTCATTTTTTATTTTCTACTTTGGTAAATTTTGCAGCTTTGTTTCTTTATCCTTGCTCGTTGAAGAAAATTGGTTTCTTGTTTTGTGATTCTAGACATTAGGTCAAAATGTTTATTTTCTGGTTTGGAATTTGAATTCAGAATATATCTTTCTGTCTTTATTTCTCTTTGAATAAGTTTTTCATCTTGGAGTCATTTTCTTGCTTATTTCCGTGTTTATGGCACGCAAATCCTACAGTTTCTGGGAAAGTTCATATCTAGGCCTTGGGATTTTATCCTGGGAAACGATATTATTATGTATGAGTAAAATTCAGTTCGATCATTCTTAATGTGTTTCATTAGCTAGTAAATATTCTACTATGGCTATGGCTGAGAAGAATGAGAATTTTTCACCTTTTCATGATCTCCTTGTGAATAATTATGAGGTCTGTTTCCTTTTTGATGTCACCCTTGCAATGCTCTGTGATTTATCATACGAAAGAATGAAAACAGATTTCTGAAACTCGATGGTACCATATTGACTTGTGTGTTTGTTCAAGTTATTCGTTATCTTCTTGGATTAGTTGTGACAAGATCTATGATGTAGAAGATCACCCTGATTTAGGGGATTGGCTTTTCGTAATTCTTGTGGAAAATAAGAACTTAGATTGCCTGCAGAATCAGAGTGTGTTTGAATGGAATATGGGAATGAAAATTATTTATTTTTGGAAAATCTCAGCTATTGATCTACGTCATCCATGTACAAGTGCATAGGATCGTATACCATCACATAAAGACCTTTTGTTTCCATGATTAGCTGATTCAAGTATTTAAAATGGATTTTGAGCACCATGATGTATGCACGTGGCTCTCCTGCTATGATTCTGAAGTTTAGCTTTTCTTTACTTTTTTTTTGTTTTTGTGTATTGCTGAAAATTCATGTTTAATTTTGCAGCTGGATACCAACTTCCAATTGATGAAGTGGAGGACGACGTTGCAGCAGCAGTTCTTGAGCAAATAGACTTGCAAACTAAAGAACTACTTCTTCCCTTTCAATGTTTCTGCAGCAGAAGAGGGGTATGGAACTCACTTTGTTTCCTGAATAAAGATTTAAGACTTTAAGTTATCTTATTAGAGTATATATATATATATATATGTTGCTGCACTTTATTAGGCTTTAGCGTTTCAATGGATGAATAAATTCATTGGGTAAAGCTTCTGACCTCTCAGGGTGGTACAATTAACTCCTGTGGCTTATAGGGTTTTTCTTTGTCCTCTGTAATGAAGTCTTTTTTTCTGGGTGTTGTTGCTTACCATTTCCTACTGACCTCGGATATTATTGTTTTGTGCTCTTCTCTCTTGCAAATCCAGTTGCAATGCAGAGAAGTTATTCTGGACGACAATGACATACCAAAGGCAATCGTTGATTTTGTAATTCACCAATCTGTTGATAAGCTAGTTCTTGGAGCATCATCTAGGAATGCATTAATTAGGTACCAAATTTCACTTCGGGTTTGTAACAAAATGATTTTTCAAGTTTGGCTTTTGACTATGATCTCAGCATTATAAATCCATGAAAATTCTTAGCTCTATCGTTTCCTAAGCAGAACTTTTAGGCAAGCGGATGTACCGACTTCTGTTTCTAAGACCGCACCAGACTTTTGCTCTGTATACATTGTATCGAAGGGGAAGATATCTTCAGTTCGGCCTGCACGTCATCCGAACAAGTACTCTTTCAGCAAGCAAATTCGCGAGTTCGAAGCTGCTGGAAACCAATTCCAGTCAATTAAAAGTTTGTCATCCTTTTATTTGGCTAGTTCACTGTTTTATTTTTTCATATAGCTTAAATTTTTCCTTTTCTTAAGGAAAGGTTTCCTGGTTTGACTGCCATAATGCATTTTGACTTTACAGGTGAGCCAGATATCAGGTGCAATGCAGCTGAAAGGTTAAGTGACCACAAGTTTTTTTTTTATGAGATCTTAAAGCATATGTTGTTATTCTGTTTGCATGGTGTTGCATTGCTATTTTGTTATTCGGTTATTTCTTGTGTTGCTGATGCTGAGTGTTTAACAGGTCTGCTTTGGTCCATGGTTCAAGAATTCCTAATGGCAATGACTACATGCTGTCCGAAAGGAAGTACGGTCATGGAAATGGTGGAAGGACGAATGGGTTCAGCCAAGCTGCGGAAAATTATAACAATTCATATCAGAGTGTAGCTTCATGTCCCAGCCCAAGCAGGACAAGCATTGACCGACCTCCATGTTACTATCCACGAGAATATGGCAATGTTGAGGGGCGTCAATCACGTTTATCTAATATGTATACTCCCCGAGATGAGTCCATGAGATGTTATGAAGGAAACAAGTCTGGTGGCACCTATTGGTCAAGTGGCTCTAAATCCAGCGGATTTGAGGATTCACCTCCTTTCTCAGCTAAGGACTCCACAAGTTCTTGGTCCAACAATTCGTCGGTAAGCTTGAATTTTCTTTCTGCAGTCTAATTCTTTTATGATCCCAATCTGCCAATTATCGTGTCATTGTTCTTGACCATGACGACATTCATTGTAAAATGGGTAATCCTTTCTTTCTGGGATTAGTGTACAAGAAACCTTACCTATATTAAGCCTGAAACCTGATTACTACAAGTGAGATTACTTAATAGTTCCTACTATCTATATTTTTTTGGTTTTTTCTTTTCTCCTTTAGTGTAAATTGATGTCTTAACGCAGATGTTTAGAAAGGCTAATTTCACATCAGTGCTAGAAAATCCATAAGCATTTTAAGATAAAATTTATTGCGCTAGTTAGGAGGATTTTGCCATCTGTATCCATCTTTCTTAGAATTAATAGTTCTTTGTTTATTCAATATGGTCATTTGCGACATCTGCTGATCTTTGTTGAATGATTCTTACAGAGATTTTGTTGTTTCAGGAAGATGTTGATGATGAGATCAGAAGACTGAAGCTTGAATTGAAGCAGAAAAGGGATATGTATGAAAGTTCTTCTATGGAGGTATGCAATAAAAAGCAGAAGTATGAAGCTTGAAAATTTTAATTTGGCATATAGACACTGAAACCTCTTGGTAAATGATTGTATATTCTGCTTGATATTGACAATATAACTTGTTAATTCATTGCTATTTTCCATCATAGTGAACCCTACTATTGAATGATTCTGTGCTTGCTATTCGGTGAAAAATTCAATAAGTTGGAACACATATGCAGGCATTATTTAGAGTAAATCTTTACCAATGCCTATAGACATGCTTCAGCCAACTTGTTTGCAGAATTATGAAGCATTATTCTGCACATGCAGGCTCAGTTTAAGAAGGCTGATGGCGAACTACAAACTGAGGCAAGATCTGGTGAACAATCCACTCTTACAGCTCTCCATATTGCAGTTGAAGACAATTACAGGCCTAAATCATTGACTAAAGAAGCACAAGCTACTGAAAAGAAGAATGTGGAGGAAAGCCAAGGGTTCGATGCTGACAGAAGTTTTTCGCAGGCGATGTTAGAGAAGAGTAAATTGCCGGATGGCTTCTCTTCAGATGTTAGATATAGAAGATATACCACTGAAGCGATTCAGAAGGCAACAAATAACTTTTCTGATGCTCTTAAGATAGGGGAGGGAGGATACGGACCTGTATATAAATCTACACTTGATCATACTCTTGTTGCAATCAAGATTCTCCGACCTGATGCAGCTCAAGGAATGAAACAATTTCAGCAGGAGGTATGTCTTAAAGATAAAATTTTCATATCTCCTTCCTTTTTATTCCACGATTTGCTACACTAAATTTGTTGATCTTTTCTCTATCTTGAAATGTCCTTGAATTTCCTTGTAAGAACTTCGCATCTGCACAGAAATGCTCAAGCAACTGCATTTGCATCATTAATTGGATAAGCTATTATCTATAGAGCTATATCTGAATCCACTCCTAGCTTGTTAAGCTTTTCTTTTATACTAGCCTTATGTGGGTTTCTGGCAATGTTTATCTGTCCCGAATAGGTATATAAGGTGCCTTTTCTATGCAAAGGTGCTTTTCCTACTGCAAGTTGTTGCATTAGTTGCATGTTATGCCACATCCTCTGTGGTTGAAATCTATGCTACCATTCTTTTGGTTCGAGGTCATCTTTGTGGCATTCAGAAAACCTTTTCCTTCCTACATCATGCGCAGGTTTTTCGGTTATTGAACAGTTTATCTCCCACCGTCAAGTCTCATATAGCAATTTCATTTGTTATGTTCTTGCATAGAGCCCAGAGCGCTTCCTATTACTTTGGGATCACTCTTTTGGTGTTTCATTCCTGGCCATTATCATGAAACATGGAGTTCTTTATTGTTTGTGTTCAAGCTTAATATCGAGTTTGCCACAAACTTCTTTATACCATGCGACGTTCCTTTCGACTCCAAAGTTTTCTTCAAAATCTTTATTTGCTATACTGACAGCTTTTGAGATGAGCAAAAATTGTTCAGGTGGAGGTGCTAAGCACCATTCGCCATCCAAATATGGTCCTTCTAATGGGTGCCTGTCCCGAGAATGGATGCCTGGTTTATGAGTTCATGGCTAATGGCAGTCTCGAGGACCGCCTCTTCTGCCTATCCAATACCCCTCCTCTCTCCTGGCAGCTCCGCTTCAAAATTGCTGCAGAAATAGCCACTGGCCTCCTCTTCCTTCACCAGACTAAGCCTGAGCCCCTCGTCCACCGTGATCTAAAGCCTGCTAACATCCTCCTAGACCACAACTTTGTCAGCAAGATTGCTGATGTTGGCCTTGCTCGCCTCATCCCTCCTCCCACTCTGGATTCTTCCACTCAGTACCACATGACTGCTGCAGCTGGAACTTTCTGCTACATTGATCCTGAGTACCAGAAAACCGGAATGGTTGGCACTAAATCCGACATCTATGCCCTTGGTATTATTCTCTTACAGTTGGTCACTGCAGCACCTCCTATGGGCCTTGCACATATTGTCGAGAGCGCCATGGAGAAAGGCAAATTCGAAGAACTACTGGATCCTAAAGTGACAGACTGGCCTGTTGACGACACTTTGAAGTTAGCGAGGCTAGGTTTGCAGTGTTCTGAACTTCGGCGCAAAGACCGCCCAGAATTAGGCTCTGTTGTGTTGCCGGAGCTAAATCGCCTGCGAGCATTAGCTGACTCCACCCTGGAAACTCCCTGGATGCATCCCCGCTCAATGAGCTACAAGGTAATATATATGTCACTGGAAACAGTTGTTTTCCTTCCTCTTCATTCTTTTCTTTGTTTTACAGAGATTTGTGAACTATGATCAACTACCATTTTAAGGCCATTTTTCTAACATGACTGCAACTGACTGTTCTTACAGGAGTCCGCAAGGTACTGCCCTATGGGAATGCCATTTGATAATGGACCACTTGGAGGGGCATCCTGCGCTTGAGGAGAAGAGCAAACCGCTATCAGCATTGAGCTGTGATTGCATATGGTATACTTTTATTTATGCGGCCAGAATGTTGTTTTGCATCTGGCGAACTTTATAAAAATGAGGGAATAAAGTGTTGCAAACCAAATTCTACTCTCATTTTTCTTGCTTTTGGTACTTGCCATGTGAATGATCAATTACTTCTTTCTCTTTGTAAGTACTTAATTTATGAGATAAGCTTCGCAAGCTAAGAAAAGATGGGCTTTATCTTTCGACTTTAACAGGAAAGAATTATGTTCTTAATTAGACACCTATAGTGGCCCTATAAAATGTTGCTTCTTGCAAGAAGTTTGGATTTTTAAAGTAATCGTCTTTGGTTGAATCCTTGTTTCTTAATTTGCAGCATTTATCTTTCGATTTCTTCAATACTTGAGCAAACAACATGTTAATTCTTTGTTTGGGCACACCTCATCAGTACAAGCTCCTATAATGCCATCTTTCACCTTTGGATTCCATAAATCTTGAAATGCCACCACCTTTCCATAGGAATAGTCTAAAGCTTGGTCTGACAGGAGCACTCCATAGATTTATAACGACCTAAGGGGGGGTTTGATTTAAAAAGTATTTTCATTCTCTCTTTTTATACTTTATTTTCAAATTTTTAGAAAATGTTTTCAAAATGGATGATATGAATCAATGCTGGAACAAGTAGCAAAGCTACAGCTCAAATTAATCACACATTCCTTTCCTCATTTTCTACTTGTTCTCAGAAACCAATCAAATGAAGGAATTTGTGTAATGGACAAAGCCAAGCAAACAGTTGAACTATCATCTGTCTCTATTCTTGATTTTGAAGACCTATCCTTGAAAGAAGATATTAAACCTCTCGCTTTTGGATGATAATTAGCCGTCCAGGTTTTGTCTAATAAGTTAGCAACTTGTTCATGGATCCTTTTTTGGTCAAATGTCTGCAACAAGGATCAACAAAAATATAAAGAAAGGCAGATCTTATTCTTAATTTCTATCCCAAAAAAAGATGAGACAAGGTGGAAAGAGAGGGGGAAAAAAAGAGGTGGTAAGATACATAGAACTCTCTCAGAAATTAGGCTTCTAACATACTGCCTGCACTGCAAGCCTCTTGTTGATGTCACCGCCGCATCCACTTGATCCGAACGTTGTCTCTATAACATCGATGGTGCAACTCGAGCAGCCGATGCAGGCCTGCAAAAGGCATCATATCCAAATTAAGGCGTGATAGAATGATGAACATTCCCTCACCAACTTGCAAACATGCATGCCATGAAAACAATGCATCATATAGTATGGCATTACCTTCTTAACCGCTGCTAAGGTATCAGGAGCTTCACAGCTTCCCTTTTGGAATGAGCCACAAGTGCCACTGGGGTCTCCAAAGCTTGCAAACTGGAACTCTTTGAATTCTCTGCTTCCTTGACATGATAATTCCAGTTTACTGCCTTCAATAGCGTTTGCGCAGACTGTACCAACTACTACTGTCTGGATAGTCACGTTGGACGGATCACCGCCGACTTCTTCGAACAAGATCAATGTGTTTTGTCCTTTCGTAGTGAATGATCGAGGAACATGGTACCTATATTGAGATTCAATTTTAAGAACTTAACTGCTATGTCTTGTTTTAGATTGTCAAGAAGTTAGTTTTTCTAAGAAGTTTTCACAGCATTGAAAATATTCAAGGTTGCTCACCATCTCTGGGAAGGCTGGCCACAATTAGTCAGGCACTGTCCGTCTTGAAACTGCTGGCGGTACTCACAAGGTTTGCAATTGGTGTCTGCAGAGATAAAGCTCGGCCAGTACCGGCCAATTCCCTGTCCATTCACCCATGCTTGTCCTTTCCCCATACCTTGCATGTCAAGCACCAGAGGATCTTCACCTGGAGGAACCTCAAAGGTTGTCTGAGAACAATCAAAGAGTTTGTTGAAGTTCTAGTCATCAATCCACTTACAGTACATGTATGGCAATGCTGAACAAAAATTGAATGGTAACTGTATTATGTAAAGTTGCAAAGAAACGAGTGTATCTCAAGAACATGCTACCTTATACCAGACCATGTTTTTGTTTGTAACGAGACTATCTGAAAGCCATGCAACCTTGTGGGGTGGAGATGCCAGGTACATCTTCTTTCTCTCTCCATTCAGGCCAATCTAGTAACAACAGTTAGTAGATCATTTACACACTCCAAAAGAGGATGGGAAAAACAGAGTATCAGTAGTGTTTCATTGCTGTGATCATAGAATTGATCAGCAGCACCTTGTATGACCATGTGGCCGACGATAAGTCTATCGTTGTGTTTCCACTTCCAATCAGTTCAACTGGACCGCCTACTATTCCAGCTGTTTGTAATTCAAACCGTGCACCATAGTTCTGCCAAATAGTTTGAAAGCAAAGGATTCAGAATGAATGGTTTAGTGACTGAGCAAAGGCTTGCGAGTTAGGTACAGAACGAACCGCAAGGCCGACGGTGGCACTAAGCAAGGTTATGGTGTTTTTGTTCGGCTTTACATGCACCTCCTGCTCGAACACGGATTGGTAGTTTCCCGTTGTAGAATAATAGGATCCTGTAACAATGTGATTTGGATAGGATAGTGTCACTCCGGTCTTTCTGTTAAATTAGGAGTTGATTCTATGCATTTAAGAGTTCATGTATAAGTTATTAGTAAGTAGCAAATCATTTGAAATGATACATCGAGTCTAAGAAGTTTCAATGTCTCCATTGATTCCAAATTGCCATTTCAGAACTTACCAACCAGATGGCGATTGAAAAAGACATGAAGAACATGGCCCATTGTTTTGATCCTCAGTGCCATCTGCTTTCTCCAAGATGGATTTTGAGAGGTTTGTTCCAAACTGCAATTTATGCGGAGAAAGACAATTTAGCTTGCATTTCATTGTTTGACACATGAACTTATTAGAATGTCAAAGAGCATTGTGAAGTCTTTACCTTGTCATGTACCATAAGTAATCACTCTCATCTCCAGTAACATTTATCTGTTCTAAAAGCTGATTCCGAGAAAAGGATCCTTGTCCATTGAGCGCGTCTTTGATGGCCTCTGGTCGCCATTGCCAACTAAATTTAGCAGGCTGCCCCTGTGTGCCAGTGTTCTGCTTCACCATCAGAGATGTCTGAGTGTTTACCTGCAAACAGAAGAGTGTTTCAACTTTCAAGTATCAGTTAATGGACATGCATTTTGCAACACTTAAGTGAGGGGTGGACTATACCTTAGCAGTGTTGTAGACTTCATTCTTGCAATCAGGGAGGATGCTCACAGACCAAGCAGGCACAATATATTGATTGCCTTCGAAAGTGATTTTGGCATCCTTTGACGTGTTTCTATTCACCAAGAAACAGCTAGCTGTGTTCTCCTTAACTGCATACTTTGTCACCTGAACAAACCGTGATCACATGATATTCCTAATTTTTAAAAATAATGAGATTGCGAAGGACAATGGATGACAATACCGATGCTCCATCTTCAAAAAATGTGACGTTGGCATCTCCGTAAGCGAGAGTCTTCTCCATCATTTTAAGGGCAGCATGCAGTTGCTTCAGATGCCCCCATTTTGGTTGTCTCAAATTCCCTGTGGAATGCTTAGGACATGAAGCACAAGATAGAAGCTGACATGATTTTTTTTGTCTCTCATGGAGATGATGTACAATGGCGTGCCGAAGTGGCACAAGAATTAAATAGCTAATAACAAGAATCTGGTTACATATCTTGAGATCTAGCCAAATTCAGCTCTAAGGTTTCAGAAGTTAACCCAAGGGCACATGTTGAATGACTGAGAGGCATGCTACTCGATTCAGATGAGCGTTGTTGAATAATTTGCTGCAACAATTTTTTGGTTCTTCTGTCTTGATTTCTTGAGTAATAGTATTGATAATGATGCATACCGTATTCGTCGAGAGGAGCATCATAATCGTAAGAAGTTGAGATGTATGGGCCTCCTGATGTGCGTCCGAAATTAGTTCCTCCATGGTACTGAAATCAGGAGCAATGCAAGTAAGTCCCAAGAAGAAAGACACGTCACACATACATATGTGCAATTATTCATGCATATGAAAAGTTTGTGTATCATTCTAAGCATAATAGGTCCACAACAACAGTTAATTATAGGCATAAAAATAAATGTATCTTCGGAAAAAATCTCCTTTCATTTGCATTGTGAATCTTAGGAGATACTTAAAACTGAAATCACAAAAGTCACAAAACATCACCAGGGAAAATCAACAACAGCCTAGTCTGGTTTCTTTGCATTGGATGAAACAGTCATTTAAACAAGATGCATGATTGCGGAAACATAATGCTACAATATCACATTTTTCATGCAATTAGTTAACCAAAATGGAAAGGAAATATTCAGTTCTCTGATAAAAGTGTCAAAAATGTTTTCTAGTAACAATTGTGGATTAAACAAACTCAGCCTGGACTAAGATCAGCCAATTGCAGTACCATATAATAGTTTTGGAAAGTGCCACCAGATTCAAAGAAGCGTGCCACTGCATAGGCCAGATCCTCAGCAAGTCTATGTTGATCACTGTGACCCCAAGCATGAAACCTGAAGACATCGACACATTAACTATAGAAAATATCTCTTAGAACAAGAATAATAACTTTTAAGCTTCCAAAATATGGTGTGAAGGGGAGAAGAACATGAGGAAAAAGGACCCACCATCCAGTCCAATTCTCAGTCCACATCTTAGGAATGTTAGGCTTGTTTGGCTGGAATCTGTGACAATAGAATCCATTACAAGTATTGATCTGCACATGGAAAAAATTTCAGCACAACAAAAATGGAAAACCTGTTTTCTTACTTTGACTTCTACTTGCCTCTTTTAGGTTAATGTCTCACTATAAAACATAGAATTTAGCGGCTTAATGAACCAGTGTTCGGCTGCTATCTATTAATGGATTTCTAGGACAAAAGAATAGGCACTACACCATGACACTGTAGAACTTGAAATCTAATTCTTGCAATCAAGAAAACAGAAAAGATAGCATCATCGAGATTAGGTACCATAGGTGGTGGAGCATCCCATTGCTGGCACATGATCCATGGTATACCAATATCTAGTGATTCGGCCATCTTTGCACACCACTCAATGTATGGTCTTGCATGGTCTCCATATGATTGCATTATGTTCCCATATTCATTCTCGATCTGTTACAGTTAACGAAAATGTGTGACTCGAAAATAATGATTGTTAGCTGTTGTCTTACATAACAAGCATGCAGCTCAGTAACAAACTTTTTTTTTTTTTTTTTTTGGTTACCAATAAGAAGCAAACACATATATATGCAGTTACCTGAGCAAGGATGATTGGGCCTCCCTGTGATGCAAATAAATTCTCTTTCTTGACCATATTCACGATCAAAGTCGTGAAAGTTTGCATCTCATCCTAATTCAATGTTTAGAAACAAGCACGTTGAAAATCTGGTTATCTGTTGTATTCCAATTGTTTAGAAATATAAGCATCTAATTAACTGAGAAATTGAACAAGGACCCTCCATTGATAAAGAAGAAAAGAAAAGAAGAAATTTACCTTGAAAATCTGGTTATCCGTTCTGAATTCAATTCCGGGAATTTGGTGTAGCCATACTGGAAAACCACTGAAGAAGAATGCATGTCAAATGCAAAAACTATGCATGTTTGAGATTTATGAATCAGAAATATAAATAGCAATTAGCTTCAGGAAATGGAACATTTACCCATAATTCCATTCTGCACAAACATAAGGCCCAATCCGCAAAACAGCATACATCCCTGCTTCTTGAACTGTTCTGATGAACTTGATGAAGTCTAGATTTCCTTCAAAATTGTACTGTTTCAAGTGGATCACACAGTGATGTTAGTACTCCTATTACTTGGGGATCCCAATTAGCAGACAAAGAGAAAAGATTTAGAAACCTCTCTACGCCGAGGCTCATGAACATTCCAAAACATATAAGTCTCAATAGCATCCAAACCACCATCCTTCGCTTTCTGAATCAGGTCTTTCCACATCTAAAGATCAAATCACAACATAAAATAAGTCAAAAACAAAAAGACATCATTTTTATGTTGTTTTAGCTAACAAAAGTATGCAAAACCACGTTTAAAAATCTGAATTCAAAATTTGTTTTACCTCGGAGGTGCTTCGAGGATAATGAATGGAGCCGGAAATGAGAATGCGGCGTTCGCCATCGATAATGATTGCTCTTCCATCATAAGAAACGTTCAACGCTGAAGAAGAGTTCATGCAGAAACACATGAAAGCCAAAGCTAAAAAGAACACATCTCTGAAACAGTTCACCATCCTACTTCTCTATTTCAACTCTGAGTTCCTTGCTTGTTCTTTTTCTTCTGAGTATATAAGAAAAGTGGCCCTATATATAGGCAAGAACAACGGAAGAAGATAGCAAAAGTAGACTAACAACATTCATACAAACATCTCCGGAGCTATCCAACTTCCTGGGAGTTGGTCTTTTCAGCAACCCATTTTTAGGCGGGTTTTGTTCCGTAAAAATAGTTCCAAATACTTGGTCTCCACATCTCTCTCCGAACTCTATCCTGCGTGTCTTTTTACATATGTCTTAATATGTATGTGTTGGATTTGGGGTATGATTAGACTTCAAGTTGGCCGCTGGTTCGACCAATTTCTAGTCCAACGATAGGCATCTAGACTTTTGATGAATCAAGACTTTATCTCTGCAGTCCTATGTAAATATTGGATGAGAGCTAGGGTTTTTACATACGTATATTCTATGACATGCGTCTATGACATACAGTCGTCTTCTTCTTCCTCATCTCTAATGCTTAGTGTTACGAGTGCCGGAGATCGGGTTCTTGTGCTATGGATCTGAGGTGTCGTTCTAGTTATAGCATCTACCGTGGGCAAATGAGGAGGTGAGGATAAGTATTCTAAGAAGATCCGATGAGCGAATCAAGCTATGTTAACCTAAGTCTTCCGCTACGTCCTTGATGCATAGTAGCATATCCTACAAATTCCAAAGTTTTACAAGAAACTATGCGTAAAATAACATCACAAAGTTTGTTCGTATTATGAAGTTTCAGATACTATAATAAGATAGTAAATAAGCTCATATTGGAAATTTGGAAACTAAATTTTCTTTTTTGAATAGTTCAGCTTGAAGATTAGTACAAAGATACAATTACAGGAGATCATCCAAGCCCCCCCAATCTTTTGGAATCCGAGATGGCCGCACCACCTCGCAATTCCATTAGCTATAGTATTATAAGTCTTGGGAATATGCAAAAAGACAACAGAGTCAAAATTCAAAATCTCCTTCCATATATTCCTCGTTATCGGCTCCATCTCCATTGGCTAAATCCTGAGACCATTCATGATTTGCACAGCCACCATGGATTCCGACTCCATCACTACTTAGAGTATCCCTCCCCTTTTAAGGCGTGCCTCAATGCCATCTCCATTAACCAATAATTCTGCAAACAAAATAGAAGTCTTCGCAATCGGAAACAGTATTAATCTTGGAAACTATGAAGGAGATCCGGCCCGAATCCGAACGGGGGACATCTGCACCCGTTTGAGTGTCGTCACGTGACTCGCACGTGATCACGCAGCAAATTTAGGGATAATTACCGATTAGTCTCATTTGATGATTGTTTTTTCCTCTATAGTTTTAATAAAAGATTTTAACCCGATTAGTCCCATGATCCAAAATTTTATGGCAAAAATATCCTTATCCTTTATCTCCTTCATGATGGAGGTGGCGGTGGAGGTTCCATCATCGGCAAAGCCGGGGCTCTCCCCGTTCGCAATTGCTCACGCGGTCCGCTAAATTTGGGTCTTCAAATTAGAGTTGACAGGAGCGCTCCTGTCACCTGACCTTCCACTATGCAACATCCACCAGACTAGACATCCAATTTTTGTTTTTTTATTACCAATTTTGCCAAAAATATATTATGAATATTGTTTGAAAAAGTAATATATATTAAAAGATAATTACCGATTAGTCTCATTTGGTGATTTTTTTTCTCTGTAGTCTTAATAGAAGATTTTAAACTGATTAGTCCCATGATCCAAAATTTTATGACAAAAATGCCCTTATCCTCGATCTCCTCCATGGTGGAGGTGGAGGTTCCATCATCGGCGAAGCTAGGGGCTCTCCCCGTCCGAACACCTCGCTGATCTCGTCGGCGTCGGTCACGAGGCAGCGGGGAAAGAGGAGATCGGGGAAGGCCGTGGGAATTGTCGGCGTATGTTGTGATCCCATCGCGAAGTGCCGGTCGGAGATGAGGGCTCCGTCGGACGAGATCTCGATGGAAGAGGTCGGAAGGAGGAGGAGATCGGGGTGGCGATGGAGATGGCAGTGGAGGTGGCGGCGGGGAAGGTTGTGGGAAAGTAACTACCATCACCAACATTGTGGAAAAGTAACTATTTTTGACATATTCTTTGTGAAAAGTAACTACCACAATTATGAAAAAGTAACTAGCACAAAAAATTGTCTAAAGTAACTACCATAATCGTGGAAAGTAACTAGAATAAAAAATTATGAAAAGTAACTACCACAAAAAATTATGGAAAATAACTACCACAAAAATTATGGAAAGTAACTACCAGAATTGTTGAAAAGTGATTATTTTTGACATATTTTTTGTGGAAAGTAACTACCACAAAAAAAAATGTGGAAAGTAACTACCACATAAAAATGTGGAAAATAACTACCATAAAAAAATGGGGAAAATAACTACCACAAAAAAATGTGGAAATTAACTACCACAATTGTGAAAAAGTAACTATTTTTTACATTCTTTGTGAAAAGTAACTGCCATGGAAAATATGAAAAGTAACTACCACAAAAAATTGTGTAAAGTAATTACCACAAGAATTGTTGAAAAGTAACTATTTTTGACATATTTGTTTTTTAAAAGTTACTACCATAACGTGGAAACTAACTACCATAATTGTGAAAAGTACCTGCCACCAAACATATGAAATGTAACTACCACTAAAAATTATGGAAAGTAACTACTAGTATTGTGGAAAGTAACTACCACAAGTATTGTAGAAAGTAACTACCAAAATTATGGAAAGTAACTACCATCAACATTGTGGAAAGTAACTACCACAAGCATTGTGGAAAGTAACTACCACTAACATTATAGAAAGTAACTTCCACCAGCATTGTGGAAAATAACTATCATCAGTATTGTGGAAAGTAACTACCGGAATTTTGAAAAGTAACTATCAACTGGTAGTTACTTTTCGATTGGTACTTACTTTCCGTTGGTACTTACTTTCCAGTTGGTAGTTATTTCCCAGTTTGCACTTACTTTCCATTGGTAGTTACTTTCCAGTTGGTAGTTACTTTCCACTGGTAGTTACTTTCCAGTTGGTAGTTACTTTTCATTGATAATTACTTTCCAGTTGGTAGTTACTTTCCATTAGTAATTACTTTCTAGTTGGTAGTTACTTTCCAGTTGGTACTTACTTTTCATTGATAATTACTTTCTAATTTGTAATTACTTTCCAATTGATAGTTACTTTCTAGTTGGTAATTACTTTCCATTGGTAATCAGTGCTGGGCTTAATTAGACTGGCTGCTTAAGCTCACCGAGACATCCATCTGGCAAGCTGTGCCTTGCTTAAGGATCAGGTGGGGTCTTTCTATAAATTGACTATGCACTTAGATCCACTTAGAGCAGCTTAATCCAGCTTGGCCATGAAAGCAATGGCCCAATTTTGCTTTGACTTGAGGATGAGATGAGGATAACATCATTGAGATGCCTTGGTTGCCATTGTTGGAATCTCTATTATAACCGAGGAATGCAGCTAGAAAGAAACCGAAGTCCTGTTGTCGTTTGTACAATACTGTATGATATTGCATGTTGGCACAACATTGAAGAAATAGCCTCATTGAACTTTTTGTGCACTTATTTTATATGGAGGTTTTAGATGTCTATGGAAAGGACACATACTTTTGAGGGGTAAGTGACTTATTTATGGATGTTGTCCATTTGTGACTGATGTGAATATTAATGCTATTGATAAAGTTTATTGACTTGCGCTGAACCATTGAGAATTAATTATTACTCTTTTCTTCCCAGCGAGAATATTAATGCTATTGACTGATGTGAATATTAATGCTTAGGATTACTAACGTGACAAAGTTTGTAACAGTGCCGAAGCATATGAATAAAACAAGCACGTATCTTCTTCCGGTAGAGTTGGCTAATAAGTATAGATACCGGGGTAAGGGTATGAATACATATAAATATAATAAGAATATTTTAATCCAATAAAAGTTTAAAGACCTAATGATAAGTTGGTATCTTATAAAAGACTTATTGATAATTCTCCCAAGGATTTAAGTAGAGGAGCCCCCTCTTCGTGTTTAAACCCAAACCCTCGTCTTTGCTCCGCGGCAAACAAAACCCTCTCCCAAGAACGAAGAAGAGTTTAGAGAGAGAGAGAGAGTGGCCAGAAGGCAAGCCGGCAACGATGAGTACCATGAAGTTTTGCTGCGAATGGTACTCTCTCTCTCTCTCTCTACTCGTAGAACAATGTCTTTTTTTTGGCTGGTAACCCACTTCCACGGTTGGTTTAGGGTTTCGTGTTGGTATATATGATCGTTTTTCGTGTTCGATTTGATCAGCAATAACATACTGTACCCTAAGGAGGACAGGGAGCAGAAGGCCCTCCTGTTCGGCTGCCGCAACTGCGACCACCAGGTCCGTCTCGCCCATCCAATCCCACCGCTATTTCTCCGTCTCTCTCTCTCTCTCTGTCTCGGTTTTCTTATTTTGCCCTTTGATTTCTTTTTTATGGATGTCACATAGCACGCATTAGTATGTTCTTGCGTTTCTTGATGGTGCTCGAGGGAAACCCAAATGTATATTGGGAAATTAATTCCTGATAGCATTCATCGTTATGTTCATGGTTAGATTAAAAATAAAAAAAAATTGATTCGGGAGTAACAAAGGACCCCGAAATCTTGGAGTATATTGCATTCTGCGGATTTGGGTTCTTGTGAGGTCGATTTTGAAATATAAGGCATTTGCTTCCTTTGGCTTTTGATGGTTCGTTTGGTCATCATCTTTACACTCATTTCTTTCTCTGAGCGGTATGTTAGCAGAAGGAAAGCTGAGAAGCTCTTAGTGTCTCAGCCATTTGTTTTGGGGGGTTGATTATCGTCATCTGTAAGGAATATTGTGTGAGATTTCTTATTCAAGAGGAGCCTGTGATTCATGGTCTAATTTGCCTTGTTAGAGGCGATGGAACAAGTCAATTCATAAGCCTTCGAACTTGAACCTGAACATGGTAAGAGGTTACCTAATGAATATTTTTTGGGTTCAAGACTTTGTCTTGGTAGTTTAGACTCAGTATCTTACAGATGTTTGTTACTCTAAGAGTTGAGGACCCTGCCCTTCTGTAATGCCATAAATCCTTTTCTTTTGAGATAATAGAAGAAATTCGACCATATGATCTCAGTTTATGCACCAAACTTCGTGTTGATTGGCTAATGATGAAGAGAAACTGAAGCTTTTTGACCGAAAGAAAGTATTTGTTTCTACTCGCCAGTTAGACCATCAGCTGTAATAAAAATCTGAAGACCTCTTTAGACATGCTTCTCCTCTCCTGGGTGGTATCTTTATTTGGTTCTAACATTCAGAAGAAGTCAGAAAAGAAGCGCGATCCAACTTTTTATGTGATACCCAACACAGTAATAAAATATTTCAAAAAAGCTCTTTTGCTGTCTGTTGTTGGTCTTCCGGATCAACTCTTCTGAAAATAGTCCCCTATTCCGCTATGTACTTATGGCAAGTGACTTTTTCTTTATTTATGATGTAAGGGGTTGTTTGCTACTAATTTAACTTCTAGGTCAAGTCTTGAATTTGGAAAGCATATGTCAATGAATGCAGGAGATTGCTGATAACAGCTGCGTCTACAGAAATGAAGTGCAGCACTCTGTTGGTGAACGCACGCAAGTTCTGCAGGATGTTGCAGCTGATCCAACTCTTCCTCGTACTAAGACTGTGAGATGTTCCCAGTGCAATCATCCTGAAGCTGTATTCTTCCAGGTCAGATCTATTTCCTAATGCTTTTCCTAATTGCAATATATGGTCGAGCAGACCATTCCAGCTGGTATGGACATCATGTCTGATGAGCAACCTGCGTCTGTGGACATGAACTGTAAAGTTGGTTGGTCTAATCTGTTATTCGAATATAAAGGTAGCATAAGATGTGGGGAAAGAAGGTTAACCATAGGTTGCTCTATTTTCTAGCTTTCTTATACCAGTATTACATTTATGATCTAACTAGTGCAAGAACCAATATGTTTATCTTTGGACCATGCCTCCATGATATACATATATACTTTGCTTGGGTTTTTGCACCTAGATGGTATGCGTTTGCAGTCTTTCTTGTCAGGTGTATTCTTTAGGTATGATGTTTGTATGCTAAGATAATGCTAGCTTGGAATTCTGACTTTTACTATATATATAGAGAAAGAGAGAGGTGAGATGATCCCTTCTCTTGAGTTTTGGATGAGAAATATCACGTAGGACTAATGTATGTGAGGCTAGGGGTACCTCATTGCATCAACCTCTATAGTTGTAGGCTGACTACCACAAAGCATAAACGTATTGGGTTTGCGAGATAGAAGGTTAAATCTTGTACATTGGGTTTGTGCAAAAATAATACACATAGATTAATAAAATATCCTGAGACAAGTAGACCGATTGCTAGAAAATTTTCTTCAAGAGTAAGGGTGTGGATTTGTCGATTTGTATAGAGAGCTTCTTCTTTGTGACAAATATCCCAGCTTCATGTTAGAAACTTTGGGCGCTTGTTACCTCAGGACTAAATCTAATGTTGAATCTAGTGAGACTTCTTTACATACTTTTTATGGTTCCAACCAGTAGAGGAGCAAGTAGTCAAGTGCAGTCGATTTACTTAATGGCTTTCATTCATTCATGTAGGCTTGTGCTTTTGGATTATGTGCTAATCCCAGATGCATAGTCCAGCTCTGTTTTTGCTAGCTTGACTCGAACGGAGACTTTTATGAATAGTGGTTATCATGTTCCCTTTTGTGCTCATGCATTTAATTTGAATGATGTTTCCAACACAGATAAGAAACTTTTAGTTCTAAGCCTTGTGTATCCTGTTATTCTTCTTGTGATGCATCAAAAGAGACAGTTCTTGAGATGCATTCAAGTAAAGGCAATTGCTTTTGTAGTCCTTGTTATGCTCAGTTTGAATTTATGATAGATTAGGCACACAACATCTCCATGTGAACATTTTGCTTTGGAGTGGTTATAATAAAAGCTGACGATTTAACTCCAATGATGAGTCTCAGAGCGATTTTGAGTGGTGTTCATATGTCATTCTGTTATATATGCAAAAACCCCTTCTCTTAACACGACTGAGATAATTTATGTTCAGGCTGAATGATGCCTTCAGCTTCATGGGCTTCACAAGTGGAGTAAACAAATCAAGCAAGTTAGTTGAAGGTCTTTTGAGCTACATGTGATATCTGGCTTTGTTAGAAAATAGCAATTTTGTTAGTTATCATAGATTGCAATCGTCTTTCATATGCTGTAGAAAGCATAATTAGAGGAACGTAATATTCATTATTGAGTGTTTGTAAATAGTCATTCGGGGTTTACGGTAAATCGTGGAGAGCATAACCCCAAAAGCGAAAGCACACCCTCGGGCCTACAATTACAGTGATAGACAAAAGCTAGGGTGCAAATGGGATTACTTACCCTAGTAGTTCTTAACATAAAAGATCGATGACATGGTACGGAAACTAGCATCGTACTTTGTGACAAGAATACTGGCTTTCTTGCTTCTTTTTGGGCCTTTTGCTGCTGCCAATAGTTCTTTTTTTCGATGAGTTGAGCTCGAAAGCTAAATCTGCCAATAATTCTTGACATAGCTAATTTTGTACCATTTGGAGAGTTTGCAGGCTGCCTCTAGGGGAGAGGAGGGTATGACTCTGTTCTTCGTCTGCTGCAATCCAAGCTGCGGCTATAGGTGGAGGGATTAGTAATAAGGCACTGTTTCTTCTCTTAATTGGATACCTTGGAAGCTAGAGATGTTCTGCAATCATGTTGATCAGACTTTAGGCAAATTATGTGCGCACATTATCAACTATCATTTTTGTCTTACGAAGCTCCATTTTGTCTGTTCTTTGTGAGTGAGGATGACTTCTTTCTCGTGCCTATAATTCCTCTTGTTTTCATACTCCGAATTATATATGATGATCTTCGGGTGAGATTTAGTATATTTCTAATAGGTATTATCCAGGCTTAAATGCACAATAAGGCGTATACCCTATAACTTATCATGCTCTGTTCTTGCATTCACATTGTGAAGTGTTCACCTGCACACTTGTTATTCCAGTGAGCAAAGTTTGTATCACGGATGTGAACTCTTGA
Source organism: Narthecium ossifragum (assembly GCA_963920575.1). NCBI lineage: Eukaryota > Viridiplantae > Streptophyta > Magnoliopsida > Dioscoreales > Nartheciaceae > Narthecium > Narthecium ossifragum. Next base: position 4,258,941 of record OY986964.1, on the reverse strand, counting down.
TTCATTTCTCTCATTATTTCTACATTCCAACTCTCTCTTGATTCATTTCTCATTATTTCTACATTCCAACTCTCTCTCGATTCATTTCTCTCATTATTTCTACACATTTCTCTCATTATTTCTACATTCCAACTCTCTAGGAAATAAGAATTAAGAAAGTAAGCACTACACATTACACAATGACCGGGAAAAGAAAAAAAGAAGGAACGAGAGAATATAAACAAATTAACTAGGGTCTCTCTTAAAATTGAAATCCTCGTACGTCCCAACCAGTCACCAAGTTGGTAAACCAATAAAGACGACGGCATTACTTCTTTATTGAAAGGAAAACTAAACTCTCCAACTTAACGTTGATCTTTCTCAAGAACAAGTGGTGCAACTAAAACATCTTTAAAATCCTAAAAGCTGGTCGGTACCTTTCCTAGCAAGTTGCCTGCACAGCGAGCCTCTTTTCAGAGTCTTCTCCACAACCGCAGGAGCCAAGCTTCTCCTCGCCCGCCTCGATCTCGCACGACGGCTGCCCGACGCACGCCTCCTGGATCGCAGCCAGAGCCTCCCTAGACTCACAGCTTCCCTTCTTGAACCCGGCGCCGCATGTCCCCTCGGGGTCTCCGAAGCTGGCGAACTTGATTCCGGTGATCGTCCGGCCACCCTGGCACGACAGCACCAGCTTCTTCCCGGCCGACACATGCCCGCATGCAATGCCGGTGGTGACGGTCTGGAACTTCAGGTTCAGCGGGTTGCCGCCTGCCTCTTCGAACAGCACCAGTGAGTTCGGCACGCCGGACTTGATGAAGGATCTCGGAATGTGGTACCACCTCTGGCCCGGCTCGCCGCAGGCAGTCTGGCACTTGGAAGGGCTGTAGGTTCCACGGTAGTCGCATGCCATGCACGCCGGCGATGACACGGATGTGTAGTTCGCCCAGAACCGGCCGATGCTCTTGCCGTTCACCCACGCCTCTCCCTTACCCATGCCGAGCATGTCCACCACCACCGGCTCGTCACCGAGAGGAGCTTGGAAGGTTGTCTGTTTATAATGATAATTAAAAGAGACATATATTAATGTTTATAATCATAATTATATAATTCATGAGCTTAATTGGAATATATTCACATACCTTATACCAAGTGAATGGTCTCAATGTGGGGATGTAGTCTGTTCTCCATGTGTGTGATGCTTCTTCTTCGCCACAATTTACCTTAAAAAGCCCCTTCTTCTCGCCAGACAGCCCAATCTAACGTAACATTCCATGGTTAAGCTAATTAAATTTAGAAATCAAGGAGTTTAATTACACATATGATTTAATTTTTTTTCTTTAATTATCACCTTATAGGTCCAATTGTTTGTGATGTTGATAGTTTCACCCCTGTCGCCACTGAAATAAACTGGACCGAGGATTCCGGCTGGTTCTAACTCGAAATGAGAACCATAGTTCTGTTCCACGAATCAAAACTAGCTCTCATCAGATCTTATCATGAGATAATTAATATACAAGCAGACATTATACTAAACAAACAACGTGAGTGCATGCATGGGGATTGCATACCTTCAACCCTACAGTAGCACTCAACAACGTGATATGATTCGTGCCCTTTTTTAGGTCAACTTTTTGCTCGAAATTGAATGCATATGCGTCACTCGTACCATACTGGGAACCTGTAAAATAACATGTACTTCAAAGTTAGTTTTTAATCCTGATCAGTATATATATATATATGCGTTTTACTCTATACGTTAAGACGTACGTACGTACCTACGAGCTGACCATTAATGAACACGTGAAGGACATGCCCTGATGTGTTTACGTGAATGGTCGGCTTCCAACAATCAACTTCCACATGAACACTGCAATATTAGATAAATATATACTTAATCAGCATTAATAATCTATTATTATCCATAGTTCATCGATGAGAAAGTATATATTTATACCTTGTAGAGTGCCACAAGTAATCACTGACATCAACAGTGGTGGTGATTTGCTCCAGGAGCTTGGGAGAAACCAAATCAGGCTTCCCTTTGAGGTTATCCTTGAGAGTCTCTGGCCACCATGACCAAGCCAATGATGGTGAAGGTTCATCCTCTGTTTCACATGGTTCAGGCTTCTTGACCATGATATGAGTCTGTGTGGTGACCTTTGCAGTGTTGTAGACCTCATTCTTGCAATCAGGAAGGATGCTGACTGACCATGCTGGCAAGAAGTACTGATTCCCCTCAAATGTCACTGTGACATCAGTTGTTGTGTTGGTGTTGCTCAAGAAACATCCAGGGGCTGTTCCATTAGCTGAGTACTTTGTTGCCTACGTACGTATACATAAGAAAAAGAATAATTAATGATATATAGTAGTCTTCTTCATATAATTCATCAGAATACGATGAAGAACGGGCCAAGAACAAAACCGCTGCGCCTTGGCCTAAATCAGTCTGTTTCACATCTCCATGAGTGAGAGCCTTCTCCATCATCTTGATTGCAGAGTGAAGTTCCTTCAAATGACCCCACTTAGGTAGCCTCAGATTACCTAACAAAATCATATATTAATTCTCATGATCAGATGATTAATTTGTAACAAGATATATCATTAATTATATTGCGATAAAACGTTGATCCGGCCTATAGCTATACCGTATTCGTCTAGAGGAGCATCATAATCATAAGTAGTTGTTATGTATGGACCTCCTGATGTCCTACCAAAGTTGGTTCCACCGTGATACTGCATCCACGTACAAATGCATGTACATATATACATGCATGTAATTAGTGCACAAAAGTATCAACTTAAAAACATTTATTTGTAATTGTTCATGGAGATTACGTACTTTGCATGCATAGACAAATATTGATGCATGTACGACTAGCTAATTACCATGTAATAGTTTTGGAAAGATCCTCCAGATTGGAAGAAGCGCGCAACAGCAAAGGCTACATCTTCAGCAGGTCTATGTGGGTCAGCTAGATCCCATTTTTTGAACCTTATAATAATTTGTTACAATATCAAAGTTAGCAGACGTACATTTAGAACAAATTAAGATAGAATTATAACAATGAAACAAAGACCTCGAAAAACTCACCAGCCAGTCCAATTCTCAGTCCACATCTTTGGGCTGCCTGGATTTGTAGGCTTAAAGTTATCACAGTAGAATCCATTGCATGTGTTAATCTGTTAACAATCGTTAAAACTCATAGAAATCAGCTTGAATTCTTGTACGTAGAACTGATCGATCGGCATCTGATACCAAGCTATATAGCTAGCTGTTTGAAAGAATAGAAGAGTTGAATTAAAGAAATAATTATAACCATAGGCTGTGGGGCATCTGCTTGCTGGCACATCACCCATGGTACGCCGATTTGTTGAGAGACGGCCATCTCTGCGCACCATTTGATGTATCTTTTCCCGGCATCTCCATAAGGTCCTTCAATGTTTCCGTACTCGTTCTCAATCTATGTTCAGTACGTACGTACGTAAGTTAGCAGCAGTAATAGCTAAATTTGTTGTTCTCCACGTACTCATGAATTGCATGCAAATAAGAGCGAGACAATAGATTATAGGCGCCGGCATGCATGCACCTGAGCAAGGATGATTGGCCCTCCTTGTGGTGCCAGTAGCTTCTCCTTCTTGATCATGTCGACGATCAAGGTGGCAAAGTTTTGCATCTCTTCCTAATGAATCAAAATGCGTAATATATACAACCATTATGAGCTGCAGTCCAATTTTATAAATAAATAAAGAGTTGTAACCAACCAATAAAACTATGTATGTATATTTCATGCATTCAAAAGAATGGAAAACCTTGTAAGGCTGGTTGTCTGTCCTCAACTCCATCCCTGGGATTTGACGTAGCCAAGCAGGAAACCCACTGTATATAATTAACATTAAGGATTTAAAAAAGTGAGCTAGTTAATATATATATGGTCTTAATGTGATAAATTTGAATTAAAAAGTACGTATACCCATAGTTCCATTCAGCGCAAACATAAGGTCCAATGCGAAGAACAGCATATAATCCAGCATTCTGGACTTCTTTGAAGAACCTAACGATGTCGAGATTTCCTTCAAAATTGTACTGCAAAAAAGATAATAACAATATTTTTTAGGCATATTGAAGGTTGATTTCTCGTGTAATTATGATCAATTAGTGAATGAGGAAAAATAAAATAAAAATGACACCTCCCGCTGGCGAGGCTCGTGCTGGTCCCAGAAAATGTACGTCTCTATAGCATCAAGGCCACCTAATTTTGCCTTCTTCATCAAATCAGGCCACATCTGAAAAAAAGATCAAATAAAATAAGTATATGTAACTAAGTATTTCCTTCAAAATTGTGACCAAATTAACAACACAAATGAATCCAAAACGAATGCCTAAATTGATTAAAGATTGATCAATCGATCAACCTCAGCTGTGCTTCGAGGATAATGGATGGCGCCAGAGATGAGAATCTTTCGCTCGCCGTCGATGAGCAGCGCCCGGCCATCATGACTAACTTCAAGCCCGGAAGTGAGTGAAAGGAAGCACAGAGTGATAAGAGCAGCTGGTAGGAGAGAGAGAGCTCTGAAGGCGAAGGCGGCGGCCATGGTTCTTCTTCTTCCAGAGGGAGAGGTGGCTCTAAAGCTCATTCATTACCATGCATACATGTCTCTATTTGTAGACCATGTATGAGATATATGGGAGGGAAAAGGAGTTGGATATTTGATTTCGAAAACTTCATCTTAACAAATTCCGAGATTTTATTGTATGTAGTACGTTACAACAACTAGTGACTTGCATGTGTGTGTGTGATTATAGTCCTGTTGAGATTTTATTTTATGAAATGGCCCAGACACATGTTTCATTGATAAGAAATTAAAGGAGTTAATTAGTTGGATATTTGATCTGGAAAACTTCCTCTTAACAAATTCCGAGATTTTATTGTATGCACGTTACAAGTTACAACTGACTTGTGTCCTGTTGAGATTTTATTTTATGAAATGGCCCGGACACATATTTCATTGATCATACTGAGCACCTATTATATTAAGTAAAATGTGTTACGAGTCATAAATATATATATATACACACTCACGTGACGTGACGTGACGTGGTTACGCGGTCTTGGCTTAGGATTACATGGATAATCATCAATCTATTATTTAATTTAATTCTATTTTTATTAAAATCGAATGGGTAATAAACATAGGGGAATTTGATTATAACAGAAATAGTGGAGATTGGTTATTTCATGATGGATCGATGGAGAGATATGGTTCAGATTAGAGGGAATCGGTGAAGAGATATGGTTGAGATTAAAGGGAATCTGTTTCCAACGAACTAGTACGTGTATATATATACACAAGAGATTCATTCCTTTTGACTCAATCCTAAAATTATGCTATGCTATGCTATAATTGCCTTTTGACTATATATATAAGCATGATTTGTTATTCCTGATATGTTACTTAGTTAATTCTCTACTAGCAGCTATATATATATATATATATATATATATGGTTTCTCAAATCTTCATACAACGAACTGTTTATCCGTTTTCAATCATGTAGGATTTGCTGGAGCAGATCTTGTGTGAGTGGGTACTCTCCTTAATTATATGTGTTATATGTATGGGGTTGAAATCCAAAATTTTTGACTTGCAACAAATTCAAGTCGGACATGAATCAACTAAGATTTGAACCCGATCACATGAAAGGAAGTTATAAAAACAAACAGTATATATAAAGGTTTGTTGGGAAATTTTTAGAATAATAGTTAACAAGTCGAGCGATCAAGCTGGATTTGAAATTAATTTCCAGCCCAAATTGATCGCAGTCCCCCAAGTTGTCACTTTTCGCTATCAACTATCTGCTTTCCGTTGCTTATTCCCTGCTCCTCCTTCTCCTCTGTTAGCGGGTGTAAACAAGCCGAGCTTGATCGAGCCTGGCTCTGATCAAACTGGGCTTGAAATTAGTTTCCAGCCCAAATTGATGACATCCCCCCAAGTTGTCACTTTCCACTATCTATTATCCACTTTCCATCGCCCCTCATTCTCCACTTTTCATTATAAGTCATTTAAAATACACTTTCAATTGTTCTCATATTTTCCATTATTTTTCCCCATATTTCCTCTTATTTTCATTATTTTCCACCATATTTTTCTCCTATTTTCCACTTTTTCTAGTATTTTCCTTATCTTCTCACTTCTCTCTCCTCGCTCGTGGGACACCTTTGTCCTGGCTCACTTCGACTCCAACCCAAACTTTCCCGAGTCGACGCCCTCCACCGTCATCATCGTCACTCCGGCCTCCCCCTTGGCTAAGGAAGATAGGGGATGGCTGCGAGGTTAGAGGAGGGTGGAGGTGCTCAAGCTGATTAGGATTTGGGCTGCTGCCTCAATTTGGCTAGACCAGATCTAGCCAGATTAGAAGTGGATAGCCCAGATTGATCCAATCAGATCCAACCCAGATTGATCCAATCAACTTCAACTGGCTCGAATTCGGCTTAGATCTGGCTGGATCAATCTAGACTGGGCCAAATCATATCATGTGGGATCTGATCGAGTCCAGTAGCTCAGCCTGATTCAATCGGATCCGAATAAGATCAGATCAATTAGATCCGACAACTTAGGGGTTGCATGTGAGGACCCGTACCTCTAATCTGATCTGAACGCGTTTGGTCGAGGACTTAGCTTGGTTGGTTTGGACTTGTTGAACGATCGCTTCAATCATTGCAACTCCAAGGGCATTTTGGTAAATTGCCCTTGTGGAGTTGGGTTTTACAAGCACTAGTGCACACACGGCCCCGTGAATGATGTTTATGCGGTGTATGAACTTAGGAGCGAGATTAGGAGTCACAATTGTTAACCAGCTCTCTTCTTACAACTTAATTAGTCCAACTTGGTTCTGGTGGTCGACATTATTATTGTCCGTCAGATCGACCGTCGTATTAAAGTTCATAGGATTTGGGGTTAGGGGATTACCACAATAGATAAGGATATTTTTGTTATAAAATTTTAAAAATAAACTATAATAGTTAGTTAGAGGTCCTATCACCTTAAGAAAAAAACTATATGACTATGGAACAAATAATTCCATTAAAAGTGACTAATTCCTGATTAATTAATTAATTTTTTAATGGAGTTAGCAATCAAATAAATGACCAAAGTTAGGATTGCAATTGTCTTCAAAATGAATTTATGCGATCTTGGTCTGTGCATGGTAACTTCACATCAGCTTTGTTAGTTAGATTGAGTGAATATAATTAACATGGTATCAAAATAAAGGTCTTTGTTTCGTGACTCACACCTTCGCCTTAATCGCCCACTCCTTTTTCTACCTCCTCTGATGAATAGTCGTCGATGTTGGTACAACAGAAGATGAGATTCTAGGAGGAGATGAGATTCCAGGACCTCCTTCGATCTTGGTTTCGTGACTCGCACCTTTCAATAGTCTTCTTAATCGCCTACTCCTTTTTCTACAGGACCTCCTTCGATTAAAAAAATAGAATGAATAGCCATCCCAAATTTCCAAAGAGCTCTAGAATATAATTCTGATTGAGATGAGATTAGATTTCAAGCTCAAAAGGTTTCTCTAATACCGTGTTAAATTGCTATACCTTAATCTTTTATCTAAGTACGAGTTTAATAAAATTTATATTCTAATAGAGCTTGAAGCATATGCAGAATCTGATTATGTACCAGGTGTATATTACTCGATCACTATAGCATATCTACACTTGGATGGTCCAAGATGGGTTGGAAACAAACCGTATAGAGTGAGCCAGCCGTGAATCTGACTCCGCTAAGTTCAATCAAATCAAATCCTAAAGTTGAGCCTAGGGTTAATGGTACATTTTGATAATCCTTAAATTAACAGTGAGAATCTTTGCACTCATTGGAGGAAGAGCTCGGGCTGACGCCAACAAGAGGAACCGAGGTGGTCGTTGGGGTTGCTATATATATATGTTTGGTGGTGAGATTGTTTTTACTCTGCAAGTCCATTTTAAGTGAGCCTGGCATATATATGTTTGGTGGTGAGATTATTTTATGTTTCATGGAAGATTTAATTCTTGACAAAATTTCTGCAAGATATATGTTACGTACGTAAGGTGCAATGCAATCAAAACCTTGTTTTCTTTCTCATCTCCTTGAGTGAATCTGGCACATAAAGCCCAAAGCCACAGCTCCAAAGCCAAATAGTGATATGGAAATCACACCGACAAGAGAGCCAAAGGCCTAAAGATTAGGACAGGTGTCGCAGTAGCAGAGCAAACAAGGACGTACGTGTGGGGATGCGTCCCCTTATTAGGCCCTAGTGTAGTGGACATCAAGCCCCACGCACACATCACGTGGCTCCAAGACTCATGCCAAACTAACATACAACACGTGTACTACTACATGTGCAAGTGGAGCCTCCTTATTCAGATAACAACCAGGATGTTCAGACCGTTTTTTGTATTAAGAACTGGAAAAGTATGCGCGCGCACCCATCGGAGAGGTAGTTATGTAGAATTTAAAGAAAAATATTTGGATATATAAACTGAATTTATATATATTTATTTTTAATTCAAACGGGTTCTAAAATCTCTATAATACCCCTCTCATCCTGAAATTAGGATTTTCTATAATTATAGAAATAATTGATATGATATCCATCATGTAAAATGAAATAAATTATAGTTGTTTGCGATATTTTATTTTCCTCATAACTATGATTGATATGTTTTTGGATATTCGACAAAATAGGGGTGTTTTTTGTAAAATTATTTTGAGCATAGCCGATCCCTCGTCGCCGTGATTCTGATTCGGGGGCCTTTTTCTATGTTAGGCGCTGCCATAACAGATCATCTCTCTCTCTCTCGCTCGCTCTCATCACCATGATACCATCCATCATCTCTCTCGCTCGCTCTTCTCACCTCCGATCCCGATCTCGACCCACCATTGCCCGGCATCGAACAGCTCGCCTCCCCACCGCCCTTGTCCGAATTAAGATCCATTGCCGACTCACCGGAGACCCCTATATCCAAAGCTATTCCCCTCAAACCCTAGATAGCTACTAACGCTTGAAGACCCCCCTTCTCTATCCGAGTTGCCGAGGAATCGAGTCAAGGGGACCTCACACAAGACGCTTTTGTACGTGTGTGGGACGCACATGGTACTGTGGACAACCATATCCAATGCATGGTTTTCAGGTCTCATTCCTATCATCCAATAATTCAACCGTTTTGGTTGCTTATAGAATGCTTTTTTAGAAACCCAAGAAAACAACAACCATTTATAGGATTCAAAAGTCGAATAAAAAGGAGCTTTGGATGGGTTTAAGATCGAGTAGCATCACATTCGCCACCTTCTTCATAACTATAAGATGTCGCACTTCTTTCCTCCTCGCCAACATCGACTGATTGATCTCATTCGTCTAGCCATGGTCACAGGGCAATGCACGTCAGTCTCCGGCGGCGAGCCCCTCGCCAGCCGGTGGGCGCAGCAGACGAAACGGTGGAGGAAACAGGAGTCCGGCGGCGTCGGGCTAGGGATCATCGTGGCGTCGCTCGACCTTAACGTGTCAGGAAGCATGGTGGTCGGTTCGCCGAGGACTGTGAGGATTAGTGGGTGTTTAGAGACGTCTGATGGGAGGTGTGACAAGAAGATGTGTGACGGTGAAGGGGGAGTAGGGTTTCTTGGCGCTTCCCCGGCGTCGTCTCCGAGTATCACCGGAGGATCATCGGAGTTACCGGTGGTAGATTTCCTTGATTACTGCTACCTGTGCCGGAAAAGGCTGCATGGAAAAGATATATACATGTATAGGTAGGTAAATGATAATATATATATTGATATCTCTTCATATCTTTTTCTAACTTCAAAGTTTATTAGAGTGTTTATGTAATATTATTTACATACATGCATGAACCACAGAGGGGAGAAGGCGTTTTGTAGCATGGAATGCCGGTGCGAGCAGATCGTCAGGGAAGAATGCCAAGAGATTTGCAGGTCTACAAAGCCATCGGATGGCTCATCGACCTCAGCGTATAGTACTGGAGGCCACCTGTTCTTCACCGGCATCGCCGTTGCTTAATGCGAGAGGGGACATGAGTTTTTGATCCCAGCATCTCCGTATGTTTCTAAGCGCATGTGGATGATTTTGTGCTAATTAATGAAGTGTGTTTTCATGAGTTTATGAAACCAGATATTGAGAGGGGATCATATATAGAACATGTACAAGTTTCCCCTCTTCATCATCCAATCTCGCATGGCACTAGCCGCATGATCTACGACATAAATTAGCCGGAATTTCCGTGATGAACACTCATGAGAGTAGAGTACTGTACTGTTGGGTCCGCAGGACTTTTGTCCATATAGTTATTTCTCGCTCAGCAAATATTTGGTACGAAAAATACATGCGCAACCTCTTCAACCATCAAACCATAAAAATAACTGTTGTAAAGAAATATAAAAGCAATTATTGAATCATCCGATTACAAAGGTTTTATTCACATTGCTTTATAGCTGAAACATCGCTGAACACAATAAGAGATAATAAGCATAGGGGGGTTAAATTTGCTAATTATGAAGCAAGGGTGACACGTTGGCATCATAAAAGAAAGGTGACAAGAAAATGAGAAATGAAACAAGGGAAATGGGAAAAAAAAAAAGAAGACTAAACAAAACAAAGAAAAAGAAAAACAACACATTTCTATCATCCCCGCAGCACTCCATACAATTTTTGTCATTATATAACCCAATACAATGGACATAATATAGTGGTAACACGCAAGGAGAAAAATAACTTCCAAGTAAAGAAATAAGCAACAGAAGAGAGACAAAAAAACCTAGTGAAAGATCTGTTCTCAGGAGATCAAAGAAGATCAGAGGAACCATCCTTTCAAATTCTATGGCAAGCATATGTAGACCTCTAATAATACATGAGCTGCTGCGCTGCAGCAACATTCTGGAAGCCACCGTCATAGATGGCCTGGCTACCAGCAGCACCCATGCTCATAGCAGCTTGCTTGAGGGCTTGCTGACCCTGGGCATGCATCAGTGCCTGACTAGCACCCACCTTGCCCAAGGACATAGACCGTTCATACGCTAGAAGATCAGTTCCTGAGAGCACTTGGAAGGGAGCCGCAGCAGGTGGAGGAAGTGGCGTGGAGCTTGTGCCAGGCAGAGTTGGTTTACTACCCCATGAACACTGCAAGACCGTAAAAGAAAAGACATCTGTGACAATAAGCAGAGATTCATGCATTTTTGAGTCGCCATACAAGGCGAGTAGACCAATTACAACTTATAGACCACATCACATGGTGCAGACAGAAAGATATAGAAAAGCAATAACTAAGCCAAACGAAACGGAAAAAGAAAGCAAGATGAAAAATTGAAGCTCTAATTTCTACCATCAGCATCACACTTCACACCAAAAAATTTGTTACATGCAACATTGGCTCTAACCAATTTGTCTCGAGCGACTTGACCCCAGATGTGATTTCCAATTAAAGAGCAACATAAAAACTAGCAAACAAGCTCAAAAATCAGTAACACAAGCTAAGAGATTTTACATATTCCAAAACCCCCTTTGCTAATTTTATTGTACCTAGTTTGTCAATATCCAATTTCCGTCTGCATGCAAACCTCGACCCGGCAACAGAACTTTAATGCAGATCTAAAAAGAGAAAGAATACCCATCTTTGCTTCTTCAATCAATCACTTCTAATCCCAAAAAAAACTAGTTCCATCATTGAAGCCCAGTATTCCCCAATGTGTCCAACCACTCTAACCTGTCTTGCATAAGGTGCTTTTTGTTACTTGATTACAGTTAGGGCCATTGGTTTTGACAAAACAAGAAATGCAGTGACTCCCTAGATGTTTACACCCATAGCACAGATTGCAACAAGAGAATAGACAATTAACTTTACAAAAGCTAGATCTAAGTATTAACTTTCTTCGGTCAGGTTGAGTCTTTCAAGAGACAAGCAGTCAGGTGGCTTTTAATTTACCACTCAACCAGTTATTTTGCTTCATAAGCTCCCTAAGCTGCCAAGTCTGCTTTAAGCCTATTAAGAGGAATCCTCATGTTGAAACTCAGAATATTCAACATAAAGACCTTTTGATACTGCAAGAACTTCTGTGTTGAAGATTATAATTATACCTTAATGGGCTTTCCACAAAGAACTCGTGCATTTCCAATCTGAATGGCCAGGGCTGCTTCTGAATGATTACTAAACCTGACAAAACCAAACCCTTTGTCTCGCTGGACACGAACTTCTTCAATTACTCCAGCACCAAGAGCGTGGAAAAAACGATGGAGATCAAGTTGCATTACCTGACAGTTGTATTACATCGAGACAAATCAGAATAATGAAAAGCTAAAATCAGATGAAGTAGCAATCCATATTCAAAAGCCAGGTTTTTCAGCATTAATCTATTAATCTAGCTACACAACAAATCAGAATGTGTTACGAACAGGAAATTTGCTGAGTAAGTAAAAGCCCAACCATCTACTCAAACTCATTCTGTGATGCTTTAATGTTGAAAAAGAGGAACACAAGCATGCATGATAATATCTAACCCTTATTGAAGGTTTAGACATGATTAGTAGAAGCATTAAAAGCAGTGCTCATCATTTAAACTTCTGCAAGAAGAACCAAGAAAATAACTAACCTCAGGTGCAAGGTTACCCACATAAACAGTGGTGTACTGTGGGTTATTCTCTGGGCCATCATCATTTGCAATCTCTTGACCATCTTCTGCAAGAATGACTTTTATTAATGACATTAATAAAGCTGAAGAATTTGTCAACCACTCAAATCATCACCCAAGGAAATAACAGCCAAGTTGATTTGTTTCAGTGGCATCATCACATAGCTAGAAATTAAAACAGCGGAACTCAATAAAGATCATGCCTTACATGGTATTCCAAAGATAAACTTCTTGGTAACTTTATGATAGTTACATGTATGACACTGGTTTTAATTCACACATTTAACAGTTTCTTGGTACATCTATACACTGCTTACAACATGTATTGTCTGTGAATGAGAGCTAAACAGGAATGATGCTAGGTTTTCAGAAATTCAAGGCCCACAAACATGAATGGATAGTAACATGGATAAAGGGCAAAAACCAGAAAAATCAGCATGAGGATTTGTCATTCACAATGTGCCTGTCAGTCACTAATAACTCAACAATGGAAAGAATAGATGACTCCTTTTCCTCACTATGTTTCATCAACATTTTCTAAAACCGAAAGCAAGCTGATCTGGGCATTTTAAAGTTGGAATATGCATTTTAATTCTAAATGTTGCCATCACATAATCTTCGAGCAAGATTTTCTCACATTTTCATGCACATCATGTTTCTGAATTTTTCAAGCTCATTTTATTATGTTCATTCTAATCTGTTGGAGAACAACTCCATTTATGGACACTTATTCCCGAGCCATCAAAATCATCATGAAATAAGCAAAAGTCCTTTAGTTCTTTGACAGATCAAGACGTACTCTAATCCAACCCAAAAGTCGATTTGATTTCCTGCAATTTCACCAAGCACTTTAGTTTCTAGCTTTTATGACGATAAATTGTAACTTCCAACACTCATTGGTTACTGGCCTACATTTGTACCAGCCATATTTCACATGTGACCCAAAAGATGAGCTCTTGCAAATAGCTAAAAATAACCACCTGTAGATGCATTTGTTAGCTCCAACACACTCTTGGAATCGGAATTTTGTTTTTCGTCATTAGCTCCAGCACCCTTTGTTGCCCAATTGCAACGAATCTGCCGGCTGCCAAGCCACTTACCTAAATGTACAAATACAGAACAGATTAGTTGTCAGGTTCTGTCACAACCAAAGAATACTTGTAATAAAAGAAATCAAAGGAGCCATCTAGTACTACATTACACATACAAATCTACAAATTGAGCATGTGAAATAAAACTTACCAGTCAAATCATTTATAGCACTCTGTGCGTCCTGCCAAAGAAAAATTATATGCTTTTAATGTCTATAGAAAGGGACCTGACACGGGAAATATTAACTTAGCATTAATATATTACTTCACCTGTTGGTTCCGGAAGGACACAAAACCAAACCCTCTTGAGCGGCCAGTCTTCTGGTCCCACATAACCCTTGCATCCCTGTGAAATAGAAGAAAAGCACACAAACAATTAAACCACAAAAATAAAAAGCCTTCATCCTCCAGCCAAAAATTAGGGTTTCATGTGCACTATGTCACAACTAGGCATGATTAAATGAGCGCACACACACACACAAAAAAAAACTACACTAATTCTGAAAGAAATAGGCTCCAGTGATGCTTACGAGCAGCTGGGATATCCAGAGAAGCATGCGAATAAGGTGGCATCGGTAACCTCAGGACTAAGATCACCAACAAAGATGTTATAGTGCCCTGTGGATAACATCTGAATTATCAAGTTCATGTCAACAGAAAAAGGGACCACATAAAGACTGCCCAGTGTATGTCAAGCAAATGAAACATAGTAGTAGTAGCAACTAACCTGATGTGTCCTCTCTTTGTCCACTAGCATATGCCCAATTTACTTTGATTGGCTGGCCAAACCTGGCAATCCGCATAAGTGGAAAGTGAGCAAAAGAATGGAAGTATAACAAAGATAAAATAACTAGATTAATGTTACATACAAGTGCCTCCCATTGAGTGTCACAATTGCAAGTGCAGCGCATCTCCGATCGTAATAATCAACAAATCCATAAGACGACTGCACAAATGCAAACTAAAACTGCTGACTATCTCATAAAGATATCAAACCAAGGCTGAGCAACACAAAGTGAATGGCTTGAATAACAATGAACCATGTCCAAGACAAGTCTTAAGACATCCAGAAGTAAAGTTATGAAACACAGCAGATCAATAATTAGAAGAAAAGTGATAACCAGAAATCAGAATATCCATACATGCAGTAGCAGCAGAAAGAAGCACCTTTGCAAAAAACTAAAACAAAAAAAACCCTAAAAAAGGAAGAAAACATTTATGCAAGATAGCACCATATTACCTGTGTCCATGTGTTTATTTGAGGTCAAGCATTAGATGTGGAGGTCAACGCTAAATCCTAAACAAATCGTAGCGGATAAAGCTAGGATATCCCTTGAGTAATGTTCATCTGGAAATAGGCACTTTCCTATTCTTCCAGCTCTCTTCTCTGGAAATTATTTTCTGAATACTAGCTAACAGCATAAAATCATGAAATGAAAAATTCACTACTGACATTTAAGAACCTTTCGAATCCCATGAGATGGAAGATATCACATAAGATTTGTGCAATGTTCTGTGTTTGCAAATACTCAGGTGACAACAGCCCATAAATCTAATTTATATTGATTGCCTATTTATCTTATATTGGAAAGGACAGGAGGAAAAACAAATTTAGCTAAGGAATACCTTCTCTTTTTTAATGAGTTTGCATCCTTCAACAAGACCAGTGCTCTGGAATACCTCTTGAAGAAGTGCGTCAGTGACTTGATTATGGACATTGCCAACATACCTACAAGCAGCCAGAAAGGGTATTTAAGACATAACTGAGCACCAAAACCAACTTAAGAGAAAGAACGAAAAAATATCCTGTCAAACGAAGGTGACTAGAAGATTTTGGAATAGTACAGCTGATTTCTATAGTTATAAATGGGTGCGGGGGGGTTTGTTATTTGGGACCAAATTGAACACATGCAACATCATTTCCATTGAAACAACCCGTCAGCTGAGGGGAGGGAACAACTAGATCATGAACGAATGAAATTTTGATAGGGAAAACAGTATCGAGACTTGGCAACCCACTATACACCATACCACTGCACAAGGACATAAAACTTTCCAAGTGAAAGAAAAAGATGAAGCAATTGATTCCGAACATCTACGAATGGAAACAAATCCTCTAGGAATAGTGTAACAACAAAATGACAGAAAACACTCACACACTGCGGCATGTACTTGGATCAAAACCAGGAGGAAGATTTCCACTCGGTATTGGCTCTATCTGCAAAATGCAAGTTCCAACGAATGAGGGAAGAAATAACTTGGCACAATAATAAAGTGAACAAAACTCCACCAACTATATGAAAACTACTATGCTGCGAACATCAACACATGGTTCCTAATCCACTCCCAGCTTTCACAGACAACGAATGCTCTTTTCAAAAGAATCTCCATAGCAAAGCCACGCACAAATCCCAGTGCCGAAATCTTGATCAAGAATGGACAGTAATAGATAAGCGAAAAGACACAAGGCAACAGCTACATAAGAAACGTCAGAGGAGGGAAGAAATGCTAACAAAACCCTCATCTTGGATCATTTAGAGAGATATTCCTCCGCATATTAAAATCCAGTAAAACAACAAAAGAAAACAGTACAATTGAAACGATTCGACCACACTAAAGACCCAGACTCACTTTTAACCTAGTGAAACACGGTGGAAAGAGAAGGAAATCCTCGTTTCCACAAGAGAAGGCACTTCATGCCAAAACCCCTAATCAGCTCGCCAAGAGCCAAGAACCAAGATAATATCCAATAACTCGATTCACACCCACCGACCCATTTCCAAATTAAACAGGACAACGCGGCGAACGACGAAGCGATCAGAGGCTACAAACCCAGCAAGAAACCCTGACTCGAACGAGATCGATCGAAAGAAGTGCAGAAGGGGGATTAAAGAGACGAGACCTGGGGGTGAGCCAAGAGGCCGGGATGTTGGTATAGCGACTGCTGCTGCTGCTGGAGAAGCGCTTGCTGCATCAACACCTGCTGCTGCTGTTGCTTTAGCCTCTGCTGCTGCTGTTGGTGCTGCATTTCCGAGCCGATCGCGAACAAATCGGACCTCCAAGAAGAAGAGAGCTAGGGTCTATGGAGGGAGAAAGAGGAAAAAAGAAATAAAAGAAAAAAAAGGAAAAAAAAAACCCTCGAGATAGAGAGGGGGATGGCGATTGGAGGGGCCTCGGGATAAAAAGAGAGAAGAGAAGCATGGAATTAAAAATATGTGGGGGTATAAATATCGAAGGGTTAATTACATTAAATTAATATCACAGAATTGCAATCTATGTTATAATCGAGGTCTTATAACATGACATTTAAGTTGTTTTCTTTTTTTTTTTACAAAGTAAGCCCGCAAGCTAAGAAAATAAACTACATCAAACTAGTATCGGCCTTAAAAAAACCCCCTCATGGCCTCATCACGTACTCTCCCAAATTAGCCAAACGGTCCGCCTATGTATTTTCTCTCCTGAAGATGAAATGGACGTGGACCTATTCTAGCTCAGCGGCAAACCAACAGAAATGTTGAATCCTATCTTTTAGATGCACGGGCCACATGCGTCGACCGTTCACACGCTCCACTAGGTCCCTCGCATCTGTCTCAATCATCATCCTGCACATACCCTGTTGCTTGGCCAGCCTCACAGCACCTTCCATTGCTTGTAACTCTGCATCTATCACATCCTCCGCCCTCCCATACTCCGACCATTCCCATACTTGCCTTCCGTCTTCATTCCAGCAAATAGCCCCAGAGCCAGCGGACCCGCTGTCGCTATGGAAAGAGGCGTCCGATCGGATATGAACCATCCCATGGGTTGTCTTCTCCGATCTCTCCCAGTCATCCCTCCTTCTCCGTAGGCCCCACTGTCGCGCCCCGACCCGCAGAGCGCAACCGGGCCGGGGACGCGAGGGGGAAGAACCTACAACTACAGCCTCAACTGGCGGAAACAGTTGAGACTACGGCCAGCTGGCGGAAACAGCTGCCAACAGGCACAAGCGGAAGCAAGCTACTACAACATCTATTAACAACTATTACAAAACGGTAATAATAGCGTTAAACAGAGTTTAGTACAACAAGCTACAAGGGATCAACAGTCCCCAAAAAGAAACTGCAACACCCACCGGGGTCTCCGCGAAGGCGCACACGAACCCATCCTGACCCTCAGACATGGTCAGGATCCGGCCCGCTGCCACGAGACGACCGAGGGGGTAACACTGGGACAGAGCGGCCACCTGCACCTGCAACAAACACAGTCCAGGTAGGCATGAGCAACAGCTCAGCAGGGTCCTACTCTACAACTCCCACACACACAAGGGTAAAGCAACCGGACACACTCTGATGCCAAATACCGAGGCTTGCCAAGGATCCCACAATCCCATCAATAACCCGAAGGGTTCCTGTCCTAGGTGCGTATCTCCGATAACGCCACTGCTCAGGGGTGGGCAACTCCGACATTCCCTGACACAGGGTGGACACGACGCAATCAGTAGGACCCCCTTCTCCAAGCGGGATCTCCGCACTTGGCGGAACAACCGAAGTTAAGACTACCATCACTCGGTACTCTAAGCAGCAGAGTCAACACCCACCCAACCTATCCTAGCATGTCTAATGCACAGGAAAAAGGGCAGGATAAGTATGATAAAGCTGTAAACAAACAACACAGCAAGGGCACACCTTCGGCCCATTTATACTAAACACTCCCGAGGGTCATGACTCCCTCGGTTCACCACAAAGCGGTAAGGGCATACCGTCAGCCCATTTATTCTACACACCTGGGAGGCATCACCCTCCCAGTTCAACCACAAAGCGATGAGCATTCATACATAATTCATTACAGGATAAACCCCGAGGGTAAAACCGTAAAAAGTCACTTGCATGCGAAGCCCCACGGGCAAAACTCTTGAAAACCCTCTCTGCTACTGAAGGATCGATCCTCACCAAGGGAAGGATCGATCATCCAAGCAACAGTGAGCTTCCCTCGCTGTCGAGCCAAAGAAGATCGATCATTCCTCCCAGGGAGATCGATCTCTTTGGTGACAGAGGGCACCCTTCCAGTCGCACCAGGGAAGATCGATCCTTCCTCCCAGGAAGATCGATCATTCTCGGGACGAAGGGTAACCATGCTTACCCAGGCCCCATGATCGATCTCCTCCCATAAGAAGATCGATCATGTGCTGGGCGCAGCAAGCCCACACCAGAGGACCGATCCTTCCTCCCAGAAGGATCGATCACCCAAAGATGGGTTCCGGCGTGCTTCCGGCCGGAGAACCGCCGGAAAACACAACCAAACCCCACCAAACTTGGTGGGTTGGTAGATCTGAGTACAACGAGGCTACTCAAGGCCTCAAAACCGGGAAAGAACAACTCCACAAGGAGATCTAAGCAAAACAAAACCCGGATACAAAACCCTCAAACAGCCGGAGTTTAGAAGAAGACCCTACCTCCTCAGAGCAGCTTCGATCCACGAAGACTAGCCACGGATCTTCCTCGCCTCGCCACGAACCCAACGAGCCTTCAAGCTCCAGGAGGGGTGGCCGGAGGAGGAAGAACGGAGGAGAGAAAAGAGCGGTCGGAACAGGGGAAGAAGCAGAGCATTCGCGGGAAAGAAGAAGAAGAGGGGAAGGAAGGAGGGGGAGGGGAAGGGGGTAAGGCCGGGGAAAGCCGGAGAAACCGCGGGAAGGGCAAAGGAGGGGAGCAAAAGTCTCCCCTCCCCTGACAGGGGAAGCGACGGCCACCGCGGTGGCCGTCCTTCGAAAGCCACCGACAAAGACTTCCAGGCACACGTAGGATCGATCATCCTTGCATGCATGATCGATCCTGCTAGCAACAGGATCGATCTTCACCCCAAGGTGATCGATCTTCTGAGCCCTGAAAGACAAACTTGGGCTGGGACTCAGGCCCAAGCCCAGAACCCCCAACCTCGGGTCCACCTAACCTTTCTAACAACCACAAGCACCAAACAAGGTCTGTGTGTGCACACCCCGTGTGAAACGACCACCAAGGCGCAATTTCCCAAATTGCCCTTGGGGCAAACAACAAGCCGAAGGGATGGAGGGACTGGTCCTCACACCCACTCCTTAGACAACCAGATAACCGAGCATGCGACCTCTTTCGGAGGGGCTCCTTCACCAGCGAAGACTACTCTGTTTTGATTTTTCCATAGGCACCATAACCCATACCCGATCTTCGCCCGGCAGTCATTTTCCGACGCAGGGGCCGATGAGATGATGTACTTCCACGTCACCCATCCCTCTGTTCTTCTAAAGTTTCTATCTTTCCAAAAAACTCTCTCCCACACTTCCTTCGAATGAGCACAATCCACTAGTAGATGTTGTAGAGACTCAGCCTCCGCCATGCACCTTGGGCACCGATCATCTTCCGTTGCACCCACCCTGTATAAGGCCGCCTTCGTGGGAACCTTGCCATGTATGAGTTTCCATAAGAAAGCTCGAACTCTAGGGCCATAGGGGCCTTGTCAAAGATTATCCCATCTAATCTCTAGTACACTCTGCTTCTTCCTCTGTTCATGGAGCATCAAATAGGCAGAAGCAGCTGAGATCCTTCCCCGCACATCCAGCCCCCATACAGACCGATCACCTTCCGAAATTCCTGCAATTGGCATTGCAAGGATATGGTCTGCAATACTCTCTGAGAATAGCCTCCTCATCTTCCTGCTTCTCCAGTGGCCATCCGCAGTGATCAGATGGCCAACTTTCATCCTACTCTTTACTGCATGTATGTTAAAGAAAGTGGGTTTTCTATCAAGTGGAAGATCAAGCACCCACCAATCCTTACCTAGATTAATTTCGCTTCTCCCCCCGGGAACCATCTATACCCCATCCTGGTATCACGTACAGCTCTACATATATCCCGTCATGCCGGTGATGAGCCTCTCGTCTGGGACTCCGAGGGCCAAGTTCCCCACCAACCATACTTAGCTTTCACGACGCTTCTCCAAAGCGATTCTTCCCCATTACGCAGCTTAGCTGCCCGTTGCATTCGTAAAGATCTTTGTCATGTTTTTAGGTCCCGCAGACCTGCTCCTCCTTCCTCCCGAGGGGAGCATATAAGGTCCCATCTAAAAGACGAGAGACCCGAGCCTCGCCCCTTCCCACAAGAAGGCTCTGGCGAGCTTTTCAATCTTTCTCAATACAGCCATAGGAACCTGGGTTGCAGACATGATGAACACCGGCAAGGCTTGGATGATTGAGCGCAAGAGCGTGATCCTCCCTGGGAGCGAAATCCTCTTTCCTCTCCATCTGGCCAGGAGTTCCTCCACCTTCTCGATGAGCTCAGTAAAGTCCACCTCTCGTAGCTGGGTACCTAGAATTGGGACGCCGAGATACTTCCATGCAGACGAAGATTCCTTCATACCAAGGTATTTGCATAGCTTGTCCTTCCTGCCTGAGCACACCACCGGGGAGATCTTCACACTTGATTTAGATGGGTTGAGGGCCATACCATAGGTCTTTTCGTACCAACTGAAAATCTTCTTAACCTTCTGGGCTTGCTCGAGGGAGGCATCCGTTACAAGCAGGCAATCATCCAACTGCGTTGTCCAACGTCTTCTCGGCAAACTATACCCATTCCTTTATTTCCCAACATAGTAGAGGCAGGGGTTTCCAGTGGGTTAGTTTCCTCTAGGTTGCTAAGGGGCTGAAAACCCACCTGCCTCCCATCATGACTAACTTTCTCTTTGATCGAGGTATCCTTCTGGCACCAGACCCGAAGAAGCTCTCAACCGATCTGCCTCCAGCCAGGGCCGACCTGAGATCTCCGGCGAGGTCTCTCAATTGTAAGCCATTCCCTGTCATTCTCTGCTGCCGACACTACCTTCGGCTTCTCCTGATGGGCGATTGTGGTTAAAGGTGGTGCTCCAGCACATTCCTTTTGGTTTTCTAATATCTCCCCTATAGGGGATTCCTCCTCCATGGCCTCTGCGGTGTTCATGTTCCTTCCCTGGGTCTCCGACGATGGGGGGATTACCACCTCCGGTGGTGTAATTTCCTGTTTGTAAGTACAAGACCGATGGAGGTGCCCGATTCTTCCACAGCTAGTGCATATGTCAACTCTTTCATAAATAAACTTTTGATAGTGGGTATGGGGATCCACACCTAGCTCCCCTTCTCCAACAGTAATACCCTTGCGTACATGCTCTCTCAAGTCCACTTCGATACAGGCTCGGGCATACTTACATCTTCCCATCACTCCAGTGGAGTAGTCTATTAACAGAGGTGTGCCTATGTATGAAGCAAGCTCCACCAAGAATTTCCTCCTGTAGTACTCCGTCGGGAGATCCAAGAAGCGCACCCATACCGGCTCTCGGTAGAAGTTCTCTGGTGTGGGTTGGAAGCTAGGTCTCTAGTGGATGAGGGAGGGCAATCTCCCTGCCAAGGACCACGGACCTCCTGTCAACACCGTCGTCATGTCCTCTCTAGAGCTGAAGTTGAAGACGTAGACTCCATTTGACATGTCCGAACCATGAAGGGACCAG
The DNA here is from genome assembly GCA_963920575.1 of Narthecium ossifragum. Taxonomy (NCBI): domain Eukaryota; kingdom Viridiplantae; phylum Streptophyta; class Magnoliopsida; order Dioscoreales; family Nartheciaceae; genus Narthecium; species Narthecium ossifragum. The sequence goes on along the minus strand of OY986964.1, from coordinate 4,236,707 downwards.
TAGTGCGCCAGAGTCCCGCCAGCTGTTGTCGTAGAAAATCTATGTCAAGCCTCCCACGGACAAATCTTCCGAACAGTGCAAACTCCCACTGTTGAATGCTTCTCTCCACCTCTCCTTGATCAAACACAACTCTGTCTTGGAGTTTCCTCTCAATCCCTTCTAGCTCTTCTTTCGTGACATATATGTGTTTTGATCCTCCACCAGCCACATTAGCCCACGACCTCCTCGACAGGGAAGTCCCAGGTGGATGTTGAGTATCCGACGGCCTAACAAACTGGGAGCCGGCCGCTCTCCCATACCGGGGATCCTCTCCCCCTTCATGAACTCTCATCACGCTCTCGTCCATTTCAACATGACATCTAAGTTATAACGTGGCATATGTAGCTCAATAGAATACACTTGATATATATTATGCCCCCCACGTGATGAGGGAGAGGGAGAAAGAGAGGGGTAGTTATCGGATGGTTAGGAAAAAGAGAGAGGGGAGTAGTGGGAGGTGGTGATTACCCGCCCACCTAATATATATATACTAGTCTTGGCCCGTGCCCTGACACGACTTTCTCTTTTTTTCTTGTCTTTTTTATTTTTTTAAACCAAGAAACCATATATTTCATACCATAAAATGAAACAACAAAGTAAACCCTAATAAAACCTATCGGAAAAAAAACCTTGTCTTTTTTTTTTTTTGACAAGTTAAGCCCAAAGGCTACATATCACAAAACCTTACAGCAATGGTGACATATGATCCCAAGGACAAACCCCTGTGGGATCCCTACAAGAAATCATGTCTCCCAAGTGTGAGCTTCCCTTGCCATCCCTCGCCATCCAATCCGCATCAAAATTGAGATCTCTAGGTATGTGCACAACCAGAATATCAACAAAATTTTCCATCCTTCCTCATATCTCCTGCAAGATGTTGACAACTTCAAAAGACCATGGTGCATGATCATTAATTAAATCCACCGCAAAACGTGAGTCACATTCAACCATTGCTCTGTTATTCCCTTGCTTCATAGCCTTCATTAGCCCAACTTTAATTGCTTCAAGCTCGGCTTGAAGGGAAGAGTTAGTAGGAAAAATCTCATTGACAATCCATACCATTTCATTATCCCCATCTGTGAGGACCTGCCCCTCTTTTTCCTTTGGCTTGTTTTTGACCCAAGGGCAATTTGGGAAATTGCGCCTTGGCGGTCGTTTCACACGGGGTGTGCACACACAGACAGTATCAAGGATCGTCGGAGGTAGTCCAATCCTTGAATAGTGGCTGTCGGAGGGACGTACTTTGGACATGTACCACTTGGAGAGGAGATCAGGAGACTGATCGCCGCATTCCAGGGCGACCAGCTTCTTCTGACATCGGGACCCACGCAGCAGGCTCCCTGGGAGGGAGGCCGAGGGCAGCAGTCCGAGCGTGGGCCAGCGCTGTGTTTCCACTGTCAGCAGCCGGGGCACTTCCGCAGGGACTGTCCGCGGCGGGGCTCGCAGGGTGCGGCACCGTCGGGAGGTCGAGGCGGAGAGGCCAGGGCTGGGCGTGGGCAGAGTGGTGGAGCCGGGCAAGGCCGTAGCGGAGGCAGAGCCAGAGCGGATGGTGGAGGACAGGTGTTTGCCCTACCTGACCGCCCTTTCGCAGACGAGGTGCAGCCGTCCTATCAGGAGTACCTGTCTCAGCACCCACTCCCGCTGACCGTAGCACCACCCGCCTCCAGAGGTAACTTTTACCGCTTTGTAGCATCCTGCTAGGCGTTGTTTTCGTTTCCGAGCCCTACCTTGATCGAATCTCGAGAACGAGATTTCTTTTAAGGGTTTTAGGATGTGAGGACCTGCCCCTCTTTTTCCTTTGGCTTGTTTTTGACCCAAGGGCAATTTGGGAAATTGCGCCTTGGCGGTCGTTTCACACGGGGTGTGCACACACAGACCTTGTTTGGTGCTTGTGGTTGTTAGAAAGGTTAGGTGGACCCGAGGTTGGGGGTTCTGGACTTGGGCCTGTGTCCCAGCCCAAGTTTGTCTTTCAGGGCTCAGAAGATCGATCACCTAGGGGTGGAGATCGATCCTGTGGCTAGCAAGATCGATCCCGCATGCAAGGATGATCGATCCTGCCTGTGCCTGGAAGTCTTTGTCGGTGGCTTTCGAAGGACGGCCACCGCGGTGGCCGTCGCTTCCTCTGTCAGGGGAGGGGAGACTTTTGCTCCCCTCGTTTGCCTTTCCCGCGGTTTCTCCGGCTTTCCCCGGCCTTACCCCCTTCCCCTCCCCCTCCTTTCTTCCCCTCTTCTTCTTCTTTCCCGCGAATGCTCTGCTTCTTCCCCTGTTCCGACCGCCCCTTTCTCTCCGCCGTTCTTCCTCCTCCGGCCACCTCTCCTGGAGCTTGAAGGCTCGTTGGGTTCGTGGCGAGGCGAGGAAGATCCCTGGCTAGGCTTCGTGGATCGAAGCTGCTCTGAGGAGGTAGGGATCCCACTCAAACCCCGGCTTGCTTTTGAGGGTTTTAAATCCGGGTTTTGTTTTCGATTAATCTCCTTGTGGAGTTGTTGTTTCCCCGTTTTGAGGCCTTGAGTAGCCTCGTGGTACTCAGATCTACCAACCCACCAAGTTTAGTGAGGTTTGGTTGTGTTTTCCGGCGGTTCTCCGGCCGGAAGCACGCCGGAACCCATTTTTCGGTGATCGATTCTTCTGGGAGGAAGGATCGGTCCTCTGGTGTTGGCTTGCTGCGCCCAGCACATGATCGATCTTCTTATGGGAGGAGATTGATCATGGGGCCTGGGTAAGCATGGTTACCCTTCGTCCCGAGAATGATCGATCTTCCTGGGAGGAAGGATCGATCTTCCCTGGTGCGACTGGAAGGGCGCCCTCTGTCACCAAAAAGATCGATCTTCCTGGGAGGAAGGATCGATCTTCTTTGGCTCGACAGTGGGGGGGGTTCACTATTGCTTGAATGATCGATCCTTCCTTGGTAAAGGATCGATCCTTCAGTAGCAGAGAAGGTTTTCAAGGGTTTTGCCCACGGGGCTTCGCATGTAAGTGGGTTTTGACGGTTTTGCCCTTGGGGCTTCTATGCTTTGCATCATGCTTGAATGTTTACTGCTTTGTGGTTAACCGAGGGAGTAATGAACCCTCGGGAATGCTTAGTGTAACTAGGCCATGGGTTATGCCCTTTTATCGCTTTATGGTGAACCGAAGGAAGTCATGATCCTCGGGAGTGTTAGAATAAATGGGCCGAAGGTGTACCTTTGCTGTGTTGCATGTTACCGCTTTATTCATATCCTGCCCTGCTCCTGTGCATTAGACATGCTAGGTTGGACTGGGTGGGGTTGACCCGTGGACTCCGGTGATCTAGGACTAAGCGTGGGATGCCGTTACCCCGGTAAGGGTGTCCTACAAGTATCGTCCGGCCCACTCTGTGTCAAGGACCGTCGGAGGTAGCCCAGTCCTTGAGCAGTGGCTATCGGAGGGACGTAGGTTGGACAGGAACCCTAGGGGGGGGGAGGACATCGATGGGATCGATGGACTCCCTCGCTAGGCTTAGTCTTGGGTCAAGAGTTAGGGGTCCTGTTGGCTCTGTGGCTTGGAGTGCTGAGAGATGGTAGTCTTAACCTCGGTCGTTCCGCCAAGTGTGGAGATCCCGCTTGGGGAAGGGTGTCCTACCAGTAGCGTCATGTCCACCCTGGGTCAGGGATTGTCGGAGTTGTCCATCCCTGAGCAGTGGTTGTCGGAGGGGCGTACTTGGGACAGGAATCCTTCGGGTTAGTGACGGGATTTATGGGGTCCTTGGCAAGCGTCGGTATTTGGCCTCAGAGTTGGTTCGTTGGGTTTGCCTCTTAGCGAGAGTGGTAAAGTAGGACCCTACTGAGCTGTTGCTCATTCCTACCTGGACTGTGTGTTTGCATGTGCGGGTCCTCGTTCTCCTCCGGTGCTTCCCCGTCGCCCGTCCCGTGGTAGCGCGCCGGCACCTGACCATGTCTGAGGGTCAGGATGGTTTCGTTTGTGCGTTCGCGGAGACCCCGGTGGGTAGTGTAGCTTCTTTTTGGGGACTGTTGATCCCTTGTAGCTTGTTGTACTAAACCATGTTAACTCATTTATTACTGTTTTGTAATAAATGTTGATAGTTGTTGTTTAGTCCTTTGCTTCCGCTTGTGCCTTGTCACGCCCCGACCCAGAAAACCCATCCAGATCGAGACGTGAGCCACCTAAACCTGTTTACATCATCAATTGGCGCACAAGTATATAACTGCTATGAATTAAAACAATTTAATCCTCAAATTCATAAAAAATTTGACAAAATTCCCTTTACTATTATAACACAGGAAACCTGTACATTCGATAATTTCACATTTACAACTTCAATATTTGACAAATTACAATCAGGACAAAAATGATCAATCAATACATTCCTCAAATATCTACATCAAAGAACGTTACAACATTTCTCTAATACAATTAAATTAATAATCATACAATTCTGTTCTCGAATATTTCAGATTATACATCAATTTATACAACACTGATTAAAACTGTAAATTAACTGTAGATGAACTCCTCGAAGCTCCAAGTCCTCGATCACCTCGAAATATCGCGCCATCTTCTAGAAGATCACCTGAAAGAAGGAACTGCATCGACCTGCATCGCCGATGCAGCCCAGGTAGGGTGAGCAACAATGCCCAGTAGGGTTCTACTCTACGTCGCACAGAAAGGAAGGGAAACTGCAACTGTGTCGTTCTCCACCTAAGCCTAAGGTATGCCGAGGGGGCCCCATAACCCCGTCGATTCCCGAGGGCTCCTGTCCAGGTCCCACCCTCACCCAAGAGCAAACGAGAGGAAACAAAGACTGCGGGCTCCTGTCCAGGTACCACCCTGCCCAGTCATACCATCTCTCGCGGGGACACACATGTCAGGGATATCGACAACCATCCTTAGCACTTGGCTTTGGAGACCGACACGACCTCTACACCTCAAATATAATAATATCAAACATGGTCGACTATCACAATGACCTCAAATGATATCAAGCATGATCGTGGATGACAATCACGTCCTAATCCTCGACTACCCAAACCCGGTCCTAGGGCTAGATCCGGGCTACCCGAGAACCCCGGATCGGCGATCGAAACCATCGCCTACCACCTAGCCTGAATGTCTCTGATGCAATCATCATGCATGAGCCTATTCAAACAACTAGGCCTAGGTGTCTCTACATGACATCTCATCAGGCATGTCCAATTTATCGTATAATACATAAAAGAGAACTAAGCAATTACAGTGTTACCACATTTCAGTCCAAATTCCGGCATTATGACGGCATGCACTGCCGTCAACCAGAAAATTGTACAATAGAACACACCCCCAGCTATTCAATTCACAAGGCACCTCTGGCCCGCACAATATAAACATTCCCACAAAGAAATATAAACGGGCACACTGCCAGCCCTAAGCTTGAGCATGATATACAACTCACAATCAGATAGCTGAAAAAGAGCGGAGGAAAAAAGGCGAAGTTCACAGTAGGTAATAGGAATCGAACAGAGGGAAAACATGCTATAATAAAATGCAACTAACATGCTTGGCATACATATCCCATGATCGCAGAAAGAGAAGAGAACTATGGGTACCTCCATTATTGTCATCTCAATCAAGCATTCCAAAATGTTATTGAAAATAAGTTGGATTAAAACCAAACTTTGCAGATCTCATCTAAAGGCCGCTGAGATCAACCCTACCAAAAAATCCGCTCAATTGAACAATTAAAATCCACTTAAATACTCGGATTTAGGTGGCTGTCCTGTTCCTGCACAGCCAGCCCAAGTAATGCACCCAAAATTCCACAGAGCTTCAAAATTCATGAAATCACTTGCAATCAGCAGTTAACTCATCCATATATAACCTGTGTATAACATAAACTCCGATCATACACGTACGGCTCTATATCGAAGCTAGAACACCACTGTTTTGATTAGAACAGTAAAATCCGAGGAAAACCCCCATGAAAACATGCTCAAATCCAGGTTAAATCAAATCCAGTTACTACAAACTTTAATTAGGTGTTAAGCAGTCCCATAAGCCTCATCCAGTGCAATTGCATGAAGAACAAAGCAAAGAAACGACGACAAACACTATGCCTACCTACTCGAGGCTAACCAGTTTCAAAGGAAAACAGAGCTGGTAAGCACCAACTGACCAGAGACCATACCAATCTACTCCTCTAGATCCAAAACAGAGGAACCCAACTGGTAACCACAACACAGACACTAATTCAGCAACCATCCGAAAACAGAGGCCACGAAACAGAGAATTAAAATGGGAAGACGCAGGGGAGGAGGAAATCCAGCGATAGCTAAAAGCCTCAACAAGACAGCTCCACTCCACCCTCTGCCTGGTTGCTGATCCTCGGCTCTCCTGCCGAGCAGCACCCTGAACAGAGAATGATGGCTTTCGAGGCAAATCCAAATCAAAACGCAATAGGCTCGGAGAACAACCGGAAGAGAGGAGGGAGAAGGACTCTAGCTTTCGACAACCCAAGGGCAGGGAAATCAAAGAGGAACGCAGAGGAGAAATACCAGTAGACCACCAATAAAACGCACCTTCCCCAAACAGCCCACGGTATCAATGAGAGGAAGGAGAAATGTTACCAATGGCCATGAGAGAACAGGAGTCCAGACTCTAGCCAAGCCACAGAAGAAACAAAGCAAAGTAACAATTCCACGCTAATGCCTTGAAACCCGGCAAAAACCAGAGAAAAAGCAAGGAAATCTCATCACCATACACCACCGATCCTTAATTCCAAACAATAGCAACATAGAGAAGAGGGGCTTGCATGATCCTAGGCTAGCATACATTCCGACGAACAACTTGTCGAGGAAACCATGAAAACAATAAGGAAGAATCCAAAAAAAACCAAATCATCATGTATCCAAGCCAACCTACTCTAATCTAGTAGAGTCTAATCAAAGATTAGATCAGAAGCCCTACCTCTAGAGCCGCGGTTCTTCCTCTTCTTCTTCTTCTTCTCCGATCGCGAGCACCGCCGCCGTTGATGTCGTCCTCCTTGCCGCGGTCGCCGTCGCCAGACTCCTCTCCGGCCACACCCTTGCCTCCGATGAGAGGACCTCCGCTGGTTCCTCTCCTCCTCTCTCTCTCCGCGAGATCAGGTCGCGGGTGGATCTCGATCTCGATCTCTCTCTCTCTCGAGGTGGATCGCGGCCGATCCCTAACAAGAGAAGAGGATGGGATTTAAGGGTTTACATACTAATGGTTTAATATTAGATCATGGTCGTCCGATCAACCGGATTTGATCCTAGCCGCTCAGATCTCAATCCTTATGATCTAACTCAGATCCTCCGATCTGGGTACTCTTACTGGTCTAATCAAACACATACATCACCACAAGGCAGTGTGTGCGCTACGCATGTGTGGAACCAACTCCGCAATAGTAATTTACCAAATTACCCCTAGAGCTGCAACGATCAGCGGGGATCGCAAAGCAAGGCCGACTGGCCAAACCAACCGAACCAGACCCTCGACCCACGCGGTCGGACCGGGTTGGAGGTACGAGTCCTCACATGCCTGTTGGCAGCTGTTTCCGCCAGCTGTCCTTTAGTCTCAACTGTTTCCGCCAGTTGAGGCTAGTGGTTTTAGATTCTCTCCCCCTCGCGTCCCCGGCCCGGTTGCGCTCTGCGGGTCGGGGCGCGACACCATCTCTGCAAATCACTCCAACGCCACAATTCACATCCCCAACAAATAAAGGAAGCATCAACTTGAATGAAAACACCATCCCAATGGCCTCTGGTCATATTGTCTCCTTTGTCGATTGAGAAGTAAGTATTCTCTGACCTGCCACTTAACAAGCCTGCTTAGATCACATGAATTGGAACTTCCCTGCCCATGAATCTTGGAGCAACGATTCTTCCATAACCACCATAAAGTGTAGGCTATAGTAGATTTAATCACCGCCATCCTTTCATCAGAAGATAGCAGGAGTAGAAGTTGAAAGCAGGAATTTAGACAGAAAGAATCAACATCCACTCCTGCATCTGCCATCGTGCATTTTCAAACATCCTTGGCAAACTCACATTGGCATAGAACATGATCAAGATATTCAACCTCCATGTGAGGACCTGCCCCTCTATTCCTATAGCTGGTGGTTGATCCCAAGGGCAATTTGGGAAATTGCGCCTTGGCGGTCGTTTTTCACACTGGGTGTGCACACACAGGCCTTGCTTGATGGTTGTGTTTGTTAGAAAGGTTAGGTGGACCCTAGCTTGGGTGTTCTGGGCTTGGGCCCGTTTTCCAGCCCAAGTTTGCACTTCTGGGCAGGGATGATCGATCCTTTGGTCATGGAGGATCGATCCTTCCTGTGCCTGGAAGTCCTTGTCGGTGGCTTTCGAAGGACGGCCACCGCGGTGGCCGTCGCTTCCCCTGTCAGGGGAGGGAAGACTTTCCCTCCCCTCCCCCGGTTTTTCCCCGGGTTCGCCGGCTTTTCCCCGGCCTTACCCGCCCTTTCCCCCCTTCCTTTCTTCCTCTCTTCTTCTTCTCCCTCGCGCGGCTCTGTTTCTTCCCCGGTTGAGACCGCTCCTTCTCCTCCTCCGTTCTTCCTCCTCCGGCCATCTTTCCGGGAGCTTGAAGGCTCGTTGGGTTCGTGGCAAGTCGAGGAAGGTCCTGGGGTAGGACTTGTGGATCGAAGCTGCGTTGAGGAGGTAGGGTTCTCATTCTAAACTCCGGTTGTTTTCCGAGGTTTTGAATCCGGTTTTGGTTTTCGTTTTAGATCTCCTTGTGGAGTTGGTGTTTTTCCGGTTTTGAAGCCTTGAGGAGCTTCGTGGTTATCAGATCTACCAGCCCACCAATTTTGGTGAGGTTTGGTTGTGTATTCCGGCGGTTTTCCCGGCCGGAAGTACATCGGAACCCATCATGATCGATCTTCCTGGGTGGAGTGATCGATCCTCTGGTGTTAGTTTGCTGCGCCCAGCCACATGATCGATCTTCTTATGGGAGGAGATCGATCATGGGACTTGGGTCAGCCTGGTTACCCTTCGTCCCGAGAATGATCGATCTTCCTGGGAGAAGGATCGATCTTCCTTGGTGCGACTGGAAGGGTGCCCTCTGTCACCAAAAAGATCGATCTCCTTGGAAGGAGTGATCGATCTTCTTTGGCTCGACAGTGAGGGAGGCTCACTGTTTCTTGGGTGATTGATCCTCCCTTCGGGAAGGATCGATCCTTTGAGCAGCAGAGAGGGTTTTACTTGTTTTAAATGCTGTTTTGCCCGCAGGGCTTCGCATGTAAATGGTCTTTACGGTTTTACCCTCGGGGTTTATCCTGTAGTGATTTATGCGTGAATGTTTACAGCTCTGTGGTTGAACCGAGAGGGTGATGTCTCTCAGGGTGCTTAGAATAAATGGGCTGAAGGTATGCCCTTTACCGCTTTGTGGTGAACCGAGGGAATCATGACCCTCGGGAGTGTTTAGTATAAATGGGCCGAATGTGTGCCCTTGCCTTGTTGCTTGTTTACAGCTTTAATATCTATCTGCCCTGTTTTGCTTAACTGTGCATTAGACATGTTAGGCTAGTTTGGGTGGGTGTTTTCCCCCTTGTACTCCGTACCCAGGTGCTAAGTGGAGGTGTCCTGCACGGTTCTGTTCCTCTGTTGGTGCAGAGGGTGATCCCGCATGGAACCTTTTCCCCTGTTGGGTGCTTAGGGTGATGAGCAAGGTTCATGTCGGGAGCCCTTGGGGCATCGATAGGGTTATGGAACCTTGGCAGTCCTTAGACTTAGTGCCTGGTCGGGAGTCAGGGATCGTGGCTCTGTGGCTTGGAGTGCTGGGAGGTGGTTGTCGTAACCTCGGTCGTTCCGCCAAGTGTGGAGGTCCCGCTTGGGGAAGGGTGTCCTACCAGTAGCGTCATGTCCACCCTGTGTCAGGGACAGTCGGAGTTTGTCCATCCCTAGACAGTGGCAGTCGGAGACGTACTCGGGACAGGGACCCTTCGGGTTATCGATAGGATTTATGGGATCCTTGGCAAGCCTCAGCACTTGGCTTTAGGGTTGGTCTTTGGGTTTGCCTTTCTTGTGGGGGTTGTGGAGTGGGACCCTGCTGAGCTGTTGCTCATGCCTACCTGGACTGTGTTTGTTGCAGGTGCTGGTGCCCGGTTCTCCCAACCGTTGCCCCGTCGGTCGTCCAGTGGCAGCGCGGCGGCTCCTGACCATGTCTGAGGGTCAGGATGGCTTTGTCTGCGCCTTCGTGGAGACCCCGGTGGGCAGTGTGGCTTGCTTTCTTTTTGGGGGACTGTTTACCCCTTGTTCTAGATCTGTTGTATCTAGGTTTCTCCTGTTGTAACTCTATTATGTGTTTGTAATAGATGTTGTTAGCTTTTGTTTCCTGCTTCGCTCTTTCTCTGTGGTGTCCAGCTGTTTCCGCCAGCTGGGCCTTTGTCTCGGCTGTTTCCGCCAGTCGAGGCTAGTGGTTGTAGGTGTCTTCCCCTCGCGGTCCCCGGCCCGGGTGCGCTCGGCGGGTCGGGGCGCGACATCTCACAAATAGCAAATTGCTTATCAGAAGAAAGACATAGGTTTCAAAGAGCAGACCTGGTTGGTAGTTTGCCATACCAAAGTTTCCAGAGGAAGTGCCTAATCCGTAGACTCACGGGAGATTTCCATATACTCCACCAATACTTGCAATTGACCTCATCTTCACCCCCGCGATGCTGGTTTTCCAGGAATTTCTAACATGAGTTCGATGTGGCTTTCCCAGTAGCATCTCAGATCCATCTCGGGCTTTTTCAATTCAGATCTAAGTCAACTTCCAGTGCCATGATTTCAGGGATTAAGGCTGGGTGAAACAGGGCTTCAAGCATCTCTTGATTCCAATTCCCATCCCAATCGATTAAATCTCCAACTGTTAGAGGTTCAAGTTCATCAGCAACTATAAGACTTGGCAGTGCGCTTAATAGCATGTCCAAGATCCACCAATCCTTGAGGGAGTTAGCTCTGCAGTCTATGGAGGGCTTCCATTTCAGGCCTTCCCAAAGCTGTTCAGATGCCTTGAAGATAGATTTCCACATCATAGAAACTCGACGTCCAGTAGAGAGGGGAAGGATAGCGGATTGGTTGCCATATTTAGCTTGCACTAGAGTAGTCCATACTGAGTGATTCCCTTCCAAGAGCCTGGCCGCACACCGCATGCGAAGCGCTTGCTGCCATCTTCCAAGATCTTTAAGCCCCAGACCTCCTTCCATCTTGTGCTGGCATACCACATCCCACGATACAATAGAAAGACCACCCTGGCACCCACTCCACATAAAAATTCCTTGATAGAGATGCAATTTTGTGAAGGACGGATGCCGGGACAGGAAGAGCTGCCATTGTATAGACCAGGAGGGCTTGTAATACTGACTGTAATACTGACTGGATTAGCATGGACCTCCCTGCTTCAACTAATCTCACCGCAGAACAAGCAGATAGTCGACCTTGCACAATTTCAATGAGATAGCTGAAGTCCAGAGCCTCCAATCTTCTAGTATGTAATGGGGTTCCCAAATACTTCCATGCCTCATGCTTCTCTGTGAACCCGAGACAGTCAATGATTTTTTGTTTCCTTCTTGCCGAGGTCACTGGACTGAATTTTACACTAGATTTGGCTGGGCTAAGTTCTAGGCCGACCAGGTTCTTGTATCTTTGCAGCACTGTCATTAACTTCTTTGCTTCTAGATGGCTAGCCCTAGTTACAAAGAGACAATCATCTGAATATAGCAGATGACTGATAGCCAGAGAACTTCCAGGAAAAGAGACACCAGTGAGCATAGTCAACGGTTGCTTGAGAAGCCGCGTCAAGACTTCCTGCGCCAACAGAAATATATATGGGGACAGGGGATCACCTTGTCTCAAACCATTCTTGGCAACAAAGAACCCATGAACCCTGCCATTAAGAATAAGAGAGAACTTCGAAGATGAAATACATTCCATTATCCAATTGATCCATACCTCTTGGAATGACATAGCTCGCATCACATCTTCAAGAAACCTCCAATTGACAAAAGTCATAGGCAGATTTCAGGTCTATTTTGATGGCCATAAGGGGATGTAGATCAGAAGCATATTGCAAGCAATGCATAAGGGGATGTAGATCAAGAGCATATTGCCAATCACACTCCAATATTGTTCATAGAATTCTGCAGGTATGCCATCATGGCCTGGACATTTCTTCCTCCCAATTTTAGAGATGGTAATCTTGATTTCCTCTTCAGAGACTTCCTTAATCAAGTCCTCCTGACTGAGTTGTGGAACTTCGAGCACCATGCACCTGCTTTTGGTAGCCCATAAGGTTTGGTAGTGGTTAAGGAACTCATTGGCAATGACTTGTTGCTCAGAAAGCATAACCCCTTCTTCAGACAATATCTCAAACACCTTGGAGGAGGAGCCTGGTTGTCAAAGAAGCTTGTGAAAGAACTCAGTGTTTCGATCACCCTCACACACTAACCTTGAACGCTTGTATTGTGACACAAATGTGTCGTGTTGCCCATTAACGACTGCTATTTTGTTCTCCAAGGCGCGTATTAGTTGTTCTTCAACAATTGACAAGGGCCCTGCTTCCTCTCAAATGTATAACCCATTAAGCTGCTGCCTTAATCCTTGCTTGCGATTAAATAGATCAAAGTCAAAAACCTTTGAGCATGATTTGACAGCAGCCTTGATCTCTTTTAGTCTTCCTTGAAAGGTGAAGTGCACAGCGCCTCTTCGCTGTCTTCTCCAGGCTCTCCTGACTACCTCAGCGAAAGCATTGTTGCTGATCCAGATCTGCTGTAGACGAAAGGTAGAAGGGCCAGTGAAGGAAGCTTGCGGATTAAGTGTCAACATTAAGGGTCTATGGTCGGAACCAATGTGAGGAAGGTGTTTAACGGCAACATTTGGAAACCAATCCTTCTACGCCGCGTTGCACATCCCTCTATCCAGTCGCTCCAAGATGTGTGCTTGCCCATGCCTCCTGTTGCACCAAGTGAATGACGGACCTCTGAATCCTTAGTTTATCAGATTATTTTGTTGTATGAATTGCAAGAAATCCTCAACCGCTCCCCCAATAACGGAATGAAACTCCTCCACGCTTCTCAGCCGGAGCAGCAATGACATTGAAATCTCCAAGTAAAAGATGAGGCCCATCCCCATTGATTGACCCTACCCAGTACTTCCCTGAGCTCCAACCTCTATTGTCGCCTTCTAGCTGCATAAACTATAGATAGAAACCACTGAACATAGTGAGGGGATGTAATCACTCCATGGATCGCATGATTAGTGAAATCCATGAATGAAACGGAGGCCATAGATTGCCTCCACACCGCTAGGATACCCCCTCGACGTCCCACCGAAGGAATGAGGAAGGAGTCCCAGTTAGTGCCAAGGTGTTAAGAGAAGATGCTCAGATGAGCTTCAACCACAACAATCTCTATCAAAAACAAAACATCTAAATTTTGCTCATGTATCAACCTTCTTGCCGCTCTAACTGCCCTTCTAGGCCCTTGCCCATGGGAGTTCCAAGATAACAACTTAACCATTGGAAAGTTTGGACGGAGCTGAGCTGATTCCAGACCCAGATCCCCTACCCCACTTCATCCTCTTAGCTTCATTGCCTTCTCCGACCTCTGCCATGAAGATGTCTCGGTCCTCCTCACGTGGCCTTGGTGGAGTGAAGCCAGGAGGATGCCCGGTATCATCTTCATCTAACATCGCTGACTGAGATTCCCTCCCATCACCAATGAGCAACAGATTCCCAGAGGCATTCCCCTGTAGTAGAGCCTCTTGAAGCACAGCAACCCCTTGCACATTATGTGTTTGTATAGTGTCCTCATCCATCTCTTTACAATCAATGGTTGGGTCCTTAGATCCTCCTTCAGCTCGATTTGGCCTATAACCCTTAGGAATAACTAATGGGCCAGGCCTGTTGAACCCTCCCATCTCCTTTGCATCATTTCTGCTAGGATGTGGTCTTCGTATTTGACAAAAGGGGATGACATCAATGTGGTCTGATCGGGTCCCATCCAAATTTATAGGACCCAAATATTAAGCATGTATGCAATTTGATAAAGGAAGATAGAAAGCATTGCTAAGTTTTATAGTCCCATGGTCTACAAAAAATGGTGCCATAAATAAATTATATACTTAAATCTATCATCTAAACACGATTACTATTGTATGGATAACAAAAATAATCATAAGCATACATGCACTGGCTCGATACATGACTTGGTTCATGGTTTATCGGCACTTGGCATACTAACTTCGACCCAATGCTTCATGCAAGTTTAGGAACAATGAGTATCACACATACTCCAGCCTTGTTTCTAACGTAGGTTCAGGCCCAATGTCCTCTCAACTTGGGCCGCCATATGCGTGTAGCTTCGGAGGCCCGCGCTTGATGTGGACTTCAACAAGCGAAGTGGAGCCCAGGCAAGTCAGTTATTCCAATAAAACGCATACCGTTGGGAAAGCGGGGTACTTTTCACCTGCAAATGGACATGTTTACACATGACTGCATGCCTTGAAGGAGGTTTGAGCTCCTTGGTTGTGGTAATGTAGCATAGTTTCTTTCTTCTCTATGTGAGCACCGTTAAATTCACAACAAAGTAGTGTGTTTCACATATTTGCATGCTAGAGGCTTCATGCATTCTGTAGTTGATTTCTCTATTGTTGATGATAAGCAGCTTGATAGCAATGGCAATCACTCACATAAAAGCACACAAGAAGAACATCGAGAGAAAACGAAACTGAGACACGAGATTTACGTGGTTCAGCGAGACCACCTACGTCCGCGGTGAGAAGAATTTCACCATGAAAAACAGGGATTACAATCTCTCACCTCACGGTCGCTCCAATATGTCTTATTCTAAATCCTAATCACATGTTCTATGAGTATTTACACTCATCCAAAGTCCAAACATAACCCGGCTCATGTCTAAAGACAAAATCCAAGGTATCTCAATGCACAACATTTTAGGGTTAGAAAAGTTGGGATAGTTAGTGGTGATAGGGCAAAATATTTTTTTAATAAAAAAAAAACAGAGATACAAATATGGATGGAGTTAAATGGGGATAGGATAAATTCTCCTCTCATTTTTTGGAATGACCCATCTTAACCCACATTATCCCTATTTTATTATCCACATTATGTTTGGGGATAAAGGAGGGGATTCGGGGGTTATCCCCCCTATCCCCAAACCAAACAAAGGTTATGGTCTCAGATTTAGAGTCAGAATAATACTCAATTTCGCTCATCTTTTATTTAACGTATTCTGTGAGAATATCTAACATAATATGAGAGAGGGACCTCATTGTCCTACTTTAGCTCGTATGGTACAAATTATTGTAACAACTTATGTTTATTGGACAATTTGTGATGTTCATATGATATCAGAGCAGACGTCGAGGGTTCAAACTCTGACTCTCTACTCCTTCAATTTAATATTTACTATTCGTGTGTGAATGGTCCAAAGATGTCGATGCATCAGTCATAAAGAAAGTGAATGAAAATAGTTATAAAGAATTTTGGGATAACACCAAGTCTGTACTTGAGATGGGCAACTGCAAATGAAATTTAAGAGCACCATGGCGTGGCATACTAAAGCTTTATTTGAGCGTACGAGAATGAACCGATGGATGAAAATACCCAAACTATTGATTTAAAACATTTTCTTCATGTATATATCATGGTATAAGAGCTAATTAAATATTGGTTTATGATTTTCATCTAAACTTCCCTATTGTTTCTCTCTCCTCCCGTATTGATGGCTAGTTCTCAATTTGCTTATGCAGTAGTTCAAAAATTGTATCTCCACAAACCACACATTGAAAAGTTTAATAAAAGCAGTTTGACTTAATAGTAACTAAGACGCGGCCTTTTTTTTTTTTATTAGTTAAGCCGGAAGGCTAGGGGTGAAAGAGAGATTACATGACAGACCTAGGCGCCCTAGAAAGGCCAGCCCGGGCTGAAATAGCAATTTTATCCGCATCCGTATTAAATTCACGGGGGATATGCACAAAGAGTACATTATCAAAAGAGGAGGATAAGCGCCATAAAGTACACAAAACCTGCTGTAGATCTCTTGGCCAATCCAGTCCGCCCTTAGCAAAACCAACAGCCAACTTCGAGTCTGATTCCACCACCAATTTTCGCAGACCTTTCTGCTTGGCTTCAGCCAGACCTCCTAGAATAGCTAAGAGTTCGCCCTCCACGACGGATTGGACATGCACGCGTGAACTCCAATTCCAAGTAGCGACAAAGTTGGAGAAGAAAATTGCCGCCAGCCCCGCAACTCCGGAACGGACTGCTGCATCCGTCCTCAAGACAGAAGAGGGATGCTGAAGGGAGACATGAAGAGGGGGGGTGCGAGGTATAGAGGTTCTGAATTCCTTTACCTGTCTTGAGATAATACCAGTGAGCTTTACAGGAGATAGCTTCAAATTTCTGAAACCCAGGGCATTTCTTTCATTCCAAATCCACCACATAGTGTAAGCAACTTCCGTCTTCCTTTCCTCGAGGTTAGCTCGAGAAGGGCCGGAGAGAAGAGTCCAGTAATCGCGAAAAGATGAGGGTCGCTGCCAATATCTTGCAATTCGATCCCAGATTTCCCTCGCAAAGACACAATCAAAAAAAAAAATGAGCAGGGTCTTCTCTAGTTGTTTGGCATCTCAAGCATGTTGGATCAGAAATGCATCCCCATCGCCACAACGCTTCAGCGGAGCTAAGCTTGCCGTGGAAGAGCTTCCAAAAGAAAAAATTGACTCTGGGTCCAGCCGGTAATTTCCAAAAATTCTGCTAGCCTGCACTAAGGTTCTCTCCCAACCAATTTGGGCTCTCTTTGCTTGACAACCAGCGGTAGATAGATTTTGTTGTGATCAATCCGTCGTTGCTGAACATCCAAGAGCCCCGGTCCCTAGATTCCCCTTGAGGTTGGAGGCAGGTGATCCTCAGGCAAAGATCCGGGTGAAAAAGAGATTGTAATTTCGGCATATCCCAAATACCAGACTCCAGCATAAGATCCCCCGCCATAAGATCAGAAGGTAAAGAAGAGGAGAAAAGGGATGGAGTGGAGATGAGAGGTAAATCAGAAATCCATCTATCATGCAAGGTATTGATCTTACAGTGAGTTGAAGGATGCCAGAGGATGCCTTCCTGTAGCTCTCTAGCTGCAAGACAGATTTTCCGCCAATGGCTTGAACAACGATAGTGAATCTTGCCTGAAGGAATATTGTCGATCCATTTGTACTTAGCTTTGGTGAGCAGATACCAGATGGAGTTCGGTTCTTTGTAGAGATAAGCTGCCCTCTTCAATCTAAGTGCCTTCTGCCACGTACTAAAATCTCGAAGGCCAAGACCGCCAGATTCCTTGGGGCTGCAAACTTGATCCCAGGCTACCCGGCATCCTTTCTTTCCATCCCAAAGGAAATTTCTCGCAAAGAATTCCAGCTTCTTGATGATAGCTGCTGGTACATGTGTGGCAAGAAAAATGTGGGTAGGGAGGGCTTGCCGAACGGATTTGATAAGAGTGACTCCTCCCCCGCCAGCAAGCTTAAGAGCACACCATTGAGACAGCCTAGAAGTAAAAGTGTCGCGCCCCGACCCGCGAAAGCCCAACCGGGCCGGGCGACGCGAACCGGAACCTACAAAACGCGGAAAACAAAGCTGGCGAGGGTTCCCTCTAACCTATTGGTCTCCCTAACAGTTCACCAAAACACCCTCAATTAAAAGACAATAATAATTAGCAAACCTCAAACCACAGATTTAAAACTCAAGTGTTAAAGTACATTTCCTCGGAGAGGGGAAGATTCGAATACAGCATTACTCCCGTAGGAGACTAACTAGCAAAATGGTAAAAACAGTAAATATCGCCACCTCTCAAAGTCCACCTGGCGCCGCCGCACCGCCAACCAACTGCCCGGTAAGGGCCAAGGAAGAAGAACTGACGCCTGCACCTGCAAAACACAGCCCGGGTAGGAGTGAGCACTAAGCTCAGTGGGGATCTACACTACGACACACAGAAGGAAGAGGGAAACGCAACAGTGTCGCCCTTAAGTAGGACCTGGGTGTATACAGGGGTCCCATAACCCCACCGCGTGTCCCTGAGGCCCATGGACGGCACTCAGTAACATGAACAACACTGGCGACACCAAAGGTCAGCACAGTGGGACACCGACTACACCTCAGCATCCGACTCAAGGCCTACACGACCTCTACAATCATCAAGCCACAAGTGCACCAGTCATCTAAGCCTATCATCGAATCGACTGGTCACCACAATTCAAACCGGGTCCAAACAACCCAACCCCGGTTCTAGGGCTAAGTCCGAGCTTCCAGCCTCGGGACGGCGACCCAAAGATCACCCACGCCCTAACCAATGCAACTAATGCACAAAACAACAATGCATGCTATGACATACACATATAAAAAGCAAAGCATGCAACAGTATGTCAAGCATCATAAAGGTCTATTGGATCGCTGCAGCGGTACTACCAACCGCTGCCAACCGATCCGCAGCAGGTCCCGGCATTACGACGGTACCAAGACCGTCAACCGCGAACTCCTGCAACGGGAAGCAACCCCGAAAACCGCTGATGAACAGTAAACAATATAATATTATATTCCAAAATATAATATTATATTCAAACACTCAAAACCACCACTTAGGGGCTAATTGATCCCGTCGATCCGACATCCAAACGACGTCGGATTCAAGATCCAACTTAGCCACCCGTAGATGTATATACCATGATCAACATATCAAAAATTCATCATCATCCAACGGTTGGATTAACGGGAAAACGCTAATCAAAATCGTTAATCAAACTAACTTACCCATTAATTGCTGCAACGCAACCCTCCAGAAAACAATTCATAAGAAATCGTAGACAAATCCTAAAATTACTAAACAAGATGGAATAGAAAGCTAACAAAGAGATCTACAACTCTTATGTTTATCAGAAACCAAGATCATGTACACGCCAGCCGAAAAACTCGCCGCCAGCCGGCTGTTCTTCAAGAATAGCAGAAAACCAGAAATCCGAGACTAATCATACATAAAACCTACTCAAATCTCAACTGATTAACATGAAACTTAAATCAATAATTTTAACAAGTATAAGGAATCCAACAAAATAAGGATCAACAAGATCCAACGGCTAGATCTAGAGAAAACCCGAAATAAACATCAGTAGGTATAACCCTACCTAGCTGCGCTTTCCTCGGCTGATTCCCCGCGAGTCGATCACCAACAAGGTTCCAAACCACTTCAGGGATCTTCCTCTCGTTGTCATGGATCCAACGAGCCTTAGAACGCCGAAAAAGGTGGTCGGAGGAGGGAGAACGGAGGTGATGAAGGTTGGCTGCCGGAAATAGGGGAAGGAGCAGAGGTTTCGGGAGAAGAAAGAAAGAGGAAGAAGAAAGGAGGAGAAGGAGGAAGAGGAGGGGAAGAAAAAGAGGGAAAGGGGAAGGGGAAAGCCAGGGGAAGGGGGAAAAAGTGAGGGGAGGGGAGGGAAAAGTCCTCCCCCCCTCTGACAGGGGAGAGCGACGGCCAGCGGTGGCCGACCTCGCGAAGCAGAAAAGCCACCGACGCGAGTCCGATCGGTCGCTCCAAGGAGCGATCGATCGCTCCCGCCCTGGCTCGACCCCACCACCGACTCACTCACGAGTCCGACCGATCGCTCCAAGGAGCGATCGATCGCTCGAGGGTCGTCAGCTGCCCAAATGCAAGCTTTCGCGCGCCCGAGCTAGGATCTTCCGATCCCGAGTCCACCTAGCCGTTCTAAACAAACACTAACACATACAAGGGCAGTGTGTGCACACGCGGGTGTGAAACAAACCAACAAGGCGCAATTTACCAAATTACCCTTGCGGTCTACAACGAACCACAGGGTAGAGGGACAAGTCCTCAGAAAAAGCCTTGATGAGATCATTGAAAGCTTCAGCTGTGAGCCTCCCTCCATCCACCGGGACACCAAGATATTTAAAGAAGCCATGGTCCTCAGCAATATTTAAGATTCGGCTGATTTCTATGAATCGGCCTTCATCAACACAAGGAGAGAACCTGACTTTAGACTTAGCTTGATTAACCTCAAGCCCCGACATCAATCTGAAATCATGAAGAATAGATATGATCTTCGTGGCCTCTTCTTCAGAAGCTTTGGTGATGAGGAGGCAGTCGTCAGCGTAGAGCAAGTGGGAGAAGGTTGCTTGCTCGCAATAAAATTTGACACCTTTGAGACTTAATTTCAACATGTGGGATAGAGTTTCCTGTACCAAAATGAAAAGGTAAGAGGATAAGAGGTCTCCTTGCCGGAGACCCCGCGAGGCCGAAAAGTGGCCTGCAATTCTACCATTGACGATAAGAGCAAAAGAAGTGGAAGAGAGGCACCCGGATATCCATGCACGCCACCTTTGTGGGAACTCCATGGCAGCCATGACATGGTCCAGAAAGCTCCAACAAACGCTGTCATAAGCAGATCGGATATCAACTTTCACTGCCATCAACGGTCTTGTTCTTGGAGCTCGGTGTAGAGAATGCAATAATTCTTGCGCTGCCGAAATATTATCAAAGATACTCCTACCGGGTGCAAATGCGGACTGCTCCGGCCCAATGAGATCACCAATGATGTTTCGAAGACGGCGGGCCAAGATAGAGGAGATAATCTTGAATTTCACATTACAGAGGCTGATTGGGTGGAAATCTCGCACTCGACGTGGGTTATCAACCTTCGGAATGAGAGATACGAAGGTCTCGTTCCAATGTGAAGGGACCCGGGCTGAGCAGAAGAAATCTTGGATTAAGCCGACTAGATCATCTTTGAGAACTGACCAGAACTTGAGGAAGAATTCAATCGGTAAGCCATCATGTGAGGCCCCGTCCCTCAGACCTGGCTCGACCGCGTGGGTCGAGAGCCGATTTCCTGTTGGTTTGGTTCCGCGTCGGGTACGATCGGGCGATCGTGTGGCGGTTTGGACCCCGGGGGCATTTTGGTAAATATGCCCTCTGGTGGTCGGTTTCACACCCACGTTCCACACACTGCCTTGGATTGATGTATGTGTTTGATTAGAATCTCTAGGGTGCGTCCGATCGGAAGATCGGAGCTCGATCGGGAAATATAGAATTGGACGGCTGAGATAGATCTGGATTTTCTATAAAAGCCCTGTCCCTTTCTTCTCTTTCCTTCTCTTCTTCTCCTGTCGTTTTCTTTCCCTCTCTCTCCTTCGGCTGAGCTAGGATTTGGAGACTTGGGCGTCGGATCGTGGATCTTGACGGCTTGACCAGCGGGACGCGTGGAGGAGCTACCCTACTTGCTCAAGTAGGTGTTTCTACCTCGATCCTTGGATCGGGTTCTCCTAGGATAGGATTATTGCTCTTTTGATGTAGGAATACATGTTAGAATGCTGTGTAACTCCTTGTGCATATAGGGTGAAGGATTTGAAGTATTCCTATATCTCATTTTCCGTATTCTAACGGTTGGTTTCCGTATTATCGCTGTTTTGTCGGTTTTCGTCCATTTGGACCTAGATAGGAGACTTAACCGTCAAAAACTGGATTTCTTTATTCCATTAGCTTCCCCGTTGTTAAATACACTTGCTTGCAAAATTTCATCTTATTCCGACTTGATTTAATCCTTGAAATCCAAAGAAATGGATTTTCGGCACTTTTCTGATGAACTGTGCCTAAGGTTCGACGGTCGATCGGTGTATCGACCGTCAAGTGTTGTTTTACTCTTTCTGGGCCTGGCGGTCGACCGTTACATCGACCGTCGGGCTCTGTCGGGATTTTGGCCTCCCACGGTCGATGGATCGATCGACCGTGGGTTTTCTCTCTTTTTCACCCTGCCTCGCGGTCGACCGTCGCATCGTCCGTGAGGCTCTGTCTCGTTTTGGGCTCCCCACGATCGATGAGCCGATCGACCGTCGCCCAGTTGGTTTTCCTCGTTTTGGCGTCACGGTCGATCGTCGGATCGACCATGACATCGTCCGTGGGCTCACGGTCGATCTCCGGATCGACCGTGACATCGTCCGTGACCCCTTGAACTTGATTTTCTGGCTTTTCTTGGATGGATTTGATTTGTGATTAGTGTCTAAATATGTGGGGAAGTGTGTATGTGGATTTTATGGGGTTTTCAAAGGATTTCCATCTGGTTTGAGATCGATTCGAGTATTCTTTCCTTTTTGGGAAAACCTATGGTTTCAATAGCATTTAATGGATGTAGTTAATTGCTTAATGGTGTGCTTAGCCATTAGCTAGCTATGAGTGCTAGCTAATGAGGAATTGTGGAACCTTAGCCTCTTGCCCGTGAGTGCCGAGGGCTATTGTATATCTGTTGAACTCATAACTGCTGATATGACATGTAGAGACATCTAGGATAGATGTTTGCCTAGGCTCATGCATTGTGTGCATTAGAGGCATTTGAGGTTAGGCGGGCAATGGTTTGAATCGCCGATCTGAGGCTCTCGGATAGCTCGGATCTAGTCTTAGGGTCGTGGCTGGGTAGTCAGGAATAGGGTGTGATCTTGTATCATTTGAATCTCTCGTGTGAGGATTGGCGATAGTTGACTCTGATCTGCGTTCGAGGTTTAGAGGTCGTGTTGTCTTCCAAGGCCAAGTGCTAAGGATGGGTGTCGATGTCCCTGACATGGTCCCCAGGCAGTGGTTTCCTGCTGGGTAATGGTGATCCTACTGGTTCTTGTCCTTTTCCTCCCAGCGTGTTGGTTGATGTTCCTAGCGTGGTCGGTTGAGAAGAGTAGGATCCCTTGGGGAGTCGACAAGGGTTGTGGGACCCCGTGGCATCCGTTAGGCTTGAGCTGGGGGACAACACTGTTGTTGTTTTCCTCCTTTCAGTGTGCCGTAGAGTAGAACCCTACTGAGCTTATCGCTCACTCCTACCCGGGCTGCGTTTGCAGGTGCAGGCGGCAGCTCTTCGTCTGTGGAGCCGGTGGGACCGGCCTTTGGCGACGCGAATACATCCAGAGGCGCTTGAGGTTGCTGGAGGCTTACCTGTTGTACATCTTGATATATATATATGTTGTAAACTTTTGAGGATTTTGGAATCATGTATTATATCTTTATCTTGGGAGTATTAGAATGGAATTTTATAACTGTACAACTTGATGTTATATGAACTGAATCTGTTTCGCCTCTGGAATACAATTGTTTAATTTATCCATCTTTTCCGCTTTGTGTCGCGCCGATTGAAGTTGAATAGTGATAGGAACCCTCATGCCCCGTCCTGGATGGGTTTTCTGGGTCGGGGTGTGACAACTTGGTATCAGAGCAGGCTGTAGGTCCCAGGAATAGGATTAGGCTTGCGGTTGAGATTTGAGCGCGGTTTGGGATAGTTCTAGGAGTAGAGCATCCCTGTGTGCTTGACTGTGCTCATGTGTGTTATGATTTTATTTTATTGATTGCTGCTGTGTTTTGTTTTCTTACGGGTGGACACTTGTCGTCTCTGTTGAACGTGCAGATGCCAGGGAGCCGGGCTAGCTGTCCAGTGTTGGGTCAGGGTACCGCGCGCGACCAGCGCGCTGCCCGGCGGGCCTTAGGGGCCAACACAGCCGTGCCCCGTGTACCTGCACGAGAGCCAGAGCCGAGGATTGAGGTCGTGGTGGAGGAGGATGCTTCGTTCATCACCGAGGAGGTCTCTCCTCCACTCGACCAGCGTGCTGTTGCGACAACGGTGGTCGACTTCCAGAGGCTGAACCCTCCTAGGTTCAGCGGTACTGGAGGCGACCCAGCGGTGGCGGACGACTGGCTGGAGGGAGTCAGTCGCGTCCTTGACACTCTGTTCGTCCAGGATGACCGGGTCCGGGTCAGACTTGCCGCGTTCCAGCTCGACGGGGACGCTTTGGACAGGTGGCGCTCTTTCCAGGCCGCCAGGGACGGGAGTGACCCATCGTGGGCCGTGTTTCGTTCGTCGTTTCCTTGCGCGTACTTTCCCCGCAGTGCGCGCTCGGCCCTTGTCCGTGAGTACCAGACCCTTTCTCAGGGTACTCAGTCGATAGTTCAGTACGCTGCTAGGTTCACCAGGCTTGCCAGATTTGCCGGTGCGGTGTATGCGGACCCTCTTGCCATAGCTGAGCAGTTCTAGTGGGGGCTTAGGCCCGAGCTCAGGCATCTGATCGTGGCTCAGCGCTCTAGCACGTACGCAGAGGTGCTGGTTTGTGCCTTGGCAGTTGAGGCTCAGTTGCAGGAGCCGAAGGAGCTGGGGCCCAGGGCAGTTCGGCCTGCGTCGTCTACGAGCAACAGTGGCGGAGGACAGCCACAGAGAGCAGCTCAGGGCAGAGGGGGTTCGTGGAGGCCACGTCAGAGGTACCCACGACGCCAGCAGCCGTACCAGCGTTACCCACCCCAGCACCAGCAGCAGCCCAGGCAGGGAGGCCAACCACTTCTTCCGGCTGGGCCTCAGGGGCAGACGTCCGGAGGAGGCCAGAGCCAGCAGCTAGCGCTTGGACCTCCTGTGTGCTTCGAGTGCCGGCAGACCGGGCACTTTCGCAGAGACTGTCCGACGCTGAGGGCACAATTCACTCGTGGCGGAGCAGGCGGAGGTTGGCGGACACCAGGAGCCGAGAGAGGCAGAGGTCGCAGCGGAGGTCGAGGCGGACCCAGAGGGGGAGTGTACGCACTTCCAGACCGCGAGTACCCAGACTTTGTTCAGCCACCTTTTCAGCCTTACCAGTACCCGCCACCCCAGCAGGCTCTAGCACTTCCACCAGCTCCAGTTGACCCTCTTGTTCTCAGAGGTACCTTCCAGCTTTTCAGTTCATTCGTAGATGTTCTGATAGATTCTGGGGCGTCTCATTCCTTTGTAGCAAGCGACTGTGTGGCATCGCTAGGGCTAGAGACTGAGCCACTTGGAGTTACACTACACTTAGACACACCCATCGACGGAGGGGCTCGTGTTGAGCTGATCTGCCGTTCCTGCGAGTTGGAGGTTGGGGGCCTCCGTGTCTTTCTAGACCTTCGGGTGCTAGACATGGTCGGGTTCGACGTGATTCTCGGTATGGATTGGCTGACTTCATACCGAGCTGTCATCGACTGTGGCGGTCGTAGGGTGACTGCTTGGACACCTGACGGTGCTTGTTTCGTTCTGTTGGGGGATCGCCAGTCGGCCGATTCCCTCTTGTGTGCTTGTCTTCCCAGGCGCGAGGGCCAGCTGTCAGCATTACTGGCGCGCCTTTCCTTGTTCGCTGCAGAGGGCAGTTTGCCTACAGTGGTTTGTGAGTTTGCTGACGTCTTCCCAGACGAGCTACCGGGCCATCCTCCTTCGAGAGCAGTAGACTTCCAGATAGATCTTGTACCGGGTACCGGGCCGATCTCTTTGCCAGCTTTCAGGATGGCACCAGCAGAGCAGAGGGAGCTGAGGGTCCAGCTGGACGGGTTGATCGGCAGAGGTTTCATCCGTCCCAGCACGTCGCCTTGGGCAGCTCCTGTGTTGTTCGCAAAGAAGAAGGACGGTTCGCTTCGTCGCTTCGTCTTTGCATTGATTACAGGAAGTTGAACAGGGTGACGGTGAAGAACAAGTATCCTATGCCGAGGATCGATGACTTGTTCGACCAGCTCCGAGGCTCTTCGGTCTTTTCGAAGATCGATCTCCGTACCGGCTATCACCAATTGCGGATTCGGGATTGCGACATCCCGAAGACGGCTTTCCGTACGAGGTACGGGTTGTACGAGTTCACGGTGATGCCGTTCGGCTTGACGAACGCACCGGCGGTGTTCATGGATCTGATGCAGAGGGTCTTCCGACCGTACTTAGATCAGTTCATGGTGGTTTTCGTCGACGACATCCTAGTCTACTCACGTACCGCGAAGGAGCACGGGCAGCATCTGAGGACAGTGTTGCAGTTGTTGAGGGGGCATAGTGTGAGGACCTGTCCCTCTATCCCCTTAGCTTGTCGTTGACCCCAGGGGCAATTTGGGAAATTGCGCCTTGGCGGTCGTTTCACACTGGGTGTGCACATACAGGCCTTGCTTGATGGTTGTGTTTGTTAGAAAGGTTAGGTGGGACCTAGTTTGGGAGTTCTGGGCTTGGGCCCGTTTTCCAGCCCAGGTTTGCACTTCTGGGCAGGGAGGATCGATCCTTTGGTCGTGGAGGATCGATCCTGCCTGTGCCTGAAAGTCTCTGTCGGTGGCTTTCGAAGGACGGCCACCGCGGTGGCCGTCGCTTCCCCTGTCAGGGGAGGGAAGACTTTCCCTCCCCTCCCCCAGCTTTTCCCCGCCTTCGCCGGCTTTCCCCCGGCCTTAACCGCCCTTTCCCCTCTTCCTTTCTTCCTCTCTTCTTCTTCTTCCCCGCGGGAACTCTGTTTTCTTCCCCTGTTCAGACCGCTCCTTCTCCTCCTCCGTTCTCCCTCCTCTGGCCACCGTTCTTGGAGCTTGAAGGCTCGTTTGAACCGTGACGGCGCGAGGAAGATCCTTAGCTAGGCTTCGTGGATCGACGCTGCTCTGAGGAGGTAGGGATCTCACTCAAACCCCGGCTTGCTTTTGAGGGTTTAATCCGGTTTTGTCTTTCGTGTTTAATCTCCTTGTGGAGTTGTTGTTCCCCGTTTTGAGGCCTTGAGTAGCCTCGTGGTCCTCAGATCTACCAACCCACCAAGTTTGGTGTGGTTTGGTTGTGTCTTTCGGCGGTTCTCCGGCCGGAAGCACGCCGGAACCCATCAGGATCGATCCTCCTGGGAGGAAGGATCGGTCCTCTGGTGTTGGCTTGCTGCGCCCAGCACATGATCGATCTTCTTATGGGAGGAGATCGATCATGGGGCCTGAGTAAGCATGGTTACCCTTCGTCCCGAGAATGATCGATCTTCCTGGGAGGAAGGATCGATCTTCCTTGGTGCGACTGGAAGGGTGCCCTCTGTCACCAAAAAGATCGATCTTCCTGGGAGGAAGGATCGATCTTCTTTGACTCGACAGTGAGGGAAGCTCACTGTTGCTTGGATGATCAATCCTTCCCTTGGTGAGGATCGATGCTTCAGTAGCAGAGAGGGTTTTCAAGAGTTTTGCCCGCGGGGCTTCGCATGTATGTGGTTTTTACGATTTTACCCTCGGGGTTTATCCTGTAATGAATTATGCATGAATGCTTATCGCTTTGTGGTTGAACCGAGAGGGTGATGTCTCTCGGGGTGAGTAGAATAAATGGGCTGACGGTATGCCCTTACCGCTTTGTGGTGAACCGAGGGAGTCATGACCCTCAGGAGTGTTTAGTATAAATGGGCCGAATGTGTGCCCTTGCTGTGTTGGTTGTTTACAGCTTTATCATACTTATCCTGCCCTGTGTTCCAGTGCATTAGGCATGCTAGGGTAGGTTGGGTCGGTGTTGACTCTGCTGCTTAGAGTACCAAGTGATGGTAGTCTTAACCTCGGTTGTTCGGCCAAGTGCGGAGATCCCGCTTGGAGAAGGGGGTCCTACTGGTTGCGTCGTGTCCACCCTGCATCAGGGAATGTCGGAGTTGCCCACCCCTGAGCAGTGGCGTTGTTGGAGATACGCACCTAGGACAGGAACCCTTCGGGTTATTGACGGGATTTATGAGATCCTTGGCAAGCCTCGGTACTTGGCCTCAGGGTTGGTTCTTTTGGGTTTTGCCTTCTTAGCGAGAGTGGTAGAGTAGGACCCTGCTGAGCTATTGCTCATGCCTACCTGGACTGTGTTCATTGCAGGTGCAGGTGGCCGCTCTGTTCCAGTGTTACCCCCTTGGTCGTCTCGTGGCAGCGTGCCGGATCCTGACCATGTCTGAGGGTCAGGATGGGTTCGTTTGTGCGTTCGCAAAGACCCCGGTGGGTGGTGTAGCTTCTTCTTAGGGACTGTTGATCCCTTGTAGCTTGTTGTACTAGAACCATGTTAACTCTTTTATTACCGTTTTGTAATAAATGTTAATAGTTGTTGTTTAGTACCCTTGCTTCCGCTTGTGACTGTTGGCAGCTGTTTCCGCCAGCTGGCCGTAGTCTCAACTGTTTCCGCCAGTTGAGGCTGTAGTTGTAGGTCCTTTCCACTCGCGTCCCCGGCCCGGTTGCGCTCTGCGGGTCGGGGCGCGACATCTTGGTATCAGAGCATAGGTTGTAGATCCCAGGGTGTTGGATCAGGTCTCTGCGGAGACGTGCATGGGTTTGGGTAGTTCTTGGGTTAGAACATCCCTGTTTGCTTGATTTTCTTTTCCGCTGAGTGTGATTGTTTCTTCTTCCGCTTTCAATTGTGCTGCTTTGTTTTGCGGCTTGTGACGAGTGGGACTCATGTTTTTTTGTTGGTGCTGGTGACGGCACGGTATGCCAGAGCTCTCAGGGAAGTGGTGCCATGTTGGTATCGTCATGTCCACCCCGTGTCAAGGATCGTCGGAGGTAGTCCAATCCTTGAACAGTGGCTGTCGGAGGGACGTACTTTGGACAGGTACCACTTGGAGAGGAGATCAGGTGGTGTCCTACTGGTATCGTCGTGTCCACCCTGTGTCAAGGACCGTCGGAGGTAGTCCAGTCCTTGAACAGTGGCTGTCGGAGGGACGTACTTTGGACATGTACCACTTGGAGAGGAGATCAGGTGGTGTCCTACTGGTATCGTCGTGTCCACCCTGTGTCAAGGACCGTCGGAGGTAGTCCAGTCCTTGAACAGTGGCTGTCGGAGGGACGTACTTTGGACATGTACCACTTGGAGAGGAGATCCGGAGGTTGATCGCCGCGCGCCAGGCGACCACCTACTCCGCGGTTTTGGGTGCTACATTGGCGGTAGAGCCTCGTTGCCAGGGGAGGCCGAGGACTAGCCAGCCAGTACCAGCGACAGGCGGGGGAGGAGGTGAGCAGCTCCAGAGGTCTCATGGCCGTAGAGACCATAACCGGAGGTCCGCGCACCCGCAGCAGCAGCAGTCTCACCAGGGGGACCAGCTCCTTCTGACAGCGGGGCCCACTCAGCAAGCTCCCTGGGAGGGAGGCCGAGGGCAGCAGTCCGAGCGTGGACCAGCGCTGTGCTTTCACTGCCGGCAGCCAGGGCACATTCGCAGGGACTGTCCGCGATGGAACGCACGGGGTGCGGCGCCATCAGGAGGTCAAGACGGAGGGTCCCGGGCTGGGCAGAGCTAGAGAGGTGGAGCCGGGCCAGGCCGCAGCGGAGGTCAGGTGTTCGCCCTACCTGACCGCCCCTACGCAGACGAGGTGCAACCGTCCTATCAGGAGTACCTGTCTCAGCACCCGCTCCCACTGACCGTAGCACCACCCGTCTCCAGAGGTACTTTTACCGCTTTGTAGTATCCTGCTAGGCGTCGTTTTCGTTTCCGAGCCCTACCTTGATCGAATCTCGAGGACGAGATTTCTTTTAAGGGTTTTAGGATGTGAGGACCTGTCCCTCTATCCCCTTGGCTTGTCGTTGACCCCAGGGGCAATTTGGGAAATTGCGCCTTGGCAGTCGTTTCACACTGGGTGTGCACACACAGGCCTTGCTTGATGGTTGTGTTTGTTAGAAAGGTTAGGTGGGACCTAGTTTGGGAGTTCTGGGCTTGGGCCCGTTTTCCAGCCCATGTTTGCACTTCTGGGCAGGGAGGATCGATCCTTTGGTCGTGGAGGATCGATCCTGCCTGTGCCTGGAAGTCTCTGTCGGTGGCTTTCGAAGGACGGCTACCGCGGTGGCCGTCGCTTCCCCTGTCAGGGGAGGGAAGACTTTCCCTCCCCTCCCCCAGCTTTTCCCCGCCTTCGCCGGCTTTCCCCCGGCCTTAACCGCCCTTTCCCCTCTTCCTTTCTTCCTGTCACACCCCGACCCAGAAAACCCATCCAGGACGGGGCGTGAGGGTCCTAACACTATTCATCATCACCCGGCGCAGTACAAGCGGAAAGGGTAGACAATTTAAACAAAAGTATTCCAGAGGCTAAGGTGATTTAATCATAATATAACATCAAGTCTGAGCTTCGAAATACATATTTATACCAAATCCCAAAAGATCTCCAAATGGTTACAACATATTATATATAAAGAAAAAGTACAACAGTTACATCCTCCAACAAAACCTCAGACGCCTCTGGATGTACCTGCGCCGCCAAAAGCTGAACCAGTCGGCTCCACCGAAGAAGGACCGCCGCCTACACCTGCAAACGCAGCCCGGGTAGGAATGAGCAAAAAGCCCAGTAGGGTTCTACTCTACGGCACACTGAAGGGAGGAAAACGACAACAGTGTTGTCCCCCAGCCTAAGTCTAAAGGATGCCACGGGTCCCATAACCCACCGATGTCCCAAGGGTTCCTGTCATGAAACCTCTCTCCTGAACATGTTACCAGGAGGACCACGGAAATAGTAACATGCAGGCTCTAGCCCTTACCCAGCAGGGATACCACTGCATGGGGACCACGTCGGGAACTCCTCGGTTGCATCCCTAGCACTTGGCCTAGGAAGACAACACGACCTCTAAACCTCAAACAAAGATTCAAGCCGACTATCGCAATCCTCAATCATCCGAGATTCAGATCGACAATCACACCCTAATCCTGACTACCCAGCCACGGTCCTAAGGCTAGATCCGAGCTACCCGAGAGCCTCGGATCGGTGACCCAAGACATCGCCCGCCTAACCTCAAATGCCTCTAATGCATACAGATGCATGCAATGCTCAAGCACAGAGATAATAAGGTAAAAGCATGCAACAAAATGTCACTAATCATAAAGGGCTAGGCGTAGCTTCCAGCTAGCAAAAGGGTAAGCATAGCAAAGGCCTCAAAACATATAATCTATGCTAACCAAACAACATCTGAGCAAATCATGCAACACAGATATACAATAGTCTTCAGTGCACTCTCGCACCTGACAGACTAAGGTTCCACAGTTACCCCGCAGGTAACTGGCCACATTTATACAATAGCCCTCGGCATCGCCGGCAAGAGGCTAAAGTTCCACAATTCCTCATTAGTTAGCACTCATAGCTAGCTAATGGTTAAGCAACCAAAATAGCATTTAAATATCATCGGCCATGTGTTGAATGCAAAACCATCCACAAATCCATCAAAAGGGCAAACCCGCGATTCAATTCTCAAACCCGATGGAAATCCTTTGAAAACTTCATCAAATCCCCCTACATGCTCCCCAGCATGTTTAAATAATAATCCCCCTTCAAAACCAATCAAGAAACACCAGAAAACCAGGTTTAAAGAGTCACGGACGATGTCACGGTCGATCCGGGGATCGACCGTGATACCACGGACGATGTCACGGTCGATCCACCGATCGACCGTGAAGCCAAAACAAGGAAAACCAGCGAGGCGACGGTCGATCCGAGGATCGACCGCGGTATTCAAAGCCACGATAAAACCCGACGGTCGATGTCACGATCGATCCACCGATCGACCGTGAGGCCAAAACAAGGAAAACTCAAGGGTGACGGTCGATCCATCCATCGACCCTGAGAAGCTAAAATCTCGACAGAGCCCGACGGTCGATCCGACGGTCGACCGTCAGGCCCAGGAAAAGCATGTTAAAGCATGACGGTCGATATACAGATCGACGGTCGAGCCTGACGGTCGATGCACCGATCGACCGTCGAGCTCCAGACGCAAAATATCAGAAATCTTAAATCTAAGATTTGGAGAATCAAAATATGTTAGAAATCAATCAAACTTTGCAAACGAATGTATCTTGAGGTGAGGGATCTAATGATACAAAGAAATCCAATTTTTGACGGTTAAATCCCATTTTAGGTCGGAAAACCAAAAACCGATGAAACTTCGACAATACGGAAATTAACGTTATAATACCGGATTTGTAAAGCCGGAATACAAGAATGGATCTACAGTACATAAGCAAAGAGATTCACAACCATTCTACTAAGTATACACAGCACAAGCATACATCCTAACCTAGTAGAACCCGATCCAAGGATCGAGGTAGAAACACCTACCTCAACAGCAAAGAAGCTCTCCATGCGTCCAGCCAACCTTGCCACGAAGATCCTCTACTCAAGCTCAGTCCTCCAAGCTTTAGCCCAGCCGGAGGAGAAGGGGAGAAGGGAGAGGAAGAGGAGCCGTCGGTGGAGAAGAGAAGGAAGAACCAGCCAAGGAAGAGAAAAAAGGAAGGAGAGAAGAGAGGAGAGAAGAGAGGGGAGCGGGTAGGGGGTTGGAGCCAACTGCTCCAACCACCCTCCACTCACCAGGCCCTCTAATGGGCCGGATCCTCTAACGGGTCGAAAGCCTGCTCACGAGCCCGATAGCGAGCTCTAGCGCGCCCGAGCTGGGATTTTCCAATCCCAGACCCACCTAACCATTCTAAACAATCACATACATCAAACCAAGGCCGTAGGTGCAACGCGGGTGTGAAACTGACCGCCAGGGAGCATATTTACCAAAATGCCACTGGGGTCAAAAACAGCGATACGATCAATCGATCGCATCCCAAGGCCAACCGAGCCAAAACACAAACCCAGACCCTCGACCTAACGCGGTCGGACCAGGTTGGAGGTACGGGTCCTCACACTTCCTCTCTTCTTCTTCTTCCCCGCGAGAACTCTGTTTTCTTCCCCTGTTCAGACCGCTCCTTCTCCTCCTCCGTTCTCCCTCCTCTGGCCACCGTTCTTGGAGCTTGAAGGCTCGTTGGAACCGTGACGGCGCGAGGAAGATCCTTAGCTAGGCTTCGTGGATCGAAGCTGCTCTGAGGAGGTAGGGATCCCACTCAAACCCCGGCTTGCTTTTGAGGGTTTAATCCGGTTTTGTTTTTCGTGTTTAATCTCCTTGTGGAGTTGTTGTTCCCCGTTTTGAGGCCTTGAGTAGCCTTGTGGTCCTCAGATCTACCAACCCACCAAGTTTGGTGAGGTTTGGTTGTGTCTTCCGGCGGTTCTCCGGCCGGAAGCACGCCGGAACCCATCAGGATCGATCCTCCTGGGAGGAAGGATCGGTCCTCTGGTGTTGGCTTGCTGCGCCCAGCACATGATCGATCTTCTTATGGGAGGAGATCGATCATGGGGCCTGGGTAAGCATGGTTACCCTTCGTCCCGAGAATGATCGATCTTCCTGGGAGGAAGGATCGATCTTCCTTGGTGCGACTGGAAGGGTGCCCTCTGTCACCAAAAAGATCGATCTTCTTGGGAGGAAGGATCGATCTTCTTTGGCTCGACAGTGAGGGAAGCTCACTGTTGCTTGGATGATCAATCCTTCCCTTGGTGAGGATCGATCCTTCAGTAGCATAGAGGGTTTTCAAGAGTTTTGCCCGCGGGGCTTCGCATGTATGTGGTTTTTTCGATTTTACCCTCGGGGTTTATCCTGTAATGAATTATGCATGAATGCTTATCGCTTTGTGGTTGAACCGAGAGGGTGATGTCTCTCGGGGTGAGTAGAATAAATGGGCTGACGGTATGCCCTTACCGCTTTGTGGTGAACCGAGGGAGTCATGATCCTCATGAGTGTTTAGTATAAATGGGCCGAAGGTGTGCCCTTGCTGTGTTGGTTGTTTACAGCTTTATCATACTTATCCTGCTCTGTGTTCCTGTGCATTAGGCATGCTAGGGTAGGCTGGGTTGGTGTTGACTCTGCTGCTTAGAGTACCGAGTGATGGTAGTCTTAACCTCGGTTGTTCCGTCAAGTGCGGAGATCCTGCTTGGAGAAGGGGGTCCTACTGGTTGCGTCGTGTCCACCCTGCGTCAGGGAATGTCGGAGTTTCCCACCCCTGAGCAGTGGCGTTGTCGGAGATACGCACCTAGGACAGGAACCCTTCGGGTTATTGACGGGATTTATGGGATCCTTGGCAAGCCTCGGTACTTGGCCTCAGGGTTGGTTCTTTTGGGTTTTGCCTTCTTAGCGAGAGTGGTAGAGTAGGACCCTGCTGAGCTATTGCTCATGCCTACCTGGACTGTGTTCGTTGCAGGTGCAGGTGGCCGCTCTATTCCAGTGTTACCCCCTTGGTTGTCTCGTGGCAGCGTGCCGGATCCTGACCATGTCTGAGGGTCAGGATGGGTTCGTTTGTGCGTTCGCAAAGACCCCGGTGGGTGGTGTAGCTTCTTCTTGGGGACTGTTGATCCCTTGTAGCTTGTTGTACTAGAACCATGTTAACTCTTTTATTACCGTTTTGTAATAAATGTTAATAGTTGTTGTTTAGTACCCTTGCTTCCGCTTGTGACTGTTGGCAGCTGTTTCCGCCAGCTGGCCGTAGTCTCAACTGTTTCCGCCAGTTGAGGCTGTAGTTGTAGGTCCTTTCCCCTCACGTCCCCGGCCCGGTTGCGCTCTGCGGGTCGGGGCGCGACACATAGGCTATATGCCAAAGCCTCCAAATGTGAGTTCTGACTTCCTGAGGTGCAGTTTCTGGGGCACGTGGTGTCAGCGGCAGGTATTTCAGTTGATCCAGCCAAGATCGAGGCAGTGCTACAGTGTTCGAGGTCCGCAGCTTCCTTGGCTTGGCGGGTTACTACCGGAGGTTCGTGCGGGACTTCTCTAGGGTTGCAGGGCCGCTGACCAGGTTGACACAGAAGGCGGTCCCATTTGTTTGGGACGAGGCTTGTGAGCAGGCTTTCATCCAGTTGAGGACCAGGCTGACGAGTGCACCGATCCTTATAGTTCCAGAGCGATGCGTCGGCTACAGTGTCTACTGCGACGCCAGTGGGGAGGATCTAGGTTGTGTGCTTATGCATGAGGGCCATGTGGTGGCCTACGGTTCCAGGCAGCTGAAGGCCCTTGAGAGGAACTATCCAGTCCATGATCTTGGGCTTGCAGCGGTTGTCTTCGCTCTGAAGACGTGGCGACACTACCTCTATGGTGAGCGGTTCTCGGTGTACTCTGATCATAAGAGCTTGAGGCACGTGTTTACCCAGCGTGACCTCAACCTCAGGCAGCGGCGGTGGATAGAGCTTCTAGAGGACTACGACTTCGAGTTGCATTACCACCCTGGTAAGGCAAACGTCGTAGCAGACCAGAGACAGTCGGGTGACCTTGGCAGCAGTGTCAGCTCGGCAGTGGCAGATGCTGGAGACGGTCAGTCAGTTTGGGCTTGACTTTGAGGACCGGGCGACAGGTGGTTTCCTGTATGCTGTTCGCAGCATTCCAGTTCTTTTTGCCAGAGTGATCGAGGCACAGGCTGGAGACCCGTGCTGCGGTCTGCACCGAGCACGCGGTTGAGGGCTGGACAGTGTCGGCAGACAGTGGGTTACTCTTCAGAGGCAGAGTTGCAGTTCCAGCAGACTCGGCGTTGCGAGAGGAGATCCTTCACGAGTTCCACCACTCCTGTTTCTCCGTTCACCCCGGGAGCACCAAGATGTACCACGACCTTCGCCGACAGTTCTGGTGGTGCGGGATGAAGAGGTCAGTAGCTGAGTTCGTTTCCAGATGCCTCACATGTCAGAAGGTGAAGGGAGAGCACAGGCGGACCCCAGGTTTGTTGCAGCCACTTCCCGTGCCAGAGTGGAAGTGGGAACATATAGCTATGGACTTCGTCACCGGGCTACCCAGGTCACCGAGGCGGAATGATGCGATTTGGGTCATCGTCGATCGACTGACCAAATCGGCTCATTTCCTCCCCATGAGGACGATAGATCCAGTTGCCAGACTGAGCCAGAGGTACATTGACGAGGTGGTATGACTGCACGGCATCCCAGTGTCGATAGTGTCAGACAGAGATCCCAGATTTACCGGCAGATTCTGGAGCAGCTTCCAGAACTCCTTGGGGACGGCACTGACGTTCAGCACAGCATTCCACCCTCAGACAGACGGACAGTCAGAGCGGACTATCCAGATCTTGGAGGACATGCTCAGAGCATGTGTGCTAGACGCTGGAGGTACTTGGGAGCAGCACGTGACTTTGGTGGAGTTTGCCTACAACAACAGTTTTCAGGCCAGTTTGGGTTTTGCACCCTTTGAGGCGTTGTACGGCAGACCGTGTTGCTCACCGGTGTGTTGGACAGAGGTTGGGGAGGCGTCCCTTACCGGTCCAGACATCATCAGACAGTCGTCAGAAAGGTTGGCTCAGATCAGGCAGAGACTTCTGACAGCGCAGAGCAGGCAGAAGAGCTACGCAGACCGCATGAGATGACCCCTGGAGTTCGCAGTTGGCGACGGAGTGCTACTGAAGGTGTCCCCGCGCAGAGGGTCGATCAGGTTTGGTAGCAGGGGCAAGCTAGCTCCGAGGTTCACGGGTCCTTTTGAGATCGTCAGGCGCGTTGGGGCAGTCGCCTACCAGTTGGCTCTACCTCCGCACATGTCAGCAGTCCACCCCACCTTCCACGTGTCTATGTTGAGGAAGTATATTCCAGACCCTTCTCACGTGATCAGGCACGACGACCTCGAGGTTGAGGAGGATGCCACCTACATAGAGCAGCCAGTACAGATCATGGACAGACGGGATCAGGTGCTGAGAGGCAGATCGTTACCGTTGGTCATGGTCATGTGGAGACACGGCAGTGCAGAGAGTCTGACTTGGGAGCGAGAGGATCGCATGCGTCGGGAGTTTTCCCGAATGTTCACCTCTTCAGGTAGTTCCTTGTTGTGGGTGTTGGCGCCCCTAGTTGTAGCCTTATTTGTGCAGATAGGCTTAGTTGTTTCTCTTTCCCCGGCTTCAACCTTAAATTTCGGGAAGAAATTCTTTTTAAGGTTGTTAGGTTGTGAGGGCCCGTCCCTCAGACCTGGCTCGACCGCGTGGGTCAAGAGCTGATTTCCTGTTGGTTTGGTTCCGCGTCGGGCACGATCGGGCGATCGTGTGGCGGTTTGGATCCCGGGGGCATTTTGGTAAATATGCCCTCTTGTGGTCGGTTTCACACCCGCGTTCCACACACTGCCTTGGATTGATGTATGTGTTTGATTAGAATCTCTAGGGTGCGTCCGATCGGAAGATCGGAGCTCGATCGGGAAAGATCGAATTGGACGGCTGAGATAGATCTGGATTTTCTATAAAAGCCATGTCCCTTTCTTCTCTTTCCTTCTCTTCTTCTCCTGTCATTTTCTCTCCCTCTCTCTCCTTCGGTTGAGCTAGGGTTTAGAGACTTGGGCGTCGGATTGCGGATCTTGACGGCTTGACCAGCGGGACGCGTGGAGGAGCTACTCTACTTGCTCAAGTAGGTGTTTCTACATCGATCCTTGGATCGGGTTCTCCTAGGATAGGATTATTGCTCTTTTGATGTAGGAATACATGTTAGAATGTTGTGTAACTCCTTGTGCATGTAGGGTGATGGATTTGAAGTATTCCTATCTCTCATTTTCCGTATTCTAACGGTTGGTTTCCGTATTATCGCCGTTTTGTCGGTTTTCGTCCATTTGGACCTAGATAGGAGACTTAACCGTCAAAAACTGGATTTCTTCATTCCATTAGCTTCCCCGTTGTTAAATACACTTGCTTGCAAAATTTCATCTTATTCCGACTTGATTTAATCCTTGAAATCCAAAGAAATGGATTTTCGGCACTATTCTGATGAACTGTGCCTAAGGCTCGACGGTCGATCGGTGCATCGATCGTCAAGTGTTGTTTTACTCTTTCTGAGCATGGCGGTCGACCGTCGCATCGACCGTCGGGCTCTGTCGGGATTTTGGCCTCCCACGGTCGATGGATCGATCGACCGTGGGTTTTCTCTCTTTTTCACCCCGCCTCACGGTCGACTGTCGGATCGACCGTCGCATCGTCCATGAGGCTCTGTCTCTTTTTGGGCTCCCCACGGTCGATGAGCCTATCGACCGTCGCCCAGGTGGTTTTCCTAGTTTTGGCGTCACGGTCGATCGCCGGATCGACCGTGACATCGTCCGTGGGCTCACGGTCGATCTCCGGATCGACCGTGACATCGTCCGTGACCCCTTGGACTTGGTTTTCTGGCTTTTCTTGGATGGATTTGATTTGTGATTAGTGTCTAAATATGTTGGGAAGTGTGTATGTGGATTTTATGGGGTTTTCAAAGGATTTTCATCTGGTTTGAGATCGATTGGAGTATTCTTTCCTTTTTGGGAAAACCTATGGTTTCAATAGCATTTAATGCATGTATGGATGTAATTAATTGCTTAATGGTGTGCTTAAGCATTAGCTAGCTATGAGTGCTAGCTAATGAGGAATTGTGGAACCTTAGCCTTTGCCGGTGAGTGCCGAGGGCTATTGTATATCTGTTGAACTCATAACTGCTGATATGACATGTAGAGACATCTAGGATAGATGTTTGCCTAGGCTCATGCATTGTGTGCATTAGAGGCATTTGAGGTTAGGCGGGCGATGGTTTGGGTCGCCGATCTGAGGCTCTCGGATAGCTCGGATCTAGTCTTAGGGTCGTGGCTGGGTAGTCAGGAATAGGGTGTGATCTTGTATCATTTGAATCTCTCGTGTGAGGATTGGCGATAGTTGACTCTGATCTGTGTTCGAGGTTTAGAAGTCGTGTTGTCTTCCAATGCCAAGTGCTAAGGATGGGTGTCGATGTCCCTGACATGGTCCCCAGGCAGTGGTTTCCTGCTGGGTAATGGTGATCCTACTGGTTCTTGTCCTTTTCCTCCCAGCGTGTTGGTTGATGTTCCCAGCGTGGTCGGTTGAGAAGAGTAGGATCCCTTGGGGAGTCGACAAGGTTTGTGGGACCCCGTGGCATCCGTTAGGCTTGAGCTGGGGGACAACATTGTTGCTGTTTTCCTCCTTTCAGTGTGCCGTAGAATAGAACCCTACTGAGCTTATCGCTCACTCCTACCCGGGCTGCGTTTGCAGGTGCAGGCGGCAGCTCTTCGTCTGTGGAGCCGGCGGGACCGGCCTTTGGCGGCGCGAGCACATCCAGATGCGCTTGAGGTTGCTGGAGGTTT
>OY986964.1:4141835-4197841 GCA_963920575.1 Narthecium ossifragum | reverse complement strand
CTGCTACGGTTTCCATTTTTTTACACTAGGAAATTGGTTCCAAGATGTCTTTTTGGCTGCATGCTGATAGGCCACAGGAGTGGGATGGATTGGCTCCACCAAGACACCGGGTTAGCAGCTTCAATTCTGGAGATGGATATGGCAGCAATGATCTTGGAGATTCTGAGAGTGATAGGAGGAGGAAACAAGAGCAAATACTGACGTATACCACCAGAAGAAGGCATGTGGCAACGGCAGCAAGGTAGCAGCTGGCACAGCAGTTTCTTAAATAAGCTAGTTGCTTTAATTCAGGCTGGATTAGTGCAATTGTAATAAGGACTTAATTGATATGGAAATCTCTGTTGCAAGAGTCCATATTAAGAGAAGTACGATCTTATTTATTGATGTATTGAGAGTACAATGAATCAATGAGAAATTGCATGTTCTTCTCCTCAAATCTACTTCTCTGCTTCTCCCCTGCTATGTTCATATAGTATACAATTCCTTAGTATACAATGAATCAATGAATCTGTAAGAGATTGATCTCGATGTACTTGAACTTGACCTGAATTAAATCCAAGTGGGGATACATCCTATGTTCCTATAGTATACAATTCCTTATTTTCTGTAAGAGTTCATATGCTTATATATGCTGAGAACAATAACTATACAACTGAGAGCAATTGAGAACAATTTCAATTGAATGCATCAATTGAATACAAGTTGCAAAACTTGATCATTCAACATTCAGAAGAATACATCAATTTAACACAACTGAACACTTTCATTTCATTCAAACATTAAATTGTACATTCAGAAGAATACATCAATTTAACACTAAGGACACGTAACTTTAGTCTCGTACAAAACTCGATCATATAACCACTAATACAATCTATGTTGCACAATCTTTAGCAGATGAACCACTTATACAACCATACGGAATAAAAGCCATCATCCATCAATTGTAAATACATTTGGTACAAGCTTTCAGCTGGAGCTTTTCATATCCCACAAGCCTCTCGGAATCATCAAAGAAGAGGGTCACCATCTCATCCTGGAGCTACTACAGCTGTGTGAACTGCTCATCCAGAAATGGGTACCGGGAAGTTGAGGATGGTGTCTTGGCCCCAATACTTTATTGTAGCCAAGTCATATGCATGAGCTGCTGCTTCTTCACCATCATAAGCTCCTGAAACCCAAATTAATACTTTCAAACAAAAATTCAGAAGAAAAAAAAATTCAAAAATTCAGAGAATTCCAGATTAAGATCTATCTCCAAACTTATGGTCGGATTTAGGGCATAGTTCATATTGCATGAGACAAAAACCAATGACAGTACAAAGGATTCAAATAATATATGGCATGAACTCATATATAAGAACTCGATGCTCATCTCCGCAGCAGTATATCCAAACTTTCTGAAGATGTAAACATAGCAGCAAAAAAACTTACAAAAGAAAAGCCCAACAGAGAAAGCATGGAAACAGAAAACCTGACTTTGAAATCACATGAACTACAAATCCAAGAACCAACTCCTTGATAAACTCACCTGCTTTTCCATTGGAACATACTCTGTTAATGGATGGATCACCCCTAAACCAGCTGTTACCCATCAATATCCAAACCCCAATCTCTCCCACTCCCTTCAACATGAAAATAAAGGCACTGTCGGGAGAGATGGTGGCCGAAGAGAGGGGGGCGCGATCGTCGGGAGAGAGGGTGGCCGGAGAGAGAGGGTGGCCGGAGAGAGGGGCGGGACGAGCGAGGTTGAGTGTGGACGGGGACGGGCAAGGTCAAGGGAGGCCGGCGAGGGCGAGGTCGAGGGAGGCCAGTGACGGGCGAGGCGTCGACGGCGCTGGCGAGGGAGGCCGCGCCGAGCGAGGCGTCGGCGCGAGGGAGGCCGGGGCAAGGGAGGCGGGGGCGGGCGAGGCGACGACGGCGCCGTCTAGGGCATGGGAGAGGGGTTGGCTCGGGACTGGATAGTGGAAGAGGGGAGGGGGGGGGGGGGAGGGGGGGTTAAGTCCCCCAAATCAGTTTTCCCCCTAAGCTGGGAAAATTGATTTCCCCCCTATAATTCCTTTATATATATATAATATATATGTATGTGTTTATGTAATAGGTGTGTGATGTGTGTGTGAAAGAGGGGAGAGTATGAAATGCCATGTAAATGGGAATTCATATGTCCTATAGGGATTCCAATGAAAATTCTATTACAACTCGTTTGGTGCGGGAATAACTTTATTCTGAATTAAGGGACTTTATTTCTGATTTTAGGAATAACTTTGTAATAATTACTTGGAATAAGGGAAAAGTAGAGTGAAGAATGAGAATAACTTTTGTAATGATTACTTTGAATAAGAAAAGATGTTTGAGGGATAAAGTGTAAAATAAGTAGTGAATTTAAAAATATTTTAGATATATTCCCTCTCTTAATTCAAATTAAGTTAAGGGTTATTCTCCTTTGCTACACCCAACCCCACACCACATGGAATCCTAGACACCCACGCATCCAATATCGACCGCATATTGGTTTCCATATTCACCTCATCATCAAATGATGGAGAGAGAGAGATGGCAGTGATATAACTCGCATATACTAGTGGTGAAAATTTAAGTGATTAACCTTATAAGGAAAGAAGAGAGGTATATATATATACACACACACGACCACGACCTTCACCCTATTTGTCCTTATTTGTCCTTATTTGTTAGCTAGCAACTGGTATGTAATTTGAATTTGATCTCCTCCGTCCATACTTTTTCATTTATCTGTATCATGGGGGTGTCTCTTTCACGCTTTCACATGGGTTCGCACGTTACTCACATGGACGACGTTGGCCGCCGACCAGCTCCTACGTATTAGGCAAAAGACAATTGAGATTATTTATGCATGCACTTATTAGACTCATCGTGCACGCAAACTTATTGCTTGGTATCTTCGTAGAAATTTATACCTGGATGAATATATTTTTTAGGTGCAGGTTAACTCTACATGAACAAGAGCATGCACCTATTAAAGAATTTGATGGGATGCATGCCTGATTCATCATGTTAAGTTTATAGCCATTGAGTAGGTAATTAATTGGTTAATATAATACCTGATGGTGGTAATGGTTTGATCTTGCCGACAAGCCCTAAGCTGCCAAGTTTGTTGTTGGAAATGCGAGACATTTGCCCTTCTAAACCAGGGATAACAGGGAAAGTCTTAATTTTTGTACGAGGGTAGCTAGTATATTTTGTACGAGGTTCGGATCTCTCCTACTAAATGTGACGAAACTTGTGTTTGCATGAGTTTATATATACCCACCACCACCCTACATCAAAGTAAAAGGCTTAATTTTTTTTAAAAAAAAATTTCACCAATCATCCATCCAAAGGGGGTCTATTTGTTTATAGTCCAGCAAACCGGAATCAATAGTCGTAATTAATATGAGAATTTACGATACGAAATCGTAAAATTTTGCTCAAAAAGAACAAATACAAACATATATATGCAAATGGTTTGTTTCACCCAAACCACGAAACAATACTAGTCTCAACATCCAGAAACAATTACAGACGAAAAAAGAAAGAGGAAGAAATAAGCATCATGAAAAAGAAAAATAAGGAGAAGAACCTCCCCCTCCCTTCCAGCCAATAATCATATCAAATGGAAGGAAAAATGGTTACAAATCATGTGTAGATATATATATTCCTATTGCATTAACTCCAGCCTCGCCGGAGGCGTCATATGAGAGGAGTTAATTAAGGTTGGCGGTCAGATGTGTTAAGAGTCTAAAACATATAGGATACCACCACCACCAATTCTCTATCCTATCTACCGGACTCCAAGCTGAATCCCAGCTTCGACGCCTGTGAGCCCAAACCAATCCACGGCATGCTCTCCTGGTCGGCGGCCTTGCCGGCCGGAGAGTCACTCACCGGATACGGAGCCTTCGAATTAATCCTGTAGTTTTGGGGGGGGAAAATCACAATTAGAATCAACTATGTTCCTTGAATGTACTTTTTGTTCGAAAAAACCGTATTTTTTGTGAGAAATACATACCGGTCCTTTCTCTTCTCGAAGAAACGGTGGAGCGATGCTTTCCTTGCAAATGGCATACCGCAACCTACGGGTTGCTGGGTGGCGGCTGGTTGGTTCCCGCCGGCGGGAGACGTGGAGATGGGCTTCGGCTCAGTGACAAGATTATGGCGGTCGGTGGCGGCGGTCGCCGTCCCCTTGCCGGCAAACTGCATCAGATCCTGGGCCTTGTCGGCCGGGAAGTTATCGAAGACCAACACCTT
The DNA here is from genome assembly GCA_963920575.1 of Narthecium ossifragum. Lineage (NCBI taxonomy): Eukaryota > Viridiplantae > Streptophyta > Magnoliopsida > Dioscoreales > Nartheciaceae > Narthecium > Narthecium ossifragum. The sequence goes on along the minus strand of OY986964.1, from coordinate 4,193,575 downwards.
CCCGCCGTAGAATATAGTCAGCTGGGACTTCTCCGGTTCCCTATAAGACACACGCAAATAAATTAATTAAGAGGGTGTAAATGTAAAAGAATAAACAGGTTTCTTCTAGTCCAGGGACTAATTTGGAAAATAAATAAACGAAATTAAGGAGGAGAGAGGGAGCTTTTATTTACCTGGCATCGGTTCTCTCGGCGGAGGGGAGTAAGCTCAGGTCGATGACGCCGCCATTAGCGTCGGTCTCGTCGGCGGTGGCACCGGGTAAGAGTTTGAGTGTCGTCGGAGGAGTCCGCGACTGGGATTTACCTGGAAATTTTTTACAAAATAGTTCATACATCTGTGGGTTTTACAAACAAAGTCCTCGTATATAAAAGAGATGGGCCTGCGATAAGGTACGATGCTCAGATCTATCAGCTATTTCGCTCGTATTCACCAGAAAATTAAGAAACTTGGCGTCTGCTTCCTCCCCCGAAAAGATCAGGAAAGGATGGAAAAAAAACAGGGGAAAAGATCGCGTTTTTAGAGACGGAAAAAATAAGAGAAATCCGGAGAAAACAATGCGATCTCAAAAGGCACGGAAGCTCTTAACAGAACAAACAAAGGGGAAGATCTGTTCTCAAATTCTAAAGAAAAATAAAACCAAAGCGTTCGACTCTAGTCCTATTTCCAACCCAGAATCAGATCGCTCTCGAGATTCCAAGAACCCGCAAATGCTCAAGAAATTGGGACTACAAGGAAGGGATACATACCTAAGGCCGCGGCCGCGAGGGTCTCATGGTGAGGGGCGGGGCGGGCACCGATCCCCAGGCCGAAATCCCCCATGAGGCCGCCGCCCTTATTCTCCTTGAGGTACTGGCTGAGCAAGCTACAGGTTATCGAGAACGCCGATGTCGATGTCGTAGACGGCGGAGACGACCTCTCCCCGGCAGTCGGCCTGGCGATGGAAGACATGGCGGCGGGGCTAATTAACCTAAAATTCTTCTCACGGCGGCGGATCGATCACCGGATCTCTCTGTGGTGTGGTTCGTCAAACCTATCCTACCTCGCTATTCTTTTCTTGTAGCCTTTATAAAGAAGAAAGGGGCTTTGTTCCGCGGGCGACGCGCGAGGTTTTGAACACGTGATTCCCGAGAAGAGAGTGGGAGCTGGCAGCGATATTATTGCTATTATGAGGGGCAGTTTTATAAATCCGTATTTAAAGGAGCACGAGAAGAATAGACGAGTGGGAATATTTGTTTAATAAGGGAGTAATTTGAAAACGGAGTGGACCTGGTCGCTTTGGACGCCGTGAGGTGTGACGGTGAAGACGGAGATCCGTGGGATTGACGACTTGACGGAGAGAGCGCACGTGGAAAATACGGGTGTCGACTCTTCTGGATATTTTAGTGATAAAGACCCGGGGGCTTGTTATGTCTGTGTGGTGGAGATTATAAGCTATCTTTAAACGGGCTACGTGGAGTTTGCTGGAGGTACTGGGGATGGGGAAACTCGCGAGGGATACGTGGGGGAGCGATGGACGAGACGAGAAACGATAGCACCGAGCGCCAGCATTTTTGTAACATGGATAAGATTATTCCACGTATAAAAAAAAGAGGACAACGAATAGGGATCTTTAATTTTCTTTTCTTTTTCAACATTAAATCTTGATAAAAAGTAATATATTATTTTTTATTCTCTCATATTATTATTGGATGGTAATTGTTTTCTCATAGAAACAGCTTATCTTCGATTTCTCCTACCGAACATTAAAATTTAAATAGACATTACTTTTGAAAATTTTAATAAAATGGTGTTATTTTTTGTTTGTCTTTAATCATTTTAGAATCGTTTCCCAAAAGGGATCCTGGATGCTTGCTTGCTTGCGTTCCTGACACGCATAGAGAGCAGCGGCCCATTCATGGAAACACACGTCGCCCCCACATACTTTGCGTGCTAGTATAATATTCGGTCTTTTGACCATAAGAAACCTATAAACAAATTAACTAATAATAGTATTTACCCACATGCATGCCAATGGGAACACTGTGTGTCATTGGAGTACATGCATGAATCACACTTTATTATAGTAGCTTGCAACGTACCCAAGAAAAGGAAACAAAAGAAAAAAAGAATTACCACACATGCTAATTAACAGCGGGGAAGTTACTTCTCCGGGCTTCAATGTATGACTTGGTTCATGAATGATGGCTATTGTATGTTTTGAGTTCTGGATGGAAAAACACTGGTGACGTTCTTCTGGGTTGTTTCTTCGAGAATAATATAAACGGCAGTTGTATGGTACATGTATAATTAGGTGGGCTAAGTGTCACCTTGCACGGGTAATCATCCGCCCCCATCGTTCTTTTCTCCCTCTTCTTTTTTATAACTCAGCTGCCACGTGTCCCCTTCTCTTTTATTCTCTCGATGACTTATCTGTTACGCGTGAGAAAATACATGAGTCTGATTATGACTCATAAAACCTTATCTTATATAATAGATATTAATTACATGCTTTTGGTGAAGCCACAAAAAAATGTGCCCAATAATAAATTATACAAGTGGTGGGAGTTGAAATTGTCCTTAATTTTAGCGTTCTTCACGCATTTCATGGAAAGACAGCATGCGGTGATGGATTTATTATTGGATCCGCTATTGTCTCAAAGTCTATTTATGCATCACAGTCTAACGACATGTTTGGTTGCACAAAAAGATTGGGAAAGGAATGGTCTATTCCCGAATCAAATCCCATTCCATTATTTGATTGACACTTAACGTCAGGAATGGAATGCTTCATTCTTGATAACTTGGGAATAGCTCAATCACATCTCATACCTCGGAATGGCTCATTCCCTTCCGGACGATCGGGGGATTAGAAAATATAGTTACTAATCTACCCTCCTCCGACCACCTCTCTCCCTCTTCTCCTCTCCACCCCTTTTTCTCTCCTCCTGCAGCTACCTCTCTCCCTCTCCTCCTCTCCTCCAACTACCTCTCTCCCTCTTCTCCTCTCCCCCGACGACCCCTCTCCAATGCCCAGCATGATAGAAAGAAAGGGGAGAGGGGCCGGTCGCTGTTTTCTCTCGAACGCGCAGGCAGGAGCTCCAACACATGTCACATCCTCATCGGACCAGACCCAAGGGTGGGCATCCCTCACTGTTGTGCGCAGCTACAAGCCCGCCGCATCAACCCTACATCCAACTAGATCTTCACATACGACACATGCAACTCGCCGACCTTCGGAGAGGAGTGGGAGATCGTGAAAGAGGAAGACCCCTGGCGCACCCACAGCGTGGAACTCCATCACCGTTCATGATCCGATCCAGGGGGGGGCGTCCGTCGCCATCTGAGGCCTCAAGCCCGCCACATCGACCTCCCTATAACAGGCGAGATCTCGTCTAGTGACATCGACGTCTCCTCTGATTGCCACACGACCCACATCTCCAATACTCCACCATATCTTTGTGAATGGTGGTCCTGCGATGCAGCTCCATCCCCTCCACTAGCCGCACGACCCACATCTCTAGCGAGAGTTCCAGCCGACACCTCCCGATGGTCCAGCGACGCAACCGACTTCCTCGACACCAGTTGCCATTCTTCCACAGCGACAGAGATCGGATCTGGGTGTTTCCCCAACTCCAACGGAGATCATATTTGGTTACGTTGCATCAAGATCGAATTTGGTTACGTTGCATCAAGATCGAATTTGGTTGTGTTGCATCACGAAGCTTGTAGCCATTTTGCATATTTGGTTAAGTTGTTTGGGGATATGGTTTCCCACCATCTTATTAAATACAAAGGCCATTTTAGTCATTTGTACTTCACTCCTATTCCATTCTCAGACTTCTGTTTGTATACCAAACACGGTAATGCTTCATTCCTATTCCCAATCATGATATCACAAAATCACCTTGGTAATAGTCCATTCTAATCTCATTCCGTCCCCCGATCCCATTCCATCCCCCATTCCTTGTGCAAACCAAACGTGGCATAAGACTCTTGCTTTTTTATTTTTATTTTATTTTTTATTCGTAATGGGATGATCAGTGCTAAGACGAGATTAAGTAATAATAATTAGATCAACATTATTGTCAAATATTATGCTAGAATTAAAATGAGAGGCACCGGATAATAAAGACCTTAGTTTTGTCCTTCCCCTCCAAACAAATCACCATAAAAAATAAGGTTAGAAAAAAAAAATCTATATGGCACGGGAGGTTTTCTAGATGTAAGGAATCATGTTTAGATTCCATATAAGTTGACAAATTTTGTTTATTGAATATTTTAATTAGTTAGATTGGGTATATGGTTCATACAAGACTAATTGAAGACAAATTGGATCAAGTGGGATCAAATTGGCTCAAGTCACATCAAGTTTGATCAAGTTTATATCAGGATTAATCACTGTCATTGAATTAGACCTTGAAGATAATCAAACGGTGGATATCATCATTGGCCTGGAAACCCTAACTGCTCTCTGTAAAACAGCACTTGTGTTTGCATAGGGTTTTCTCTCGGCTGCTACAGAAAAAAACAGAGTAACAGAGGCAAGGTTGCTCCCGTCTCGGCGGAAAAAGAACAAAGAGAGTAGAGAGAGAAGGCCGGCCGAGGGAGGAAAGTAGAGAAGAAGAGAAGAGAGAGAACGACCAAAGAAGTGAGACGAGAGAGGGCGGTCAAAGAAAGAACATGTACTTTGACCGGCTGTGAAAGGAAAAGAATTGAGAGAAGATTGAGAGGGGGCTGCCACGGAAAAATAGAATATTGATGTGGTGGGATTTGAGGAGTGAAGAGGTGGCAGCGTTGACTTTGCTGTGGAAGAACAGAGAGAGATGAGAGAGAGACTCTGCGGTTTAGAGAATAAACAGAGAGTAGACAGAGAGAGCTGCGGGGGAGAGAAAAGAACAGGGAGGAGAGAGAGAGCGCCGTGGAAGAGAAAAAGAAAAAGAGAGAAGAAGAGAGGTCGGATGGAGGCAATCATTCAAAAAAAAGAGATGCGGATCGTGATTCGAGGAGTCGAGCAAGTGCGAGGATGACGACGTGTATCTGAGGAGTCACTATATTGAGTTCGTCATAACTTGTGTAAACGGTACCCTTTGTTTTTAATGGATTGGTTTCGCCTGGTCCTGCGTCCGTGGTTTTTTTCCGTGAGGGTTTTTCCACGTTAAAAATCGTGTGTCTCCTTCTTGTGCATGTTTGATTTAGTTTATATCTCTGTTTTCACGTATTTCAGATAATTTGTGAGGTCTATTTAATTTCACTAGAAAACTTGATTAAGATAAAGAGATCCTTGATTTGGCTTCTTTCACTCTGAGGATAAAAGGGGAGCGGTTTGCCTGGCACCAAATTTCCCTCTTACCATCATATGATTTCAATGGTTCATATCTTTAACATCATGATCCCACTCATCAATTTATTAATGATATAGATCATTGGATATTGGATATGATTCAAGTATCCAAGCCATTGGTATGATGGTACGAGACAAATAGCCCCTGAAAAAGATCTTCAAGCTCTCCTAATTAGAAAGTCTCCGAGATAAAAGTAAAATCTTTTGTCCAATCACACGTGTATTTACCATCAAAGGAATTGGATCTTACCCATTCCACACATAATACTAGCTCACAAATCTATATAATATAAAAGGACTAGTTGTGCCCATGTCACATGACAGGATAACCACCAACCTCATCCGAATAATCACCCAATAACTCCCTTTCACTAAACTCCATCATGCTACATAGGCGTCACATAGGCTCCAACTAGGACATTCTCCCGTCACGTAGGACAACAAAAGTTTCACCTATAACCATAGCCTCTTATAAGGATGACTAGTTGTGCCCCTCTGTCACGTGGCAGGGTAACCACCAACCCCACCTCAATAACCACTCAATAGCTCCATCCCACTAAACCTCCATCAACCTAGGATTATCATGTCACATAGCCTCCATGTAGGACATTTTTCTGCCACGTAGGACAACAAAAATTTCACTTATAACCATGACTTCGTATAAGGATTGATGGTTATAAGTTAACCATCCTATGAATCTTACGTAAAATCCTACATGAAACTTACGTTGAGTGGGAGAAGTTAATAGGAGAGGGGATTAATAGGAAGAAGGGATGTTAGTGTGCGGTTAATGAGGGAGTTAATGGGATGAGGAGGTTAGTTGGGGGGGGGGGGGGGGGGTGGTGGGGGGAGTTAAGGGGAGGAGGAGGGATAAGTTAATACGAAAGTTCCTTGGTGGTTACCCTGCAAATGACAGGGCCCACTGGTGGTAATATACATCTGCGAATTAAATTTTGAAGTGTCGGATAGCAAGCCCTTGACTCAATGACCCTGACACACAAACTAAAGAGAATTAATTAAACCCATGCATGCATGGGGTGTGCGTTTTATTTGTGGGTGGTTGCCAACCTGCTTTCCCACGCTTTTCAAAGGACCATGTGAAATATATTGATTGCTTCCCATACGGGCAAACCTAATCCTCCACGTATACATACATGGGTCTTCGGTCTCAATCACGTTGTTTTGTTCTTGTTCTTATTCTCACGTACGTACTTACTCAACACTGACATGAACCTTCCTAGAAGTAACACAGACAGCTAATAATTATTAGTGTGGAGTTGAGGTGATCAATGACCGACAACCATGTTTTTCTTATGAGGGCTAGATTATTAAAAAAACTCTATTTATATTAAATGGTTTAAAAATGAGGGCTATGACCTGCCTTTCGGAATAACGAGACCGACTAACTCTAATAAAAAAACTAATTTTATAATTACATATAACCGTGTTGAATAGTTCATAATTCATATTTTAATGAAACTGTTTAGAATCACTATGTTCATAATTATTAGTGTGGAGTCAAGTCGTGGATTGGAATCCTTTGTTTGAGGTATTTGTATATGTATGGTGTATTTCTCCCCGCTAAGCCAAAATTAAAGACTAAAATTTTTTTGTTAATTTGACCATCTTCCCCGGCGGCGGAGAGATCATATGATCATTTCATATGGCCGCGGCCTGTCCCTGGTCTTTAACTTTTCAGCATAAGATACTAATATCTAGTATTATCAAGACTAATTATTTCTATAAAGCCGTCTAATATCATATTATTTGCTTGATGTGTCTATTAATTGCTTTAATGGTATTTCCATTTACTTCTTATTATTATTTAACTTTTGAATTGAGTAGGGACGTACTTCTAGTCCTAATCCTGACTTTAGAATGAACGAATGGCACTTGCGACCGCAATAAAGCTAAAAATAAAGCTGAAGGACCTCCAAGGATTGAATACTAGCAATAATAGGTGTAAAGAAGGCTCGACTTTTTCAGCCATTGCACGGTGATTTAGTAATAGGGTTAATTACATATATGCGTCTGGAAATTTTAAAATTTATACAATTCCTCTAAAAAGCTTAAAATTTCAAAATTTTGAAATTTTAAAGATAATTTTCTAAATTTAATGTTCCCTTGTTTATGAAAAGCTGGAATTTATTGAAATGTCGTTTTCACCCTTACTAATAATACTCACCGTTTGATCGAATTAATCATGACCATTGAAAGGGCTTTTGATTGGGGTACATGTCATGTGCATGTACCCCAATAGGTGGCATTCACAGGGCTATGCCACCTTCCCTCTCTCCCTCCCATTCTCTCTCACTCTTCTTCACTCTCTCTCCTTCATTCTACCTATCTCCTCTCGTGTGTGTGTGTGAGCCATGTACACAAAACATTTCTCCCGTTGAAATGTTGTTTTTAACATTCACTAATAGTAACCTCCACTATGTTGAAATTTATCCATATTTTAAGTAATATATATGTTAGAAATCTATGCTATTATTAGAAAAATGGTATATTGTTTTTTTAATCCATATTCCGACGACTGGTTCTAAAGTTTATTATTATGTAAACTACACACTTGTAAATAAACAACATTCTCATCCTAGATTTTTCCAAACAACCACAATTCCATTGACGGACAAATTCCCATCCATGTTCCCAGCCTCGTTTCAGTTACCATGGCAACCAAACATGATCTTAAAAATTCCATGCTAATAAAGAACCAACAAGAAGAATGAGATTATAAGAATACCAGAGCATGCCTGCAAGGAGAGGTCAGTACTGTTTATCGAGACATTTGCAACCTCAACAATATAGACAGTTGACACGTACATAACCCCTCCGAGAAACAGCTAAAAAGAACAGGAAGTGGGCAAAGAGTATAAATGACCAACTAACAAAAGAATACAAGCTGGCATTGTTTCAATCAACTGATCAAGATAAAAGCAAAGATGATAGCTAATAACTATTAGATGCTGTAGTCTATGTTAGTAAAGCTTTGCCATCCGGATGAGATCTTCAATGGCCGTCCACGCCTATCATACAAATCCAGGTTCTTGCATGGAGGAGGGAAGATGTTACCTATCACCCGTCCCTGCACATAGGCACACTGGAAGAAGGTGTCTTTCTTATTGTTATTAAACAGCTTCATGGATACGTCCCGGAAGGTGACACCCTTCACTGGGATATCCTTGCGGCCCTGAATCCTGACCGGAACTCGAAGGCGAGTCCCATGGACTCCGTCGAAGGTTATGTTCTCGATGACCGGGACGGCTTTGGGGTCGAAGTTTTGGTCTGCGTGCTCGTTGTAGTTAGTTATGATGACCAGCCCGACGCGGAGGTCATAGAGGGTGAGGTTGCGGCAGGTGATGTCGCGGACATAGCCACCTCTCCCTGGTGCAGTCTTAATCCTCACAGCCCTCCTCGAGTCCCAGAAGTGAAGGTTTTCCATTGTGATGTTTGAGACCCCCCCAGACATCTCACTGCCAATGGATACTCCAGAACTGTAGAGTGTGAGAATAGACTTGATTACATTGAGAAGCCATTCAAATGCTTAGAGCAACTGATAACTAAGTTAAGCAGAAGGGAATTCATTTCATTATTACAGCAGATCAAAACAATTAAAGAAAGCATCCAAAGCATTGATATATCATATACATAAAGTCTGTGTCAACAAATATAAACTGCAACATGCACAACTTATCTAGGCAATCCGGACTATATACATCAAGATAAATTCTGTAATTGAGTGACCATTTCATAATTACCAATCTAAGCTAGAAATGAAGCTATTAGCATTACATTTGTTTAAATAGTAAATGGATGTATTTGCAAGAGGTTTAGCAGATTCAATGCTAAAAAGGTATTGAAAAGATTATTTTGCAGCAATGTTTAGCTTCAAGCATATATATGTTTGTACATTAGAAGTGAATAACATGGCAAGCTATGGCATGTATTAAAAAACAGCTCTCGCTTGAAGCAAATTGATATGTCAACCAACTACAAAGCAAAAACAGATTATGTGACCAATGGGATTATTACTTCGTTTCTATAGGCAAAAAACTTCTAATCATTTCCGCCCGTACTTTATGACTGGATTAGTGACAATAGGACCTTCCATGCATGATAATACAAATAAATAATGTAAAGTCTAAGTTCATAAAATGATAAAAATTCACCAGCAAGCTCTTCATGTATAAAAACTGGTGTCTTTAGGTCTCAAAAAATATTCTAGCTGTTCTTTGGATAATGTCTGTTATTTGACTCCATCTTACACATTATGCACATTAAATTCAAAAGTTCCTACTTTATAAGCCTGTCAAAGGATGTTAAATTTCCCCTTATAACACGCCTATGTGTGCAATATTATTTTATCTCTCTTTATTTGACCCTAAACATCAGTAGATAGGAAGACAGTTGCATGACTAAATTCTACTTGTTGCAATAGTTTTGTTGCTCAAAACTACTAGGAGAAAGAAATAAATGCTGTTAAAAAGCTATTTAAACATAAATTTCAGCTGTTAAAGGCAACTCGAAATATCTCTTTCCCGGAAATTTTTTTTACCTCCATAAAATTCACATATTGTATAATGGAACTTTTGTTTTGTTACTCAGATGGTAAGATAAATGCTCAAAAGGGGCAACTTGGAAGAAACGAAATCGAAGCACCACCTAGTATCTGCAAATATGCACCTCGTATTCTGCAGTTTGAAGTTATGGTCTACAACCTTATCAAAGAAGATGACAACAGCTATCGAGGGCAAATATTTCAAAAAGAGCTTACTTTGAAGCTATGGGCTACAAAATGGCGTTACAAAAGAGTATGCCAACAGCTATTGAGAAGACGACAATAATGTAGAAAGTTTAATTTCATGCTAAGCAGTTTCATTTGTTGATTAGGAGTCAGAAAAACTGAAATTATAAAGAAAAGGAAGACGATGATTGTGCGATATGGAGGAAACACATGTTGACACAATCAGAGGTAATTTGCTGAGGCCTCACCATTTCTTGTAATAAAACATGTGCAATGATGCATATACTGGTGGTGGTGATGCGCGAAAGAAAATCTTACCTAACCACAGAACGCAATGTAACATTGCGAATGAGAATGTTTCTCGATGGCCTCCCATATGCAATTCCGAACTGATCCCAACCACTTTTTATTGCTATTCCATCATCTCCTACGGATATGTAACAGTTCTCTATCACCATATCCTCACAAGAATCTGGAAGGATCATTAATAGCAGTAAGAATATTAAAAGAAACACAAATAGTCCCCATTTAATTATACATCATTCCAATGGCCTATATATGAAATGACAGACCATTAGCTCTACAGTTTATTGGTTGCTATTCAACAATAACTGCAAAAGGTTCACAAAGCATACCAGTCATGTATAAGAATAAGGTGAGGAGACCATTGTAAACAAAACACGGATTATCAATTCTTACATAGAAGAAAGCATGCCAAAATGATGTATACGAATAAGGTGAGAAGACCATTGTTAAACAAAACATGGGTTATCACTACTTAAATAGAAGGCTAATTGATGCAAGGGCTCACATTTTATCTTTCCTTGAGCGAAAAATTGTAGGAAATCGAGAAACAAAGTGCGGTGGAACTACAGAAGGAGACTAAAATGAAGACTATAATGAGTATCAGTGCCAAAATGTCAATTTCATTATCTCTATGTGCAAGATCATTTAAACAGATTAATATCTTTATAGGGAGTGTATTAGATTACAGAAATAGAAAGAAACTGAAGAAAAGGTGAAAGCTTACCAGGATCTATTCCATCTGTGTTTGGAGCCTTCCGGACAGGGGCCAAGATTGTGAGATTTGATATAGTTACATTCTTGCAGTCATAAGGATGGAGTGTCCAGAAAGGTGAATTGCGAAGAGTTAGGTTGGAGATTATGACATCTCTGGACCACATGATCTGCACAAGTGGACCTCTAGTGTGGTTCAAATCTTTCTCCAGATGCCTTTTCCACCATGTGCTACCTTGCCCATCAATAGTACCATTGTTTCCTGAGGAAAAATAAGACATTTAACTGAAACTGTTCAAAAAGGCATAGGTCACCACTAGACAACAGAATATATATATTTTCCCTACGTGATGAAACATCAGATTGAATGCATATTATAGTTATCTGCCTAGTTCAAAGAAAAAAGATATCCTTAGAAGCATACGGTTAGCAGGGTTTCGTGTAAGACAGCTTAATGCATATACACGCAATTCAAGGGAAATTTATAAAAGTTGATAAAGATGTGGCTTGAACAAAAAAAATACAAGTTCTAGATCAGAAAAGGGAATTTTGACTATTTGGTTACAACAGACTATTAGACACAGTGCATGTTTTCTGAATGGCAGTTAAGAGATGGCCCAGTACATAAAAAGCATTGGCAGTCAAATCTTACTGAAGTACTGTATGGAAGGGTCATGAAAATGTTCTAAAAAATTGGAAAACAACTAATCATCACAATCTCTAGCCATGGTAATCAAGAAACTAGTATCATAAAAAAAATATAAAGACAAAGAAATATTTGTTATTCTATGCAGCATCACTCTGCAGAAAAACTTCCGAAGAATATGTCAAACCTAGACAGTTACTAACAATATAATGCCATCTCCACAAAGAGGAACAGACCCAAAAGCAATTCAGTCGGAAGATAAGGCAAGTTATCACATTAAAGGCGATATTTTTGAAAGGCTAACTTGCAGCCAACAACCACATAGCATTTGAATCTTTTTAGTTTATTTTTATACCAATGCTTGGACTTTTTATCTTATTCAAAACACTATTTTTTATAGAAATACTAACTTGTTAAAACAAAGGGAAAGCAAAAGCTGTTAGAATTGAATTAAGAGATTGACATACACCCTTAACCTGTTATAATTACATTCCTAAGATGTTGGCCATGGATCAGACTTCCATATCGAGCCCCTTTATGTTCCCTCCCATAACCATACGATGGCAGTGCAGGCAGCAATGGCCAGTATCTGTCGTCCTGAAAATTTGCACAACATCAGAACATATTGTTCAGATTTAGCGACATGGATGGCCTCCTATATTGCTGACACATTACACAACTTCTCTTTAAGTAATAGAATCAGATGTCCCTTACTAGAAATTTCCATGTTATTGGATTCATCAATGAATGTAAAATAAATAGTTCCTATTCCATGGGAAGATCCAATCAAGAATTTCATCATATCCCTTGTATTAGAAATTAACATGATTATATTAGAAGCATCTTCATAGTGGGTTGATTAGTTTCTTATCTACCTGCTAATTACCGATATAAAAAGAATCCTCAATCCATCCTAGTCCTTAAGGGTTCCAATATCCGTATTTTGACTCATGAAAAAGACTGTTTCCTAAAAAGCAGACCCTTACTCCTTGTTAATTTTTGTCAACATAATTAAGCTATTTTGATCCATGGCAGATGGGATGAAAACCTGCTCGAAAAGCAATTTTTGGTACGATCAAAGTCAAGAATTTGATGGTATAAACAAAGAGTTCTTGCTTTTAATTCTCACCTGAATCCCAAGAATAGTGGCGCCCTCTTCAAGAAAGAGTGTCATGTCGCTTGTAAGATTAAAGGGCGCCGTGAGCCACTTCCCGGAAGGCACGTTTAATCGACCACCTCCCCTGCGCTTGATCTCTGCCACTGCTCGCTCGAACGCTCCTGTGTTCACTACGACCCCATCCCCGACCCCTCCAAACTCCCTCAAATCAAAGACTGCAGGAGGGAGTATCTCCGCCGGCTGGGCCACAGGCGGAGGCATCTCCGCCAGCGGGGCAATCTCATCGGCAACGGCCCCGACTCCCTTAACCAACGGGGGAGTGCCCCGCCACCGGTTCCACCGGAAAATCTGGACTCCCTCCGCGGAGTTCCTCTGCCACAAGAACACCAAGGCGAAGAACACGATCCACACGACGGTGAAAAGAGATCCATGCGACGTGAAGAACCAGAGGAACCACCGGTGCCGCTGGTGGCTCTGCGATCTTGGGGTACCAACAACGCCCACCATCTTTCCTCGATTTACCTCCAAAATCGGGGCCTTTCGAGAGATACCGGCGCCGGGAACCGGATTAAGACTCGATTATCTGTAAATCCCCGAAGGATAGAGGAACAATAGATCGAATGTTTCGTGGGGAATTAGGGGTTTGTGGATATGGACTTTGACCCATTCGGGGTTCCAAAGAGTTTTAAAAAGCGCGGGAGGTTAAGAGGTCGAGTATAATGGAAGAGTTAGATGGGTAGGGGGTCGGCGTCAAGCGGTAGTTGGACTCACGAACTCTATTTTTATTACGAGAATGCCCTTGCTTTAGTTAGTCCCCAACTGTGTTACAATCGCAGCCTTTTATATCACATCAAACGGTTCCTAGGTATTGGGCTTCCTAACGTATAACATAGTATTATTAGTAATCATACTTCCAGTTTCAATCCGATTATTAGTTAGAAGTGGACCTATAGATGCCTATTTAATAGTAGTCTCAAAGTGTTATACTTCGTAGTCATAGGTCTCGATCTATGTTATGTAATCTCTAATTATGCATCTAAGGGATGCTTTATTTGGTATCTAGAATCTTTAGATGCGGAAGAATGATGGTGATATTTGAATTATATTACCCATAGTTTGACAGGAAGAATCGGTTGAGATATGAATAAGACTGTTGCTGGTTGTAATTTTAAATCAACTTGTGATCTAATTTATTGGTTTTATAACTCATAATTTAGCTCATATATTTTCTCACATGTGATAATTGAGTCATATAGAGAGAATAAGAGAGAGAATGACACGTATGAAAGAGAGAGAGAGGGGGAGGAGAGAGAGTAGTGACGGTGGATGGTAAGGGCTTACCTGTATCAGATGACATATGGCCCACATAGTTGATGCATAGGAATTCGTCATCAACAAGATGGGCCCAATAAGAAGCCCAAATGGGAGGATACACTTGGCAACCTCTCATTGGTTTGTTTATCCATACAAGTGGAGGCTTTGCATGACAAGCAGTCTGGAAGCAATTGAGCACCTCTTATGGGGATAAAGGTGGAAAAAGGAATGAAATCTTTAATTTTGAGGCAAAGGTCTGCTATTCATGGCTCTGGCTATAGGCTCCTTTGCACTTTGCAATCCTCAGCCCAGGTAAGAAGAGTATCCTATCTCTTTCATGTGCTCATCTACTTTAAAATGCATCCAATTTGCTTAAGTTTCAGCTAGCATGATAACAATGATGCCAAGAATTGAAAGCCATGGGCTAATTTTTCAATAACCAGGGCCTTGATTTCCATTTCTTGCATGTAAATCTGGGAACCCTCAAGCAAACAGAAGATTTCATGTAGAAACTTCAATAGATACTTTATTGCCAAAGAATGGCAAACACCTTCAGTAGAAACTGTCATTTATGTAGGGTGAGAGACTTGAAGCCTCTTTCAAGGATCATCAAGACATGTTCAAGGTTATCGACTCGCATCGATGCGACCAAAGGGGTCTCCAGTGTTTGTGAACCTCTTCCACCTGATAGGCCTTTGTGGTTCCCTGGGAGCTCACCTCCTGAGTGGCTTGATGGAAGGTAAACAATCTAGCATCACTTGCATGATCAACCTTCATTAAATTCCTTCTGTATTTTGGTACTGAGGTGATTTCACTTTGCATAATTTTGCAGTCTCCCGGGAGATTTCGGCTTCGATCCTCTTGGATTAGGTAAGTATTTGGTAACATCTCAGGTTGTGTGTAGCAGCCTTCTTTCTGCATGATAAAATGCCAGAGTTGGTTTTGTTGCCTAAAATTTTCTTCTTCATATGTCTTAAAATTGTAAATTTGCAGTTTAAGACTCGCTTATATACCTGTAAGAATCGCTGTCAAATTCTCCAGGGTCCGACCCGGAACTTCTCCAATGGTTTGCTCAGGCTGAATTGATGCATAGCAGATGGGCGATGCTTGCAGTTGCTGGTATTCTTATCCCTGAATGCCTGCAGAAACTTGGCTTCATTGAAAGCTTCTCATGGTACAGTGCCGGGGCTCAGCAATACTTTGCAGACCCTGTGACATTGTTTGTAGTGCAGATGGTGCTGATGGGGTGGGCTGAAGGAAGAAGATGGGCAGACTACGTACATCCTGGAAGTGTCGATATTGAACCAAAGTACCCGACTAAGAAGAACCCTAAGCCTGATGTTGGCTACCCTGGTGGCCTGTGGTTTGATCCTTTGATGTGGGGACGAGGGTCACCAGAGCCTGTAATGGTGTTGCGGACAAAGGAGATCAAGAACGGCAGGTTGGCAATGCTTGCTTTTTTGGGGTTTTTATTCCAGGCTATTTACACTGGAGAGAGTCCGCTCGAAAACCTGACAGCGCACATGGCGGATCCTGGGCACTGCAACATCTTCTCGGTATGCCCGAAATTCTCTATACTGCCAGTAGTGAATAGAAAAATTAAGTAAAATCTCGTAATTAGGAGGAGCAGTGTTTGTCATATGAATCTGCAGTTTTATTCTTACAGATGCATAACATTCAATTGGCAAACCACATTTTATATCTACCATAAATTCTGGTACATAAAACAAACTTTGCCCCATCATTTCTTCTGATTGCCCATAAACATTTTTGAATGCATGCCTGAATTATGTTTTGACAATCTTTCACTAAAAGAGTACGTACTAAGCAGATGTATTGTTGTTGTCTGTGAAAAGTTGTAGTACAGATAGCATGTACATCAGATCCTTCACTATCAATGAATCAGAAGAGAGATTAATCTTCATAATAAATTGTTCTTCCAGAGCGAGCACCACAACCAGCTCCAAGTGAGGATTACAAGTGATACCCTAATCAACTTGAAGCCTAGAAGTAGCTGACTAGCCTAATGCCTTTATATTTAACCTTTACAAGGTTTTAGAAACGACCTGAATATCAAATGAATATGGTGAATCTGTAGGTGACAATTGGGAAAATGCTTAGGCTCAATTGAATAATGAAGGAATGCATGTCATAGAATTCAACTTCATGTGGGACTAGACTTTGGTATCCCAGTCTAATTCTTATCTTTTTGGTTTTTGAAGGGTGAATTGGAGAGACCTGCAATTAACATGAGAAGAAAGTACTTTGGTTTCTCTTTCGAAAGTTGTCGATAACCTCTCTTTGGTCATAGAAATTATTTTGCAACATAGTGCATTATTGGATCTATTTACACTGATAAATTGTGTTGGTAATAAACACATCCATGCGATGGCAACCACACACAGTAAAAGAAAGAAGGAAATAGAAAAAGACACGTAGACACAAGATTTACGTGGTTTAGCAAGAATGCCTACGTCTGCGGGGAGAGAGATCGTCTTCTTTCACCATGCAGAACAGTGAAGGAAATAGAAAAAGACACATAGACACAAGATTTACGTGGTTCGGCAAGAATGCCTACGTCCACGGGGAGAGATATCGTCTTCTTTCACCATGGAGAATAGGGGTTACAAATCTCTCAACCTCACAACCGCTCTAATACATCTTATCCTTAACCCTTACTCTAGGTTACATGAGTACTGTACTCCTCCATGCATAACCTAATCCGGGTCGAGTCTAAGGACAAAATATGCTGAATCCGCTAAAACAAATCTTAAAATCCGTTTAGCTTTCGGGAGCGCCTTCTTCGGAAACCCCGTTAACTCTGCATAGTGAGTCATAGTCGAGCCGGCGACAGAATCCAAGACATCCAATGCACAACAAATTGCAATATCACGAAGCTTCTTCTTAGCGCTCTCAGTTTAATATAGGAAGCAAGTTTGACTTAATATGTTCTTTTTTCACATAACTCATAATCCGCTTCTCAGATGAATGTTCTGTTTTTGCAGCGAAGCAAATAGTTTTTGAAATTGATTCTTGATCTCGTGTTTGTTTTCCTCATCTGTGTGGTGTCTCTGCAGGCTTTCTCATCTCACTGAAGAATGTCAAATGCATTGCTTTGATCCAGTTAGAGATGGTAACAAGAAGTTGCTGCAAGAGTGATGCCCATGGATTGGCATTGATCTTGTTCATGTACTTTGCATGTAAGTATAACTGACATCTTTAATGTCGATCAATTCAGTCAGTTTCTGAATCAATTGGATCAAAGAGACTTTGATAATTCTTTTGCTGTTTGCTAGAGAATTATATTCGACCAAATTGTCACAATTATGCCATTTAATCCATCGCTTATGAAAAGAATTTAGAGTTGGTTATCCAATTGAACCAGTTTTACAGCAACCACCTTCTTTGTTATGAAAAAATTGACAATTACGCCCTCCTCCTTTCTGATAATAACAAATACCTCCGCACCCACTTTTCGTAATCCAAAACTGATTCTCTGCAACCCCCCCTACTCTATAATCCGGTGGCATTCCCGTTATTTTCCCACGAAGAGCTATTGCCACCTAAGATACCCATCGGGCGGTCTGCGGTCACCATGTCGCCACTCCTGAGAAGTGGGAAGCCGATCACCGCTCAGCCGATGCTCCCCGACCGGCGCGCTGGGGCGAGCACCCCTTCGAATTCTTCCATCGGCAACGACGCCGATCGGGCAGAGCTGGCCCGCGCCGGCTCCGGAGCGGCGATCTCCTCGATCCTGGCGGTGGCCTCCCGCATGTCAGGCCGCTGGTCAGGATTCGGCTCGGTGCAAGCAGCGCCCAGCCGCAGCAGCTGCTTCATCTGGCCCACGGCGTGCTGCTCGCCGGCGATGTCCGGGTCGATTAGTTCCGCCTCTCGCCGCTCCGCGATCGCCGACGCCGCCCACTGCGCCACGTCGGTCCCTCCCCTGGTGTTGTTCAGGTACAGCGACGGCAACTTGCCGGTGATCACCTCCAGGATCACGATCCCGAGGCAATACACGTCGGACTTGGCGGACACGCGTCGGTACTGGAGGGACTCCGGTGACTTGTAGGCGATCAGGGCGTTGGAGGCTTGCGAGGGGTTCACCATGGGGTAATAGCCGTAGTCGACGAGCAATGGCTCGAAGTCGTCGCCGAGGAGGACGTTGGCGGACTTCAGGTTCCCGTGGGGCAAGTCGATCGCCGATAGCTCGCCGTGGAGGTACGCCATCCCCCTCGCGATTCCTCGCACGATCTTTAGCCGCGCCGCCCAATCCAGCGCCGCGTGCGCCGGCCCCTGATCACCTTTGATAAGGAGTCGTGAAACACACGAAGTATTAGTAGTTAGAACGCGAAACGGCGTAGTTTCCGGCGAGATGCACGATGATACGTACCGTGGAGGAGGTAGAGGAGGCTGCCGCCGGGGACGTAGTCGAGAACGATGAGCTTCTCCTCCTTGCGGAAGTGGTAGGCGAGAGGGGAAAGGAGGTTGGGGTGGCGGAGGCGGCCAAGGCGACGGAGCTCGAGGTCGAAGGCGTCGCGGCCGAGTTTGTTCATGTCGCGGAGGCGCTTCACCACCACGGAGCGGCTACTGGCCATCACTGCCTTGTACGCCGACCCGAGCCCACCGTTTCCGAGCACCTCCGCCGTCGCCTTCATTAGGTCCTGGAGCCCGAACACCCCCTTCTCCTCGTCCAACATCACCAGCTCCGTCACCCCACCCCCAGTGGCGGCCGCAGCCGCACTGGTGCCACCTCCGCTTCCGCCGCTCGTGCCGCCCAGTTTTGACCCGCTGCAGCTATGGCTAAACTCCCTGGCAGATGCTTGGGCCTGCATTGCGGCTGCAGTGGAATTGCCGTTGTCAATGCCGAGGGTATCGAATTCCGATGGGCGCCACCGCCTCGCCACCATCACGGAGGCAACAAGGACTGCCATTGCGATCATTGCCAAGACAATCCCAACCAGCATTTTCCGCACCGTCAACCAGTCCTTCTCCTCCTCCGGCGGAGGCCGTGACAACACTACCGCTGCTGAAGGCAGCGATGCAACCTTGCATGGCTTGTTTACTGGTGGTCCTCCGCACAGCTCAGAATTCCCGGCGAAGGCACTCGCTTGGAACTTCGCGAGGCCCGCCGGAACAGAGCCCTCGAGATGGTTACCGGATACATTAAACGACTTCAATGCCGGTAAATTAAGATTAGGAATTTGGCCGGTAAACTGGTTCTCCTCGAGATGGAGCTCGATAATGCGAGAAGCATTGGAGAGGGATTGGGGAATCAGGCCGGAGAAGTTGTTGTCATCGAGGTAGAGCTTCTTGAGGCGGCGCAAGTGCGTGAAGAAGTCGGGTGGTATGGGTCCTTCGAAGAGGTTATGGGAGAGGTACAGCGCTTTCAGGCCATGGAGGCGGTTAAAGGCGGGTATGGGGCCGTCGAAGCGATTGGAGATGAGGGCGATGGAGCGGAGACCGCGGAAATGGGCGAGGGCGTCGAGGTTGATGCGGCCGGAGAGCCCCATACCGCCGAGGTTGATGCCGGTGAGGATGCCGTGGATACACACCACACCCGGCCACACGCACGGTGAGGACGGGTTGGAGCTGGACCACGCCGCCAGGGCCGTGGCATTGGCGAATGAGTCCTTGAGGAGGAGGAGGGCGGCGACATCCGTCATAGGGGAGAGCCCGGCACCCCCACCATCCTCTCTGGTAGGCGTTGGAGCAGCGGCCGGAGGCTGGGCGGCGGTGTATGGTACGAGTATGAGGAGAAGGATGAGAACAGCGGCCATTAGAAGATTGGATAATGGTGTTTGGCGGGAGGGAGGGGGAGGATATTAGGCTTTGGCCGCTGTTCGAAAGAAAGAGGTAAATTTTTGTTAGGAGTGTTATTTTGTTGTTCTGGGCAACGTTTATTTCCTCCTTTTTTTTGGGTGCTATTTTTGTCAGGTTATTATTATTATTATTATTATTATTATTATTATCCCCTCTCGAAGGAATTCCTTTTTTTGGTGTTGCAAGTTGGTTGGGTCTGGGAGGCGATGAGTATTAAGCAGCGAGGAGAAGGCGCTAAGAATAGTAGCAGAGAGGTGGACCTTGTATGGAGGTTGCGTTGTCCATGCTAGCTAGTACAGCTTATTATGGCATATAGGGTGGCTAGAAGTAACCGAACGCCCTAAGAAGCTTTAAGGGTCGTTTGGTTGCCTGTGCCGCGATGCAGCATTAAGCCTGACCCTATCTATGTTTGGTTGCTATAATGCATTGAGCACGCGCGGATGCATCGCCGATGCCCAAAAGGACCTTGATACAGATTACAGCATGGTGGAAAACGACTAAAGGCGTTTTAGTGGCGAGAATTGATTATATCTAGAGTAAAAACAATCACCTTTTCACGTTAGGACTTAAGATATCATAAAAATATCAAATCTGCGTGAAGTGCATGGTTAAAGAGGCAAACCTTATGCTTCAGTACAACCAAATGTGAGATCCAGCCGCTTGATCCATCTTCGGTCGATGCAAGGAGTTCGACCGCTGAGAGATTTATCTATAGTAATAACATATGCCTTTTTTTTGCTACACCAAAAAAAAGCATTCCTGAGAGAAAAAGGCATTCATGTGCTGTATCGCGGCAAAGGAACGTCAAGTGCTCTAGGAGACCTCGACAAAACTAAGCGGACGTCGAAAATGGGATCCGCATGGGATCCGTATGGAATCCGTGTGTTATCCAAACGCCGAATCCCACTGTGCCGAATCTGCCCATCCGTCGGATCCCACGGATATCGGCGGATTCGGGTGAGCCAAACATGCCCTTAATCATTGGAGGCCTCAATATCATTGCAAGCTCAAATGAAAACAGTGCGGGCAAGATATTTAGATACAACTGTGATATAACATATTTCTTATCTTTCATTGCAGGAAACAAGTTGGTGGACATTGGCTTCAAAAGACCTTCATTCACATGGACTAATGGCAAGTGTGGCCTTGCTAGAATTCAGGAGAGGATAGACCATGCAATGGGGAATAGATTGTGGTGTGAGTGGTTCCATTACTCTGAGGTTACTCACCTTCATAGGCATGGCTCGGATCATTGGCCCATTCTGATAGATTTGATGCCATATACTACACCACTGGGTGCATTGTCCTTCAAGCTCCAACAAGTGTGGAACTGCGATCCAAAATTTAAGGCAGCTGGGGTAAAATGAGCTTGGCGGAAGAGGCACAATGGGTTAGCACAGTACATATTCAGAGGCAGGCTAAAGGAGATAAGGAAGATGGTCAAGGGGCCAGACAGGAGAGATGTGTTTGAGGTTGCGCAGTTCAAGTCACAAGTTCTTCAATATCTTCATGCTCTTTACCTGGAGGAGGAACGGGGTCTTCTCTCGCTGCAAAAAGAACAGAGGATGATAACACTGGAGCATCAACTGGTGGCCTTAGAAGTACATCATGATAAGCTAATTGCACAACATAGCCGACAACTATGGGTAGCGAAATGGGATAGGAATTCGAGGTCCTTTCATTAAGGGGCGAGGGTGCGGTCTGACTGGTAAAAAATAAAGGAAATCAGAAAAGATGATGGCTCTATTCTATCCTCGCATGAAAGCATATCGGAGCTAATGGTTGACTACTACAAAAACCTATAGGCTAAGAATTCTGGGTCTAGAAGCATGCATCTTCCTCTTCTACCAAAGGTGTTTGCAGAGGCGAAACAAAGCATGGTGGAAGAGGTCATGGAGGCTGAGGTAGTGGACACTCTACACAAGATGGGCCGGGACAAATGCCCGGGACCAGATGGGTTACCAGCTGAATTCTTCATAGAACATTGGGAGAATGTAGGGGAGGACCTTGTGAAACCGGTACAAGGATTCTTCACTGAGACGAAGATGCTGAGTGGGTAGAATGATACATTTCTTACTTTCATCCTGAAGTGCCCGCAACCGAAGAGGATAAAAAACTAGACCTATTAGTCTTTGTAATGTTGTTTACAAGATCATATCTTCAATTCTAGCTAACAGGGTGAAAGGAGCGCTTCTTGGACTCATCAGCTTGGAACAGTCGGCTTTTATTGTAGGAAGGTCAATTTAAGACAACATTGATGCATCGCAGGAGCTCATGCATACACTCCGACGTGCACCGAAGGGCAAGCCGCTGATGGCAATCAAGGTAGACATCAGGGCAGCCTATGACACGTTTAGATGGGTCCTTATCAAACGGTTGCTCTCTCAAATGGAGTTCCCTCAACGGTTGATTGACTGGATCATGGCATGCATTATAATAGCAAGATTTTCGCTCATAATCAACGGCCGAGTTTGTTGTTTTTTTCATCAGCCTGTGGCCTCCATCAAGGTGATCCTATCTCTCCATACATGTTTGTCATTGTACAGGAGGTGTTTAGCAGATTGACCCAAGTTTCGCTGCTTGCCTTAGAAGGTGTGACATTCGAATTCTTCTATTCGGATAAGTCACCTATTGTATGCTAATACCCAAGGAGGAGGGAAAGAAAGTGGTGAACATCTTTCGAAGGTACAGGTTACTGGCTGGTTTGGAAGTGAGTCAAGACAGATTTAACATCAAGTTCTCCCCAGTTACATCCATTAGAAGACGGAAGAGGATGTTTAGGATCATGGGTTTTGCGGAGAAGAAAGAGCCATGGAGATATCTAGGAGCCCCCTTAGAGGTGAGAGCACTAAGAGCATTTGACTTCAATTTTCTCTTGGATGTTGTAAAGAACAAATTGGTGGCATGGAGGAGCCCTATCAAAGTGGTCGTAGGAAGAGCGGTATTAGTGCAGTCGGTTATCCAAGCGATGCCAGTCTTCATCATGCCCGATGTTCCCACTCTGATATCCGTTCTGAATAGAATCTCGTCCCTCACGTGTGGATTTCCTTGGCAAGGCAAAAAGAGTGGCCTGTCTACTGTAGGGGGTGTTTGGTTGCCAGGAGTGGAGGCTGGAGTGGGTGGACTAGCAGTACTCCTTCCACTTGATGTTGTTTGGTTGGAACGTTAACTGGAGGAAGTGGGGGGACTGCACTCCTGAAAAGGCCTCCAGTTAGGTATATGACTCTGGCTAAAACAGAGCCAAAGTCGGTCGAGTGGAGTGGGACGTGACTGAATTAATGCTCACTTACTCCCCCACTCGATCGATGCCAGTCCCACGACTTCGAAAGCCATCGAGCTAGGGTTCTTTATCCCCCTTTCTCCTCCGACCTTTGGATCTTGGATTATCTGGCCGATTTTGGGTCCAAAGTTCCTCTCATCTCATGTGAGCGTCCATGATCCCATTGGAATAAGCTGTGTTGTGAGCCTAAATTGCGACTTTGAGAACCACTCCAGCATCAACCAAATAGTAAAAACTGACAGGCTATTTTACAGGATTTCACTTTGCAAAAGTCTGCACTCCAGAAAGTGACTCCACTCCACCCAATCATGAGCAACCAAACATGCCCGTAGCATGGGAGACTACCTGCAAGCACAAGATGGCGGGAGGTTTGGGTTCTTCCAGCCATCAAGTGGAAATAGGGGTTTTGTCGGTTCAGGATCCACGAGCTAACCACTCGTACCAAAACTCCGGAGTGATAGTAGGGGGCCCATATTGCCTTTATCATAGAGCCGCGGTCGACCTGACGAATCAACCGCCAGCACCATTGGCAGCGCAGACACGCTGCCCGGGTCGGGCCTACAACCCACCCCGTCCTGGGCCACTACATCCCACACGACAGGGCCGAACACAGGGGGTTGCTGCCTGGGCCTGCAGGTTGGTCCGCAACCATGCCCTGGACCTCTACATCCCACTCGGCAGGCCCGCAACCAAGGCCTGCAGCGCCCACGACCAACACATTGGTAGAACACTACTGATGGACTAAATGAATAATTCAATCGGTAGTCTCAATTAATCGGTAGTAGACTACCGATTGAATTATTCATCTGAGACTACCGATTGAATTATTCATCTAGTCCATTGATAGTGAGATACCGATGGACTCTATCAATGAATCAGTACCTCATTACCGATACAAATTAATCAGTAGTGTACTACCGATTCATTAATGTATCTACCAATGGATTATATGGACGAATCGGTAATGCACTACTGATTCGGTGGCATTTTCATGTGTACATATCATTTTCCTTTTAGTTTTTCTTTTCAAACGGAATGGGGATTTCAAAATCCAATATTCTAGATTAATTTTTATATAATTATCCCTTTCATTGCAATTCTTAATCTTGTTAAAACTAAAATCATTTTTCTTTATATTGGGCAGTACTGATGAGTTCACTGACAGATCCAGAGACGTCTTCAATCGCAGCACTTGAATCCGGAGTTCAGCGGGCATCTCCCGTCTGTTCTTCACCCCAGCAAGCGTAGCAATGGCGGAGAAGGGCAGCGACGGAAGTGGAGGCCGGTGGTGTGTGGTGACCGGCGGGAGAGGGTTCGCGGCGCGGCACCTCGT
Organism: Narthecium ossifragum; assembly: GCA_963920575.1. NCBI lineage: Eukaryota > Viridiplantae > Streptophyta > Magnoliopsida > Dioscoreales > Nartheciaceae > Narthecium > Narthecium ossifragum. The sequence goes on along the minus strand of OY986964.1, from coordinate 4,168,981 downwards.
GGAGATGCTCTTGCGCTCCGAGGAGTGGCTAGTGCGGATCGCCGATCTTGGTCCCGCCATCCGCCTCGACCCCCACGAGGAGGATGGCATTGTCGGTGATTCCCTTCGCTCCGGCCGAGCGGTCTACGTTTCCGCCGATCTCCGCAACAAATCCCAGGTCGTCCAAGGTACTTAATGTCTTAATGAGATTTAGCATACGCACAATAGTTCTAGCCTGATCCTAGTTTCTAGGTTTCCCCATTTGAGCATTAATGATGGATTTTCTTGCTTATGTATTTGTTTGCCTATGTAGGATCTTTTCTACAATTGCGCGCAATGTCTCGACAAAATTAACTCTTTTTTCTGCGAACAAGTAGCGTTTAACACAACTATTATGTATCCAAGGATTGAATCATACTCAGCAAAAATTCAACACTTCAAATATTTCTTCATCTTGTTTTTGACCTGCATTATACTCCATCTTCCGTTTCTTTTGTTTTCAGCTGATCGTTTATCAGTTGATTTCTCTGATCTTGTGCAGCTATTCGGGGCGCAGAGGCTGTTTTCCACATGGCCGCGCCTGACTCATCTATCAACAATCATCAGCTCCACTATTCTGTTAATGTTGAAGGTTAGACGTGTGACATGACTGACATGGTTGTTACCGTAATGAAACCCTCCATGAGGAGGTCCAAGCTGGTTTATATGGGAACTTTTCCACTTACAAATGACATAAATTAGAGGTTTATGTCATTCTCTTTGCGGTTGTCCATACAGAGAAATAAATCTCACAAATGATTATCTAATTTGCACTCTTGACTTCCCTTAAATGAAGTGTCTTTATGATTCAAACTTCTAACCTCGTCAAGGAGTTTTTGACTTTTTTTCACATTGCTTTTGTAGATTTTGCTAATTCATTATGTCTGTAGAAAATCCATGGTTCTACCTAACATCCGCCCTCTGTGCATTTTCAGGAACGAAGAATGTTATTGATGCTTGTATTGAATGCAACGTTAGAAGACTTATTCACACTAGCTCACCTAGTGTTGTTTTTGATGGGGTTCATTCGATTGTTAATGGAGAAGAGTCAATGCCATATCCAGATAAGGTCACAGAGATTGTTGTACTTTTTTAAATAGAATGGCTGGGTGCATGTATGTCCATCATTTTTCCTCTGATTTTTCCTTTTCCCTTTCCCTCCTCAGTTTAATGACTCCTATTCAGAGACTAAAGCAGAAGGAGAAAAATTGGCCATCAAAGCAAATGGCAGGAATGGGCTACTTACTTGCTGTATACGTCCTAGCAGCATATTTGGCCCTGGCGATAGGCTGATGGTGCCATCTTTAGTTGCTGCTGCAAAGACTGGAAAGGGAAAGGTGATATATACGATTATACGTCTTACATAATTCAGAAGAAAACTCATAGCCACTGCTATCCCTTGGTTTTAACTTATAAGCTGATAGGCTCTTAGTTTAGATTGGTAACCTAGTCTTTTGTTAGTCATCGGCTTAGAGTAATTAGGTAAATCTCACATACATGTCAATCAGTCTCAGTTTTGTAAATCTCATTATAAAAAATACATTCTTTGCATGAAACACTATAATGGTTTATGGGTTTAGTTCAGTTTCATCCAGGGGAGGAAAAGCATCTCCACCAGCATTGCATAGTTGTGGACATCTGTCAAGTAGCTAACTTCACCTTGTGTTTGAAATGCCTAAAATGTTGGTTGGGTGCGTGGAGTGGAAAAATTTTGGGCCTAAAAGCAGCTTTGGCTGTTACTACAAGTCTAGAACCACTGGTTATATAAGTCTGATGCCGCTTCTCAGCACCTGTTGACCTAAAATGCTTTTTATAAGCTAATTGGAGCAATATCTCGTCCTTCTGTACATTAATAGGTCTGTGTTTGATCCCTCTTGTGTCTAAGTCATCTTGTCTCTAGTTCCTGTTAGCAAACTGGTCCTGTAACTCCTGTGAGTGTAAGATGTCTAAAACTTTATGGTTTGTCTGCTAGTAGGTTTATTTCTGCTTCCATTTATTCTATTTCAGAAATTTTATGATCAGTTATTGTCACGTGCTTTATAAGTATGGCCGCAAAAAATTGGATTGTTGTGATTTTGTAATGCATTATTGACTCCTGGTTCAGTTTTGGCACGATTAGACTTCCATGTATCTTGCTTTGGTGTAGTAGCTGTATGTTACATCTCTCTCCTGTTAATTGTGTTTTCCTAGCTAAGGCAAGGCCACCAGTGTTGACCTTGTACAGAGAGTTGGAATGCCTATATCCTACCACAAGTTGTTTATATCTAGGAGTTTTAAGATTATCCGTTTTATAAAGCATCACTAAATGCAGCATACTTGCTATTATAGTAGTCGAAAATCCAAGCCCTTCCTTTCATTACTATTTCAGCCTTAGGCAATGCATGCTTTCTTGCTTTTGCAAAAAATAGTGATGAATATGTCTAGACAATCTTTTTCTTCTATGAATCCTCATTTTCTTTTTTTCCTCCCAGTACATCATCGGGGATGGAGATAACATGTATGATTTCACATATGTGGAAAATGTGGCACATGCCCATGTATGTGCAGAGCGAACTCTAGCATCGGGGAATATGGGTGCAGAAAAAGCATCAGGACAGGTACCTTTTTTCAATACCCTTTCTTTTGAATCGGAGCCATCCTAACATTATGCTAATGCAGGCATATTTCATTACCAATATGGAGCGAATTAAATTTTGGGAGTTCATGTCGCGTATTCTTGAAGGTCTTGGATATGAAAGGTGCATAAATTCTTCTGTTCTATAGTGACCTTTACAAGACATATAGTGATTCCTCTGGGGTTTTCCCATGTAACATAGCTTATGTATCATAACATGTTGACTCCCTGTCTACTGTATTAGGTCGTTACCACTCCTCTCTCTCTCTCTACACACACACACACACACACACACAATGTATTTGTTTGTGATTAATTATTGTAATTTGCATGCAGGCCAAGAATTAAAATACCTGTCTCTGTAGTGATGCCAATAGCCCATATTGTAGAGTGGACATATAAGTTGCTTGCACGCTATGGAATGCGTGTACCTCAGTTGACACCTTCTAGAATTAGGCTGCTCTCCTGTAGCAGGACCTTCAATTGTTCGAAAGCTAAAAATCTTCTTGGCTATGAACCTGTTGTATCTCTTGAGGTATGTTTTGACAGTTTCTCACTGGAATTCATCCTCTCATTATGCTAGCAAAGAAGCTATAAGAAGAAAGGATTAGCTACTCTAATGTGCTCGATTGGTTTGGCAGGATGGTCTGAAGAGGACAATTGACTCATATGCACATCTGAGAGCTGAACAACCAAACATAGGAATATCCAAAGCTTCTCTATACCTTGGAAATGGAAACAGTATGTAGTAAGTCTTTATAGTTTCTGTTCCATTCATGTTGTACTTTCTGATTATGGTTTGCTCATGTTTCAGTTGCTGACATTCTTCTTTGGAAAGAGAAGAAACAAACATTGACCGTGGTGCTACTCCTTGCTACTCTTTATTATCTTTTATGTGCATCGGGATATACCATCATCACAGCCATGGCAAAGCTTTTCTCAGTTGCTGCGCTATTCCTTTTCGTCCATAGCATGCTACCACCAGAAATGTATTATTGCTGCTCTTTTCTGAATGTTGCGTGCAGGCTACTGATGTTATTTAGAACTTTTCTGACCATTCTTTTCTGCGGACCAGAACTCATGTTTATTTGATTTCTGTTCTAAGAACCGGGCATAAGTACAAAATTTTAAATGTTCTAGACCATCTAATGGAGTAATGCTTATAAATGAGTTAATCATGGTGATCCTACCATAGCATACAAGGTTATAGTTACATTTGCAATGCCTATCATATATGTGCTTTATATGTATTGAGAAACTCCTGCAGCTGAGTGGCTTTAAAACCATAGCTAATTTGGCATAAGGCCATTAACGATGAAATTATTGATCCAAGATAGTTGATAGATGTGAAAAGGTAAAGTGAAAAAAGAAAAGCTCAAACTAGAGTAGTACTGTATCTGTTGAAAAAGTCTAATGAACTTGTTTCTTAAGTTCATGAGTGCCTTCTAAAGATTATTTACCTCATGGCTGAGACATTATACTCTCTATGCAGATTTGGTTACAAAATTGAGAAAATGTCACCCGCGCATTTTCACTTGACGGAAAAGATGTCACATCGTTTTGCTATTTCTGTCACTTCTTCGTGGAATTCTACTGTTGGTGTACTGAGATCTCTTTGCAGGGGGGAGGACTGGCCACTCTTTCTCAAGGTATATAGCTTAATTGGCTTTATTGTATGTTCAATGTTTTTGGCTATTCTTCATTACATGATGACGTGGTTCAATTCTGCAACTTAGCAGGAAAGGAAGCCTGCAAACCAGTCCTGGCGTTTATGAACTTTGTGTTTATGACCTCCTTATTTGGCTTGACAGGTGGTTATGACCCTATCGATTCTCTCCTTCCTTGGAGGCATGTCCTTGCGGCGCATATTTGAAATAGGTCAGCAGTAAACGTGTTTTTTTTTCCTATTTTCTTGCTTTTCTGATGCTATTTAAACTTTGAAATTAAGCTTTTTTGTTTCATATAAACCAAGATACATTACAAGGAGAAAATGCAAATTTTTTATATGCCATCTTCTAAATAGTTTGAGTAAATGCAGGTGTTCCACTGGTCTTCATTGGCTTCGTTGCATATGAAAAGTGGGAGGATGAAATCGACGGAGCTCTCAATCACTTATGCTCAAACGTATTGAAGTACAAGTCCGAGATTGTCCAGAAATTACGGAAGAAGTAGCATACATCCAATACGATAATTCCAGGGTTCTTTGCACCATATGCGTTCTTGGGCTTTATTTAACTTTCTATCTCCATTCATTGGAGTGAGAGTTCCATGGAACTCAAAGTTCTGTACCAGGACTGTTCTGTCTAATTCCAGTTTAATTCCAGTTACTATATCTGCTTGATTGTACTAGTCTCACATTTACGAGCCAAACAACGTACACGATGAAAATTTTCCAACTAGATGATCTTTGTTTTCTGATTCGTATATTGCTGCACTATTTACTTGGTGTTGGTAGGTTATGACTTCTTGTGTAGCTCAATCCAGCCGAGCCGATGTGTGTATTTCGGTCCAACCAGGTGGGCCTAATGACCGTCGGATCAAATCCGACGGTTGAGATGAAGTACTGCATAGCCTGCAGTTGATGAATCACTGCAGGCCTCCCCCCGAATCCGGGTGTTATTAATCTCGTCGACGAAGCGCCATCTCTCACCACAAGAGTTCGCAGGACACGCGCCAAAAGGTTCCCACACTCGCTCGTGATGCCGTCGACGTCGAGCCGAGATGGCGAGATCGGCCGTGGCACCTCGCCTGCTGCTCTCCGCCCTTGTCGCCTCTCCTCGCCACAGCTCCGCCCTCCTCCGCCTCTCCACCACCGCCTCCACTCAGGCGGCGCTACGGCGAGGGGAGGCCACATCCACATGGACGGTTCGAAGGAGGAAGTACGACGACGAGCGGGCTCAGGTCCTCCGCGCTTCGCTCCCGCACGTCGTAAGTGTGTAACAGTCGCTTCCTTTGGCATTTTCTACTCTTATGAGAATGGTTTTGAATGAATAGGTGAAGTATGGATAGAGTGAATCAGCTGTGATTTTGGGGGCGAAGGATGTTGGCCTCTCCCCTTTGGTCATCATGGGCTCCTTTCGGCATAAGGAGGATGCTGCACTCATAGAGGTGAACAAGTTTTACCTTCTTATGCTCAATAGAGAATTTTCTTGTGTTTTTCACTTGAATAATTCTTGCAGGTTTAATAGTTCTTAAGGAAACAAATGGATCCGTTCTGAATGTAGGGATCATCTTACTGTAATAGAAGCCTGCTAAATGCCTGGAGTGATTGCTATGACATGTTTTGATCATCGTGTTTCGTGTATGAGCAACGATTCTTTAGGTTATGTAGATTGTGTGTTGGTCCAAATTTCTTATGGTGTTCATAATTTGATCTCCAGGCTGCATTTTAAACAATGGCTTTGATTGCAATTAGTAAGCTTTGAGTGGAAAATTGTTCAGATATAGAACAATTTTTACACAGCGCTTCATATCCACTCTTCTCCTGAGCTTAGAACATGAAACTTTGAAACCCGAGAACATCTTGAGAATTCTCTCATTATCTATTTTTCATTATTTAATCAGTTTAGCAAGTTTGTTCAACTTTGATCTTTGGCTAAAATACAGCCCTTTGCTTCAACTTTGAATAATCAGTTTTTTATGGAAGACTGTCTCGAAAGGTTGATTGGGAGAATTGATTCAGCAGATGAATTGAAGAATCTTATGCTTACTGAACGACTCTCGAATCTTTTTCGTATCCGGTTGGAAATGCAAGTGCCCTATATATCAAAGTGGTCCCAGGCACTAAGCATTCAGGTATAAAGCTCTTCTCTTCGTTTATGGTACTACAATTGTCCTCATTCTACACCTGACTATTTACATCTACTTCAATTTAATAGTCACAACCGATGAATGTGCCAACGAGTCTTAAGCAGCGGGCAATGCTAGTTGACGAGATTTTGCATGCTGCTGGGAGTCAGGGCTCTGATATTAACTGGTATATGAAGCGAACTGTACTTGGTGGCATATACTCGGCATCTGAGGTTTATATGGTGACTGATCATTCCCCAGGTTTGTTCTCTGTTTGAATTGTCACATACAACTATGGTCTTGCATACTTTTAAGTGTTTGTAGTAGGATTGTTTTTTTTTTTTTTTGATTAAATGAGCCCGAAGGTTACTGGCCAACACTCCCAGACTAACTACAACTGACTACACAGTCTCTAGAAAATCAGACCCAGACAACACACCCGTCTGGTGCTATACTCCTCTAGCTACAGCATCCGCTCGTGTGTTAAAAACACGAGGGATGTATACTTTTAAGTGTTTGTAGTAGGATACTGAAAAGGGAGGGAAGAAAACAGAGTGCTATTAGCAGGATAAATGTTGGATCTGAACAATATAAGATAATGCTTAGGCACTGGATAAACAAAAGACTCATTTATTCTGGGTAGAAATGTTGTTGTTTGACAGAGTTCCGTGATACTTGGTTGTTCTTGGAGCACCGGATCAAGGATGCCTTTGATTTCCAGAAGACAATTCATGAGGTATTTCTAGTCATCCCCTAGATAACAAGTTCCTTTCTCTACTTCTAAACTACAGCACGAAAGCACCATTTTACATCGTATCGGTTAGGCTTCCTTGTTCTAATGAAATGCCATCTTCTACAGGTTGCCTCCTTGGCTGAGGCTATTGGAGCAAGCACAGGTACCGCGGTCTGCAGATTCTTGAGGAGGTTGTTTTGAGGATGGCACAGTGCTTAGCCATATGCCTTAATGAGGTAAATACATTGTGAAGCTCTAAAACAAGAACATGATTTTCTCTGTATAGACAGAGACGCTATAGTTCCTCTTGGATGTTGAACGTTTGTATGTTCTTCCCTTTTCTCTTCTTAATTTAAGCAATTGTGAGTTTGAATTGGATGATAATCTATTCTGAAATTAGATCTGATGTGACCTAAACACAATCGGAAGATGGATCTAGAGACTAGAGGTATTGCTAATTTAGAATGTCCATGACTCATGAATGTTGGTAAGGATTCTAGAAGGCCATCTTTTATCACAGTAGCATATTGTGGTTTTCTCTATCTCACCTTCAGGAAGTATGTATCTACAAGTTAAGAAAAAAAAAAGCTTTTATTCCACTGATATTCCCTTTCTTCTTCTTCTTCCTTTTTTTTTTTTTTTTTTTTGTGTAGTTGCCATCGATAGCAATTCTGTCTTCCAGCATGTCCCTTATAATAATATTTCCAAAAATGATGTTTAAAGCAGCCAATGGGAGAAATTACCTCCCTTGATGGGCTTTTAGTTGTTCACTTTTTATCCCTCCTTTTTCACTTTTTCGAAAGTTACATATTCGTCAAAATCGAGAAGCCAAATACAATGTTCCTGGAAATGAATCCTACTTTTTTAATAAAAAAATAGGAAAATTATTTCCATAAAAGAATGACTGCTTGGAATATACCCCCATGGAGTCTGAATTCGACTCTTAATCAACAAAAAAAAAAAATCAAGAGTAATTTGGTCATTGTTTATTGAGTGAGTGATAACTATGTGAGATTAAAAATGTGGCTGTCTCTATTGCAATCCCTCTCTCTTATTAAACCTGAATTCAACCTATGTTAATCAATTGACCAATCCAGAGTGATTTTGGTCATTCTTTTTTGAATAAATAAGAATAAATAGGATTAATTTGATTACAAAGCTCAACAGTAAGGGGCCTTTTGCAGAAAAGACAATAAAAGAGTAGGTAAAAAAAATGCAAATACTAATAAGATAAGGGTATTCCAAATATAAAATAAAGAAAGGGAAGCATTTGGTAGAAGAAGATATTGTTTTCAAAACTTACCCACATTGCAAAGTAGCTTCCTGCTCTCCTTCATCCTAATTTTCTCAAAACAATCATTTTCATTTTTGAGTTTGAGTTGTGGCAGTCTATAAGAGCATCTCCGACGCTGGCTGCAAAAATGCAACCAGCGTTGGCACTGTTTGCTGTAAAAATGCAGCATTGGAGATGATACCCTCCAATTCAAGCGGCTCTAAAAAAAAAAGATTCTATTAATAATATTATTTTATAGTCAAGGAAATTAATAATAAAGGAGAGGGTATAAAATACAGAATATATTATATAATTAACTATCATATAGAAAACATTATAAAATTAACTAAAATACAGAAAAAATTACATAATTAATGAAAATACAGAAAAAATTACATTTTGGCAATTAATAATAAAAAAGAGTGCAGAAAATAAAAATACTAATATCCCTGTAGATCATCGCCGAATTCAGATAATGTAATTATAATTAGAATTAATTTTATTAAAAACTCACGTCCTGATGTATAATTTAAAAACCCAATGATGAAAAAAACTAGTAAAAAAATAATTTATATATAATTAGATAAATAATAATTAAAAAGTATTTAATATTAGTCTTGTTTTGTATGGATCGACAAGAGTTTTCCATTAATATATTATTTATTCTAAATAAATCAGTAATTTTAAAGTTACACAAATTATTATAGTTAAGATACTTTAGCTATAGAATATATTAGTAATTTAAAATTAAATGAGAAGAGTACATAGGGTAATTTGGGAATTGTAAATATTATTAAATAAGAATGCCGCATAAATGCAGCTGGGTTTGTTTAGCTGCATTTATGCAGCTGAGAGGGGGGAGTTGCATTTATGCAGTCGGGTTTGCAGCCCGGTTGGATTGACATCGGGCTCGGTTGGAGATGCTCTAAGAAGCAAATTTTGTTTTTGGTAATCAAAATGTGAAATCAATTTTATAAGAGGCAATGGAGAGAGAATAAACTTTACATCCGACACTAGGTTTTTGTTCTAATGATGGAGAATTACCTCAGCCCATAACTGAAAGGGACGGTCTATATATTTATCAAACGGGTTGTATTCTCTTGCCAATTGTACTAAGAGCATGGGTCCCACATAGGGGTGGCAAAATGGGTTGATGGGTCGGGTTCGGGTCGGGTCGAGACCCGATATCTCGATCAAAAATCCCAACCCGAACCCGACCCACTTTTAAACGGGTCAACCCGACCCAACCCGCCTGACCCGTTTATTAAACGGGTCGGGTTGGGTTCGGGTCAAGTTGACCCGTTTAACAACCAGTAAATAACATATTTAACAAAATAACACATAATATTCTGTTTAACAACATGTTTAACAAGTAATAAGTACTTATAAAACAAAATAACATCACCATCATACAATTCTGTTTAGCTGGTTAGAACTTAGAAAGTTTATATAGGGATAACGGGTCAAGCGGGTTGTTAACGGGTTACGGGTCGGGTTCGGGTCACGGGTCACGGGTTATACGGGTTAGCCTCCTAAACTCGAACCCGACCTGCACAGTAACGGGTCAGCGGCGGGTCGACCCGTTTTCGACCCGCACCCAAATACTCTAAACCCAAACCCGTGAAATTCGGGTTAGGTCGGGTCGGGTTTGCGGGTTATGGGTCAAATTGCCACCCCTAGTCTCACACTAGCATAGTATAAAAGTGAGTGCAACTCAAGATGTGAAGACAGATACGATTTGTTTGTTAGCTTATAGTGGGCTAGGTGGCTCCCGTGTCACTGCCACATGATACGGATAATCACAAATCCTATATTCATTTCTCTCTCCTAACCATCCACTAACCATTACCCTAAATTACACCTTTTTACATGGTTTTATCTGATATATCCGATTTTAACTTGGATCAAGTATATATATCTGTATGATAGGATGCACCGGATCTGACGTAATAGATATATTTGTAGTGCATTTACACCTATAACTCTGAATAACCGGCCTGGCTAATTAGTGGAAGGGTAAAAAAACGAAGAATATACTTTGCGAGGAATCTAATATTGGTTGGTATCAGGAGATCCGGTCTTTGTTACTGCCAGCTGAAGAAGGCAATTAAGATCATTAAGCTGCAATCTAGAGTAGATGTTTTCTGGAACAAGCCAGTAACATTCTTGGGATATTCTTGCCAGCCTTTAACTCAAAGTCCTTGTTATGTAGCTCATTTCTCACTCTTTTATACTTGTAAACTCCAACTTGGCTGCTAGACTTAAATAAGTCTTGCATGCAATATATCAGAAGAGTATGTCCTAATAGAAGAATTTGTAAGCCGGGAAATAATACTTAACATATGTTGTTTTGAGCGGGAAATATGATATTAGTTATGCCTTAAAATCATTTGAGTTTTCTTTCTTCACAAAAATATGTATTAATTGGCTCAACAAAATTAACAAAATGCACTAATATCAGTAAAATCTATATATTCTAATAATATTCCCTCTTGAAACCTATTTTAGCAGAAGGAATTGGCATCTAAACAGCACATCCGATTCGCCGATCCGAAAGTTTACTCATACTCGAATATTATTTGCTTTAATAATCAGACAATCTTTTGGTTTTATAAGATAGCCATTAATCAGCCACACTTTCCTGATGTTACACCAAAATTAAATGACCCCAACCAAGATCTAAATATTAGGGCTCAATCACATCAAAGTTTCACGAGGTTTCTCCTTCATAGATTAAATGCCAACTATAATTTTGTCCACCCAATTGACCTGCCCCTATCAAGGGATATCCCTGTCCTCTCAGCATAAACTCCACACGCATTATAAAGCTCCCCCTCCCTCCCTCCCTCAGTCCCTCTCCCTCCCCATCCCCCTCCCCTCTCTCTCTCTCTCTCTCTCTCTCTCTCTCTCTCAATCCATGAATATTCCTGATGCTCCGAAACTCGGATTTTTTATCAAATCGGATCTCCGCTGTTCACTTCTTGCATTTCAAGTCCCAAAATCCTAATTTTTTTTACGTAATAGGACCCTAAACAACTCTTATTTCAAAACTATCCTTAACTATACATGCTGGTCATCCATACATGTATCACATAACGCATTAAATGATGTCCCATCCCGTCACATTAAATGCCTGACATACGGCTTAACAATATACACATAGTGGATATCACTATGAACATGTTTTCTTCTATATGTTTTTTCCTTCGTTACTGGTTATACACGTACACTGGAACGTGTATTATTTTATACGCATGATAGTGTACACGTTTGATATTTTTGTATGTTTGTTCGTACATGTCTAGTAACTATGTAATGTTTACTCCGGAATACAAGTAAAATCGGAGTTCTTCAAAATTGCACGTCGGGATCTCGAAAAATGAGGAAATCAAGCGGCTGAATATCAATGTGAACAAGTTGGGGGGCAGCTGGCCACAACAAATGCCAAGCTAGATAGGGTTGAAAAGGAAATTATAGCCCTAAAGAGAAAATCAAATATGGAGGCATGACAACCCCCATAACCATTCCTCGGGGAATCATTCCCTAACTTAATCATGTCGCGCCCCGACCCGCGTAGGCCCAACCGGGCCGGGCGACGCGAACCGGAACTTAACCTACTGCGGAAATTTGGCGAGGTTTCCCTCTAATCGTAGTGGTTACCCTAATAAGCATAATCATCCTATAATAAACAACAATTATAAAGCTCAACACACAAAGCTGGAATATAGTACAAATCCTCAAACAGGGAATGTTATACAAAATCGCTCCCGTAGGAGACTATCTAACCAAGGTGTACACGGACAGATCACAGCTCCTCAAGCTCCGCCAGACGCCGCCACGTCACCGAACACCTGCCCGGTAGGGGCAACCGAAGAAGAGCTAGCGCCAGCACCTGTAAAACGCAGCCCGGGTAGGTGTGAGCACTAAGCTTAGCAGGGACACTACACTACGACACTCACAAAGGAAGGGAACACAACAGTGTCGTCCCCAAGCAAAGCCTAGGTGTATCACAGGGGTCCCATAACCCCACCGGATACCCCTGAGAGCCCCAGTCGTGGTCTTCCAGCGAACTGGTCACACACTGGGTCACACTCAGTAAGACAGGAAACGGCACTGCCAACTCACGACAGGATCCTGGGCACTGTCGGCGGGTAGCACCGCTGGGTAGTCACACCTGCCACCCAAGAGTTCTAGAAGGATTGGGTACCGGCTACACCACGACTTGGCTCAAGGCCGACACGACCTCTAAACATCAAGCACAACAGTATTCATGTCCAACTAACCCTATCATCGAAAAGACTGAATACTACAAATCGAGTCCTGGACCAAGCTACCCGCACGGTCCTAAGAGATAGATCCGGGCTACCCGGAAGCCCCGGATCGGCAACGCCCTAACAGATACAACTAATGCACAACACAATGCATGCTATGAACATGCGCAGAAAAGATACATGTAAGCATGCAGCATGATGTGATGATATAAATACAAAGTCTGGGCACGGCACCCTGCCGGCCCGGGGTGGTGAACAGATAAATAAGGTCTAAGGACTGCTGCAGTGGTACCACTACCAACCGCCAGCAGTCCACACAACACCTGCACCGGGAAACAACCCCGCAAACAACAGTTCACAATGTGCAACAAGTAATGTGGCCCTCGGCGAACGCCGGCGTGAGAGGCTAGGGAAAGCAGTAGGGCCACCCGCCCGTTTATTCTAAACATCCCGGGAGTCATCACTCCCCCGGTTCACCACTGCCCCTATATAGGGCTAACATGCTTAATGTTATGTACAAGGTATAAAACAATAAAGAAAACCAACATACAAAGCCCCTTGGGCAAAACTAGTCAAAACCCTCTCTTCTACCAAAGGATCGATCATCCCCTAGGGTAGGATCGATCCTCTCAGCAACAGAGAGTAAAGCCTCACTGTCGAGACAAAAGGATCGATCCTTCCTCTCAGGAGAATCGATCATTTTCGCGACAGAGAGCACCCTTCAGATCGCACCACGAGTGATCGATCCTTCCTCACAGGAGGATCGATCCTCTTCGCGACGAAGGACAACCATGCTCCCCAAGAACCAGGATCGATCCTCACCAAACTGATGATCGATCCTTCATCGGGCGGAGCATGACCAACCCAGAAGATCGATCCTTCCTCAAGGGAAGATCGATCATGATGGGTTCCGCGGCGTCCTTCCGGCGAAGAATACCGCTGGAAGAGACAACCAAAAACCACGAAACTCTGGGATCTGATAGATCAGGATCCCACGAGTCCAAAACCGGCAAAAACACAGAAAACCAACAACTATATACGCAGATCTAAGCAATAAACCACAGATCAAACCGGAAAACTCAAAACCCCGAAAAGAGATGTCGGTAGGATCCCTACCGGAGCAAACGCAGCTTAGATCCAAGCAGCTAGGCCTTGGATCGTCCTCAACGCCTTCGAAAATCCCAAGATCCGAGCTCAAATCGCCGGGTTTTCAAAAGGATTTGAAGGAAGAAGGTTTGTCTGCTTTATAGGCAAACGAACCGACCTATGAAGGATCGATCCTTACCCAAGGAAGGATCGATCACCTCATGACGATCTCACTTGACTTTCTGGCACAAGAGGATCGATCACCTCATGACGATCTCACTTGACTTTCTGGCACAAGAGGATCGATCTCTTAGCTAGAGAGGATCGATGCTTTTTGTGCTGAAAGCTAAACTTAGGCGAGAATTCAAGCCTAAGTCCGGATCTTTCGATCCCGGGTCCCACTAACCATCCTAAACAAACATTACCACAAACATGGTCAGTGTGTGTACAAGCGCGAGTGTGGAACTAGCCGACAAGGTGCAATTTACCAAATTACCCTTGCGGTCCACAGCGAGCCACAGGAGGGGAGGGACGGGTCCTCACAAATAATAAAGTGGAGGAGGACCTCCATGGGGCACCCAAGCCAAGAGGAGAAGGACACACATCAGCCTGACATGCACCCACATTGTCTCAGTTCGGACAACGACGGCTCGCTGTTAGAGCTAGCAACTATTCCCCGTGGTCTGGGTGGCATTGATCTAAACATACATCTCGAACCATGTCTCATCAGAGATTAAGAATTAGCTCAAGTGGTGGAAGAGATGATGATTAACAGACTCACACCAGAGGCCGAGGGGTAAGCTATAGAAGCATGAGTATAATTATAAGACGCGTGTATATGAAATTCTATATATCTCAACTTTTTTTCGCGAGTATCTTTAGGCTACGCACATGTACAAAAGTTATGAATGTGTGTATGAAATTCTATATATCCCACTACACGTGTATTTTTCATCTAACGCGCATATGATAGGTGGAACCACGATTATAGCAACATATACATACGCGTACATTGTAACAACAACGCATATAAACAGACCGTTTCGTTTATGTGCACTATTTCGTTTATATGCGATGTTGTTACAATGTACGCGTCTGTGTATGTTATACTCGTGATTCCACATATCATATGCGCGTTAGATAAAAAATGCACGTGTAGTGGGATGCATTTCCGCTCTACACGTGTATTTACAATGTTAACTCGTGCTGTAGCCAACAGCTGTAAATAAACACGCGTTGTTTAAAAAAATACGTAAAATCACAAAAAATACACGTATAGCGCCTTTTACAGTTGGTTTCCAAAACGATTAGTTTTTACATTGCACCGAAAAGTGTACTACAACGCACCATACAATACACACAAGATACACGCAACAACATGCAGCGGACGTAGTTGGTGATATACTGGACAAAGATACTGGATGTGTAGGTGCAACGAGACGAATGGGTGCTCTATAAGTTTTTTTGTTGTTCCCAAGTACCTTACACCTCGAACAACTCCGACGGCTCCTCATAGTCGCTACCAGCTACTCAGTCATTCGTAAAATATATTTTCTTGTGTGGGTCATACGTGTCAAAAGCAGGTCCGTCTTCATGACTACATGTACAATGAGTTTACAAATCAGTACTCATAGGGCGCGTTTGGCACGCCCCGGATCCCACGAATCCGCGGGATCCGGGGACGCGCGGATTCCGCAAACCGGGATCCGCGCGTTTGGCGCCGTCGCGGATCCCGGTCGGATCCCGCGAAATTGGAATCCGCCTCGGAATCCGCTCCGGCGGATTCCATTTCGCAGATCCGCCGGAGCCAAACGCACCCATAAATGACCAAAAATACACGTGTTCAGATTTATATGCATACATAAACACGTGCGTGAGCTATTAATACACGTGAAAAGCCATGGCCGGCAGAGACTTCCTGTGTGGGATGTTTGTTATTATTATTATTATTATTCTATCTACTCAAAAATCAATAGCATGATGCACATGTGTAAGGGGGTTATGATTTTCTCTTCATGGCTGCAATTTTTTTTTTCCATCCCTATCTACCTTGGCATTTGTCGCGGCCAGCTGCCCCTCAACCTGTTCACGTTGATACTCAACCGCCTGATTTCCTTATATTTCGAGATCATGACGTGCAATTTTGAGGAACTCCGATTTTACCTGTGTTTCAGAGTAAACATCACATAGTTACTAGACAAGTACGAACAAACACACAGAAATGCCGAACACGTGCACTATCATGCGTACAAAATAAAACACGTTTCAATGTACGTGTATAACCAGTAACGAAGGAAAAAACACGTAGAAGAAAACATGTTCACGTTGACATCCGGCACGTGTATACTGTTAAACCGTGTGTCATGCATTTAATGCGACGGGACATGATAACATTTAATGCGTTATGTGGCATGCATGCATGGATGACCCGCATGTATAGATAGGGGTAGTTTTGAAATAAGAGTTGTTTGAGGTCCTATTATGTAAAAAACCTTATAGGGCCTTGAAGTGCAAAGAATGAAGAACGGAGATCCTTTTTGACGAAAAATCCCCCAAAACTCCTTCCTTCTCTCTCTCTCCCTCTCTATAGTCTACGAGAAAATGACAAGAAGGCCCCCACATGCTGACTTGCAGAATTGGGAAGAATCATTCAAATGGAAGCTTCCAAGATTCCATGGCATAATGCTTGGATCCCTCCCATCAACCAACCGGCCATGCCTTTGAACAAGGAGACTTCAATTGTAGGTTTAGTCCTACATGACAGCTCAAGAACATGGGTCCAATCAGGTCCCACTCAAAATCGGACCACCAAATTTGGTTTCATAAGAGGCAACTATGATCCTCCTCAATGTTGTGATAATACACTCTATTATCCAAACCAATACATCTCGTCTGGGTGGGTCATCTTCGATCAAATTGGGTCTGAAGAAAAAAAAAAAAATTGGGTACACAATTAACCTCTCTTTCTTGGGCCCTTTCACAAAAAAATTGGCTAGCATAGCAGCCTAATTATAAAAAACCAAAATTCTATAAACCCATGCATATAAAATAAGTAATGTGGGTGCCCGTGCCAGATCACCTTGCTATTTTTCATTTATATATCTGTATTTTTTTAGTTCTCCACCGTTTGAATCTTGGATTTAAAAAAACACCCCGTGGAGGCTTTGATCTCTTGTTCTGTCTCAGTCTTATAAGTTAGTTTAATAATTATTAAAATATAAACTTAAGCCGACGTAGAGAAATGATTAAAAATGATTAAAAGTGTGAAGAAGATCAGAAGAGAAGATACCATGGAATCAGAGCTGGTTTGATATTTGAGTAGCTTTGAAAGAAAAGAGAATATGCGAAGCTATATATATATATATATGCCTTATAGCATTTCACTTTCCAACCCCCTAAACTCGGCTGTGCGAGCATATCCTCTCACATATTCCCTTCCCTTGTCTTCTTATTACATCACTCCTCCTCTTCTCTCTCTCTATATCTCTCCTGGTCCGTCTTCGCCCTTTATTAAAGCCGGACCACCGCCTTCTTATAGATATATAGGCCTCCACAAGGCTCAAGGCTCGCCGGAGAAGCCGCAAAGAGTTCTTTTTCCCGTTTTGCTTTTGTTTTTGGTCTTGGTTTTGAAAAATTAAGGAGATGAAGTTTGGGAAGAGACTTAAACGGCAGATAGAAGAGACACTACCGGAGTGGAGGGATAAGTTCCTGTCTTATAAGGATCTCAAGAAGCTCGTCCGGCTCATATCGGTGGCGGGCGGCGGAGCCAGCTCTCCGCCTTCAAAGGCGGAGGCGGACTTCATTGGCCTCCTCAATGCGGAGATCGAGAAGTTCAATACATTCTTTGTTGAGCAGGAAGAGGACTTTATCATCCGACAAAGAGTACGAGTTTGGTTGGTTCATTGGTTGGTGTTGGATCAGTTTGGGAGATGATGCATGGATGTTAATTAATTTGGTGTTGAATTTCTTCAGGAGCTGCAGGAGAGGATAAGGAATGCGCTTACGACGGCCGGGCCGGGCGGCAGCCGGCCGTCGGAGGCGGAGTATGCGGCGGAGATGGGGAGGATACGGAAGGATATTGTCAATTTCCATGGTGAGATGGTGCTCTTGGAGAATTACAGCAGCGTCAACTACACAGGTTTGTTCCTTTTTATCTCTCTAATTCTATTAAATAGATGATAAGCTTAGAAGAGCCCTGCATTTGTTCTCTTCCTTTCCTTTCCTTTCCTTTCCTTTCATCTATAGAGATAAAAAAAGAAGAGTAGTAGTAGTAGTAGTTCGTTATACAATGCCTTTATAGAGTTCCAAAACTTATTATATTTAAATATTTGAATTTCCACAATAATGCCAATAAATTAGGGGTGAGATGAGAGAAATTGATAGGGGGACATCCTAGTGTTTTCCATTTATGGGCATTATTGTGGAAACAAGTATTTCCTATTTTTAGGCTCAATTAATTTTATTTTTTTTTATTAAAGATTTCCTATTTTTCTGCTTGTAGCTTTGGAATGAGAAGGTCGCAATGGGAACTTGGAAAATCACTACAGCAATTTTATTTTTGGCTTTTTGAATTCTTTCTTTGTCATTTTCTCTTTTTGTTATTTCTTCGTTAACCATAAAATCCCCAATGAGGGGGGTTCAAAAGCAAAACGAACAGTTTCGAAACTGGCTCTCTGTGTTGCTGAAGCAGAGTACAACTTTTCTATGCTGAGCTGGCAGTCATTGATCCTTATGAATCTTCGATAACCGTAAAATCCCCAATGGGGTCTTCGAAAGCAAGACGGACAGTTTCGAAACTGGCTCTGTTTGTTGCTGAAGTAGAATACAACTTTTCTATGCTGAGCTGGCGGTCATCGATCCGCGTGAATCTTACCAGTTAACGTTGGCGAATGTTCAAACTAAAACTGTTCGGACTTTCTCAACTCCTGACGTAGTTTCCTAATATCTTGGACAAGAAAATAACACGTGATTGCTGCCAGCTCAGCAAGGAATGTTTGATTCTGTCGTCGCGAGTTAAATCTCTTCCATGAATTTTATAGAATTTATTTTACGCTTTTCAAGAAAAGATATAGCTATATACAATGAGTAGAATAACTAGTGAAATCTGTAAATCTTGGCAGCGTCACTCCAAAATCATTCTTTCCCCTGATTTTGATCATCTAAAGATATTGGCACATGAACATGGCCGCATTAATTGTTCGATGTAATCAACCAACTAACTTGATATAATGCTCAACCATGCGCATTGAAAATGTCAATCAAGCTCATCAGCTACTGGTGCCTAAAATTTCAATCAGCATGCCTGAATCCTGATGGTAACAAAGTTCCCTCTTTAGACCAATTGTTAGAAAAATAAAATTCACCAATTACAAGTGGCTGAAAGATGTTGTGTTCTTGCAGGTCTGGCCAAGATACTGAAGAAATATGACAAAAGAACTGGACGATTGCTGAGACTGCCGTTCATCAAGAAAGTATTAGAGCAGCCCTTCTTCACCACAGACATGGTATCAAAGCTAGTCAAGGAATGCGAGACCACCATGGACGCCGTGTTCCCCGTCCCACAGGAGCAGGCGGCGGCCGAGAGAGTGGAGAGAGACACGACGGCCATGGCGGAGCAGAGCATCTTCCGGAACACGGTCGCCGCGCTTGTCACCATGAGAGAGCTGAGGGACGGAAGCTCAACGTACAACCACTTCTCTCTTCCTCCGTTGAGCTTACCGGATTCCGATCTCATCCAATCCTTTCAGCTCCCTTCCCCGATCCCCATCCAATGATACATTAAAGTTATATACTCGCAACTATCATCTTCCTAGATAGGATGAAGGAAGTGGCTTTGTAATCGTATTCAAATTATAATATTACACACAAAAGGTTCATAGATTTGAAAGTATTCATATGTTGTAGGCTATAGCTCTAATATTAGGATGCATGACTTGGTGAAAATGTTTGCACTACTAGGGTTCTTAAATCATATTACTTTAAGAATGATTCCATTTTTATAAAATGCTATGGAGTGTTGTTTTTATTTTTTTGATTAATTGAAATGCTATGGAGTGTTGGCATGTTTATAAAGAGTGATTCCAATGGCACTAATTGCTTAAATTATGTTGGCAAAATTATTTAGAATATGTTCTGCATGCAGTCATCAATGAGAAAGGATGGATAAAGCAGTTTAATCTGCAGGCAAGAGAATAATACCAAGTCTTTACCAAAGAATAGTGCCAGATGACTTTTATTATTCAATCTAAAGTTAAGGAATCACAGTTCTTCTTTACTTCAAAAACTGGAAAAAGTTCCATGAAATCTTTCCAGTTTCGTCGAATTGGATTAATATTTCAGACGAGAATCCGAATAGATGGACATCACCTGTTTCAAAAGCGCAACAAATAGCATAACAGAAAGAATTCAGCTGATGCGCATTAAGAGAGCTACCATGGTTATCTGGTGATTTTTTTTATGCAACTAAGAAGATACCCCTGCATTAGATAGAGCATATAAAAAACCATCATAACTGGTAAGAGTATGACCACAAAACTTGAGACTTTCCATGTCAGAAGAAATCAATCTTAAATCAAACAGGGAGATTGTGAAACAGATGACATCAAACTTTAGACCAAACATCTCAGTCTCTTTTAAAGTGAGGAAAACTAGGGGGCCAGATAGCTGTTTCAAAAGCGCAATATGAGGATCATCTCGAACAATGAAAAACTGGTGGCCAGATAGCTGCAAACCTTTTTCCCACAAGTGATGGCAAATTAGCAATAGCCTGCTACAGCTATAAAAGGCAAAGCCAACAGAAATTAGTTTTGTCAATGAAACCATGTAGAGAGATCTAGGGGAAAATCTTGATCAAATCAAACCAGCTTTCTAATTCTGGAAAAGCAGAAACACTTTCACTGTTATATACCATGAGTATCCAAAACAACCACTTTCCTCTAATGTGAGCTACATTATCGACTTAAGAGTCATTGAATGACCTAAAATTTAGCAAATAGTTGACAAGGTTGGTTGGGTGGAAGTGGGCACATTTAACCCAGGGGAGTGGAAAACTTGTGTCCCCCCTCGACTCTCCTAGACAGATGGTGATGGAAAAGTCACTTTCCAGTACAGCAGAATTGAGTGTCTTGAACCTGCTAAAGGCTTTCTTCTTGTTTCAAAAAGTAGTGGGAATAAAAAACCTGGACAAACAAAACAAATCAGATAAACGAATTAACTATCTAAGAGAAAAATTATCATCAATCATTTGATTGTCATATAATGTCACGCATGAAATGCTAATCTAAAATCATCTCTTAATAACAAGCTTACCAAGACGCATATCAAGAGTGCAGTATTCCCTGTCAAGATGGGGATCTTCGTTGAACCACAAGATCATCGGCAGAGTAATATTCAGCAATAAGGCGGTACATGTATGATGCGTTATGCCCTCCACTGCATAAACCAAGTAAATTACAGTCAAGAATTATTTCCGATGAAGCGGATTCTGCCAGGTTGAGTCTACACTGTATTATATGATCTCACATGGCACATTCCTACAAATAGGTTCCATCACAGCGATTCATTGCACGCATCAAATGGCTTGTTGAAGATACAGAAATTCTCTCATACCACACCATTTTAATCATGTGACACACTTTTGCATATATTTAGATTTCATGGCAACTTTATCAGCTTAAGAACACGACTGGTATTTTCAGTGGACAAACAACTGGAGTGTAAAAAGTTGTTTAGTAAGATTTACAGAAATCTGGAGCAAACATATGCATAAACTAATTAGCAGGGTGTTAAAGATCCAATATTGGTAGCCCTACCACAGCATGGAATTGAGCAATCTGTCATCTCAATTTCACATGATGGTGGATGCTGCCCAAGGCATTCAAGAAAATATATGCAAAAAGCAGAAAAACTCTAGGATGCAACAGCACTGACAATCATACACCCGGATTGTGGACGCACCTAAAATTGTGGAAGAAATATCCATATCGTAGATGATGGTTGTTTTTAGATTATTTTACCCAAATAGACTAAAGGATGCCATGCAATTTATCCAACAATCTGGCAGGCGTTCTGGTTTGTGTAAAGTGCAACTTACGTATCAGTGATGAAAAGGCTGACAAGCTTTGGTGGCACATAATCAAATGCAGGATTGACAACATGTAGACGAGGAGAACCACCATGGCGGCCATAATCCATACAGTCCGAGAATTCCCCAAAATCAAGCAATTCTGCTGGTGATTTGAGATCGTTCAATAGAACTTCAGGATTATGAGGGTACAGGGGGCATAACTGCCATGTCATGAGGCATCATAGAAAGCAACAAACTTGTCAGCATAGTTCCAAAAAAGGCATGGAAAGTGTTATGAAAACAGAAGTAGATAAGTATTGTATGGTTGGAAAAAGAAGGAGAAGAAGGAATCGGTCTAACAAAGACATCTAAATACAAAATCCTAAACAGTTATTGGAGAAGTAAAGCAAACTAATTATCAGATAGAGTACAATTTCTAGATAAATTGTGTCACATTTCTCATCTCTTTAGACTCCTTCATATGCATGATCAAAACGGACAGATTTCAATACCATCTAACACAATAATAATGACGCACAAAGTTAATAAGGAGATGCAAACATCATTAGTAAGAAATAATTGCTAGGTATGTCTCTACAAGTAAAGCTAAAATGAGCTGCCCAATATTCTGACGAAGACCACATCCCAATGACTATCTTATGAAATCATCTCCGAGTCTTCAAAGACTACAATTATCATAAATTATTCCCAACTAAGTGCTGCATTAGATGTAGCCAACTCTTATATAAAATATCACTATTATTCTTTGTGCTCACTTGGATAACAGACCCAAGAAAAGTAAACTTGCCAGACTGAGATCCTCCCTACATTTTCTGCATATAATATACCGCGGATAGCCAAATCAGTTATGTCTTAAATAAGGTGCAATGCAAAATAACAATTTTTAGGTCTGCTGTTATGAACCCCTCATGCTCCAACGCTTTTCCTCACAGTATTAATTTAGCATCTGAGACTATCATTGTATGATGAAGCTAAACTATGTCATTGACAAATAACATGCAATGAGGTTTATGACTTTATTCTCCTCCATAGTGACCAATAAGCTCTATAAGTTCACACATTCCGCACTGCACTCTACATCAGATAACTGGTTTAATGACATACATGACAAAAGCCTCAAGCAGAAAATAATTGATCAATGTTGCATGCTGAGAAAATGTTAAGAGTTATATCAGACCTTGTGGCTACCAGCAACCACCACAAATGGAACAGCATGCCTTTCAGCAGCGAGCGCAACCATATTTATTCCCACAGGTGCTATCACGCCACCATTAGCCATTATGGCATGAGCTCCAACTATTACCTTCACAGTGATATTATCAGCTTCGAAGTGGATAATTATGACAATATAGAAAAGCAAGGCATACAGCTTACCATATTCACTCGAGAAATCATAGCAAATACAGCAGAATCAGTAATAACTGTGGTCTGCAAACCTTTTGCAACCAGTTCTTTTGCAAGCACATGTCCCTGATACCTAATTCACAACAATATTGAACACTAATCAAGCTACAACCTTTGGCTCGTCCACAACATAAGGAATTAATTTTATCTTAACTAATAGGATTGACATAGGAACAGCTTCAAACCTTGGAGCACCTTCCGCAACAAAAACCCGAAAAGATCGTTTTTTCTCTTTTGCTGCACAAAGGAATTCCTTGACAGTCCTTGAACGTCCTAGAGTTAGTATGACCTCACTGAAAAGAAGAGAGAATATATTGAAATCAATGCCACAAAATTGTAGGAAATTACCCTAACAACAATACTTGGGTATAAGCCAAGAATATACTCTATTCTGAAGAGAAAAATATTGATTACACTATTCACAAAAGTAGCAAGTGGATATAGGTTTCCACATGGTATAACATCCAGATTCTTTTCCGAATATCAGAATTCTCCAAATGTTTCTTACATGGCAAGCTACCATTTAGGATGAGAACTATGCAATGATTTCCCAGAAGCAAAGAAGACTGTTGGAAAGAACTTGCTGGAAACCAACCAGTAATTCCTACGTCCAGAGATTTTCCAAATCATGCACAGATAGGCTAAAGCAAACAAACAGCAGCTTGAAACTCCAATAACTAAATCAGAAAGCTAAGGTTGCAGAAGAACAGGTGTCTGAACCACTGATGTTTAAGCGGAGAATTCCAACAGACCTCAAAGTTTCCACTTTGCTACATACTTTAAGACAGTGACTACAAAATACTATGATTTAGGAAATGTCAACCGCTATTAGTCACTTGAAAACACAAGAAAGCACTCACATTGACCATCACAACAACTTAATGTCATGAATTTTACTTGGTTAACTTCTCAAAAATTGTAGAGTGATCTTGTCTTCTCTAACTTCCAAACTACTGAAGACTGATGTCATATACCATTTCCAAATTGCAGAAAATTCACGCTGCTTGGCGTAGAACCTATTCCATACTTTCAGAATGACGACTTATTTTGGGAGATTTTTTCAAGTTAAAGTATCCTTTTACCATCTCATGCACTGATCACCATGAAACTATGGAAATTAGATCCGGAATAATCCGAAGGCACGAACGTGTGAGAAACGCATTGCCCATACCCACCAATACGGAAATGCATTGCCCATAAACAATGGTTGTGACAAGAATAGTGTTCATATCCGAGTTGACATGAAGTTAATTGATAGGATGTGCTTTGTAGCTGGCAAGTAAATATGAGAAGATCTATCTGGATTGGCCACAAAAGAAAGTACTTTTGATGGATGTGCTCCACTGCCTGTTCAGAAATTTGTTCATGGCAAGTGTCAATGTCTTGAATCAATATATTGATGGCCTCGATGACATCATGCTTTAATTTCCGGCTTCTTGAACTCTTCTCTGCTGCTGTATTACAATGAAAACATGCAAAATTCAATACAGTATGATCCATATATCTGCTGGCACTCTCAGCAGATATAATACAATAACTGTGGTGCTTTCACCTTATAATGGCAGAAAAATGTAATCATTTAGCTGATTTATTAATGCAATGTCATAGGATCTACTAGAAGATAGAATCTATAAAGGAGAAGTTTATGAATGTATCATCTAAGACGTAAACGACGTAAAGGTTGGCAAATAAGTACATTTAGTTTTTCCTTCAGAATCACCCTCGGAAGAAGAAGGACGAGGCGCAGCAGCTGACGCAGGAATGTCCTCAAGTAGAGTATGCAAGGATGGGGCCCGCAGAGTGCTTCTGGAAGCAGCAGCAACAGCTGCTGCAGATAAGACTTGACGATTTTCAGTATCAGCTTCATCATCATTACCATCATCACTGCCAGCAGATAATTCAAGGCCCTCAATAGCAGTTGTGGTGGAAGAAACATCTTCCTCTCTGATTATGTGCAAGACACGTCTCACAATGTTTCCAACAGCTAGCTCTGCAACTCCACATCAACAGTTGCCATCTTTAAGTGCCTTAATTTAGCAATAAAACTCCAAATACAAAGCTGCTGCCATAGTCAGCAGCTAATATCACATATACACAATCTTCTACTAACGATCTTAAGCATGTTGTCCAAAGTTTCTTCTAAATTTTAACAAATATGAAGGTGCTAACCACGGCCCAATCCTAAGATTATCATATGCTTGTTAGTTTTGCAGTTCACATGATTCATGTCCAGCTATGTGTTTCACAAGTAATGCACGTTACAGGGGGCTACTGGCATGATATAACACATAAATTATAATAACTGGTAAGGGTCTGCAGCTATGAGCAATGGAAATTTGCAATATGACATCTTTCCAAAAGAGTTCATACTTTACATTGAAATACCACTTTGCTCATGATGTGGTGTGTTGTACCAGGGGCATGTTGAATCCTGTAGGCGTTTAAAAAATTCAGTTACCGAGGTCAGGTTTTCAAGTTGTTAAAGATTGGCTATTTTCCTAGGGGTAGCATTTTTCAGCGCCGATTGGTATGTATTTGGGTACCTGTCCTGCTCCAAGAAACCCAGAGCTCTGAATTTATTAACTATTTAAGAACTTCAATTACGACTACTCATATTCTTTTACTTGTTTGATCGAGACAAAAGGCCACTAAGCGACAAACAAAAACGAAAAGCACTCTTGTGTTTGAGCTTTTACAATAACGAGTTCCCAATGTTTCCAGCCCAAAAGGCTTAATTTCGAAGTTTTAACAACAAGAAAGCAGTATGGAGTACGAAATCATCCCACTTCTTACTATTTATTATCCCTATGACATAAAACGATCTATAAAGCGACTTCCACAATATGTATAAACCCAAGCAGGAAAAAATTTCTATACGAGGATTCGACCTACCTAACTTTTGCCCCATACTTTAGCATAAACAAAAGAAGAGATAAACAATGATCAAGTGATCAAGAAGTAAAGGATCAGTATAGAGCTAGAGAGAGCCTACGAACGGGGTTGGCGGCAATCAGCTGCTCGCCAACAGCCTAACGTTTGCCCCAAAATTTAACATAAAAGACAAGAAGAGATAAAACAATGATCAAGAATCAAGAAGTAAAGGATCAGTATAGAGCCCGAGAGAGCCTACCAACGGGGTTCGCGGCAATCAGCTGCTCGCCAACAACCTTTACAGCGTCGATAAGCGCCGCCGCTTGGCTGGCGTTCGGGAGCCTCTGCTGCGATATCACCGAGCGAAGCAGTTCCGCCGTCTGCCGCGCCGTCGCGTGCGACCCCTCTATCTTCCTGTCAATCAAATTCAAATAAGAGCACCCATCAAACGATAAGATCAAGATACCAAAACCGCATTTAGCGAGCGAGGGATTACCTTCTCTTCAGCTTAAGCACGAAGTCGTTAACGAGCGCATGGATGTCCGGCATGGCTCCCCCGCCGTCACTGCGCCGCCGCCGCCACCGACGAAACCGGAACGAGGTCCTAGCACTTTATATACAAGAAAATAGGAGGGGAGAGCGAGATGGAGGAGAGGAGCTCGCCGGTCCGCCACCGAGCGCCGACGAGAGAGAGAGAGAGAGAGGGGATTCGAATAGGGGGGCTTTGAGACGGAGATGGGGTTTTTTAATCGGAATTATGCCGAGCCCAATTGGGTTGGGCCTGGTTCGAGTTTTGGTTCGAGTCAATGTGATTTGGTCCGATAAATTTTATCAGATTATGGATGGCTCTCTCTTCCAAGAAAAGACTCCAGTAAAGTCCAAAATATTAAATAACTTTGGCTAATACAGATGGGGAATTTAATTATTCAAATTATATGCCTACAAATTGGATTTTTGAAAGTTCTGATGCCATAATTTTTTATTAACTTAAATTTGAGATA
>OY986964.1:3985934-4141635 GCA_963920575.1 Narthecium ossifragum | reverse complement strand
AAATTCTATGCTTACGAAGTCCTATTTTCCATAAAATTGCAAACAAAGGGGTTCAAAAAGACAAAAAAATCTTCTCAAATCCTGTTGTTGGTTAAAATAATGACTAACCAATCGATGATCGACACGTAAGCATAGTGATTGTGACCGATAACATATTAACCCATGACTTCATCGTCCAATCCAAATGGACGATCAAATGTTTGGTGTGCAGAGAAAGCGCATCGGGTAAATACAAATGAGATGCATGCAAACCACCAGCAAGAGGCAATCATAGCAGGTCCAAGTGAAGATCATTGACCAAGTGCAATCATGACGTGTCTAAAAAAAGATCAATAATCAAGCATGTTCGCGACGTGTACAATGTAGGATCATCGGCTATGTGTGCTCATCGACCAAAGAAATGAACGTGGAAAGCGGTTATAGCCCAGTTACAACACGATCTCCTATAATTGCGCCACAATCAAGTCTGGTGGAAATGGTTATTAACGTTAGGATATAAATAGGCTTTTCTTGAATGTGTAATCTCTTTCTGACACTCTTGTAACCGGCCTACGCCCATGGATTTCAATTATGTTCACGTTGTACTTGTAGGTTCATTTAATTAATGAAGATCTTTCATCTTATTTCGTGTTCTTCCTACTGCTTTCTTAGAATAGTTTTAATTATTGCAGTTTTATAATCTAGTTCTTTAAGGTTATCATAGGTTTTATCTTGCTTTTCTCCGAATTTAGTTGTTTTAAGATGATTTTTATCATTTTCTAAATTTAATTAATTATTTTAGATGGAATTATCATTTCAAGTAGATTAATTTAAGGTTAAGTTAGTATTAATTTACGATTATCTTCAATTCTCTTCATAATTACCCTTTTAATAGGTTTTAAATAAAATTTGACCATATTTCCAATTAATTTGATTCGAAAGAGTAGAGCCTTTGCATGTCCTAATTTTTGATATTTTGACTATTTTGACCATTTTGACTCTGCCGGACAACCGTAAGATTTCCACGTCAACACCCGTAAATACCAAAACATCAATATTCTTTTTCATCCAAGTCCAAAGAGTTTGTTCAATTTACATGTAATTTTATCCACTTCCAAATGGTGGCACAGGATTAGGCAGCCAAAGCATATTTCACTCCATTCACTTCCAAATTTTTTAGCAAAACTCAGCCTTCCTTTGAGACTATAGGTCTCAAACCATGCACATCAGGTGAACCTTACATTGGATCCATCTTCCAAAGTAGTTCTGAATTTGTAAGTGAAGCCCTCTTCTTGATCAAAATCTTCATCTGTGTAATCTGAGTACGTATATCTGCATCCAAAGCTTAAAACTGTGTCATTAAATTACTTCAATTACAGCAAAAAGTCTCTTATGATCATCCAAGCTGGATGCAAATTACTGAAGGAATAGGATACAAGAAAAAGTTCAGTATAATGAGGGAAATAAGATTGCTACTGGCTGTACCTTATAGTGTACTGTGAGGGTGCCCATAGAATGCAAATGGCACAGAGAAGAGAGAAGGAGAGGAGCTGCCAGAAGGTGGGAATAATCCAGGCACTCTGCCATAGCTCATTGTTCCTATTTTTTGAATTGAAATGCAGCTGCAAGAAGACAACAAACTGCTTATGTATCATTCTCTGCTGAATAAAATGTGAACAAGATGAGAGGCGAAACAATATCTGAAAGCCAATTAGAAGGACAAATAAAATGTAATGTATGAAGACAGCAAACAACCACTTTGAAAGAAAAGAGAAGAATAGAAGACTGCTATAAGCATGGTCTTGATTTTTTTTTTTTCTGGAAGAAATTATAAGTATCATTAGATAGGTTTCGATTACAGATAGGAAAGTACTACACAATCTGTTCTCAGTGTTCATTAATCCACATAGGTACTGAGATTTTTTTATTGTGATAAATGGAATATTACCTCGTAAAAATTCCAGCCAACCGAAATAATTACAGCCACAAGTAGAATATTCTTCAATTTCCTGTAGATTTCTAGTTTGGCCATCATCCTTTTTGCCTGTTACGAAACCACGAAAGCATGTTTCAGCCATTTTCTTCGCATTTGTTTTAGCATTTCAAGCATTCATCCAATCAAAATACTATCACTGAGCAAAAGTGACAGAGCCAAATCTACAAGAAATGTATACCTGCAGTTTGTTCAGTGTGTTTGAAAGAGAAGAAAGGATCCACGTAATGAAGAACACTTCTGTGATTGCCGCCAGAAGGACTAAAAACAGCCTTCGATTTGCAGAAAGATCACTTATGGTGCCAAAATTATCGAGTAATTCAAGAACCTCCAACGCCAGAAAAAACATTGCTCCAAGCATGATCACTTTAGAAGTCAGGCCATTTAGAATAGGCTTCACAACACCAAATCCCATAGAAACAATGAGGATCGCTACTCGAGATACTGTTGCTCTAACAGCTCCTAATGTGACAGCCCAGAAAGTTATCCCTGTCGAACGATATCCAGTTTTGTTGAATTCGTCGTATTCATAATACTTTAAGACCATTTCAAGCATGCCTAATGCAATAACAAGTGTAATGCAGTTCTGAATTGGCATTACTTCTGTCCAAAACCTTGAATTCTGAAGGAACCAAAGGATCCCAATTATCGCAAAAGCAATAGACATGAAAGCATATAGTTTCATAAGCGGAGCCATCATTCCCGGTAGATACCCGGTCGGGTTTTTCCATATTGTTTTCCCTGTAATTTCTAGACCATTTAGTCGCTGATCGCAAAAAAAGAAGTTTAAGCTGTACATCCGTGTGCTTGTGATCTTTATGGTTTGAGACGGTAGCGTGGCAACCGGATCACTGCTCTTGAAAGATGCAGTGATGACTTTAGGCCAGCCGGGGTTATTGATTGAGCGGTGATATGTGAGTGTGCCTAGAGTACAAGCTCCTGACTTCGCCATGTTTGATGTGCAACAGATTGCTCTTTGACCACCCTTGGCGACAACTCTGCCAATTGTGTCTGAATCTTTCAACTCAAACACTACGGCTGCAACAGAAAGTGGAGTAGTGTCTTTCTTGGATGCAATGGTTTCCTTTGGTCTTCGGAAAGTAATCTTTTCGAACCTGAGGGAAAGAAAATTAGTGCCAGGTTATGCTGGGTCCACATATTGCCTGATGGAAGGATTTAGAACCATTTATACTAGATGACATTATATCTTTTGAAATTTGCCAGGATTTAATTCCATCCTTTTTACTATTTGCAAGAAGCGTTGATAGAAAACATTTTGTATAACCTAGTAGCAGTCTTTTAGTCTTGTTTCTGTTGCTCAAAGACTAGAAAATTTTCGGGTAATTGAGACGGAGGAACTTTACAATAACTTGAAATTGGTACACAGCAGAGGATAATAGTTTTTCTTGGAACCATGGATCAAACAAAAATTTTTCTCAAGAATGAAAATAACAAGAAATTGTGGTAATCAGCAATTACCATTCATACATGGCATTCTATTTATTCATTTGGATAGCTAATCATGCTGCTGAAATCAAACAAAGCAAATATACACATGAAACAACGCACCCAAGTCATCTCATAGAACACCCAAAAATGGCGAAAAGATCCATAACTCAGCGTTCGGCAACCACCAAAAAAACATAGAAAAGGTTAACAATAGTAGTACAGTATATCATCATAAAAGTTTAGGAAAAGGTTACCTAATGAATGAATCTCCAATGTTGGAGGTGTTGTGGAGGGAAGCATGGAGGCCCTCACTGCCGCCATGGAAAACAAAGCCATTGCCTTCCTTTGCAAACCTCTCGCCGGCATACTCGTGCACGGATGCATCCACGCAGCACCAAAGAAGAAGGTGCAGAGTAAAACTACTAGCAAGAAGAGATTTCCAATAGACTCTGTCTTGTATTCCTACTGCCATTAGAGCTCAGACGAAGAAAAGAGAGGTTTCTCTCTCTCTCTCTCTCTCTCTCTCTCTCTCTCTCTTTATATCAGTAAGAGAAGAGGGGGAGGGGGGGGGGGGGGGTTGGATCGGATCCGAGTCCGTGGAAAGATTTGGTTATGAAAGAGATCGTGCGTGGAATTCAAGGTATTCGGGAGAAGACTTTGAAACTTAAAAACCTTGAATAGTTGCCTTTCTTATTTTTCTCTAAGTTTCTATTGGCGGGAAGACGTTTACCAAGCAACCTCTTCAAGTGAAATAAAAAGTTTGACAGTTGGAATACGCGCGGTGCATGCTGATATGCCTAACACTAAGCTATATCAATCTTATAAGGAGCAATAACGGTTAACCTGCATTAATTCATATCTCCTAAGTTTCTTTATATATATTTCCTAAGTTTGCTTTATATAAAGCTGCATTATTTCATATCAACCTAAGTTCTATTAATATTATCTTATGCTAATGCTAAGACTTATATTATTTATTATTATTATTTTATTCTATGACCAACCTTCGAACCTGGACCACCTACGGGTCAACCCAGCCATCTAACTAGATAAACTACAGGGAGTTTGTTAAAATTTTATATTAGCAATAACTAAAAACTGTGTCAGGGGCACAGGTGAGTACTAGTTATATTATAGTGTGTTGCATTAGGAGACAACTCTATAGCTAATTTAGCATTAAATTTGTTTTCTTATGATGATAGTAATGTTATATGAGAATTTTTTTTTTGTTTAATTAGACGAGCCTAAGGCTGGTAATGTTATCTGAGAATTGAACTAAAGCTGCTTATTATCTGATTCTAGTTTCGAGAAAGAGAGAGAGAGGACTTGAGAGAAATTTATCGAAGTTCGGACTAATCTTGCTCCTTGTGATACGCTAATATAAACTAAGGTTGAAAGAGGCGTTCCAATGACTCGGATCTCGTGCACCCACCCTCCTCGTTTTATTTCCAGAATCCGTCTATTACTCTATAATGATATTTACTGAGAGTAAACGCCATTTCAATAAGAAGATCAACAAAAAATCACAACAAAGATAGCCCAACAGAAACAAGTTTGACGAATTGTTTGGAGGTTTTTCCTTGAGTATGAGATAAATTAGAAATCGAACACAATCCAATGGGTAATGTGCTAGTATTGTTTTGATTTCACAATTGCAAAAGTCAAGCTTCACCTTCCTACCTTCACACAAAGACCTACGACACATATAACTTGTACAGTGTTTAATGTGGTGAACAGTATGTTGGAGAGTAAGACCCTCCACACAAATAAGCCGCTGAAAAATTCGCGGGCAGAAATGGCAGCTGAGCATGAGCTAGGGCAGGCCCTCCTTAGTCCAGATCAAGAAATTCCATCCTCTTCCGCATAGTGCCTTTCAGCTCCGTGGCATCCTTTTCTGCTTTCTGAGCCTGCAGAGAGAGAACCTATGATATTAATGCATGAAGGCCTTTTAAACAAACTATTGCAGATAAAAGAAAATGGTGAACAGAAACCATCAGCCAGTATCTTCGTGCAGATAATCAGCAACCTCTATGAGTTGAGGTTTAAAAGATAAGTAGTAAAACATTAGCGATTAAATATAGGACCAATCCAATTTGTTCCATATTGAACTCCAGGCAACCAAGAGAAGACCTCCCTCAAAGATGATTAATGGATGACAGTTTTTCAACAACATGCTGAGTTGATTTAGTATGAAAAACAAACCGAGAAAGAGATAGATGCAAGAAAGTCAGACAGCAAATAGTTATATCTCAGTAGAAGAGGTTCGGGGAAGAAGAGACATGAAAACTGCATAAAACCTAAATTGCCATCTGAGCATGATTGACTCAGTGTAAGAGGATTAGCCTAATCTAAGTCGAGATCAAAGGGCAAAGAGCACATAAACATGTAATAAGAAACTTCCAAGTTCACAGCAAATATAAAAGCATTCAATAATAGATGAAAAGTACAAGAACAAAGTCCATACCCTCGTTAACCTAATCTAAGTAGACTTAGTTGAGATCAAAGTGCAAAGAGCACACAAACTATGAAATATCAGAAAATGACAATGCTAAACTGCAATGGCCAGTGCTTTACAAATGCAGCTGTTCCTGTGATGACAACCTTATGTGGTGCAGTCTGCAAGAAGTAAAGAGAAAAAAGATCTAGAAACTTCTGAGTTGTCTTTGAATGGCTCTAACATTATACTATATCTGAATTATAATAACCCAGAAAAATCTGATGTAAAAGGAAGACACTAACCATCCATGCGAATATATAAATTGTGCGATGTATGAGGTACATGACCAAGAAAGAACAGGACGTAACAGAAAGCATTGGAATATTTGAGCATGTACGTAAAAGTACAGATGCCCAAAGTTACATCAAATAGAATCCACTCTTATGGGCATCGATAGTATAATGACACTTACCCTCCTAATCTCAGCTGGTGGAACACTTATCATATGGGAAGGAAGCTCATCTCTTTCCAAGTCCTGAACAGTCAAGCACATTCAGCTAAGCATAGAGATTAAGTTCCTTTGTAACACATCAAGAGCAGCATTAAGTAAGATACAGAAAAGTGATACCAGTTCTCCAATCAAGACAACATTCTCGCCACGTATGACATATAAACCTAAAGGAATATCACAATAAAGATCTCCAACAATCACCCTCTCACAAGCACCTTCAAGAACAGCGTTTGCTGTGAACAACAACAAAGGTTCGCATGTAAGCAGTCAGACAAGACAAGGCTGAAGGTAGAAAAAAGAAGGTGGAAAACAACAGCATGGGTACCAAATTGATCGAAAGAGCGAAGAATGCCTAAGAGCTTTCGGCCATCACGTAATAGAACGAGAAGCTTCTCTGTCAAATCAATTGAAGTAAAAGGTCATAAAATACGCAACATAGCAGCAAAAATTTCAGCCATTTGACACTATTAGGTGAACTATAGAAGGCTAGCATTCGAGATGCAGTGGATTCTAAAGAAATTATAGGACTCATCATTCCACTTTCCTTGGCACCCATCTCCCACCATACAAAATCAAGTTTGCATCAATTCATGGAACATATAATGAACTTGAACTCGTGTTTTAGGTCAATAAAAGTAATGGAAATGCAATGGAGACAATAAGGCAAGCAAAATTACTAGGTTGGAAGTATAACTTAGATTCGTTATGTATGTATGAAATTTATCTTAATCTGACTGTTATACAAGACCGGCAGCATATCTGGGCTTGAATTTTTTTTCTTTACTTTCTTTGTCCACTATACAAAGTGGAAATCCAATCAGCTGATAACATTATTCAAAATGATCAACAAGCACTTTTCTGAAGAAAGACAACCTGTAGGAAGCAAAGAAGTAACAAATCAAGAGCAGGAAATGCCTCCATGCTCACTATGAAATTGCATACACCCCAAAAGGACCAGATAAAAAGAGAAATTTTCTCCCTCTGGACAGAAAACATAAAAAGAATACTAATAAACAGCCAAGTCTTCATCAAAAACATACAAGAAGATAGTTAGCAGAAGAAACAAGACAGCAGGACTTTAATGCACGGCTGTCATGTCCAGGAGCAAATCATCATACGCAGGTACTCGAGCAAGGCCTTCTAGGGGTGTCCATCCGGGCCGGGCCGGGTTGGAGGCAATACCCGGTCCGGCCATGGTAGTCATCCGGACCGGGCCGGGCCAGTACCGGGCCAATTAGGCCTACAACCCGGTCTGGCCCAATACAACCCTGCCCGGCTTGAAAACTGGACCGGACCGGGCCAAACCCGGCCCGCCAGCCCTTTATCTTCCATCTTTCTTCCTCTGTTCACTTGCTCGAGGAGAAGTGGAGAACAGATGCCCACCTTCTCCTTCTCTCTCGGCATGCCTCACCAAGCCCGATGCCCACCTCGCCGGAGCCACCCCGTGCCAAGCGCTCTTGATCATCCGTCTCCGTCGGCCTGAGCTCATCCATGGCGTCGCTCCCGGCGCTGACGTCGAGCTCCACCACCACGGATCGGACGGCCGAGGCGTTGATCTCTTCACGCAGGGATCAGAGGCGGTCGATGCGGCGCGCGGCGGCGACGACGCGGCAACCGGCTAGGGCGAGGCACAGCTCGCAGCTGATCCCGGAAGCTCCACCACCACGGATCGGAGGCGGTCTAGATGCTTTTATCCAAGGTCGAAGAACTCCACTTGCTTACAGATCCGGACGATCTCCACCGTCCTCCCCCACCGATCGCCTCCCCGCACTCGGAGCCGGCCTCGAGAACACCATTGCCGACATCCTCGCCCTCGCGATGCCCACCATCGCTTTCCTTTCGGAAGGCGGCGGTGGATGGTGGGTAGGATGCGCCGAGGATGGTGAGGTTGCGCGCGGTGGTGACGAACACCTGACGGTTGAGGCTGAGGGTGACGAGGGTGACGTGGAGGGATTGCTTGGCGGGGAGGAGGTTCTGGGCGGCGGAGGTGTCGTTGGAAGTGAGGACCAAGTTGCCGACAGTGACGGCGGCAATCTTCGTCACCGGCGTGTACGCGGCGACGTTGGCCTTGACTGAGGGCGGCATTGGCGTCGCCCATGGCGGGGAGGCAGCGATCGGGGAGCCCGATGACGAGCTCAATGCCAGTATTGGCGAAGGTGGAGATGAGATGGGAGCCGGTGTTGTAGATCTTGGCGCGGCCCACATTGACGGAGCTGAGCAGAGGCAGCGACGCCAACGGGGGTGGGGAGGTTGTTCACAACTTGGCCGTAGTTTATGCCAACCGGAGAAGAAGGCGTTGCGATGGACGGCATTGGTCCCATCAGGAGGAGGAGGAGGAGCATCATTGGGAGGAGGAGGAGGAGGGCGACGGCCGCCATTGCTCTGTTGTGGAGTAAAGCGGATGACATTAGATGGGTGGGGGAGTGGAAGCCGACAGGGAGAGGTTAATTGGTGGTGATGGGACGGGGATGGGGAATATATATTAGTTTGGCTTGGAGTTTTTGGAGTCTGGGAGGAGGGGGATCAGAGACGTAATTGGGTGCTGGGTGTATAATCTTTAAAACCCGGGCCGGGCCGGACCGGACCGGGTTTTTGACCAATGGACCCTGGTCCGGCCCTGAACCCCGGATCAGCCCGGTCCAGCAGGGCCAACACCCGGACCGGACCGGGCTACAGCCCTGATGGGCCCGGGCCGGACCCGTACCGGGCCGGGCCTTTTGGGCTTTTTGGACACCCCTAAGGCCTTCATGAAGTTGTACTAGCAAGATGATTTGAAAGAAAACAACAAGAGAAAATAATGCATCCACTAAGCATGCAAAGATTGATAGGAGAAAGAAACAATAACATAAAACATATATGGAAACGAAGGTAAAATTCCTATCAAGAAACAGAAAACAAGGGGCCAAACAAAAACTCTTTCTGAAGGTGACAAGGGAAATGCTTCGGTGCACTAATGCCAGCGAGCACATCAGTAGGCACATGATAAAAGAACATGCAAATTTTAGGAGCACACATTCATCCCATACTAAAAAGTGCAATTTGTCAGAATGACTTCCAAGGGCTATGAATATGTTGGTCCAAAAAATAGGCTCTTAGTTGGAACCTGATGACTCTCGTGAAGGTAAAAGGTCCTATATATACAACTAAACTCATGTCAGCCCTATTTAATGCATACATTAGAATCATATACAATCTGATATAACTGTGAATGGGCATAAACAATCCATGACCACATATAGCACCCCATCCCTAGTCTATGAAAACAAAGCTGGAAGGATGAGAAGCAATCAAAACATGCCGCAACTAATCAAAACATGCTGCGACTAGTTCACAAGGCATTGCATAGTTGTACCACTACAAGATTCCATAAAGAAAGAAATTTGCGCATGAAGTGAAATATCACACCATCATCTCATGCCATAATCCTACTCAACCAGGCAACCAGCCTAGTCGACTATCAATATAGCCGCAATTACTATCAGCTCTTGGAAAATATTGCATCTTTATCAACAAAATCGAGTTTGATACCTGAAAACAATCAGCTAGATGAAAAAGATCGCATCTTTTTCAAGAACTTCCAATTTTTACATATAATCAAAGCATCCAAACAAACATCTAGTAGTTAAAATAAAGAAGCAAATTAATTAAAGAGATGAAACGAGAGAGGGGCTTACTATCAAGATAACTCGCGAGGGAGGTGGAAAGGAACACATCCTCCGGCCCCGCCCAAGACATGGAAACCGAACCCTGTTAACTTATCCAAAACCACCAACGACTCCCCCGGAGCAACGGCAAATAGCATTGGCGGCTCGAGCCCACCAAACCAGAACTCCTCTCCGGATCCTCTCCCACAAGATTTTGAAACAAATGCGATCTATTGGAGACCCTAATTCTAATTCTCGCCGGAATCCACCCGAAAGCAGGTTTTCGGCGCTGGATCGGACCACTGTACTAAAGAAGAGAACAGATTTGTAGTCGAAGTAACGGAGATCTCGCAGGATATAAAGACGAGAAGAGGGATCGAAGAGGAGTTGGGCTGACTGGGATTCCGACGCTAATGATTTCAAATGGGATCTTTAGATATCGAGAAACGGAGGTACGGGTACCAAACTGGAGGACTCCGTGGTGTTAAGCTTTTGGGGTTAAAAGGGTCAAGCAGTTAACCCCCTTTAATTCCGTTCTTATCTCCAGACGTTAAGATTCTGAGTTTAGGAGGGGTTAAATCTGAAAATAGGTTAAACTTCTCTCTTATTTACACTCATTAAATATATTCTAATATTATTTAGATGATATTAATATATAAAAATGATAAAATAATATATATTTTTTAGATGATGTGAACCAATCATGGTATAACACGTGGCATGTGGGACCCATATATATTAATATTTTTATTATAATAATATGTTATTGATATTATTTAATACACTACGCATAGGGAAAAAATGTTACGTCCTTAGACTTTTTTATGCGCTTCTAAAAATACATGTAAATATTTTTATGATGGTATAAAAATGTTTACGTGCGTAGTAACATTTTTTGTACGTGTTTGTTTTTCTACGTGTAAATATTGTTATGAGCCCATAGATATTTTTGTATGCGTTTTTATGAGTGTATAAAAACTATTGCGCACGCATAATATTTTTTTTTAATATACGTATTGTATTAAATAATATTATTCATATGTTATTATAATAAAATATTAATATAAGTGGGTCCACATGTCACATGTCGTATCATGATTGGTCTGCATCATGCAAAAAATACGTTTTATTTTATTTTATTTTAATAATAAATATTAAATTATTATTATATTCATATAAGTGGGTTTGATGTGAACAAACATTATTTTATATTATTTTAATAATAAATATTAAAATATTATTATTATATTTATATAAGTGGGTCCGTATGGGAATGCATTGATGCAATATTATATATTTTATAATATTATATATTTTATACACTTATAATTTTTAACCTTATTCCAAGCTTAACTCACTGACTTATTCATGTTTTTAAGCCAAATGTCAAAAGTGGGTTAAGTTTACCCCCATCTCTTATACCTGTATTTTTACCAAACGGTTGGGGGAATAGGGTTAGAAAAAGTGAGGTTAAGGAATGACAATAGAAAAAAATAGAGAGAAATAGGACATGTGGAATAGCGGTAATCCCGTAATCATAACCTTTGTGTTTGGATAAAAAATGGGGTTAAGAGGGGGATAAAATGGGGTTTAATTCCATACCAAACAAGCCCTTAAGTGAGGTGTGACATTATTTCATTAAGGATAAAGTTTTATGTATCGGAGCTCAGAGGAATTGAAATTTAAATACTTTTAAAAGAATATCTTGCTAAATAAAATTCATCCTAATTATTAAGAAATGTAAAATGACATCAAATATTAGATATGGGCATGGAAAGGACGATTAGAAGATGAGCGAGACCAGTACTCCTTGATGTTGGTGAAGAATGAAAATAAAAAAGATCTCTAACTTTTCAAAAAATAGTAAAAAAGACAAGAAAATTATTAGAGTGAATGTAAGGATATAAACTCACACCTTCCTATCCTATCAGGAATGTTAAAAGCTAATACAGCAGCTGAGTGAAAAACTCAATCCTCATTCGTTCTTCAACTAATGATACTTTACTTTGGATGTCAAAAACCACATATAAAACCAAGTAGAACAAATAGTCATAATTCAACTCTATCACCAACTAAAAGATGTATTGCTCTTAGAGATTCAGAAAACTAGTGAGTGCTGCCAGTGAGTACCAACCAAAGTCCCATAGATGAGAGAGACACTATGGATGGATGGGAGTTGATTTCTTTCGAAGAGAATATGTCCAATTCATGATCCTGATCAATATATGGCTGAATATTTATATTTTTTGAAAGTAGTCATTAATTCAAGACCCCATCATGGCATCCATGAAATTGTAATCCATACATAGTTCATTGGATCGATGCTATAAATTCCAATTTACTTCCAATATACTTTTACTTTGAAGATCACAGCAAGCATACATCATGGCATCCATGAAATTGTAATCCATACATAATTCATTGGATCGATGCTATAAATTCCAATTTACTTCCAATATACTTTTACTTTGAAGATCACAGCAAGCATATATAGATGGTTTCTAATCCTAACTTTCAAGTTACCCATCTCATTTGCTAAGTTTGTCTCAATTCTTTAAAACCCTCATGGAATTAGCCCAACTTCTTGTGTTTTTAACTAATGTATATTTCTTGAAAAAAGGCAACAGTACACATGTTCTAGATGACTAGGGTCTCGCTATTCCCCAACATTTACCACCTCTCAAAGTCACAATCACTCATTAACTTTGTTCTCAATGCCAGCTTCTCGATGGAGTCAGTTGGACTAAACTCCAAAGTACAAGTTGCATCTCCTCCTTGAGTTAACTAATAATGCTAGATCATGTCTTCCTCACATATATATAACTCACTACTTGTGGTGCTCGGCTTTCCCGCAAAGCATTCACCCAATGCCTTTAGCCGATATGAAAAGATGAGTTTATATTGATATAGTCTGGCACATTCCAAGCCTTTTGATTGCTATATATCCTTCACAAGATTATCCACACTATAATGCAACATATGTGGCTTGGATTTCGCCATAAGAACAATTGTTTGCAACCACTTGAAGCATGTCGCTTGAAGAGCGAAGCGAATACAATGTATCTATGAGACAGCACAATCGAACATTCTGCAACGTAAAAAAAGCCCCTGAATGGCCATCGCAAGCTTCAGCTGCATGCACAAGTTACTTATCGCCGCCATTGTCATATTTGTCGATTGAAGATGTCCATGGACATTTTTGTGAAGGACTTATTCTGAAACAATCACTGAAGTTGTAACTCTAGTGTTATTGCCACAGAAGTTACCCTTATAGGAGGTTTTGAAGCACATTGTACTGACACAACAATTGCAATAGACCTACAAAAAAGTTGGAACTGGAGTTAGCTCTGCTAGGGCTTTAGTTCAATAGAGTTCACACATGAACACTAGCTTGCAAACTCTTGTGACTCACCATATCTTTTTGTACCAAGTTCACATCTCTAGAACAATGTCTGTCAGCAACCAGAAACATGAACAAAGATAAACAATCAATACCTGATAATGTTAATTCACAAAAGATCGATAGAGTGAAATTAATGCATGTTTATATGGAATTAAACTTACATTCGGAATCCGTCTTGACCCATTTACATCTATCTTCCTCTTTCTCCTCCATCTTCTCTTTTGCTTGTATCTTCTCCGTTGGTTTATTTCCTAACTGTTTCTTCATGGATGTGCGAGCTGAATTTTGCGGGTATATTTTCTTGTGAAGTAGCGTTCTCAAGAGCTATTGTTGGACAATTAAAGTTAAAAAAAGAACAATTCGGCCAATTTAAAACCAAAAAAGAAGTAATAAGTTATACAATTGAGGATACACAATAGGCTTTATATCTAATAATAACTTAGTATGATAGTTTTATCCTGACCTTTTCCAACCTTGACTCTGGAATTGGATCCCTTAAGCTATGGGGAGGTGGAAAGCCACCTCTGCAGATGAACATCTTCTTAAGAAGAAAGGAGAAGGATTTTTGTCTGATTGCATTGCGGCTGTCTGCCAATGTATCCTTCAGCTTGCTCAGTATCATCTTGGTATTCGGCGAAAGGCTACCGTTGTCTCCATTGCCCAAATCATCACAAAGCTTGAGGCAAACTCTCCGATCGATCTCCAAGCTTGACGGGCAGTTTAGAAACCTATCCAAGGGGAGATTGGCTCTATTTCCTCCTGTATCCGATCCGTGATCCGTACTTTTCTTCGACTTCGAGTTCAATAGCTTTGTAAGCTCTTTTTGTAGCTTGTGCACTTCTTCTGGTGTGAAATCTGGGAAATCTTGTGATAAGTCTGAATCTTCCATGGAGTTAGCTCCCTGGGGATCTTCCATGAATTCATTCTCCGATGAACGATGTCGCTGTGGATCTTTATTGAGTTCATTATTGTTTCCGAATGTGCCGATGACCAGCAGAGACTGCGGCCAGTCCCCGAATTCTTCTTTCCAGTCATCTACAATGGAAGCATCTCATCAAGCACCATAGAGTGATTATAAACAACTTAAGAGTAGTACCATAAAAAATGCCTCAGAATAGCTAGTAAGATCTCATGGAGTATATAACCTATCAAGCCCATCAAGGCAATGTTGGAATCCCTATTGAGTGTAAAATAACTAATGATTCATATATAGAAACTACTAGAGTGCAAAAAGTAGGTACTTGTATGAATTAATTCTTCAAGAGATCTTATCCAACAAAAATTAATCAAACAAAGAGTTTTAATTAGAACAAGACCGAAACATATCGAAGAAATCATTCGTCACTGAAAACCCCACTCAAGAAACTACAAGAAAGATCATCACTCACGTCGAGCAGACGCAGCTGGGGGTGTATCGACTGTCTTCTTTTCCTGCTTCCCGGAGAGCTTATTCTGCACCCAATTGAAGATCTAGGAATAACAAAGACAAAATTAATCCATCATAATTCTCTTCAACAAACTCAAACACAAAAGAAAAAGTTAATTACAAGGCAGATATTTCTCTAATATCTCTCCTCCTCTAACTTTGTTTCAAGCTTTACAGTCTTACGTACCCTCATCGCTCCAAGAACCGGAGAGTTTCTTGAAGGGAGAGAGAGAGACCCAACTAAACACGGGGGTCGCAAGTAGCTTATCAGCCAATAGGAGCTTAGTTTAAATAGATAGAAAGGACATGGAAGGATCGCGATTGCGGTATATGGGTAAGGGTACATGTACGCAAATCATTCTCCTAGAATTTTATGCCTAAGTAAGCAGTACACCAATAGAAGTAACCACTGTATCTGCTATAATATAGCCATTAGCCAGGCTATATAGATAGGCTCAAGTTCCCAGACAAAGAGCTTTTCACTGCAGCCCTCCAACCAGATCCTTCCAGTGTGCTATAGTAGTAGTCAGTTCAAGAATGCTGAACTTAGATAGACCATCTCAGAAAAAAATGTGTGAACTTATCCGTGTCCTGTTAGGGAATGAATAATAGCAACCTGAAGCCTTAAAATGGAAAAATACGGTATCCTTCAACTGTTACACAATCAAACAAACAAACAATCTCTACATGAACATATATATGGGTTTGGTTTTTATATCCTTCAAGTGTTCCACAATCAAAACAAAACAATCTCCACATGAACATATATGGGTTTGGTTTTTATTCATTCATCTTTGAGTAGGATCTGTATTTATATATTATTTATGCAATTTAATTTGATCCAGTTGGGATGCGGCAAAGCTCATCACCTTGGATTTCGTACAGATAAGGTAGGCACTTTATCAAACACCTACAGCACAAGAGAACAGTGAGCGTGGAGCCCCATCCTGTCCACCCATTCGACGGACAGCTTTGAAAATTATCCCGGGATTCACTGGTTCTACCATGCACATTGCTGCCTCCTCTTCACCTTAACTTCTAGTGCTTTCATATAACCACGCCCCCCCCCCCCCCCCCCCCTCATACAATGTATGTATGGAGATCTAGTTAAGTTATATTAAAAGAGCATACTAACGAAGACAGTTGGGATAGACTAGAGTTGATTAATGTGTAAAGGAGGCATGGCATAAGCAGTGGCTTATGGGAATGTCACTCACCAACCAGACCACCCCCACCGGAAGAGCAGCCCTCTTGTTCCACTAGTTTTGGTCCCAAAGTCTTCATCTACAGGCACAGCTGATCCTATGCATATGACACTCCAAATGAATCTGAATGTATGTTATGCTGACAAAGAAACAGTTTT
Organism: Narthecium ossifragum; assembly: GCA_963920575.1. Taxonomy (NCBI): domain Eukaryota; kingdom Viridiplantae; phylum Streptophyta; class Magnoliopsida; order Dioscoreales; family Nartheciaceae; genus Narthecium; species Narthecium ossifragum. The sequence continues at coordinate 4,125,430 of OY986964.1, read as the reverse complement.
TGAATTTAATGTTATCCTTCTCAACTCCTAGATATCAAATGCAAGGCCGCCAGGCTATAATGCCACCATTTGAGGAGGCAAAATGGTGTTTGGATGGAAGCGAGCATAATTTACGGTCTGAGATGATTGGCTTAGATGACGTAGAAGAAGAAGAAGAAGAAAGATGCAGATAGATATATATATATATATATATATATATATATATATATATATATATATATATATAGATAAATGCATCTCAAGAACAAAGCTCACTTAAAAGATTTGCACCAACTGCACATTGACTCAACGCTACTATTGATTGAGCCTCTAATCCATCTCTAGTGTAACATTGACTTAATCGATAGTGTTTTATAGATTCGATCGCTGATATATGCAATCGGCGTATGTTCATTGATTAGTTGATCTAATCTATCGATAGTATGATTAGTTGAAACGATCCATAAATAAGGGTCTATCAATTGAAAGGCATGTCATTTGTCATGTACCACAGTCGCCGCGACATTTAAACAAATTAAGGCCTCCGTAGTTTAATTAATTACTCAGGTCTCCATAAACTATAGGGTGGCTTGGATTGCCAGGTGTCACGACAGAGTAGTGATGAGCTGATCCTTGTCCTGTAGCGCCGACGCGTGTGATATATTAAGTTGAGTAATTAAAAGTTAAAAGCCAATGAATGGGATTAACAGTAGATTAATTAAAGCTCTGCAGTTAAAGCTTAGTAAGGTGTGGATCCTTACATGATTCGATTCCCAACTACTTGACCTCCATTGGTCCTATTAAATCTACAGCAGCACCGATGCACCCATCTCACCATACGGAATCCCTTATTTTTTAAGCACAGTGTCAGTGGCGGAGATTGATTAGTGTTAAGATCTGGGAGGGTAAATCGAATTTAATTGAGAATTGGAATGCAGAATAAATATAAAGAAACTAGAGAACAAACCATTGGAACAAATATGTCGCTTCGAAAAGATTAAAGAAGTGGGCCTATACTATATAACAACACACCGATCTGTCAATTAAAACTTTTGAATCAATTGGTTAGAATTCTTTATCAGATCAAATCAGAGATCCTGTGTTTAAAAAAACATCATTCATTTTTAAGCATGTGATTATAAATAATAAAAAAAACTTTAACGTTAAGATAGATTGTTAAGCAACCACGCGATTTCTGGATCGAAGAGATGGAGCAGATTTCTCATTTGATTAGACGGAAGAGGCTTTTAAGCTTTTTTTTTAGTAGTGATTATAACGCATGACCTTCTTCCTAGAGATTCCTGTTGAGAAAAGGAGAGTGTGCGTGCAAAGGCACCTTAACAACCCAACGAAAAGTATAGAAAAAAACAAGACCCATGTGATTTTAATTTTAAGATATGGTAGATACCACCACCCATCCCTGATTTGGAAACGTTTACAGCTGTTCTCATGGCCTCACCAATGATCCAATGATCTCACATGCTATATATGGAACATCTACTTAAATTAATAATAGTCAATAGAGCGTTGATTATTTGTGTACATGGCCAACCACGTGGCATGTGTATTACTCGTGACGTGAATCGATAGTGGGATACCGATTTTCTCTTCTATTCCATCGGTAGTGATTGATTGATATATTCGATCAATATCTGTCTACCGATGAACTAGATGAATAATTCAATCAGTAATGAGCTACCGATTCATACCGATTCATTGATCTACTTCATCGGTAACTCACTACCGGAACAATTCAATCGTTAGTCTACTATCAATTCATTGATCTAGTCCATCTGTAGTGATTTAGGGTTTGGATCTACCAATGGACTAGATGACATGAGTAATCGTGTCCATGTACACAAAACTTTATTCTCCTTCATATAGCATAAAGTTTTGTGTACATGGCCACGTGACACGTGAGATACCGACTACTTTATATATTATTGTTAGCCAATATAATGGCTAACCAATCAATGATTAACATGTCAGCATAATAAATAAAGCTGACAAACTTTTAAGCTAAGTTGGACGATATCGCTCACTATTGATCATCGTCCATTGAACGATATCGTTCAAAGCATCATCCAGAAACAAGTTCATCATCCAATGAACAATATCGCTCGCTATACGATCATCGCTCAACGAACGACATCGTTCAAAGACAAGTTCATCGCTCAAAAAGACAAAATCTTTATGATCAAGAACGGTTATCCTCCTCACAAAGAAAACATTTGTCATGAGCCATAACAATGAACGATGAGTTCCTTGCACATAGTTCATCGACCAAAAGTGACAACATGTTATCGACCAAAGATTTGGTTCAAAGATAACAAAATGTTAGCTTTGCACGATGGTGAAGAAAAAGAACATCAGCTAAGGAAGATAATGTTATGAATACCAACTCACCAACTCGATGCAACCGTCATTGGCCAAAAGCTTGTCACCCAGACGTGATCGTCATCGGCCAAAAGCTTATCACCCAAATATGATCATCATCGGCCAAAAGTCTACAAGCCCAGACACAACTCTCATCGGCCAAAGCAAGAAGAGCAGAAACGAGGAAATATCGGAGAACATGGGACACGCGGCTCATCCAGAGTGAAAGATGGAGGATCGTGGAGAATGTGCTCAACAGAAGTTGCCCAACTGCCTTAGTATAAATAGCTTTCTTCTTTCACCATGTAATCTCTCTCACAAACTTAAACAGAGCCTGTGCGCCTGGTTTTATTATGTCATTTAAGATGTTTTCTGTAAGTTGATTATTTCTTTAATCTAATGGCATTGTTTCTTCATTTCTTAGTTAATCTTTTATGCTTTTCAGTACTTAGATTACTGCTTTAGATAGATAATTTAGGTTTAAGTAGTTTCTTTACTGTTCTTCATTAGAATAGTATAATATTAGGAGTTTACGTTTCTTAGATTAAGTTAAGTTAATGAATAGGTTTAAATGCATTTTCTGGATTTAGTAAGTTAAGTTGATCTTTATGCTTTATTTAATTAATTCCGTAATCATAGTTAATTTAAGGCGTTTCTTAGATTAATTTAGATTATTTTAAGTTAATTGTGATAATTAGTTTTAATTAGATTACTTAATTAGGTATAATCTAAATTTTCATATTACTTGACATCTCTGGTTCGTTAATTCGAAAGAGTAGAACTCAACTGCAATCATATGATATTAAGTGTGAAATAGGATTTTGACTTTGACTATTTGACCGGTCAACAGTTAGATTTCCTCTCTAACAATTATCAATGAATTAGATCAATCAATCGGTACTTCACTACCGATTGGATGTACCAATGATCGGCGACTGATTGTTTAGTCCGGTCATGTGCACAAATCAGCTCATCAGTATAATCGAGAAAGGAAGCGAGCCTTGATCTCCGCCACCGGAGCTTCCGGCCGCTTAATCGCGTCCACCACGTAATCCCACTCCCCCTGCCACGTGTCCTCTCCTTTCGACAACGCGTGGAGCCATGCCCCGGGAAAGTTCTTTGTTCTTCCTATGTGACGTAGATTTATATCTGGCCTTGTGAAATCTCTTTTAAAGGTCAGCTCTCTCTCTCTCTCTCTTTGTCTTGATTTTTTTTTTTACCCCCAAGTTTGATTCAAAGTGTAAACTATGACAAAAATTTCAATATGGAACAAGAAAAGTTTGCCCCGATAAATTATATTTGTCCAAAAACTTAAGCTAATGAGAAGAACCGTATCAATCATTTTAAGTTATATATTGCAATCAAATTTGTGGTTTGTGTGGGAACTTGTTTTCCTAAATGTCAAATAGTATGTTATATATTCAGCATTTTAATTTGGGTTATGTATGTAAACAGAGTGAATGGATCTACACAAGTAATCTAACTTTCTCTTGATTCATGTCAGCTCAATCCATGGTGTTTTGACAGAGGAGGTTTCTGTGGAATGGCATTTAGCCAAATATATAATTATCAAGGAATATATAGGAATTTCCACACTCCGGCGATCTTCGCCGGTGGGATATCTGTTCTGTTTGCTCTGGTCCTTTCTATCTGGACCATTTTTCAGCATCTCAGATCATACACTAATCCTAAGGTAAGTTCGTCTTCTATTCTAATATCTGAAAAGCCAGCTTTTAATTATCTCACCGTAAGAATTCAAGAAAATTATTGAGCTTTAACACCTTGAAGATTGCTATTTTTATCTATCAGATGAAGTGCATTGCTTTCTATGAGTTTGGTGTTCTATGCTGTGGCCAAAACTCTTTTCTCTATAAGTTAAGAAAATACTAGATGTGGTCATATGTGATAGGCATGAGTTTGAGGTTTGATTTCATCAGCACAATATGGATCTCCTTTCAAATCCTTCAACTTTTCAATACTCCTTTAGTACTACCAAGCTGTGAAACCTTAAAATGATTGAGGATGCCTTTGTGTACTATTACTAGTAACAGATCAGCAAATCGACATTCCTGTGATGCATGGCTTGAGAGCCCGCGTTTTATGGATTTGAACAGCTGATTGGCACTTGTACTGTATTTGATTCTGGACCATACAAAAAGTTTTGATTTCATAGCAATCTATAGTTGAAGGGGAAAAATTTAGGCATGCATCAAGTTTCTTGAGATATGTCATATGTGTGTCCTCTTAGGTGTTCGAGAAGATGCTTCATTATTGTTCAGTCTCATATCAGGCGATACCTGCCAGTAACACTAGCTTTTTTCTCAGGAACAAAAATGGGTTATTGGTGTTCTATTCATGGTTCCAGTCTATGCCACTGAATCTGTAAGTAGAGTTCTTTTAGCAAGGCCTGTCTCTAAAATGAAATAGGCCTTCTTGAAAGGTAGTTAGATACTGAAAATTTCTTATCGACAACTTTTCATTGACTCGAAAGTTTTATGTCATGAATGCTGTGATGATTCTGGATGTGGGTACCTTTCGTTCTTATGTGAAATTATTGAAGCTCTTTGTTTTTTCAGTTCTGAATATATGATAGGGGTTTTATGATTGAATCGATATGTCTGCCTAAAACTTTGGTGTATTCGTGTCAAAAAATTGTGCTAATTTAGAGAACACAAATTATCAAAGGCAAAATAGTTGCCAAACTACTTCAAATGCTACAGCAGATGATAGGGCTTATTGAACTTCAAAGGGATCTCAAGAATGGTTACTTTCGTTCTTCTGTGAAATTATTGAAGCTCTTTGTTTTTTCAGTTCTGAATATATGATGGGGGTTTTATGATTGAATCGATATGTCTGCCTAAAACTTTGGTGTATTCGCGTCAAAAAATTGTGCTAATTTAGGGTACGTTTGGATGGAATCCGGGATCCGGAATCCGCGGTATCCGCAGCGTAAAGGCGGATTCCGTTTTTTGGAATCCGCCGGCGAGCCAAACGGCGGAATCCGGGAATCCGGAATCCGCCGATTCCGGGATTCACCGGATTCACTCCCATTCGCTCCCATTCCGACGAGCCAAACGGACCCTTAGAGAACACAAATTATCAAAGGCACAATAGTTGCCAAACTACTTCAAATGCTACAGCAGATGGTAGGGCTTATTGAATGTCAAAGGGATCTCAAGAAGGCCAACATTTGTCTGAAACAAAAGATAGTAACCCCTCTGTATATAACTTTCAATGACAGATTTCTGCTAAAATTATACTGGATGAACATAACTCTGGATGCAAATAAAGTAGACTACGATTCAGTTGTTAATAGCTGGCATGACAGTTCTTTCCAGAAATATGTGTGTGATTGGTATTGTTTGCTTTCCAATCCTCCTCTAACATATCTTTGTTTACCATTGGTCATGTTCCTTTATGTGCATGTGTCAGAGAGCTTATGTTAATTGTCGACCATTTTTTTGATGACTACATTCCTTCAGTAACTCCGCAGCTGGATTCAAAATTATGTATCCTTGACTGTAAATTGGCTTTTCTTGATCTTCAGATAATATCCTTGTGGAATCCAAGATTTTCTCTTATTTGTGACATCTTGAGAAATTGTTATGAAGCATTTGCCTTATATTGCTTCGGAAGCTACTTGGTTGCCTGCTTAGGTAAGCAAGTTTTCTCACTCTGACAGACAAGTCTTGATTGATAGAAATAATTGAAAAATAACTGCGTCCAGGTATGAGAGTTTCTGAGTGATGGTTGTTTTCTAAAAAGTTGAAGATTAATTACCTCAAAAGCAACACCGATTATCTCGAGAGTGCTACGTTCAACTTTTAGAAATTCAAATATACAAATCAGATAAAGGAGCGATGTGAAGAATTATCAGAATATCAAACCAGCTGAGATTTGGAGCTAGTAAGAGGGAAAAAACTAATCTTTTTCACACTTTGATATGTCAGATCAACAGCTGGTTCTGATGAAAAATTTTCTGTTCTTTTTCTCTTGTTAATCCTACATTCTCTTCTCCCAAAAGACTTATTGGTCAATTTCACTTAGATCTAATCGACTGCGACTATGCTAGGTGGCGAAGAAAGAGTTGTGGAACTTCTAGAGAATGAAGCAAAGAAAGAGCTTAATGTAGAATTGCTTGATGAGGAAGGGAAGAAAAGAGCATGTCGATCTAGATATTATGATTTCCTTTGCCAACCAAATTTACTTGGAAGAGACCTATACCCGATCATAAAATTTGGAATTGTGCAATATGTAAGTAAAGTGGAAATTCAGGCATTGTATTCGGAGTTTTACCTTGTTTCTTTTACTTACTTTCTTCTTGTACAGGTGATTCTCAAGACATTGTGTGCCTTTTTAGCACTGATATTGGAGCTTTTTGGAGTTTATGGAGATGGCGAGTTTAAGTGGTATTACGGGTATGTCTTTAGAGATTCGCCTGATGTTTTCTTTTCTTTGGCCTTTTGCATGAAAGATAAGCTCAAACAATTCTTTACAGGTACCCATATATTGCATTTGTGATAAACTTCAGTCAGATGTGGGCTCTGTATTGTCTTGTACAGTTCTACAATGTAACTCATCATAGGTTACAACAAATCAAGCCATTGGCCAAGTTCATTAGCTTCAAAGCAATCGTTTTCGCAACTTGGTGGCAAGGAGTTGGTATTGCATTGATATGTTTTCTTGGTGTTTTACCAGAGGAGGAAAAGATTCAAAATGGAATTCAGGATTTTCTCATCTGCATTGAAGTAAGTTCTTTTTTTATCTTGTTTAGTAGGTTGAATCTTTTCATAGGACTCATAATATTCCTGAATAACAGCTGTTTTGACTCAAACTTCTTTGAAAGTTAGAACACTAGTCAAGAAATTCTAATTGATCAATTCTTTCTTAACAGATGGCTATTGCAGCTGTTGCCCATGTATTTGTTTTCTCCGTGGAGCCATACCGTTACGTGCCAGTATCCGAGTATGGAAGGATAACCACCATAGAAACCCAAGAGAAGGTGATGATGGATGGTGGCACAAAAGGTAAGCCTACTGCCATGGAAAAAACCGAAACACATGAAGAAGCTCCGGGGACCAGCGTGACTGAGAGCGTTCAGGATGTCGTTCTCGGGGCAGGTGAAACTGTAAGTTGTCAGCTTTTTCTCTAATATTCTTCTATGGTTTACTGAATTGGTTCTTGTGTGTGACATATTGATATGCTTGTTGTACACAGGTTGTGAAGGATGTAGTGCTAACCATAACTCAAGCAATAGAGCCTGTAGAAAAAGGTGTTAGCAAGATACAGGAGAACTTCCACCATATATCGGTCAGCTCCGAAGAGGGTGACAAACCTAAGGTAGAGGTCGATGAGCATGTCATGGAGGGTGTTAAGGACGGCGAGGCTCGAGTGGTCTGCAAAGAGGAGGTTGTAGCTGCTGCTGTCTCTGGTGACTAATTTCCGTGTTTGAGGAATAGGTTTCTGTATGCAAGTGTATTGATCTGCGTTGCTGACAAGTTTTGATTGATAGTCTAGATTTAGAGGATTGGGTTTCTGAATGCAAGTGTTTTAATCTGCATTGCTGACCGTGGCTTATGAATCTTGATGATAGGTATAGACTATAGAGTAAGTTTTGGATGCTATTTGCTCTCGAGGTTGTAGTTACGAGTTATTCATTTGCTTTTGAGATGGAATACATGATTGTTATTAGGCTCAAATAGCAAGAACAACTTGTTTTTGACAGTGCCGGTGGCTCAGCTGGAGTTTGCTATGGTGCAATTGGACGCCTTCTCATCATACGGCGGCTAAAATATATACAAAGACCAACAAATTACAACATAACACAGATCTGTGACATGTAATATTGAGATCATTTCAAGAAGTAAAAATATAATACAACAAATTGCTATGGACATTATATTCTCTTGTATATTGGTACATGCTTGTAACAGGAAACTAAATAACACTGAAACAAAATAATTACCAGCTGTCCAATATTATGCATGATGTATACAATCTATGGCACAAGGAAATTAGGACACAAATCTAATCAGAGCCATTGCAGCAGATATTGGTACAGCATTCAACACATGCGAAGCATGAAAGAGCGGTGCAGAGTTGTGTAGTAACAATCGCACACTGATCGTTCAGCTTAGAGCAACAATTGATGAAGCACATGCAGCAACAGCAGTCGCACAGTCTACTGCAGCAACCTACAGCCTTGTTGAGGACTTCAAAGTTTTCAGGCGGCTTAGGCTCTCTGAATCCTGTAGGTACATTTTCAAGAGTCGCGACTATATTACCAAACCCAAAGGTAATCCCATGTCTTAGGATTATCGAACGGTCTGCAGACGTTTCCTGATTTGAAAAATCAAATTTCTTTTTTGCCTGCTCCATCAAATGTAGAAAAATTTGTTAGAAATATGAGTGAATCACAATCGCCAAATTTAAGCGCTGATATAAGTGGGAAAGCACATGCAGATTACTAGATTACTTTTCAAGAGACAAAATGGGAACATTCTGAAACACGGTCAATATGAAACAACCGTGTAGAAACTGTTTCACTGAAACCTATGAATTCTGGAAAAAGCAAAGGAAATGAAAATAGGAAAACCCTTTCCATGGGAAGGCAATTTTCTTCAGCTGTTAGGTTCAGCTATAAAGAGGAAGAAGAGACCAAGACACTGAAATAATGCCCCTTTAACAAAATGAGGATAGGGTGCTGTCTACATTGAGTGCACATCATATAGGTTTCACTTGATGCACCATCAAGTTGTCCTGTGCTAAAGACAGTAAACTCAAGCCCAAGATTTTGTAGTTTCCCCAAGGAAAACTATAAATTGTCCAATCAACATACTTCTCTTGTTGACAGAGCAGAATGCTTGATAATATGATTAGGATGACACAGCATTAGCAAATTACTATTTAGGAATACCTGTTTTCCTGCATCTTGCTTTTCTAAATTTGTCTGGACCAAGATCATACATGTATACTCAGAAGGAATGCCACTTCGTATGCTAAGTTTCGTGACCTGCAAGATTGAGAAGATAAATTTTTATAAGAGCACTGAAACCCACTGAATATGGTTACAACTGCTGGAATATAGACAACACCTTCGGCCTAAGTAAATGAGAAGCCTAATGGAATTTTATGAACAAATTTGGCTCAAAAGAACAATTCAAAAGTTGTAATAATCTCGAGTACGAGTTTCCTTGTCATGAATGATACAAACAGATCTTGGGAAACCCTGAAAATAGAGATGCTATTATCCAGAAGAATGCAAACAATAGTTTTAAGAAGAAATAGTAGTCAGAAAACTTGTGAACAATATAAGGAAGAGAACATCGAAAAAACCTTAACCTCTAGATAAACATAAGAACCAATAAATAAATAAATAACTGTAGTTCTCCAATTTGGATGCCGCCACCAAGTTTGCAAGTAGCAATCCAGGGCCCTTGGTTGACATAAATTACAAGCAAAACTGTATTGTTAAGGTTTGAGCTACAGATAGATGCATTTCAATTTGCAAACACCTATAGATGTAATCTGAGTCTGTCAATGACATGTGCTCAACCATCTGAAAGAAATGAGCCTGATGCAGCAGGATATAGTTAACGAGAACAGTAAAACAACTAGATTGCATTGCCAGTTTCGAGACATACGGACTCTTTAGGTGTTTATACAGCAGCAGGTTTTACAGACCTGATCCACAAGGAGCTTGCTTTCTGAGAACCATGCTTGAGCAGTGAGTAGTTCAATTTGTTGCTTTGCAAGTACCTGCCAAGCAGTTATCACTTAACAAGGATAGAAAACTTCAAGAGCTGAAAATGAGGTTCATTTTGGCTAAAGTTAGTGTTTAGTATCTTGATTAAGAGACAGCTAAATGAATGAAGACATGCAAGCAGGAATAAAACATGTCTTCTACTATTCAACCAACAAATCCTTCTTGGACATCATCACTTGGCTCTTTGTCACACTTTCACATTTCGCAAGGACGGACAGTCGGTTCTCTCATCAATGTTAGAATAGTCAATTTTGCAGCTTCAAACGGAAAAGGGGGAAAAAAAAAAGATTCTGATGATTGAGAGCAATATGTGAGAAAGCAATATCAAGCCATTAATAAAGGTGAAGTTACAAAGGTTCAGGCAAGTACGGTTAGCTACTGCCTGATAATCTAGTTAACCAAGTGCAGGGAATGAAATCATTTTGCAGGATTCATGGTAGTCTTTTTCTTTACTAATTTGGCTAAAGGTGCATGGTCCCACTGAAACAATTAGCAGCTCTAATCATGAAGGTGCTAGCACATCTCATGCAGGCCTCTGGCAGACACAGTAGGAGTTGGTAGCATCGGTCCTGCTTGACGCATGTGCGTGTGCATGTGCATGCGTGCGCGTGCGTGTGCGTGTGTGGGTGGGTGGGTGAGAGAGAGAGAGAGAGAGAGCGGGAGAGAGGGAGAGAGGAGGGTGTTGTCAAAAGAGCAGATGAAGACGAGAGGAGGACCCGAGGGGGAAAGTGAGGACCAGAGGACTGGAGGGGCCAGAGATGATGGAAGAAAGCCAGAGGAGGTGGAGGCAGCGTTGTAGGCTAGGGTTAGCTTTATTTCTTTCTTCTCTAGTTAGGACCTGGAAGCTGTCTTCTAAAGCTAATATACCAAGACATAGAAGAAAGAAGTTTATGGCAGTTTCGAGCAAAACATGCTCTGAAACAGATAAAAAAGCAAATTGTTTCGGGTTCATTACAACAGGCTTTACCATAAACCCATTTTTTGAACCGAGGGATATTCCAAACTCGATCATTCGAGTATATTACTGGCACAATAAGTGCATAGTGCTGCCTGGCACAGTAACACTTGTATAACTAGGATACTAAGGTAGATCAACAGTTCTTATAGATAAGGAAAACTTTCAGCAATTAAAAAAGAAAATCACCATTACTTCCATTTCTTGCTTAACCTATTGTACTCTAAAGATTAGTAATCTCAAAAGATTCAATCAATCAACCTATAGTAAAATCATTATGCTTGTGAACTACCAAAACAAAATATTTAAAGTTCTTGTTGAATTGCATTTTGTACCATTCCTTTTATTAGTACAGTTTTCCTTCTGTCTACTGTTAAAGGCTCAGGCAGTTCCTATCCTTCAATCCTCCATAAAATTTATTCAGATAATATCAGAATACAAGTTCAAAGAGAAAATTGCACAGGTTTGTAGTAAGATAAACTGAAAGCAATGTTTGTAGTTCTTACTCTTTCAAGGGGGGTGTCCTTTGCTTTTTGCACTTTCAAGTCTATGACAATGCTACTCATATCAGCCAAAATACCTTTCGCTTTAACAGAATCAGGATATTTTCCTTGGTATCTTCCCGAGACGATCACTGGGCATCCAAGCAGTAGGTCCGGTATTGGGTGAACCTGAAACAAAAGTAAGACATTTGAGTGAGGAGTTTAGAGTGCTAAAATATATAAATGAATCTAAAAAGCTAATCGATATTAGAATTTTCAGTAGTGGACTTCAACTGAAGGATGACATATTTATGATCAGAAGATGAGTTAGATAGTGTAAATTAGCCATTAAGGTGCCTTTTAACGGTTAATCATGCAACAAACATGAACTGTGTAACCCTTTTAGATCCCAGGCACATGCTAATCATACTGGCTAACAATGAACCAATTTGACAACAACCTCCCTTCCCAAACTACAGAAAAAGTTATCAACCATCGGTCAATATCTCTATGAAAAAAAAATTAGCTCTGAATGTAGTTCATGGAAAAAAATCAGAGAAGAAATTGAACAAAGCAAAAGGCCCATATATGGCACTGTAGAGAAGATAATACCAAGTATGAAAGAAATCTGTAACCGCACTGACATTTGTTCTACTTTTCGAAGTAATACTAAGATGAAATTGAAATGTCCTAGGAAAAACTCAATCATAGGTTAACAAGTACAATGAAGCATTGTCGCAACTAATAGAGGTTACATTGTGACATGGTAAAAAGGTTGCTAAACACAAGAATAAATAACCAACATAAGAATTGCGAGCAAAGTTTATATATTATGCTCCAAGGAGCTTATATAGGGCAGTTTGAAACCATGCATCTGTGGATGCAATGAATGCAGTGTGGTTTAGAGGTATCCACTCCAAGGGAGCCAAAACCACGTTACCAGATTTTATTAAAACACTTCCACTGCCCTGAAATAGCAGAATGAAATTACTTGATTCAAATGCATCACCCGCTGCAGGCTAGCAAACACCTTAAGTTTAAGTGAAGTTTGCCATGAAAAGTCATATGCTAAACAAGTCTAGAGTACCTTTACCTCTAACACATCAAGATGATCAAAGAAGTCGACAGTAATATTTGCAACTATTGGAGATGAAGTTTTCCTTAGCCATCCTTGCATTTGAACTTCAATTAAATCTAGTTAAAGACAGAAAAATGAATAAGTAAATCATGCACTTTGGAAGAACAAGCAGAAATAATATGATTTCAACTAAACATGTCTAGAATCAAAGATCACGAAAAGCTAGATATGCTGATGCTCGTTTGTGAACTTACTAATAACTACTCACATATGGACCATTAATTATCCTTAAGATAGATGTATATAACAGAAGATGAAAGCTAAAAGTGCACCAGACTTCATATTTCTCGGCGTCATCTACTTGGACCTTTCTCTTGTATATACAAAGAGGCCATACTTGAAAACTAGTTCACACAAAAAGTTTGGCAATCCAATGATCATTCTGCATAGTTATTAAGAGATAGTAAGCTTTTTTCACTTCTAACTGTGTTACTTCCTTCTCTAGGAAAGTTCCTTACATCTGTGTCCACAGAACATTATACAATGAAAATAGTAGGTAATGGAAAACAATACACAAAATTGAACTACCTTCCCAAGCAAATTAAAACTTATGATTTCCCACACTCGTTAAATATCCTCAATTTCAGTATTTTCATATATCTGTAAATAGACATGATGTATGCATGTCACTGCATAAGAGTATTTGATGAACTATAGTCTCTGATACTTCACGACACTTGAACACAAGGTTTGTAGATATTCTCTCTTCTTTCATCTGCCTCTTCAAAACGCCCTACAGGCCTACACTAACACCATATGACAACAGAAGAGGAAACGCTAGAGCAAATAGCTAGAGCCTACAAGCTAATAATCCAATAAGGCAATAACATCAGATAATCACAATTCTAGAGAAATTTAGCGTAGACTACTGATTTACCTGGACCATATGCAGCGTCATAGTGTCCTCTGGTAATTGATGCCAACATCCGCAAGAAAGAATGGTTGCAATATAAACCTAAGATTTGCAACATACTAAAAGTATAAAATAAAGAAAAGAAAATGCAAATAAATAAAAGATTTGACAGAAAGATTTCGTAACTGCAGAAAATCAATCAAACTTAACATAGTTAAATCAGAATACGCTCTTTGGCGCATGATGTTGACTCACATCTCTGGTATTACATAAATTCTTCGACAAGTAAGATTTTATTTGGAAAGCATTCAGGATCCAACGACTTATGGTTCAAAATTTCCTAGAGTAGAAAATTAAGACATTAAAGATGAAAAACCTTTATCAAGCAATCATTTGCAGAACAAAATAACTAGATTGGAATAAACATGGTCATAATCGATTTTTACAAAACCAAACCGAGCACCAGACTTGAAAGGTGTTTAATCCAGTCAAATCCAGTTTGACTGAGAATCAAATTGACTGAACTGAAAGCTAAATGGTAAGCAAGTATCTAGTGACTGTCAAACCATTGTTGTGAATTATTTCAAACAAGAAGTAATCTAACACCCTGTTTGGTGTGGGGTTAAGGTGGGGATAACGAAATAGGAATAAGGTGGGTTAAGGTGGGCCATCCCAAAAAATGGAGATATCACTTATTCTATCCCCATTTAACTCTACTTCGATTTGCATCCCCATTTTTATTTTTTTATTAAAAAAAATATTTTGGTTTAAGCCTACTCATTTTCCCAACCTTTCTGACCCCAAAATCCCTTTAACCCACAACAAAAACAGAAGTCTAGTTTGAGGCTTTGAGCACTTGAAATAGTTGTCAGAAACAAGTGAATCAAGCTACTAAGGAGACAATAGTGTTGTTTGCTCACATCAAGTCCAAATCCTCTCAAAATCAAGCACTTTATACCTATGAAGGTGGTCAAGTTCACCAAAAACCAGACAGTTCGCATGTTCAATGATTGAACTATTCAGATAGCCTGATTCAACCATTTTGGCCAAGTGGACCAGCCTTTTCTCTCAAATTGTCAAATAGAGCAGGACAAGGCAACAAGCTGGTCCACTCCGTCTTTTAAAACGCTAAACATATTAGGGTTCAACTCCATTTAAAGTTCTGAACTTTTACATGGTTCTAAGAGAGCAATTACAAGATACAATCCACAAAAATGAACTTCTTCTGAAGGAACCAACATATTATGCCTTGCTTCTCCCTTATTGCTTTTCCAAATTGGGACCTGCATTACACAATCATGTTGGAAATAACCCCTTGTTATTGCATGGCCTTACGTTAGGTTTTCTAACAATGTTGGACTAGTTTGACTTAATTATGATCAAATTGAGAAAAATATTCCCATCTTTATGTCTGCATTACCTAAGAACATAATTGACTCCATCCTTTCCCTTTCTATGCCAGTGGAAACAATCCTGAAGCATTTTTCATTGATGCCGTCAATAAAATCAACTTGTGTGATGCTGATGTATTGCCTACAAAAGGCATTTTGAACTGCATCCCATCAAGATCAAGGCATTTTGACCTTCACGCAGTTTTAAGCTTCTATTCATAACTTAGAAGCATGATCAAATTTAGACAGCATATTGAACCGAAGGTTGAAACTTTAATTGAAAGCCCACAACATAACTTATGAAAGGTACAGCATGAGTTATGCACTTACTGCCAGCTAAATCATATTAGTAACAGGGTGACATATATCCAGTACTCTATAAGAGAAGGAAAGATGTTGCATAAATGAATACGTTACATGAAGTTTACCAGCAGTATAAACTTCGAACTAGAATCATAAACTATGTCGAAACATTACCTATACCAAAAGTGGATATTCGAGGTGAAATGGAACCAAGGTTTGCCACATGACTTCTAACAACGGAACAAATCTTCCGTTCATCCTCAACGGACCCATCAGTTATGAGGACAATTTGTGGGAGTGAATCTTGAGATTTGGAAAGTAAGCTTACCGCCTGATGAGGTCAACAAAGCAAGGAAAAGAACAAACTCCCATGAGGATTGCTTTTAGAAAGAATCGTGATGAGAAATAGAAAGCATACAAGAAATACACAATTGGCTGAATGAGACATTGTCAAACATGCATGAGATGAATGTATATATGTGCAGTTTTTTCCGGAATAAGATTCACCTTTTCCAGTGGCTGCAAAATATTTGTACCTCCCTCGGCCACAAAATTCTTGCTTATCCACTGGGTGGCATTTCCTATCATGTCCTCAGTTGCCAGTTCAAGTGATGATGAGAATAAATACACCTCCTCATTGAAAGCTATTATGTCAAAACAATCTCCCGGGGAGAGATCTGAGAGGGCTGCACTTAGTGCAGTTTTAACATGTTCAATCGCTTTTCCTCGCATGCTCCCACTGATATCAACGGCATAAACCACTTCTTTTCTGAAGACCTATACAAAGATTGAATGGAACGAGGTGCATCTAACATCAGCTTAAAATGTAACTTCCAGAACCATAAGGAATGAAGCTAATTAGTAGTTAAGTAAAACTTCCAGAAGTCATCCTTATCTATCACGAGGAACCTGTGAAGCTTCAAATATAAATCTATATAGTTTGAGCTAGTCTAATCCTTTGTTGGCCTTGAGTCCATATAAATTAGAAATTTAATCTCTCCATCAACATCAAGTTATCTTCGCACCAGATCAAATTTAGTGCAAACTTTCTGAGACCAACCATGTATGCTTCCCGATTAACTATCTAAGATTTAGCTACAAGTGGTATTTGAGGCTTCATGGCTGGGTCAGATAGCATCGTGTGATCTAAACTTCTCCTTTCATTTTGCGAAAAAATGATATGGGCTTTCTAAACTTGAAGTAGGCACTATGTCCCTGTTGACAACGAGTTTGACGCATTAAGAAGTCCTAATCTGGTAGTAGTGCATTGGGGAAAACCAGAACAAAATATAGCTGCTGCATGTCAAGGAAATATGCAAAACATGCATCAGAAACTTTAGATGAGTACATCTGCAAAATAGACAGCGCGTGCGCAGGGATGCGCACACAAACAACACGAAGAGAGAGCACCTTTCTGATCTGAGTATTTCCAGGAAAGAGATAGAGACAAAACATGTCCCGCTGGTCAATGTCATGCATAGATGCAGACTGTAGAAGTATGCCTCCAAACACATCACTAGAATAAACCTGTAAAGATGCAGACAGTGAGTATGAAAGCTCAGTATTGCTAATTTTACACACACAGCTAATGCACTAATAGCCTCATGTGGTAGAAAATTCAGCTTGTATCTCTTTTCAGTAGAAATAAGTCAACCTCATCTCTTGCAAGAAACAAATTGTACCAAATTCTGACATTAAAACAGAGGGCATCAACTCCATGCAGCCAAATAATTGTGACGGAGCTTTTTATGCTCTAAAACCATCAACACTTGAAATCAAACTAATCTAACTGCACTCATTTGTTTCAAATGTGCAGTTTTAAACTCTGAAACCATCTTTGTGTCCAATATAGCGGTTTAGCTATAAAAAAAAACATAGCTGCTCTAAATGAGATAAATTCGAAGTGCCCTCCACATCATTATAACACCAAAAATGAATGTCTACATGTATAGACTAGAAAATAAGAATGCTGTAGAAGTAGAGTGGCTCTATCAAGATGGACATGCATGAAAAGATTCGACATAACATAAACGACCACAAAATGGGCATATGCACTCACATCTACAGAATATCCATAGAGAAAATAGTTTACCAATCTTTTATCTGTTGAGTTTCTATGCAATTGAACCAACATGGAGTTAAATAGTCAATAGCGGAGTCTTGAATTAGCATTCAACAACAACTTCATATGAATGAGTTTTCGACAACGAAGTCCTTAATCAAAAAATAAAGTCCCTAGGTTGTATATCCACTGGCCCTATTGTCAAGTCCAGAGCAATAACAAGTGAGAGAACATGAAGAAGAACAAACAAAAAGGAGTAGGCAAGCTTGGTCCCAAGAAAGCGCTCAAAAGCAAGAAAGTTATCACTGCCCTTTCCAATCCCTATAAAGAATCAAATAGGATATTGTTTCTTGACTCTTCAAGCCATGTGGAACCAAAGTTACACATCAATTTCCAATAGGCCATGGATGCCACCACCCAAAGCATGTGCTAAAAACATACGATGAAATCATGGTTGAGATAGGATCTCATTCATCATCATTCATGTAAGCAAAACTTAAAAAGAGCCCTAACAGAGTGCATTGGATGGACATACAACTAAGATGCCCAAACAAAACAATTTAAATAGTCTTCATCCGAACCACTCGGTAAATTTGACATTTTCTTATCCAAGCTACCATGTTAGTTAAGCTGCATGAGTTTAATTAGTGGCAGTCTTCAGTTATTAAGGGTTGAAAATAGGCATAGCTTGCAATTCTTCTAGCTTGTCTAAGACAAATCAGTAAGCTATGTGTGAAGTCCACCAGCAAGTAAAGGTAATGCCTAAACAGCATGCAACTAGATATTTAAAGAGCAAGTAAAAGCCCATGCTGTCAATTGATAGAAAGTTCTCAGAGCAAAGTGAATGCCTGCTTGAGTATGTAACCTATAGTTCTCAGATTGGAATTTACTAGGTGTCGAATCTGATCAATTGACGCCTGACTTAAAACAGTCACAAAAAAAAAGCAATCATTCATCTTGAATTGGAATTTTTACTAGCACATATTTGAACATATTTCAAAGTAAGCATTGATAGCAGGTGCAAATTTTGTAAGCAACATTGTGATTCAGACTGCAAGTTATGAGATATGCTTTTTTCCAAATTTGAGGTCACAGGCTCAAACTCGATCTTAAAAAGTCTGAAGATATGTACGTCAATGAAGGTAAAGGTGCACGATTTTCAGAGTAAACTTACACTATATGAAAAATGAAAATCTTTTGTGGACCAATTGTCAACTTCTGCTTCATATAAGAAAGCCAGCTTCCCCGGTTGGCGTGCTTTTTCCTGACAAACAAGGAAATCATACCAATTAGTTTATTGCAATAGAGTAACATGACACCAATCCAACATATAAAGAAATTTGCCCATACTAGAAAAGAATTCTTCACCTTTAAAGCATGGCTAGATCTTTGCAACAGAACTTCCTTTCCAGGATCACTAGTCACGGTCAAATGTATCTTTTCCCGCTTCGAGAATAGTTTTGCAAATGGACTCACATATTCTGGGAAATTAAATGGGATGCTTACAGATAGTTGACCATCTTTATATTCTAATTTCTGAGACCATGTGACTTTGAGAGAGAATTCCGATCCTCCACAAACCTTGGAGACAGAAAATAAAAATCTTGTTACACTATGATACAAGACAGCTAAAGAAAGCAACCAGATGCATAAATAAATCACCTGGGGTACTGTTAACAAAAATAAATGTGGATTCAAAAATCCCCCATCTTCATTTTTGCTGATTTTCCCCATGTTTTCGTCTCCTTCTGTTTGGATCACCTGAGTACTGTACAATCTTCTATCTACATCAATCTCAGCACCTAGAATTGAACCCTGTTAGCCAAATCCTGCTTAGCTTGAGGAAATGTAGCTAATTGCATCAAGCAACCAAGCAAATTAACTGTATACGCACATTTATTTAACCATGTGTGTCAAATGTATGTATGTATGAATCTCAGGTTAAAGAAGAGTGACCTATTAAGAAACCAAGACACACCATTGCACGTAAAGAGAATTCGCAAAATGCTTCTTAGATAGAAATTAGAAAACCAGGGGCTGGAGTAAAAGAGTGGCACACATAAATTCCTGTTTTCTTACATTTATTTTTGAAGTTATATGAACTTTATTGATTCTACTTCCAAATAGCTGTTGGTGAATGCTAAGTATGGGTGGAGTGGCCATTCATTTTGGAACACAAGTATAACTATAACATAAACAACGGGATTGATCATTGTTCCTTTGAGTGATTAGGACATTGCTTTTTGATACATTACATCTGAATTTTGCTTTTGTGTGTACCTAAACTGGTTTCTAGCATTTGCTTTTGGAGTTTGGCAGCAGACTCTTGAGTTCAGGAAGCCTTTCCGTCAATTTTCTTAATGGCGTCTCTACTCAGGCGCTACATCAAAATGATTCTTAAAATGAGGGGCCTGATTTGGAACGTTTTGGAATGTAGGGCCCACTTTCAAATCATCCCTAAAATTAAGAGTACCTAAGCATATTTTACCAGTGAAATGTTGCGGGGAAAAACAAGTGGGTAGACAGAGAAATATCCTATATTCACATCTGAGTTCAAATCTTCTGAGCAACCTAGGACCGCACAAGCAACATAATAACTGTGCACCTTTGTCACGAAGGATTGCAGAAAAGGAACAGCACAAGTACATAAGTTTAACTACGATTGCACTATAGGCTTATAAAACGAATCACCAAACTCATTGCACCTGCAATTGGTGCAGGAATGACAATAACGTATCACAGTTTATCAATCAGCTGATTCATTGAGCAAAAATAACGTAGTGACGCAAGCTAGATAGAATTGATGCAAAATAATTCATTGAACCAACAATTAAGACCTAATCTACTGCGACTTCCGATGAGTCTACTAAAAGAAACTCTCTTACACTAGTTCGCATCAATTAATTAGCAAGAGTGCAGCACATAGTAATCGCCAGCCATCAATGATACAAGTCTTTAACAGCCTACCACAAAAAAAAAAAAATTGAACATCAACCGCATGTCAAAGAAAACCCCAACAATCCAGAATATGCGACAAGAATTCAAACGTAAAACAAGGCCGCACTTGCCAAGAAACAGCACCTAATCAGGCAGAATGCAATATTTGTCATCCATCCAATTCTGGATTCCATATTTAAAGAAGGAAACGACAAGAATCAAGAAACTTATCCAAGATAGGAGAAACTGCGTGAGAAGTGAAAACCTTAGTAGAAAACAATACCTGCTCGCTCATGGGAATAGCGAAGCGGCAATCGCAGCTCCGGCTGCTCATAACACAATGGACCCTCCACCTTCCACGAACAGAAACAATAGCCGTATCGAGGAAGCAGTCGACCTCGACCCCGATCTCCTTCGTCTGCAGTGGGATGAGGGCGGGGGGATCGCATCGGCCGTATACATGGGGCTGATAGCTGGGGATATCAGGGTTGTCGACGATCGCAGGATCATAGATCACAGCGTAAGCCGTCGGCGCTGTGGGGAGCAACCCGGGGCGCGCCGCCCGGTCCATAGCGTCGACAGGCCGCGGGGGTGCGTGGCGTTGTAGGTCCTTGCTCCCATAGACGCGCTTCTCCAGCTTTAGGCCGTCCTCCACGGCCCGCGCGAACTCCTCCTCGTCCATGAGCGGCGACGAAGGTGCCGGGCCCTAGAGAGAGAGAGAGAGAGATTGGGGAAGAGAGAGAGAGACTGGGGAAGAGAGAGAGAGAGAGAGAGAGGAGCGAGGAATGCGAAGGAGAGAGAGAGAGAGAGACAAAGGAGCGAGGAATGCGAAGGAGAGAGAGAGAGAGAGACAAAGGAGCGAGGAATGCGAAGGAGAGAAGGAATACGAATCGCTTTTCGAAGGGGAGGCCTCGCATATGCCTAAAGTAGTTAAAACGATGGTTCGATTGCGCGGAGGTGAGAATAACAATGGCTGTCTTCAATTTAATTTGTGAGGGTTAGAATAAGCGAGCTGTGACCCTCGTCTGGGAATGCGTGGAGGAGGAGGAGGAGGCTAGGCGCCTTTGATCCGCTCCCCGCTCGATTCCCTTCCGATTCTTAAATCGATTCCCATAATTTCTCACTTAAAACCTCAAAAGGTAGAGAGCTAAAAACATTCAGGACTATATCTTTAAGGACAATTTTAAAACCGGCAACACCTGAATTATCTGAAATTGCATTTTCTCAAACTATTTTTCGTATTTCGGATCCAATTTCGACCCGATTCTCCAAGCGTTTCCCACAGCGCTTTAGTGACCGTTGCGTGTCTGAGACTGGGGACGCGGTGACTCGTGGAGGCGAGGATCTCGACGTCCTCGGCCGGCGTAGGCACGCTACTCCGGCGACGCGGGTCCGCGGAGAAGCACAGACAGGTAGCTTCTAGTTGACGCCCTTGACGGTTTTGCCCTTGTCGGCGCGCCCGGTTTATGAGGGCAAATTGGTAAATTTGTCCTTACTAGCCGTTAACATCAGCAGACTACGACCCATGGATTTTGATCCACGTGGCATCCAATGAGCCATGCAATTTATATAGACATAGGTTTGATTAATGTCCCACTATAATTTGAATATTTGATGAATCAATGATTGCTGTTTAACTCGCCCGCTCTCCACATGTGGAGAAATTATTGGGTGGGAGCTTGGCACCACGTCGGACGGTGCCAAGCTCCATTCAAAGTCCGACACATCAGCGACATAAAAGGTGGAATGATAAAGCCAAGCGAGCGTTCCTTTCCGGAAACGGGTTCGTGGGTTCGTGCTTGTTGGAAACGAGATGGCAGCGTAAAAAATTGGCGCCAGTTTGAAAATTTGGGTCCAAATTGGAATTCAGAGAGAGAAATAATCGAGAGAGAGAGAAATCAAAGCAGACATCTCCACCGATTCCTCTCCCACCTTTCTCTTTTCTATTTTTTCTCCTTTTCTTCTGAAAATTTGGGGACAATGCAGGATCTATCATCCAGGTTCTTTAGCGGCAGTTTGTGTCGATCTTCTCCGAATTTGCAAGATTAAAAGAGTGTCATGCTCGTGATATCCGTGGGTATCCTTTGACAGAGAGAAAAGAGGTATAATTTGGTGCATATAAGCTGTTCGATAAGAGGTATAATTTGTTGCATATAAGCTGTTCGATAAGAGGTGAGAGTGAGACATATCAGTTTACAATCCCATTAGAGTTGTTCTCTCAGTTGTTTCTCTTATTTTCTTGAGTGTAATTGTAAATCCTAAGCTGTCATGATTCGGATTGGAGACATGATTTTTGTTGTGCTAAATCTTAAGTTATAGCTGTGGCTATTCTTCTGCTCAAACTGCAGCTATGTGGCGTTCGTGGTGGCGACAATGCAGCCACTCAGGCAGTCTTTTGGCAACCCAAGAAAGGCCTTTCATTCACATTAGCTTTTGAATTAGAGAGAGAAAGAAACGCAGCAATCATGCTTGCCAGGATATTTGCTTTTGATTGCAATGTAAGTACTCTTCTCATGCTTTATTGATCGATTCCAAGATTGTTGATCCAGGGCGAAATATGGATTCCTTGTTGACAAACTTTGTTTAAGGCTTTATCTTTTGGTGTTTCCCATTATCTGGTCAACTATATGTTCCCTGATGACGTATATTATTGTGCTTACCGTCAGATTATGCTAGCTGGACCAAATGACAGGGCTTCGGTGGGAACTTGATACATGTTTTTGTCATGTAAAGTATTAATGAATGCATATTTGCGTGAATGAAACAAGAGTAGATTGTGTTATAGGTAAGCTCTCTCTTTTATCTGATTGCTCTCAAACATCAAGGCATTCTTTTTATTTGCTTTGATATCTAGTTGTAATGAATTCTCTGTATTCTATATGATTTGTCCCTTTTAGAGGCTTAAACATCAAATTTACAAAATGGCGAATGTATACCAACTGCCCCGTGTATGAGATTTCGATTGAATTAATTTAGTCTTAAATTAGATTATTTTGATTTTTTTAAGTTTCTTCTTTGTTTTGGACTCTCCTAATTTCATTTAGGATTCTTTTTTTATATCTATTTATATTCGTTTGCAGCCTAGGAAAGACGATCTATTGTTATTGCTTATGAGATATTATTGAAACCTTGGAATTGAATGTTTTTGAATATTAGATGCTTATCTAATGTCATATGTGTAAATGTTTCGAGAGTTTAAGATATTTTTATTCAATTTTATTCTTAATTTTAATTAGTTGAGTCTATTACTTTAACTGGGTAGTGCATGGGCATGTGCCCAACCTTATTACAGTTGGCAACAAGGCGATTTCGAGACAGGTTAATCTAATTTTGGACCGCTTCACTTTGTTTGTGCTTGCAGACCATTACAAACACCATGCTAAATACAAGGCGGCTGTAGTTGAGTTGCTTGCCAAGTTAGTTACAATTTATTTGCAAAAAAGGCAGTCAGTTGGGACAAGTGATTCTTGCAACAAGATCCCCTCACCGACATGGTCCCTTTAATCCCATCAAATGCATTAGGTACTCGAGGTTGTAGAACTTGGATGTAATTGAGAGCATCAGATTCGTGAAGTTCTAGGGCTACAAATGGCTTGTAAACATGGTCTGTTAGTTCTTAGAGGCCTGAGAAAACAGTTGATAGGCAGAGTAATAAAGTGATGTGTTATATGTTGTGAAGTTTTAGCGTTCTTTTCTTGTATGGAAGTATTGAAAGTGTATAGGCAGATGTATGAGGCTCATATATCGTACTGCCTTCTAGGGTGTGCTCTGCTTTTGGTCTCATTATTGTGGAAAAATGTCCAGCGAAACTGGCTTTATATTAAATGCTCTACTATGTTACTGTCTTGAATTGCTTTCTGACACTTGTGATCAGATTAAAATAACAGTCAGCTTGATTTTTTTAAGCTCCAGTTAGCTATTTAAATGAGCTGAACATCTAATCACTATGATTCAGGCCTAATGCAGTTCCTGAGCTTAAAGAAATTGAAGCAAATGTAAGGAAAATGAGTTTTTGGAAATTCTTTATGATGCAATGGGTGACTTAAAACAGAAAACAAGAGCCACTTCTTGTTACAAATTGAATTTGGTTGGGCCTGCTGCTGCTGGATAGGAAGGTTGCTGGAGCAACTATAGAAGCTTGAAGATAGAATGAGGGCAGGAAAAAAGAGCATAGAGAAATAAAAGAGAACAAAGGAGAAGACAGAAAAGAATAACTTTTTTCTTCTTAGTTTGTACTCACGATTACAAGCTATAAATAAAGACAGATCTTCAACCAACTAGAACTCTTTATACAATTTTTTCTAGTTAGACTTCTACTAACCTTTCCTAATGAACTGCAATTCCTAAGAAGAGTAAACAAACTCTCGTGCAATCAACTAAAAAGCCCAGACAACCAAGAAGACTCCAGCTTCCAAACTTGACTCAACCTACTTCCGGACTGCTGCCAATCCTTGTGACTGCACTACTACTCTCCTAAAACTGCTGCATAATTGGTTGCAGAAATTGCTGCTGAACTCCCAGCCCTGCTTTTCCTTTGTCTTTTGCTGTCCCAAGCATTTATTCTCCCAAAACAAAGCCTGCATGACCTTCATCTCAATACTCAAGAAAATAAGAGAAACAACCGAGAAAACAACTCTAATGGGATTGTAAACTGATATGTCCCACTCTCACCTCTTATCGAACAGTTTATATGCACCAAATTATAACTCTTTTCTCTCCGTCGAAGGATACCCACGGATATCGCGAGCATGGCACACCCTTAATCTTGCGAATCCGGAGAAGCTCGACACAAACAGGCGCTAAAGAACCTGGATGATAGATCCTGCGTTGTCCCCAAATTTTCAGAAGAAAAGGAGAAAAAATGGAAAAGAGAAAGGTGGGAGAGGAATCGGTGGAGATCTCTACTTTGATTGCTCTCTCTCGCTCTCAATTATTTCTCTCTCTGAATTCCAATTTGGACCCAAATTTTCAAAATGGCGCCTTTTTTTTACGCTGCCATCTCGTTTCCAACAAGCACGAGCCCACGTACCCGTTTCCAGAAAGCAACGCTCCTCTTAGTATATGTCACCACGTGTCGAACTTTGAATGGAGCTTGGCACCGTCCGACGTGGTGCCAAGCTCCCACCCAATAATTCCTCCCACATGTGATGAGTCTGATGAGTCAGACTGCATGTTTTATGTTTTGTGCCATCGTTTCTCTTGTCATTAATTTATTATAATTTTTATATGAGACTATGATTATAAGTGAAACTTTTCTTGTCCTACATGATGGGAGAATATCATAGATGAAGCTTATGTGACGCCTATGCGGCATGATAATCCTAGATTGATGGAGGCTTAGTGTGAGGGAGTTATTGAATGATTATTTGATTAGGGTTGATGATTACCCTATCATGTGACATGAGGCACAACTAGTTATATATACACAAGGAAGGGAAACAACAAACATTATTGTATGGGTTCGGCTCCAATTCCAAAGGGTTATGCGATGCTATCAAACTACCATTAAGATACGAATATTTGATCCATCATGATAACAGTCTAATAATGGACCTATTGTTTTTAAATATGATATGGATTATGGAATGATAAATTACCTTAATATGGACTTATAGGCAATTATACCTAAATAATTAATAGATATTGATGTCGAAATTTGAAAAACTAATATTATATTTATTTTATTTCAGCTACAGCTTTGGATCTTTTTATATTGGTCAAAAATCCTTACTTATGAATTAGGATTCCCTACGTATTAAAAAGATTTCATATGCAAAAAGCCCATCTCTTAACAAAAACAGGAATATTAGAAATAAATTGGATTTGATATACATTTTTTTCTCCAAAATTTGCTTTATCGTGCTTTCTAACCTAACTATTTTTATTCGTTAAAAGGCCAGATAAGCACGGCCCGACCTAAGGCCCGTCTAGACTCTGGCCATACGCTGTTCCCACTAATGGGCTGGACTCATCCAAGGCCCCATCCCGGCTGGCTCCAGCGGCGTCGTGAACGGCGATGCCAGCGCCCGTACAGTGCGGGCATATTGATCTGTGCGGAGTCCGCAGAGCTTTTCTTGGAGCCGAGGCTAAACCTCTTCTTCTCAACCAGTCCTCCCGGGTTGCGATCTCTCTGTTCAACCTTAGTCCCAATCCAAGCTCTCATCGAAACCCGCCATGAGCCGTGGTACGGGAGCTGGCTACGATCGCCACATCACCATCTTCTCTCCCGAGGGCCGCCTCTACCAAGTTGGTAAGCCCTAGGGTTCTATTCCAGCACCGATTCGCTTCGAAATCGTTGTCGATCCTAGGGTTTTGGTTCGTATGCTTTATATGTACTGTGGTTGGAACAGAGTACGCGTTTAAGGCCGTGAAGGCCTCGGGGATCACGTCGATCGGAGTCCGCGGGAAGGATTCTGTGTGTGTTGTCACCCAAAAGAAGGTCCCGGTGAGTATGTTCGGTAAATTGCATCTCATTGTCGGACTTTGACGTTTATAGTCTCGTATTATTGGGGTTATTTGGTCCTGTAGGACAAGCTTCTGGATCAAACGAGCGTTTCGCATCTCTTTCCCATAACGAAATATCTTGGACTGTTAGCAACCGGGATGACAGGTATAGATTTGAGCAAAGTTATCGTCTTTTTGTTTAGATGCAGATGGGAATTTGAAGAAACATGCATCAAGTCTCTTTGTCTTCTTGAGTTTATGCTAAAAAATCATGCTTTCTTGATTTTGAATCTCCGCTGGAAAATTTCTTCAGTAATCCCTATTGGTACGTGGTATCATTGCTTCAGCGTATTGCAGTCCTTGTTTAATATACAAAATCGTCCCTTACTGTTCGAAAATAACGTGTTTTTAAATCTCATTTGTTCTATTGAGCTACGATGGAATGTCTATATTCAATAGAGTTATTTATTACGAATGTTCTTAATGGGTGTAAATAAAACATTTTATATTCCAGTTCTGTTAACATCTTGATTGTTTTGGATATATAGCCGATGCAAAGTCCTTGGTGTCTCAAGCACGGAATGAAGCAGCTGAGTTTCGTTTTAAGTGGGGATATGAGATGCCTGTGGATGTATTGGCCAGATGGTATGGTGATTTGTTTATATTTCCAAATTCATTCTCCATCTAAGTTGAAACAGGAATCAATTGTATGTCTATAATGCCAGCTCCAGTCCATTTCAATGCTGTCTTTGATTTCAAGCTATACAAATCCTTGCTTCCTGGTGCTCTGATATATGGCATGTGATAGGACAACTTCAGGTGTTCTGGAGGGAATTCCAAGCTTGATCATTTTTAGGAGTTGACTTAAACTATGCTTATATCTGCAGGATAGCAGACAAATCACAGGTGTATACCCAGCATGCCTACATGAGACCTCTTGGAGTAGGTTTGTGTCACTAAAAGACGTCTTTTTCTCATCGACTGCATTATAAATCCATTGTGAATCTTGATCTTTTTATCCAAGCCTTTTCTTTATTTCTGATTTGTTCTCATCATGTTTCTTTTGTTTTCTTCTCTTACCTAATGTTCCCCTATATGCGGATCATGAAGCTGCAATGGTCTTGGGTATCGATGAAGAAACTGGACCTCTACTTTTCAAATGCGACCCAGCTGGTCACTATTTTGGTCACAAGGTATTTGAGATTGATGATCTGTGTTTTGCTTCCCATTTATTTTGCTGCAGTTATTCAAGGAAGTATCTGATTGCAGGAAACATCAAACCTGTGGTCTAAATATATCATTGGAACGGAAGTTATTGTCTTTGTTGACATGAATTGATTATTGTCATTTTGAAGTTCATTTCCTTTAGGAAACTTTGTTGTGGCCATGTCCATGATATCATGATAATTGCAACTATAGTTTTGATGTGCGTATATATTACCCTTATTATGGCAAATTGAGGTCCAAGATATGAAATGCAACAAGCATATATGAATACTCATACGAACATCAATTTTATTTTTGATCCATATTGGCAAACAATAAAAGCGGGGAACTTCTTTTGACCCTTCCACTTCTTGCAATCAAACATGCCCTAAAGGGAAGATAAAGTTACATGACCTCAACATTGGAGCTAAATGTCACCACGAGCTATTTTTGAGTCTTGCATGTGTGGGTAGAATGAATGCTACAGGGAAGGCTAGCTTGCCATAATGTTTTATGGTAGATCATATATTTTAGTGAATTCTTTCCTGCCATCTGCAAGTATAACTTCACTTCTTTTTTGCTAGAGAGTCTTTGAAGAATATGTTTAGGATGAATTTTCTTACGATGCTAATTTGTCTTGTAAGTTTTATCACGAATTTCAGTAAATTGTTTCCAGTTTCTGCAAGTACTACTCTGCCTTGCTGGAAACTCTCTTGAAAAATTTGTTTAGGATTTGATTTTCTTACTATGCTATCTAGACCATTAGACATATATTTGAAAATAGACATTCAGAGCTAGGTTTGCTAGATATTGAACTCAAATCTGTTGAAGATTGCATAGCCTGAAAATTATGATCAACCATAGGGACCTAAATGTTTTATTTTAAGACCAAGTATCGGGCCCAACTTTTTGAAGTGTATGCTGCAGTTGATGAAATAGCTTTACCCATATGTCTTACATGAGTTTGGTTTCCAGGCTACAAGTGCTGGCCTTAAAGAGCAAGAAGCAATCAATTTCTTGGAGAAGAAAATGAAGAATGATCCTGGATTCTCATATGAGGAGACCGTGCAGGTAAAATATAAAATATAAAATGACGACGGCATGCTTTATTGACTTGATCCATTCGATTTAGGTCTAAATGATGATCTCCATCAATATCTGCAAACATCCATTCTCGGGAAGAACACCTTTCCCTTCAAAGTTGCTGCCCTGTCTTTTCCTGAATGGGTCTGGGGAAAGAAATATTTATGATCTATATCGTATTCCATTATACACAGTAAAGACTTTGTTTTCATTCGTTTTTTTCCCTTTAGAGTGGGGCATTTTAGGGATTTTAACATTTTCTTTTGACTTCATAAGCTTTTTCCGACATGTGGAAATCGTCAATGGTATATCTACTTCTCCACGAGACTCCCAGCAAAACACTGTTTCTCATTAGTGATCTTTTCGCCTTTTATTTTCTCCTGAGGTCCTTTTCTTCTGGAATGTGTCTTTCACACCTTCTATTGGGTCATTTTATACCTATGTAACCAAAATATCGTAGAAACTGCATCTCCTATAAGCTTTTTTTTTTTTATGAGATGAACCCAAAGGTTGTATCACCTATAAGCTGCTCGTCATATTTCTACATGATTGACTGACTATATGCCACCTAATGTAAGCTTCATTGCTGTATTTTTTGTAGACTGCGATATCCGCGTTGCAATCAGTATTGCAGGAGGATTTCAAGGCCACTGAGATTGAGGTAGCACTTCTCTCATTTATAAGGTTTCGTCTCATAAGTGGGCTAATATAGTTTCAGGGAGGGTCAAATATAGTTATATGCAGGCCCCCATCTCTACTTGTGACACTTCATCTATCGAAGTTTGTACATCTTTTCCATCTCTGTAGATGACAAGTTTGGCAATTTTTCGAATATTATTTGTGAAGATTCCAGCTCTCCTTTTTAGATACTTATATTATGAGTAAATGCTGCTCGCAATTCAGTTTACGACATGCTAACCCGGTTGCATTGGTAGGTGGGAGTTGTGAGGAAAGAAGATCCGGTTTTCAAAGTGCTAACCACAGAGGAGATTGATGAGCACCTAACAGCAATAAGCGAACACGACTGAGGATGCAGGAACTTCAACTTGTCGCTACCAAATTCAACCTCCAGAGAGTTTGGAAGGCCATTTTAATTTCCGCTTTCAAGTTGATCGAATTGTGCTTGAGCTGACAGATACTATGTGCGTCTGATCGTTTTGTGTCCTCAAAAAATTTAATTTTCGAGTACAATTATTGCATCCATACAAGAACTCCGAACTATCTTTTGCATGTGTTATGATTTCTCTTAATCTAATCATCATTCGCAATTAATTTTAGTGGTTGCATATAAAGTTTACTGACTGACGTCAAGAAAATAGACTATGGATATTGAGACCTGCTGAGATTTTTGTCCATGAATCTCTCCGAGTAAAAAATAAAATGATGGTGGTACGTGAAATAAGAATAAAATAATAATTATTATTTTTAATGTTTAAATATAGAAATAGATATAAGCCCTCTTAACCTCATGCCAAACAGGACAGGGCTTAAAGCATGGGTCATAACTCATAAGTAGCATTCGACTCGCTGCACGATTACATTCTCATACAGCATGGGTCATAACTCATAAGTCTATGCTTATTATGCTGCTCATGGGTTAATAAGGGGTAATCTCCCTACGAAATTGGTTTCCAGGCTGCCCAGGTACAAGTATCCTCCAGACTCGAAGGCTGAGGTAACAAAGGTCATCACCTTAGCATCGACATCGTCGAGCACCCTTGTTATCATCCCATCAGCTCCCACATTGATGACCATGGGATAGCTTCTTCTGGGTTTGATCATCTCAACGAGCTTGGGGAACGCAGCGATGACGAGCTTGGCCAGGCTCGAGCCATAGATAACATCAAGCCACTTTGATCTCAGCTGAAACCCACCCCACATTGGCATCACTATAAGTAAAAGATTGGAGATAAAAGAAGCTTATTAGGATGTGAAAGACCTGAATAGTGGCTATCCAGAAAGACCCATCTGGTGCTAGATTGATGTTATCTGGTCCTGCTGGGAGGTTATCAATGAACACCTCTGTTTCCCCTCTCCTCTGTCCCTCGAGCCAATGTTTCAAACACCGGAATCTGACCAAATAACATGAGACAGCTTTTGACATTGGACTCAATTCATATATTTCAAGGTGTCAACTTGTTCGTTGCATACACCAACATGCAAGCTGAGATCAAACTTTGGTGGAAAAAAATAGCTACATCATACCATACCTACCTCGAAGTTTCACAGACCACCAAGAAGTCCTGGCCGGAAGACAGAGCCACTCCGTTGGGGAAGTACATGTCCGGGATCACGACGGAGGTCTTCCTGTTCGACGGATCGTATTTGAGGAGCCGGCCATTAGGCCGAGCTTCGAGGAGGTCCAGAAACCAGTCATGGAGTCCAAACCTCGAGCTGGCATCGCTGAAGTATGCACTCCCATCCGACGCCTCGATTACATCGTCTGCGAGCCTTTGAATCATCAAAAAAAAAAAAAAAAAAAAAAATGTTTAAACCATCCATCACCCTGAGTTTTCCCGGCTCAAGGCGGAAGATAAAAACATGGCCCTGCGACCTTCTAAAATATATAAATTTTTTTCACTTCAAAAACAAACTTTAAGAGAAACATATATTATTGAAAAAAGTATAGCATTGTAATTCATCAAATAGAAAAACCATTTTATCACGGCAAATATAATATAGCAATCTCAATACAGTTTAACAAAATAGTATACTAAATTCAAATGAAAATAAAAAACTTATAAAAACCAAATCTTTTACTACTGAAAAACCACCCTCTTTGTAGTATTGGCAACAAAAGTTCCAACCAAACTTGTGTAGTCAAGTTTGTCAATCAATTCATTTTCAATCGATAAAATAGCTAAATTGTTCAACCTTTCCTGTGACATGGTTGATCGAAGATAATATTTTATCAACTTTAGTTTTGAGAAACTTCTCTTGGCAGAGCCGAGGACTTACTATATATCAGATAAGACTGCTTCAGAAATTATTATTTTTTAACACTCCAATTCTCCCTGTTTATATAAGAACCAAAAAGTGAAACAGAAGCATATAATCTGCAATGGGTGCTAAATAAACCCTTGCTCTCAACATCGCATCATTGTGGAAACAAAACTCAATTTATACTGATAATAAAGACAAAAAGAAATTGAACAAAAAAAGATGTCACAACATATGGAGTACTTCATCGCACGTCAGAGTAAGAAATTCCAAAATAAATTCGAGTTGAAACTAGAAACAACACGGTGCAAAGAAATTCATATGCTAATAACTCAATTTTAAAACGCAATCAAAGAACAAGATGAGTAAATGGAATGAGTATGCCGTAGGAGATGAACAATTCTGGGGGTCCAGAAATTTTTTCCCTAAGTTATTATATATATATATTAAGAAAAAAAATTTTGAGCCCCCAAGAATTGGGGGCCCAAGGCACAGGCCTTCTGGGCCTTGCCTCAGGGCCGGCCCTGCCATCCATAAGATATAAATAGATAGAAGACAAATTTTGTCAAATAGACTCCAATATTTTTTTTTTACACTTTAGGACTCCTATTATTTTTTACATAATAGAACCCTCATACACGTAAGAAACATGTGTATAACCTGATACGCGTATAATTCTTGATTATACATATATCATGGGTACACATATAATTATTGTTTATACGCGTATTAGTTTATACACGTGTTCCTTATGTGTATGAGGTCATATTATATAAAAAAAATATGAGATGGTAAATACCATGAGTCGTATTTAGCAGTAAATCCGATAGACCTCACTGGTCTTTAGACTGTACCAATAATATATAGAATGTTGCTTTACCTTATGATGGTGCCATCCGCTTGAGACGTAAGAATGTTGACCCCTTTTTCGCTTGCCTTCAATAACCCCTATAAAACGATATTCTTTCATTAATTAGAAAGGGAGATACAAAACTGATGCTTTTTTTTATTCTTTTTTTGAAGTAATAGTTTATGGTCCTGCAATCGGTTACTCCCATTTATAGAGATGTCAAACAGTATTTGAGCATATGTTTTAGTTACAAAACAAAAAATTTCTTGTAGAGACCTTTTTTTTTTTATACAGTTGAGCCAAAGCTCGATATCGCCCGAGCGATTACAGGTAAAAATTCATTAAAGACTAAAAAGTGGACAATTTCTATGTTAGTATTTTCAAATCTTTTTAGAATACTCTATCAAATTAATAACATAAGGAGCGTAACGAACCCAAGACCTCTGTTATAATATCATATTAACTATTCAACTTAAAAGCATTCATTTTTTATATAGCATGCATAGCTAGCTTGTGTTCTTTTTTATTTATTTTCAATCTAGAATTAGAGCACGATTTGAGCTGGAAATGCATACCTCGTCTTTGATTCTTTTTATATTCGTTATTTTGAATACGAATTTGGCTTGTCCGATTTAAGTAAGCGAGCTAATTGATTTTTTTCTCTTCCAATTAATTGAGTCGTTAATCTCAACTTCTTTTCTCGACAACTACAGTAACAACCCCAGCTAAATTCACGTGGACATATATTATTAGTAGTTTAATATCTAAATGATCAGTTTTCAGTTACCTTATCTACGTCACAGACGAGCAGATGTCCATCATCTTTAGATACAGCTAAACCCAGAAGAGCTGATCCTCCAAGGAAAGCCCAGTCCTCCCATGACCCATCAGGGTGCATCCTCTTTATCCAGCCATCCCTGGTGGCGGTGTACAGCGTCCCCTTTCCATCCACCACCACATCCTCTGGACCCTGGAGCTTGCCTTCTCCCAATCTCTCCAACCCCTGCACTATATAAAGTTGATAACTAAAATCAAAATCTCCTGATCAACAACACTAGTACTACTTTCTAAGGTTAATTAGAGGAGACCTGCAAGGCGTTGTTGGAGGTGAAGTTAATGAGGAGGTTGGAAGAAGGGAGAGGGAGAGGGAGAGGAGAGATGGGGGAGTGGAGGGCTACGTGAAGGGCAAGAGCAACTAGAGAAGCGAGCAAAGCTCCCCATAGGAAGGAGGACTGCAGGGCCATCTTTTGCTGCTGCTAGCTAGCTACACCCTCTTGCTGTAACTATCTTTAGGCCCCCCTCCTTATGGTATGGCGGTCCTTTTTATTCTGGAAACAGAGCGAGTCTCATGAGTCATGACCACAAAAACGTGTTGTAGATATTTATTCGATGGACAATGTCTCTGTCACATCAAAACTCTAACGTAGAATTCTACACGATAGAGTGACTTTTCGAGTACCAAAAGCAAAGCCAATCGAACACGTGACTTTTCCTCTCTGAGCTGAGCTCGCGAGTCAGTTCTGCACCCCCATAGTAACAATCAACAGAGTAGGTATGGGTCCTGCAGCTGAATCCATAGTCTTCAATTTCCAAGAAATCTAGGCGGGCTCCTCTGAGGAGGATGGGTGTCATGTTTTGTATCGGTTGATGTAAACTACTAGCCTTCGGGTTCAATTGATAATAATAACAAAGATTTTCCAAGAAATCTAAAGAAAGTTATCTCCTCTTATATCCAATGACAACCCACAATTTTTTTCTTCTAATATATAGATTGCATGCCCACCAAATAACCAGGCTTGGTTTATCAACCCGTCGTCAGTTAAAAAAAAATGGCCGCCGCAAGAAGAGTTTGCAATAGCCTTCTCTGTTGCTGAGAACTCTTTATAGAAATAAGATCAATTTCACAGGACTGGTTTATCAAGAAGTGTATTAATACGCTTTCGTCCACAATGCCAATCATGCTACCCTTCAAAACAAAAAAAAAAAAATAATTGATACAAAAGAAACGTTAAACCATCTTCAGCAAACTCGAAAATGGCATGTTAGTAGACCGACCCAAGCAAGAAAAAAACACCATCACCACTACGATAGGTCCGTAACAGTTATCAGGCTGTGAAACCAAAGAACTATACTTACCTGACAAAACATTGGAAGCCAGATTAGAGAAGCCGAAGAACCATACGACGAGACGACACGATCGGTGAAAGAAGGCCAGCGGAATTCCACTGGAAAAACTGAACGTAAGTGAAGTAAATGCCATCAAGGTTGGTTGCATAATATTACACTTGTTTGGTCGTCAGGATTTCTAGACTCTTCCCTATCTATCCCTTCCTCCCATATACAAAAAAGGTACAAGATTTGGACTATCTGATCTGAATTCTCTTTTTTCTTTTCCCTTTTTCCCCCCCTGCTATACCTTACAGATGTCAATATATCACAGCACGGAGCAGCCCTGGCTGGGGTTGGGTGTAGTGAAGACCTTCTTCCAACAGGTACTGCTCGACAGCGACCGGCAACCTTGCAGGAGTTCGAGAGCCCTTGGTGTGGTGGCCAGTCCCCACACAGATCATGACCTGCAGACGCTGCCCACTGGACCTGGCAGAACTCCTTAGGATCCTCAGCTCATGCTTCAAGACATGTATGGCTTCACTTACATGAAGACCATGCAAGTCGATGATACGATCTTGACCCCGGCTATAGGCCTGGACATCTGGAGAAACTGGATTCCTGAATCATAGGAACACATACAAATGATTTCAAGCTAGCAACCCCAAAAGAAGCTCATAGAGATCATAAATTTGGACAGCTAGATGCAAATCCTCGAAAATTTATCGAGCATCAAATCGAAATGAAGTGTTAAGTAGGATAGTGCCAAATGGGATTGCTCATTCAGAATCCTAGTTATGAAATGGAACACCCCTACCACAATAGTCAGTCATAGCGAAGTTAAAAATCCTAAGTAATATTCTCCAGTATTGATTTATCTGTTATAAAGCCTTTCAAATATACTAGAACCATTAACTATTCGAAGTGCTGCTACAGTTGCCGCAAAAGAATTCGGAAAACTTCTCTTTTATCTCTCTGAATCATTTACATCAGCACTAGAGGCGGAAAAATCCTAATCCATCACCTACATAATCCTTCATGTGTACGATTCCTTAACTATTCCTGACAAAAAGCTTTGTAAGCTAAAAAGTGTATCCGCAACAAAAACAGGCTTAATATTTAATGGGTCGAGTGACTACTAAATATGTTGACAATAAGAAATTGTTCTAGCGTACAAATTTGCAAATGTATCATATATATTTCAAAACAAATTCAATTACCAACCTCTGACGATATATGGCTTCTCTGGCTTTCCCATGAGCTGCTTTCATTTGCATGTTGTACAGTTGCCCCTTCACACTGAGTTCCTTTGCTAAAGCCTTGTTGCCTATTAGATAGGCTTGTCTAGCCTGCAAACAATCAATATGTATGACATTGCACGCCACGCAGCTAATACCCATACTTCCAGGAAATAGGGAAGTACAAGCAAAACAGCTATCCTATACAAAAATCAAGGGTTAATATCATAAACCCCCTGAAAAGATACATAATATCACAAAACCCCGCAAACTTCTGACCATATCACAGAACTCCTAAAAACATAGAATTATTTCATATAACCACTTCTGTCCAATTAAGAACTTAACCATGGTAAAAATACAAGATTAAGTTGTTAATGACTAATATGCCCTTGGACATCAGGACCGAAGTTTTAAGAATTACATGAATATATCGGTTACAGCTAGTAATTTGGTCTATGTATTCACATTAAATTAACCTCAGGTTGGTTTTTTAATATAATCCTATGTTTTCAGGGGGTTACACGATACTGTTAGAAATGTAGGGGCTTTTCAGATATTAATACCTTTTCAGGGGATTTTATGATATTAACCCAAATTTAAACTCTGAACTACTGAAATCAGCAGAATTCTGAGCACTGCTGTATACTGCATGTGTGTGCATGAACAAGAAGGTTGAAGACCAAGCCACATCAATCATCTGTTATCTACTTCCAGAAAAATTCAAAGACAGCAACCACGGAAATCAAGTTGTATATGAACTAAACATGCTATTTTTTCCAACATAAATATAACTTAAGTCCATCGGATCAACAGACTGTTCATATCATGGATTACATACTTCTCTTAACAAAATGAAATTCTGTTGATAGTACTGTGAGAAAGTGTATGATTCCAATCAGATGTTTAATGCATAACTTCACATCAAGATTTCACATCCAACATGGAAATATCGAACTACCTTTGAACTTAAATCTTTCAAGCATGCAACCAATTGCTAGAAGCCTATAAGAAATAGAAGGTAAACATTAGTATAACTAGCACAAAGACAAGTGACAATACACAAGACATCACTTTGACTGGTCCGAACCCTGTGTTACTGTTGGCTCTATGCATACCAATTTCTTTGACGTAAAGGAAAAGCCTCCAACTAGCCATTTACTCTCAATACAGAACCTAGCCTTTTCAGCCACTGCCTCTTCCTTTCAAGTTACTCAGAGTCCCCACTTGTAGGGGACATCATCATTTTCAGCCTCATTGCATCTTTCTAATACATCTCAGACTGTTTTCCTGATTTTGGAATCCAACAATGCGCTTAACGTTACTCTATCCCGCGTAATCTGTCTTCCAAACCCTCCATGACATTTCTTGCTAGCTACTGCACTTCAGCACCCAGCTTATGATTGCCAGTCATCATTGACCAATTAGAACAATCTCTACATCCCTATATTAACATGATAGCAAACAGAATAATAAAGAAATGTCTCAGCATCAATCAGTTCTAGTTGGCCAACCAGTCGACAATATATGCACCAAATAAATGCTTTTTTGTGCCAGTAGGTGCTTTCTCACAGAAGCATGCAGAGAAAGAACATAAATGAGTTCATGTCTACCTGCTCAAAGCATGCGTTCCGAAGACGTGCATAATCACGAGCTTCCTCCCTTACTTCTGAATACATGTTCGCTGGTATCTCAAAATAGCAGTTCAAATAAACATATGACATAAAAAACCATATTGGATGAATGTAAACAAATTGTCAAACGGGTACAGAGATAAAACTCGAGAACATTACCCACAGCTTCTCCAGTCTCCAGCCAAACTGGAGCTGCATGACCTGAAGCTGTACTTCGCAGTTTATCTCCATGAACCAATTTTTCCAACTTTCCATAGCCATTATATTGGCTGGCTAGCAGCTGAGAACTTCTACTCGAGCCAATATTACCATCAGTGGAACCATTTTTTTCAAACTTCCAATGGCCAGTGTCTTGGGGTGCAAGTTTTCGGACAGCTGAAGCAAAGTCTGTTGCTCCTTTAAATGAAGTAGAAGACCTATAGATATGTGAAGTTTGTTGCTGATCATCTCCACTGTACTTTGACAGCCCATTGTGAGCATCTGTTGCAGAAAGTGCAGGGAAATCTGAGACACAAAGATTTGGAGCAGAATGGGCCTTGGAATTAACATTCTGACAGAAACCGGCATCAACCTGAAGCTGCAAGAAAATAGGAGCATTACTTAAAGCCAGTAACCAATATATTCAGCAACCTATCCAATACTGGCAAAATGGCCAACAGAAGAAACTCCATGGCCACATGCAACTTCCGAATTGAAACCACTACCTTTTTATCATTTCTTGCTCGACCAAAATACAGAAACATCTTATCTGAAAACCGTAATCTGCCACTTCAAAAAATAAAGTCCAACAAGGAATAACAAAATGTTCACTTCACCTATTTAATACCCAATGTGACATAAAAAGTTGTCTTCCTAGAACTTCAAATGGGACAAGCTAGCCTTTGTATTTTAAGCTTCAAAAAACAAACAAGAAATTTCTTATCAATCTTGCTCCTATGTTAGCATTTTGCAAATAAGTCAAACCGACCGACACTAAAACAAGATTAAATTTTTCGTATAGCATGCCAATTAGCAGTTCAAAAGAAGAGATAAATCATTTGCTCCGCAATTATCAAAGAATCATTCGACAACTATAATAATACCTTCCAGAGAAACTGCATTTATGAAAAAAAAAAACAGTTTTCAATTGACTGCTTAAAGCATTAGCCTGCTATAAGTAAAGTTGGTAAGCACTCCATGATCACACCCAAAATGTGCAATTTCTCACATGATTGCTAGATAGGAGATTGACATTTTGCTAGATAGGAGATTGACATTTTGCTAGCCATTAAAGATACCTCTTCATATTAAAAAGTATAAGACTCTATAGAAAAAAAAACTAGTCATCAAACTCCTGTGGACTGTTTACTGTCAACTTTCATAAAGATGCTTTCTAGGTGAAGCAAAGTAGGGGACCTTAGATATTTTGTTTGCAGCTTAAAACCTCAAAACTGTCTTTCCTTCCTCGAGTGTAACACAGATATAAAAAAAAAGGACTGACTAGTTCAAGGAAACATAAGCAAAGTTACAGAACAACAGAGAGTTTGATGTACCTCAAGTTGGGTGAGGATCTCTGTTGTCAAGTTCAGATCACAACCATTTGCATAGTACACTTCTGCAAGGCTCTCAGCAGCAAAACCAGGAAACTGTGATGCTAAAAACTCCAAAGGATTGATCATAGCATCCTCTAAAACAGCTTGTTCACCAAAATCATTCATGAAACCAACAAAAGAATCTCCATTGAATTGGTCTTCATCCCTTCCACTGGTAATGTGCTGATCAACATTCACAAACCTTTCGTCCCAGGCACTAGCTGCAGAAGTAATGAATCCAGCAGTTAATTGATCATCAGTGTAGGCAGATCCAGAATATCCCATCTTGTCTGTCAAGCTGCAATTGTCACCACCAAGATGAGACATATCATGTTGAGCTCCCAATATATGGCTGACCATTGATGCTGAAAACCGTGAAGCCTCACCACCAGCATTGAGAGATAAACCTCCAAGTGAGAGATTACCAGGCCTGAGCAACTCATCTTCTCCCATAGCCTTGAAGTCAGGGGTAATATCATCAGGAAGCTGGTGCCGCCAGAACTGATGCACTTCATCATCAGAATTATTCGAAACAGAGGATTCTGACCGATCTAGAATTGCTTTGCCAGAAGTTCCCGGAATATCTGGGTTGGTGACATCCGTGCCATTGATCTTTACAGATGTAGACCTAAGGGCTGATGGTACAAATTCTGCTGCATTGGGATTTAGTGCAGTGGCCTTGTTTGACAAATTTAACTTTGTATCCTTGTAGTTTGAAGATCCTTTTGAGGACAAATTCATCATTCTCAGAAGTAAAAGCTACATGAAAAGATTCTAGACGAGGAAATGTTTTCGAGGGAGGGTCTATCCAAACCCTGCAAACAAAAGGAACGTAGAGATAATAGAAAATCAGAATGACTTGCATGACATGTATGCATCTCAACCAACACAGAATCCAGCATCTATCATATCCATGGAAATGTTTAAACAACTCGTCTAATTGAAGCAAATTCCAATGTCCAAAATAAATACATGTTGCCATATATTGCTTGTGGCATACAAACAACTACTTCATACACCTGCAACTTTCTAATGCAAATTCTATGTCACACACAGACTTGACATCTTTTTTGTTGACATGCAAAGTCCTAACACAGAAAGATGACATAATCTCTTTACATCATAAAGATCAAGTGCCTTTTGTATCCGAAGTCTCCTTGATAAGTAGGTAACTGCAAAAAAGCTAGTCAGTTATTCGGTCCCTTTGACCACGTTGGATGAAATTGATGGCAGCCGAAC
Organism: Narthecium ossifragum; assembly: GCA_963920575.1. NCBI lineage: Eukaryota > Viridiplantae > Streptophyta > Magnoliopsida > Dioscoreales > Nartheciaceae > Narthecium > Narthecium ossifragum. The sequence continues at coordinate 4,084,878 of OY986964.1, read as the reverse complement.
AAATTGACTTGTGTACATATAGAAATAATTGCAGAAGCAGAAACCACTTCCCTATCTGGTAAGAAAAAAGTAATTAAAAAGCAATAGCAAAAACACCAAACAGATTCCACCACAGAGCCTTTTACATCACAAGCATGCTAGCTGCCATTTATGTTTTTCACGAGGCAATTATATCCAATTAAACTCATACATCACAGAAGGAAAATAATGATTAGTCATGATGCATGATTACTAGCGACGCACTGAGCGGTGAGTATCATCAACTTCAAGGAAAAAGGCATGTTGATGTCAAACCCCAATCCTAATGTTGCAAGCATCTACCAACCAATCATTATCAGCTCCATAAGCATCAATCCTAGTATCAACTATCAAGCATTAAGACTTGTTTAATGAATAAAGTTTTCCCTGCAGTTTCCATCGAGTTGCACCTTCTGCTACCAGAAGCTTTTAATCCAGAGTACTCCAAATCAGTTTATCTTAAGCCTTAGCTCATCCCCCATACCAGCCCAACCAATCACTATCAATACTATCAATTTCTCTTTAATTGTTGCCACGCTTATGCACCCTGTAACAAAGTAATTCTGCATCTCAAGATTCTTAGCTCACATTTCTCTTTACACGAGAATGCACCAAGAAGGCAAGAATATGGTTGAGCGAAAAGGCATAGCCTACATAAAGACACCAGGAGGTGTAAGCCCAGTTAGGGTTGACAGCTATTTCCATCCGGGAAGAACAACTAGCCACTTGAAGTTAGTGCAGCAACGTTTCAAGCTAGAGTACATAGTGCAAAAATGGAACTTCTTTACATAGATAGACATACTAGATATATTTTATCAACATTCGAAACGAGTAATTCTTTTTAAGCTGGGACAAAAGGAAATAAGGAGAAATTCTAGCATTTATGCCTATGGTTATCAATAAGAAATGCTTGGCCATATATTTCTGTTAGACAGCTCTGAATCCAGGAAATCGTTCTTACACAAATACCCATTTAAAAAGGGTTGGATTATTTTTGAAAGGCAAAACAGTTCGCTAATTTAGCCTTGACAAGGACTCCACCTCAGATTCTCACCATGTTTCTTGTTTCGTTACAAACCTTGGCAGAAATCCATGGTTTGGCCGAAAGCACGCAACATCAAAATGGATTCCAACATACGAAGGAAATCCGTAATCTTTCAAATCTAATTTTTCCAGGCATGCAAATACAATCATTGCATCCTTTTTTGGCATGTATATATCAAAAGATAAAGAAAAGGGAGATAACGACATAAACCATCTAAATATGAAATATTTCATATCTAAAATGCAACAGATCTATATGCAAAAAGAAATAGAACAAGAAAGACATGATTTTTCACTTGCATTTGAGGCAATAACATAAAAAGGTCAAAGAAAATGCAACTAAATCAAGTTAAATCCACCAAGAACGATGATCAATTGAACCACAAGGTAAAACCTTCAAATACAGCGATGTTCCAAAGCCGTAAAGCACAGATTTTTAACACCTAGAGGCAACGAAACACATCCAAAACAACAAGTCCATGAATCCACTCTCGGGCCAAGAAAACCCACACAAGCAAACCCTCAGATTCAGAAAAACCAGCATCAAAACGAATCAAGATATCAAAAAGATCCTCCACTGACCAATAAAAGCAACACACGAAAGCATCTAAAGTCAAGATCTGGAATCTGTACCTTTCTGGAGATCGATGAGCAGACGTATGGAGTGAAACCGATCCATAATAAATAAGAAATATCTACAAATCCGAACAAATCGAGTCCAAAACTCCCGGGCAAAAAAAAGACCAAGAAGAGCTCCTCCTCCTCGTCCTCCTCTTCCTCCGGCTGAATAAATCCACAAGCGATTCCGACCCCAATCGTCGTCCTCCTGATGCAACCCCCCTCGAGATTTAATGGCGTCTCTCGAAACCCTAGAGATCTTTTAAGCGGTCAGCAACGACCCAGCCGAGAGAACCCCACCCTTGCTCGCCTCCTCTCGATCCCAATCGCCTCCCCGCGGTCTCTCTCTCTCTCTCTCTCTCTCTCTCTCTCTCCCCCCTCTCGCTCCTCTCCTGTTGACCCCCCGCCTCAAATAAATAGGAATAGATAAATATATTGCGAGGGAGTTATATGGCGCGACGCGTTTCCGAAAGGCCACCAAAGCAAGCAGCCCCTAGCTCGAATTGGGTTTGCTAATGTGGTCAGGTCGAGTCGAGTCGCCAATTTGAGTCCGATCGTATTCGACACGTTTCATTTAAGTTCAATCCGAAGTTAGTTCCGTCTTGTTTAAGGTTAAGCCCGATAAGAGTCTTAGAAGAGAAGAATTTTGATCGAGTTTGAGTTCTGATCAAACCTGGACTCGGTCGAATTTGATTTCTAACATGATTTTGGGCTTAAGAATTTTGACGGGAAAAATCTTCGACTGGTGTGAATTTTTGTTCTTTGGAAGAGGAATTATATGGGATCCAGTTCAATTGAATACTAGTCAAGAAGAAAATGAGTTATATTATACTTATGTGGGTTTAATAATTAATATTGGCGCGTGGCTTATGTTAGAATTAGATTATTTTGAGTAATTTATGTGGAAATGCCACACGATTAGTACGTTTCAAGCAAAATATGATTTTTGCATCCTTACTCTTGGCGAGTAACTTTAGGTATGATTACTATTAATTTGACAGAGTTACTGGCGACTAAGGTGACGAGTTGAATCTTTGATTAAAAGTTTCTTTCCCGGTTGACCTCCTGTACTGGCTCAGTCTTCTTAACTTATGCAGTCGCGACTCTGACTCACGATTTACGTTTAAGTTTGTTTGGGAGTTAAACTTCAGCTAGAGACTCTGAGCTTTATCAAATCCAATTTCAAGCTAAGCTCATGTCAAGTTCACGTGCCTTCAATTTCGAGGAAGGGTCCGTTTGGTAACTCAAAATTTGACGAATAAACTGAATGAGGAATGAGCTAAATGAGATGAATGAGAAATGGCTGAATCTGGTGATTCTGTGGATTTTGATTCTATTATTTGACTGGTCATTATGAAATGTGTTGAATCTGTTGATTCTGATCTTTTGTTTGTTTGATAAGAATGAGTTGGATCTGCTGATTTTGTGGATCCTAATATTTGGTTCATAAATCTCTAAATTAGAATCGAGTGCTTTTGATAGCATGTTAATAATAAAAAATTAGATTTTATTCAAATAAAGACTTGTTTTCTTTTATAATAATGACAATATCCACGACACATAAATAATTTTCAACTTATACGTGTCTCATATGTTGATCCTTAGTCCTTCATAACTCAACAAAATTATTACAAACTAAAAAAATCCAAAACGCTACAAATATTATACCAAAAACTTCTACGGTATAATACCAAAAACTTTATTTATAGTATCCCATGATTCCATACAACAATTTACATATAGTGCCACATTGACAAGTTTACAAAAGTAATTGAAAAAAAATTTGTACAACACTCATCCTCCAATTTATACGTCTCCTTCAACTCTCAATTCAAACCAACATTTGCACCATACCATCATGTCTCCATACCATCCTCAATTAAGATCAGCAACATCAATTGAAATCAACAATTTGCATCAGCAACAATACATAGAGCATCAATACATAGAGCAACAATTTGCATAAGCAAATGCAAATTGCTGCAATTTGCATCATAGATGCATAGAAATCAGCAATCCAAGATTACACATTCGGGATTAGATTTATTACAGCAATTATACTTACAGTAAACCAAAACAACATAATGCAGCAATTTATGCTTGCATTCCGAAATAACACATTAGGGATCAGATTTATTACAGCATGAGCAAACCAAGCAGCAAAAACCAACAAACCTGATATAATGTAAAAGCAAACCAGCAACATATGGGGATCAAATTTTTGCAAACCAGCAAACATGAAAATATATGAAAAAAAACCAACAAACCAGATATCATAAGACACTTAAAAATTGGAGACTGGTTGCCACCCAAGTGGCCATCCAAGTCACCTAAATATGGGTTGCAGCATCATCATCATCTCCCCATTTAAATCACACTTTAAATCACAATTGAAATTAACAAGATACATAAGTTCCATATATATGTAAGCAAGTACTCATTATTTCGCCATAGTCAACCAACAAACTTGCAATAATGTAAAAGCAAACCAACAGCGTATGGGGATCATATTTTTGCAAACCAGTAAACCTGAAAGTATATGAAAAAAAACAAGCAAACTAGCAATCATAAGACACCTAAAATTTGGAGACTGGTTGCCACCCAAGTGACCATCCAAGTCATCTAAATATGGGTTGCATCATCATCATCATCTCCCCATTTTAATCACAATTGAAATCAACAAGACACATAAGTTCCATATATATGTAAGTAAATACTCATCATTTCCCCATAGCCAACCAGCAAACCAGCATTACCCACACACATCAGTCAAGAACCCTATTTAAATAAGAAATCAGCAAGTGTGACCGGTTGCCACCCAAGTGGCCATCCAAGTCACCTTAGTATGGGTTATAGCATCATCATTATCTCCCCCATTCAAATTACAATTGAAATCGACAAGATACAAAAGTTCATATATATGTAAGCAAGTGATCATCATTTCCCCATAGCCAACCAGCAATCCATCACCAACAAGCATTAAAACGAGAACATAAGCCTTTGACAGAATATGAGAAGATCTGTCAGTATCATCACTACAATGTGAAGGCTACATGGGGAGTTTAAAGATGATAAATAGTTTAAGCATACATAAAGATGAAACCAAAGACCTGGGGATCGAACAAAGACAAAGCTCTCGTTACATGGAGAGTGGAAATCGAAACAAAAAATAAGAGTAGGGGATCAAGTAGTAGGAAGACCTTAGCTGGATGAGTTCCTCATATCTTCCCTCGTATTGTGATCGAAAGCAGTAGGCCATAACTCTTGGAGCGTTGGCGCCAGTGAGGAAGAAAGACATACAGGAACGAATGATCGTAGCCCAGGGAGATCTAGGTATGTCCCTTCATAGTAGAGGTCGGTTAATGAGGAGGATGGAGGAGATGATATGTGAGGGTGACCGCTTGAGGTTGAAGGAGGGGATCTCGTGATCTCTTGACGGCCGGCGGAAGAAACCCTGGGTCTCATGAAGAAGGATGAAGGAGGAAGACATCGCGAGAGCCCCACGGTCTCTCACCATCGTGAGGAATGCTCGGGGGTCTTGGGGCAAATGGGATGAGGAGAGATCCCGATTGGAGTGAGAAACTCATCGGGCCCACGGTTTCATGGATTCCAAATGGGATGAGGAACGGCGTCCCCTCGATCTGAGCGGACGCCGCGATTCCTAAAATTTGGAATGTAACCATGGTTGGGTTCCGTGGATTCCAAATGGCATTGCGAGCCAAACATAGGAATGGGTTGAATCCGAAATCCGCTAATCCACCATTCCACCTAATTTATCCCATACCATGCCATCCAAACACACCCTAGTTGTAGGAATTTCAGAGAGAAATCAGCTAGTTCTATGTTTCAGGAGCTTGGTGGTATAATCCAAATTATTAATTAAATCTCATTTACTAAATATCCATCTTATACTCAAAATTGATTACTTAATTACTCAATCAACTAAGAATAATTTGTTATTTTATTCTCTCTGAGTTAGACTAATCATGCTTTAGCGCGATTAATGCTAGCAATAATTTGCAACAAAAACTAATAAGAAAAAAAGATGTGAGATGCAAATACCCAAAGTACCAACAATGTAATTCTCTTACAACACATGAAATGTGGGGATATTCATGAAAATCCAGTCACAAATATAGAAGACACAACTCGACGGCCCGGCTAGAATAATGTGATTCTCTTGCATCCTATTGCTGAAATGGACCGAGGAGTAGTTGACAATCACTTATTTGGGCCTATCTTTTCGCAGCCAAAAACAAAAAACTCGACGGCCCCAGCTGTGGATGCAAAGAAATTAAACATAAAGCCTGTACGTCTAAACATCATCGGATCACGTCCCGAATAGCACTTTTATGCCGCCAAATATACCATCAGTAGTTAGAATCCCCGCGATATGGGCCCAACCCAATACCCAATAGGTCACGTTTGGGTCCATATATTTAACAAACCCAAGTCGAAATTGGACACATTGTAATAAACTTCTATTCTTGGGAGGCGTGTCTCATACTTATGCGTCCCGTGTCACTACGGATACAATTTCCAGCCCTGACTAATTAGAATACATGATATCTGAGCCCAATAAGTAAATTTTTGGGCCCATATATTCTACAAAATTCAGTAGAATTTTGATAATTAATTAGAATAAATTTCTTTAATTCTTGAGATGTGTATCTCCGGCTTTTGCTCGGCCCGGTGATCTTAGGGAGCGTTTGGTTGCGTGAATCGCTGGTGTACCCTGATCGTGGGACATCGGTCATCTAATGTTGGTGTTTGGTTTGCCTTTGGGATCATATGATGCAACATTATTTATATAATGTTCACATTAAAATAATATATATATATATATATATTATTCGTATAATTTTCACATAATGATGCAATAAAGTTAAATTTTAATATATATATATATTTAAATTTTAATATATACTATATTATATTTTAATATTATATATATATTAAAAATTAACTTTGTTGCATCATTATGTGAACATTATATGAATAATATATATATTATTGAGATATATATAATATAATATAATTCATATAAAGTTCATATAATGATGCAATAAAGTTAAATTTTAATATATATTAAAATATTATATTATTTTAATCTCAATTATATATATATTATTGATATAATGTTGTGAATATATATATATTAAAATTCTATCATATGATGTTTGGTTTACCTTTGGGTCAGTGTCGGGTTCACCGGTGAAGAGCTCGTGCAAGGGTGCATCATATGAAACGGACATTTAGCACGAAATCAGCTGAAAATGCATCGTGTGATGCATGCGTCGAGCGATGCGCCGTGCGAGCCAAACGATGAATCGGAGTATCATGATGCATCGCACGATGCACCCTGCGAACCAAATAGGGGATTGGTGCATCATGGTGCATCGCACGATGCGATGCACCATGATGCACAGAACCAAATATGCCCTTAGTCATGGACACACCCCCACAGGTGTGAAATCGAATGATCAAGAGTTATCATATGTGTTGCTTAATTAAAAATAATAGCAAAATGCGTGACGGTTTCAAATTCTGAAGCTTTCGATCCAAAAGTTTGAGTCAATGGCTAAAATAAATTTATATTAAAATCCTTTAACACCTAACATTGGGTCATTAAACACCAAAATAATTATAGAGGCCAGACCTCTGACGTGGAAAAGGATAAATAAGAGAAGAGGGTAGGGTGGAATCGGATGCCTCCTCCCACGCAATAAAAAGGCCAGCTAGATCGCCAGCCAGCTCATCACGCTGACGTGGACGTCATTCCAGCACTTTCTTCTTCTATACGAGACAATGATTGGTGCGGGCCCACACCGTTCGTTCAACAATAGGCAATAGCCAACTAGACACCGAAACGCCACAACCCTCTCTCTCTATACGAGATCAGACCGACGGAGGCGAGACCACCGGAGCCTCATTGAGGAGATCGCCGAGGCCGATCGGACGGTCCAGAGTTGGAGATCCGACGAGCTTGCCGATCTCGGGATGTCTCTGATCTCGGCGGCGGCCGCCACGGAGGAGGAGGGGGAGAGGGATAGCTCCGCCGTCTGGGAGACGGAACGGTGAGCCTTACCTTACTCAGCAGCCGTGGTCGTTCCGTGTCCTTCTTCTCGAAGCGCTTGCGTTTCGGATCCGTAACGTCAACGGATCGATTCGGTGTTTCCCAAGCACACACACGAGAATTCGATTGCCAGATTTGGATAGCGGTAGCTAAATCGATCCCTGTCTCTCCCTCTCGCCTCCGATTTCTTTCGAATTCCGGGGATTTGTGATCGGACTTTTGTTTTGGTTGACGAAATCTAGGGATTTCATCAGATGACGGCGATGAACGGCGAGGCGGCGGAGGTGGAGGCGGCGACGTGCGATTGCTGCGGGCTGACGGAGGAGTGCACGCCCGAGTACATCGCGGTGGTGAGGGCGGGGCACGGGGGGCGGTGGGTGTGCGGCCTCTGCTCGGAAGCCGTCGAGGACGAGATCCGCCGGTCGGATCGGCCAATCTCCATCGAGGAGGCCTTCACCCGCCACTCGAGCTTCCGCGAGTCTTTCCGATCACCACCGGCCGCACCGCCGCCCAATCCAGCGGACCTACTCATCGCCGCAGTGAGGCAGCTGCTCCGCCGCAGCTTAGATTCCCCACGCTCCACCCCCGGGAGCCCTCAACGGAGGGTCCGGGCAGCGGCAGAGGTGGCGCCGCCGCCGCCGGCGCTTGCGGCGCCGGGTAGTTGCCTCTCATCTCTGGCGCGATGAAGCGCAAGATAACTTACCGCCGTTATCCTATACATGAAGACCATAAACAAGTGAATTCCTCTAGCATGCTAGTGTTTTCCTTCGTTTCTTTTTTCCTTTCCACCTTTTTTTCCTTCCAGTTTTGGATAAAATTTGGCAATTGTATAGGTTTTGTTTTATGGAATTTTTTTTTTTTTTTCTCTGGTTACGTTTTGTTAGATCGATAATAAATGCTAAAGAGAGGAAGAGGAGATGATATTGCTATTTGGATATGCTAAGGTTTATCAGAGGTATTTTTCTCCTTGAAAATTTGTAAAATCATTTTTATTCAGCTAGATTTCCAGATGACCATTTTCTTCAAATTGGATTTCATGTTATCGTAGTCGGTTGTGGACACAAGAAAATTGAGAGTTTTACAAAAGACTCATTATTTAAAAAGAAAAAGAAATACAAGAAGCTAACGGTTCTACTTTCAGACAAGGCAAATGCTGATATCAATGATTCATAAAAGTCAGTATATTTACATTATAGCCTAGCATCAATCATCATTAGAAAAAAAAAAAAAACAAGTCTCGAAATACATTCACTTTTTCTATGCACGATTTTCAAAAAAAAAAATCTTAAAGTTTACATGGCAACTTCAAGCAATCTACCTACCAGGTGAGATATTGATCGGCTTAACACACCTAGCTACGTACCTCCGCGAGGTAGTACTCAGGATTCGAGTCTTGTTAAGGCCATGTTTGGTTGCTCAGGACCAAGTGGAGTAGAGTCATTTTTCTAGAGTGTAGATTTTTGCAAAGTCAAGTTATGTGAATTGGCTTATTAGTTTTTGTTGTTTGGTTGGTGTTGGACTGGAAACTGAGTTAGCTGACTTTTGAACTTTCTGTCGTTTGGTTGGTGCTGGAGTGGAAGTTGAGGTAATCATCGCACTCAGCACATCCCAAGGTCTTAGAGCTCTTTGAGCGGAATCAAGAATGATATTGATGCTGATGCCATAGACGGCGTTGGCGAGGAGCGCCGAAGCCACGAGGGCGACTGTGAAGCACATGAGGGTCAGCTTGCGACACAACAAGTGAAAACGTGCGGTGCGTTGAGGTAGTCGACCGGGTGAGCTCCGAGGGGTGCGGAGGGTATCTGCCTGCTCGGAGACATGCATGGTAGCTAGCTCAGCAGTAAAGGCGCTACCAACGCGCCCGGCGGTGACTACGGGGGAGAGCTCACAGGCGAAGGCGAGGGTGAAGACGTTGCCCACTGAGCGGTGGAGCCCAAGCCCCCGAGCCAGGTGAACTCGCGCACGAAGTGGATCATGAAGGCCATCCCCACAAAGGCGGAGGTCAGAAGCGACACGCCTAGGGATCGTGGTCCCACGCGCTCGAGGCGGTCGAGGGTGTTCCGCCAGTGGACTCTGTGGGTGATGAGGACTCGGTGGAGGACTTGATTGGCGAGGATCAGAATAGAGAGCGCGCGCTAGAGAAGGGGAGGTGGAGTCAAAGTGGCAAACAAACCCTCGACGGCGCCGCAATCGATGGCGGATGGGGAGGGGAGGGGGATATTGGGGTCGGGGGGCGTTGTTAGTGAAGTGAACGGGGAGGCAAAGCCGTGGGGAGCGGAGGACACGAAGGGGTTTGGGATTGGGGACGGAGAGGGTTCACACAGGGTTTGGATTTGGAATGGGTTTTAGAATCGCCGGAAAGGGGCGGAGGAGAGAGGTGGCCACCATGAGAGAGGGGAAAGGGGCGACCTCTGCGTTAACGGGTCGCCGTTGGGACCTTCGTAAGGGGAGGAGCTGGCCATTGATTTACTCGCGCCCCACTTCATTTGGCCGACTCTAGCCTTTTTTTTGCCATAGTCAAATGGCTAACTAGAGACATTTTCAGGAGTCCGGTCCCTTCATTCCATCGAATTGATGGCCCAACCAAACAACCCACAATGCAAAAAGTGATGCTAGTGCACCCACTCCACCCCTCCGCTCCTTACAACCAAACACCTCCTAAAGACACTGTCGCATGAAAGACGCTGTGATCATACGAACATTTGTTTCCAAAAGCAATGTACCAGAGGAATTTGGAGTCAACTATGAAATGGCTCGTTGGACTCGATTTAAAATCCATAGATTTGCTTCCTAAGAAGGAAACGTGAAAGTGAACGTAATGAAAAAAAATAATGTTCCTTCTTTGGTTTTGCTTTAACCGGACACGCAAGGAGATACGGGTCACCATTCTGGGTTCTATTTGGTCCGGGTGTGTGTCGGAACGTGTAAACTCCGTCACTAGAGACACCGAGCTCTTTGAATTTGGACTTTGGTGCAATAGAGTACAATTCTGAGCTTCCTGTCAGCAGCTGCCATGCTCACAGCTATCATCCTATGCTACGTCGTCGACATATCATGTCAGGTCCATCGACAGGATGCCGATCTAATTAAAATCGATATAATATCATTTTTTCATTAGGATATACACCAGGTTTTATTTATCGGAAAGTTATGTCATTAAAATAATATGTAATTAACAATTTTTAACTATAAGCAAATGCATATAGAAGTTGGGTTTATTAATTATAAATAAATTTGTTTTCCATATCTCAGTAAATTTTTTGTTTCAATACCGATGTTGTTATTGATTTCCAGTTCGCAAACTGCCCTAAGGCCACGTTTTGTATGGAAATAAAAATTATTATGAATTAAATAGTAATGATTACTTAGGATAAGAAAAAAGTAGAGAATAGTAGTAGGTAGAATGTGTTTAACTTTTTATGAATGTTTAGGAATAAAGTATGAAATAAGAAAAATATTCCCTCCTAACTCGAGATAAAAATTATCTCGAATTAACTATTCCCGATCAAACCGGACACTTTCCATGACAATAATTCCTTTTTTGCATCAAAACGTGGTTCACATCCTGATATAATAAGAAGCTACTCCCACCAGCTTCCTTTTTAATATATTTTAATTCCATCATAGCACCTCTAATATAATGCTATATGAATCAGCAAGGGCTGCTAAATCATTGTTCCAAATAGCTTAAAGGATGCATTATGATCTTGGCTTGATAGGATTTTGATTCTCTCTCATAGTTTGGATATGATCATGGCATCTTAAAAGTACAATTTGGGGGGCTAATTAATCTCAACTTGCATGGATAATTTACCCTAACATGCTCAACTAAGCGATCCACATCAGCTTGGGACCCTTCTGATGTGACATGAAATGCAAAGAATTAATTTTCTTACACATTACATCTCTCCCTGCCAATTATTTCGTCTAAGTATATTCCCTATACCTCCAATTATTTGGTGCCTATATTCTTTTTAGTGTTAATATCATCAACCCTTCTCAAAGTATGATATATTTCACATTACACCCTACAGTCCTGGTCGAGGCTCAAATTTTGTATATATGCCTCTGGGAAATATATTTACCATTTCAAAAAATCCTATTCATTTAAGAGCATGTTTGGTTGTTGAAAAGTGAGCATAAGTGAAGTGATTTTTTGGGGAGTGACTTCACTGGAGTGACTTTCTGTGACTTTTTGAGTTCTGGTGTTTGATTGATGCTTGAAGTGGAGATATGGTCACCCCCAACCGTGGGCATTTTCAGAGATTTTTAATAATTTAATACTATATTTTTAATAATTAAAAATATTTAAACAATATTTAAATATTAAATATTAATTTTTTAAATAATTTTTAAATTAAAATAATACTATTTTGGATGATTTTAATTAATCACGAGGTGACACGTGACATGTGAGACCCACTTATATTAATATTTTATTATAGTTTGATATTATTAATATTATTTGTCACTTCCCGACGAGCCACTTCAACGGCTTCAGGCCAAAATCGTCCGAAGTCAAATCGGAAGTGAAAGCTAAATTTGTCTTGGGAATGAAGTGACTTTAATCTCCCTTCAACACCGCAAAAAAAAGTGACTCCAGTTTCACTTCAAATCAACCAAACACGTCCTGACTTAGATAAGAATGAACGATCAACCAAACATGTCCTTAGATATTAAGATAAAAGGTTTAAAAAACAATATGATACATTGAAGAGAACGAGGGTGGCAAATAAAAAGCGAACATGAAAATGTCAAAGGTGAATAGGATTGTTGTTCATGTTCCATTTTTACTTAATATTTAATATATATATTTTAATACGATACATAGAAGAGATAAAATCGAATCTCCAATATATATGTCATAAATAAGTCCTTATCCACATCGACCTAACTTTATATTTTTTTATCTTTCTCTGTTCGAAACAGATAAGGACCAAATCAATCTAAAATTGCCCTAGTGCAATATGATACATGGAAAAGAGAATCATCGATATATCATGCCCTAATAAGTCCTCCGTCGTATTCACTGCACCTAAGTTTTCTCTTTTCCAACTTTCACTTTTTGAGACAGATAACACAAAAATCGATTGAAATTTGGAGAATGTACTACTTACTTCAATATGTTACATAGGGGAGAGAAAAGAGAATCATTAATATATCATGTCATAATAAGTCCTTCCTACAAGCAAATCCTAATTTTCTCTTTTTGATTAAAAAATTAAACCACATCTGATTTGCAATAGTATAAAGTGAGGAATTTGCGGGGAGAGTAACGAGGCCTGTTTGACCAGTGGACGGATCTGAAATCTGATTTCGAAAACGACAATCGAGCGGACCTTAAAAATGGAATCCGTCCTTAAATGGATTCCATTTTTTGATATCTGTTTGATATCCAAACACAAGAATGGATGGATTCGAAATCCACCCGGAATCCGTCTATTCTCAATTTAAACGGATTCATCCCATTCTATTTATCCAATCATGCCCATTAGCATGACGACCCAACAAAATAAAGAGTTAAAAGAGAGAACAGGGTAAGCAAGTCTCAAAACAATTAGATAGTTAGCCAGATGTCTAGTTTTCGGAGTAATTTTTTAAAAAAATTCATTTTACTTTTGAATTTACAAAACCAGTCCGTTTTTGTACTTGTTTACATGATAGGCCAAAATTTTCTTTTTAGGACAAAAATACCCTTTCTCCCGAGCTAACAGCCGTGACCCCTCCTTCCCCACCTTCCCCGACCTCTCCTTTCGGCGCTCCCCACCTTCCCCAGCCCCTCCTTCCGACGCTCGTCGTCATCGGGCGTCCGCACGTGGCCGGCGACGTACCTCCTTCCCTCTACGTGATGTCAACAGCGTTCCGTTGGACGGCATCCAGCCCCGACCTCGGAGTCCTCGGCTTCGACATCCAGCCCCGACCTCGGAGTCCTCGGCAACCTCGGCCTCGACATCCGAGGTAAAGCTCCGACCCTTGGCGTACTCGGTGACCTCGGAGAAGCCCGACCTCGGCATACTCGGCGGCCTCGGAGAAGCCCGACCTCTGTGACCTCGGAGGAGCCCTCAGCGACCTCGACGATCTCGGAAAAGCCCAGCCTCTGCGGAGGCCGACCCTAGAATCCTCGGCGCCCTCGGTGACCTCGGCGAAGCAGAGGAGGTCTGGAACGATAGCGAAACAGAGGAGCCGGAAAGATGGCATTCACTGGAGGTTTGACGAGGTCGAGACTGACCAAGGTGTGATCGAGGTCGAGGCTGACCAAAGAGGCGACGTCGCAGAGTTGGATCCCAGCGAACCACAGCTTGATCGAGGTCGAGCCGGCATCGCGGTGCTAGATCCCGACGAACCAAGGTTTGACGAGGCTGAGGCTGGATAGAGGAGCGTCGCAGAAGGCCTCGAGTGCAGGGGATTCAAGAGGATTTAAAGGTCGCCTCTGCCCGGGAGAGAGAGCGAGGTCGGGGGGAGAGGATTTAAAGGCGCTCGTCGTCGTCAGGCGTCCGCACGCGGCCGGCAACCCACCTCCTTCCCCACCCGTGACCCTCTCCTTCCGGACCTTCCCCTCCTTCCGGCGGCCGTCGTCGTCGAGCGTCCGCACGTGCCGGCGACCCACCTCCTTCCCCACTCGTGACCCCCTCCGTCCGGCTCTCATCCTTCCCCTCCTTCCGGTGCTCCCATGCATGCATGAGTCCCACTGGCCGTCGTCGTCGTCGTCGGGCGTCCTTCCCCTCCTTCCCGCGCTCCCATGCATGCATGATGAGTCCCACTGGCCGGTCGCGTGCGGACGCCTGACGACGACGAGCAGCATTGTGAACCATGAGCAGCATCTTATGTTTTTTGCATTTTTTTGTTCTCCAGGTGATCTGAGTGGTGCAACTGATTGGAGGGTCGGTGAACTTTTAAAGCACTTGCATGCATGAGTCCCACTGGCCGTCGTCGTCGTCGTCGGGCGTCCTTCCCCTCCTTCCCGCACTCCCATTCATGCATGAGTCCCACTGGCAGGTCACGTGCGGACGCCCGACGACGACGAGCGCCGGAAGGAGGGGCTGGGGAAGGTGGGGAGCGCCGGAAGGAGGGGCCGGGGAAGGTGGGGAAGGAGGGGGTCACGGCTGTTAGCTTGGGAGAAAGGGTATTTTTGTCCTAAAAGAAGATTTTGGCCTATCACGTAAACAAATAAAAAAACAGACTGGTTTTGTAAATTGAAAAGTAAAATGGATTTGTTTAAAAAATAACTCCTAGTTTTCGTCTCACTGGTAAAAAAAAAAGTCGGTTTTAATCAATTAATTTATACTATAAATATGGTGATTATGAGGCTTGGGGACTTCCAAATATACTATATATAAAGGGTTAATTGGTGATACACCCAACTTAGTGACCTTTTTCATCCCAAAACCCTATTAAAAATCTACTTGATAAAAAACCCATCTAATTAGCAAAAGCTTGTTGAATGAGCCGTGATATATAGCCAACAACCTTAGGTGGGCTATCTGGATTGCTGACACGTGGCAATCCAAATTTTGACTCAGGGCAATCCAATTTTGACTGGATGGTTATGTGGGCGCTCGACGCTGCTGTGGTCGCTGGGGACCCGTCGAGCACGGGGAGGGGGGAGAAGAGGACGGAGGCGGTGGAGAAGGAGTCGAGCCGGTATAAGAGGTGTCGTACGGAAGGGGAGGATCGTCTTCGTCAGCTGAAGCTTCGACTGCGGAGGCTTCAAAAACAGAAGACAAGCTTGGACATCCTCTCATGACTCATCAAAAACAGAAGACAAATTGCACTCGAATACAAGAAAAATGTACACAGTACAAATCAAGAAAGCAAGAAAAGATCAGTAAACGAGCTTGGACATCCTCTCATGTCTCATCATGCATCACCTAAAATGATCAAGTGCTCCAACCATGGTGGTGGTAATAGCTTCAGTACCTAGTAATCAACCAACCAAAATAAGATATCTATCAGCTCAATATACAGTGCTAATTATTTAGAGAGAGAGCAGCTTAAATGGTGTACAACGTCTTACGTACGTACTTTAGACTGTGCAGGTGTAGCCAGGAGGAGGGGTCTTCCCACAAGTGAGGAGAAGCTGCAGAGCCAGTGGAAGGTAGATGTTGATGTTAAGCAGCTTAAGTTTAATGGTGGTGCAGAGGCACACCGCCGCCTCGAGCTCCACCAGGCCGGAGAGCAACGGGCAGCACACGTTCGCCACCTTGTCGCCGATCGATCACCACGTGCACCAGCCCACCAAGCAAGTCGACGCACTCGCCGAGCTTCAGCTTGTCGATGGGGCACGTCACCGCCGGCGCTGGTGTCACCGGTGTAAAAGGCGGCGGCGGAGGAGGCGTAGACGGCGGGCATGATGGTGATCACTGATGCCGTGTCGCCGAGGTCCGGGTGTCGCCGGGCTTAGATGGTCACTGAAGCAATCCCTCGATGGGCTTAGGAAACTAAGGGTGGGTGAAATTTCCACCGTCGATTTCACAGCTGGATTGCCACGTGTCGACAATCTAGACTAGCCACCTAAGGTTGGCTGATAGCCAACTAAAGGTGAGGTTGGCTATGAAACATTTTTCTTGTTGAATACACTCGGGCTTCGCGGCTGCATGTATGCTGCTGTGTCTTTTTGTTTTGTTTAACCCTGCAGGGATCTGAGTGGATTACCAAATAAGATCCTAGACAATACATCTAGAATTGGGTATTTAACTTGGGAGACCAAGACTGGGCATTTGTTTCTCTAAATCAAACTCGTTTCTAATGCTATATAGAGGCATCTTCTTCAAATGGCGTGCAAGCAACCACATATTTGGGCTTGATAACGGGCAATGATTACATATGTTGGCTTCATGAAGGTTGAACAAAGCAAAATAGCAAAGAAGCCCAGAGCTTAAAAAAATGAACTCAAGATGTGTATAAAAGTTTGCAATTAGCCAGGGCCCCGGGGCCGGTCAAGGCTATCATGGTATCATGGGTTTCTTGACACACACTTGACTGTGATATCTTTGCTTATACTATATCCAGCACCATTAAATGGTTTACAAGAAATATTTCGTGAAGACTTATTACCATGCCACAAATATTAATGTGAATGATAAAAATGAGAATCACAACACTTATGCATTCCATTTTTATCATTGCTGAAAATGAGAACCAAAAAGTCATGTATTCCATTTTTATCATTGATAAAAATGGGAATCACAGCACTCATGCTCCCATTTTAACATTGATAAAAATGGGAATTCCATTTTTATCATTGATAAAAATGAGAACCAAAAAGTCATGCATCCCATTTTTATCATTGAATAGGGAAAAATCGGCAAAAAAAGGAAAAGTTAGAAAAATATGAAAAATTATGGGAAAGTGAGAATGATAAATGAGGATAATAATATTAAAAAATGACAAAAATGGATAAAAATGAAAAAATGTGGGTTATTATTCTCATTTTTATCATTCCGAGAAAGATAAAAATGAATTTTTATCATTCCGAGAAATTCCGAGAATGAGAAAAATTCCAAGAATTTCATTTTTATCATTTTGAGAATGCATTTTTATCATTCCGAGAATAAATTTTTATCATTTTTATCTTTGATAAAAATGGGAATCATAGTACTCATGCATCCCATTTTTATCATTGATAAAAAATAGGAACCAAAAGTTCGTGCATTTCATTTTTATCATTGATAAAAATGGGAATCACAGCACTCATGCATTCCATTTTTATCATTGATGAAAATGAGAACAAAAAAGTCATGCATTCCATTTTTATCATTGACAAAAATGACTTTAATCATTGATAAAACTGGGAATCACAACACTCATGCATCCCATTTTAATCATTGATAAAAAATGAGAATAAAAGTCATTCATCCCATTTTTATCATTCCGTGAATGATGAAAATGGATTTTTATCATTCCGAGAATTTCATTTTTATCATTCCGAGGATGATAAAAATTCATTTTTATCATTCCAAGCATTTCATTTTTATTATTCCGAGAATGATAAAAATAAAAATGATTTTTGATCATTCCGAGACATTCCTAGAATTTCATTTTTATCATTCCGAGAATGATAAAAAATAATTTTTATCATTCCAAGAATTTGATTTTTATCATTCCGAGAATGATAAAAATTCATTTTTATCATTCCGAGAATTTTATTTTTATCGTTCCGAGACATTCTGAGAATTTGATTTTTATCATTCCGAGAATTCATTCCGCTCCTACTCTGGCTACCAGGTTCCTCATCTCCTCTATTTCTTCTCAAAAGCTAGCTTTTTTTTACAAAAAAAGGCTCTGTTTCTAATGGCTTTCATGTACATTGGCACATCAATGGCATATGAAGGATGAGCTGCTATGGGGTTCTGCATGGCTGCACAGGGCCACAAGGAACCCAACTTACCTCAACTACATCCAAATCAACGGTCAAACCCTCGGCGGCGAGCAGTCGGACAACCCCTTCGGGTGGGACAACAAGCATGTGGGCGCCAGGATCCTCCTCTCCAAGGTTACCCTCCTTTCCATACTCCTCCATAACAAAGCCTCCGAGACATGGGTATTCGTGTTCTATCCATCTGATCTGGGTTTCTAATCCTCCTTTTGCAGGCTTTTTTGGTGCAAAACGTGAAGCCCCTGCATGATTACAAGAGCCATGCTGATAACTTCATCTGCTCTCTTATCCCTGGCTCCTCGCAAACGGTCCATTTGTATAAATAGACTTAGTTGGCCCCTCCAGGACAAGTGAACGTGCTGGTCGAATCATCCTTAGGGTAACTATAAGCCTGGGGGCAGTTCTTCTTGAAGAACATCGAGTAGTTCGTCGGCTGGCAGCTGCCGGAATTGCAGCAGTACTCATCAGTCTTGAACACGGTGCATGGGTTATTGCAGCCTCCCAGCGCTTTTAACTCTGACGGACACATGCCGTTGATGTCGGCGGTGCACTGAGAGCCGGCAGTGCTGCAACCGGAGGTGGGGAGGATGGACATGGGCACGTTGAATCCGTCGACCAGCGATATGTCGAAGAAGTCGAGGTTGTTGAACTGGTTGAGGCTGTACTCGGCGAGGGTGTCCAGCGCGGCGCCATACGCCTGGCAGGCGAGGAGTCCTCCGCAGTCTCCGGTCTGGCAACTGCCATGGCCGGAGCCGTCGAAGGAGCACCCGGTGCGTGCCCAGATGCGGCCGCTGGTGGTGCCGGCGGCCGCTGATGGTGCCGGCGGCCACGTTGATGGTCCACGTCTGCCCTTGGTTGAGCTGTTGGCCCCCGCCGGGGACGGCCCCGGCCCAGACGGTGAAGGGGCAGTTGTTGACTACGACGAAGGTGGCGGCATGAGAGAGAGTGAGAAGAGGAAGGAGGAGGAGGAGAGAGAGGAGAGGTGATGAGGAGGCCATTGTAGCAAGCTTCTAAGCAAAAGCGCCAACCTTTATCACCTTTTAGATTCTTTACCCCAAAACAGTCCGCATGGGCATATGAGCAGATGGTTTGTTGCATGTGGGGCTCTGGCCCCTTACCCCTAAATATTGTACAAGTCAAATACGCTATCATAGATAAATAGGTCGTCGTACAATTTCCAAGATCTAACCTGTTGGTCTAATTCCAATTCCATAGGTGCCTCAACTCGAAGAAAAGATTAATCCTCGACCACCGACGTAAATGAAACAGCGGGGGTTGCATGATTGCAGAATTTTTTGTCATATGATACCCCTATGGTTTCGTTTTGGCAATCTGATACCCATGTGATGTTTTTTTGCAGTATGATACCCACTGAGCAGTAAATTTTCGATGCTGCCCTCGCCAATCCCCCGGCCGAGCATACATACATGCCATGCCACATGACGTGGCATGGTATGGCTAATTAAATATCATATCTGTTGATTCGTAACCCCAGGTAGCATTAAATACCGCCACGTGGCACGAAACGGTTGGCCACGCATACGGCGCTGTCAGCTCGTGAGATCGAAGACCGGCCGTCCTCCCAGCATTAATTGCGTTGTTAACTACGCGCAGAACTTCGCGCGCGTAGTTAACAAACACGCATAAAACCTAGTAGCAGCTAGGGCATGCATGCAGCTACAGTACTATACACGCGTAGAAACTCACAAGACTACTCATACAAAGAGAAAAAAACTCACACAACTTCATCAGCAGCAACGCATGCACTCCTCTTGCATTCAAAAAAAAATCCTAATCCAACGGAACCGAGCAGAGCACGAATCTCAAAGATATATGGGCTCTCCCTCGCCGTGGCCCCGCGCACTGACTCTTCCTCGGCGGCGTCGCCGCCACCGATGGGCCAGTCGGTGGTGGGGAACGTGATGGGGGTGGACGTGATGGCGAGCTTACGTCCCTACCACCCCAGAGAGAAAAGCAAGAGCATGAACCAGAGGGCTTGACTGACAAGGACCTCCACTCGGAGCCTGCATGAGCCTCTGGATCAAACAGCAAAGTCCGGTAACCAGCATCCTCCTCCAGAGAGAAAAGCAAGAGCTTGCCATCGAGTATTCCAAAGCGAAAGCCAATGGCCGAGCTGCCAGTTAGTGGCACCGCAACATTCTGCCACGAATGATCCTATGAATTGAAGATTACAAGCTTTCTCTGATTTTTCCACTCCATACAGAATAACTTATTGCCAAGCACAGCATGTGAAGTGACCATGACACACCCATTTTTTATCTCATTCCAAGACTGGCACTCTGGCTCGTACACATCCACAAATCTGGAATTGCCAATACTAAGGTCGATCATCCTCCCATGATGTAGAGCTTGCCCTTGAAGCTGCAGCCAAAACAGCCCCACCTAGGGTGACGAAGGCTCTCAATTAGAACCCACTTATTCTTTACTGGGTCATAAACCTCAGCACTTGATAAGCTATCTCCATTGGATCCAAAGCCACCCACAGCATATATTGCACCACCCACTTCTGCGCAGGCAAAATCATAGCGAGCAACGTTCATCTTAGCCAGTGCAGGCGTGATGGCGAGCTTACGTCCCTACCACCCCCATCACGTTCCCCACCACCGATTGGCCCATCGGTGGCGGCGATGCTGCTCTCTTTGAGCGATGCCACCTCCCATGCCTCTCACCATGCTCCCAACTCCAAGAAAGTCTCTTGTCAACGTATCAGATGCTCCCATGCTCCTTGCAGACATAAAACCCACTAGCAAAAAGTGCAAGACGTAGGATGTATGGTTGTCTCCATGTCAAGTTTAAGCACTCCTTAAACTCTGTCTTGTGAGCTTTATGGACACCTCCTTCCATTGCATGCGATGGAAGGATAAACACCAATAACTATTACCCCTTGAGCTTTTGACAAATGCACACCAGAGTTCCCTGCATGATAAAATGGCAGAGATCTGTGTAAGCAAAACAAAGCATTTGAATACAAGTAACTAAAAGAAAGCTTTTTCTAGGTATTTTTCATACACTTAACTGCGCATAAAAACACCTTAACTGCGCATGAAAATACCTTAACAACGCATACAAACAACAAATACGCATAAAAACACATTAACTGCTCACGATAGAAAACACGCATGGAAAATACCTTAACAACACATACAAACAACAAGTACGCATAGAAACAGCTTAACTGCTCACGATAGAAAACACGCATGGAAAATACCTTAACAACGCATACAAACAACAAGTACGCATACAAACACCTTAATGAGTTTTTTTTAGATTCGTGCTCGTGCTCGGTTCGTGCTCGGTTCCGTTCGATTAGGATTTTTTTTTGAATGCGAGAGGAGTGCATGCGTTGCTGCTGATGAAGTTGTGTGAGTTTTTTTTCTCTTCGTATGAGTAGTCTTGTGAGTTTCTACGCGTGTATAGTACTGTAGCTGCATGCATGCCCTAGCTGCTACTGGGTTTTATGCGTGTTTGTTAACTACGCGTGCGAAGTTCTGCGCGTAGTTAACAACGCAATTAATGCTGGGAGGACGACCGGTCTTCGATCTAACGAGCTGACTGCGCCGTATGCGTGGCCAACCGTTTCGTGCCACGTGGCGGTATTTAATGCTACCTGGGGTTACGAATCAACAGATATGATATTTAATTAGCCGTACCATGCCACGTCATGTGGCATGGCATGTATGTATGCTCGGCCGGGGGATTGGCGAGGGCAGCACCGAAAATTTACTGCTCAGTGGGTATCATACTGCAAAAAAACATCACATGGGTATCAGATTGCCAAAACGAAACCTTAGGGGTATGATATGGCAAAAAATTCCATGATTGCATGAGAATAAACTTGACTGTTAGAAGTTAGAATAGTCGCCGGTGATAGCGCGTTAATTGCATATCAATCTCATGTTAGAGGAGGTGAAGGCAAAACAAGATTAGAGAGAAAGCTTTCGATTAGAGATATAAATATTCTTATGCAAGAGATGTTTTCTTCGATGACTAATGGCATGTTTGGTTCGCATGTTCTAGATTGGAAAATGACATTCCATTCCCAGAAGTCATTGGATTTTTTTACCGCTCCTCTTTTTTTAATGTGATGTCTTCCGCTTGGGCGTACGTTCATGTTGTCCAAACACACTTTTTTTTGGACCAAACGCAGCCGTGTTCACAAAAATCCCATTTGGGAATAATAACAGGCTGGTGGGGACCACATCAAATCTCCGTCAGAGACGAAGCAGTTTATAGGAGCTTCCATTTGGCCACATCTTGGCTGCGGCGTAATAAACACAGAAACAAAATAACAAACTAATATTTTACACTGTACATTTAAAAATAAACGCATACCTAAACAACAAATTACATGAACACACTTTTCTACCACAGTTATTAACTTGTCATACCAAACAGTTTTTAAGCCGTTACTGCACCGTACATCACCACAGTTTACAAACACACCACACCTCATCACGGTAATAAAAAAGACAATGTACGTCCAAACGGAGCCTTAAAAGGCAAAAGATTATGAATGACGGCTGACATAGCCACAATGCTATAAATTTGGAGTCATTACCCTCGGAGTCAGCGTCGACCACATGAATAATTCAGGATTAACAAGATTTAATTGACTTATCCAGCAGTTATGCACTTATGCTTACCCAACTGGCCGCAGTCATATTTTGAGACCTACGTATACGCACAAAGACAATTTTTTAGTTTTTAATTAATTAAGCCTATTATCTAAGTTTAGAAGGAGAATTGTCCTACTACTTAGGGCATCCGCATCAGAGGCATCAAAGGCCTCCCTTCCCTATTCTAGGGTGAGAATTTGAGGAAACAATGAACTTTTGCCCTGCATCAAATACCCTATCCCCACCCTAAACCCGGGGAGAGCTACAGTGCTCCCCTACATGTGGGGGAGCACTGTAGCACACCCCATTCATTATTTTAAGCATTAAAACTCACCATCTACTCTCCTTTACCTCTACCTCTCTCCTTTGAACGAGAGCATCAGCCACCCTCTTCCCGATCTGCTCTTCACCCCCTTCCTATCGCCGGCGCATGTCCTCCTTGACCCCTGGCGACCATCCTCCTCGTCCACCTTCTTTGGCGGGGGCGAGGGAGCGTGCTTTGACGAGGGGCGGGAGGGTGTCGGAGTCGGGGAGGAGGGTGGAGGAGAGGAGGTGGGGGTAGAGGGGGAGGCCGGAGGCTGGGAGGTGGAGCTGGCGAGGGTGCGGATGAGGGTCTTGTGGAGGTAGGAGGAGGGGAGGAGAAGGCCGACGGTGGTGAGATGAGCGGAGTATCTCTGGACCAGGGAGAGAGAGAGGGGCAACGGTGACGGGATCGCGATCGACTACGAGCTTGAGGACGACGGCGGCGGCTGGGTTCATTCGAAGCGGGGAGCTTGGGACGGCGACTGCGAGCTTTAGGACGACGGCTGGGTTCATCCCTTCGAAGGCGAGGAGCCTGGCGACGGCAAAGACGACTGCGAGCTTGAGGACGACGGCGATGGCTGGGTTCATCCGCGGGGAGCCTGGCGACGGCGACGACGACTGCGGATGAGGGTCTTGTGGAGGAAGACAGAGGAGAGGAGGAGGCCACGGTGGTGAGATGAGATGGGGTGAGCAGAGCAGAGCATCTCTGGACCAGACAGAGAGAGCGGCAACCGCGAGGGGTAGCGATCGACTGAGAGCTTGAGGACGACGGCGGCGGCTGGGTTCATCCCTTCCGAGCTTGGCTACAGAGACGGCGACGGCGACGACAGCGACGACGGCGGCGGCTGGAGAAGAGAAGAGAGGTAGGGATGCTCTGTTTCGTCCTACAATTTTCTACTTATATTTTCCCCTGCTCTCGCCGTGGATGCTCGGAGTGCTCTTGCATTGCTGTTTGATCTCAGTGTGTTCTTGTTCTTCCAAGGGTGATTGCATGGCAATTTGATCCCAGTTTCTGAATGCTTTGTGTCTAATTCAACTGCATCACTTCCATTATCATCAATTTGTGAACTTGTGAGCCTAAATTGTAGCACAATTTTGATAGATATATCGTTGGCATTGGTTTTGTTGTATGTCTGAAGAAGAGGTTCAATGAGGATAATTTTGAGTGCATAGTTTGTATTTGAAATAGTTTCTATTGTTGATAGCTTATGGACTCACAAAGAAGTGAAGATTTCTACAATGCTCTATGTGAAGATGGAACTCAACCTAACCGACAAGAATCACAGTTTGGAATTAACTCTTCGATCCAAGTGGATGAAACAAGCAAAGGCAAGAGAGTGATGCGGGGTGGGAATTTCTCCATAGAGGAAGATACTATACTTGTATCGGCATGGTTAAATACGAGTTTGGATGCTATTCATGGGACCGATCAAAAGGGAACAACATTTTGGAAAAGAGTTAAGTGTTATTATGATGAGTACAAACTTCAAATTAAACATAGCACAAACATACATAACTCAAAACTAAAATTGCGCCTGACTGTATAAGTTCCACAAGTGCTCAACGAGATCGCTTTGAAGTTGAGAATGCACCTCTCTATTTCTAATTTCATGGTGTCGTTGAATGAAATCCCTAAGCTCCGATGTACGATCATGCGAAATTGTTATAGGTAGACTCTCACTGATTTCTTCATAGCCGATAATATCTGGATGAAGGTACATGTGCCGTTCATCTTCTACGATCATATTGTACATGATAACACATGCCATCATAATATCTTTAAGTGTCTCTCGCTCAAAAAACCGTGCAGGACCACGTACGATTGCGAACCGAGCTTGGAGCACTCCAAATGCACGCTCAACATCCTTTCTTGCCGACTCTTGACACATTGCAAAATGCTTGGCTTTGTTATTTTGTGGTAGAGGAATTGTTTTCACGAAGGTAGCCCACTGAGGATAAATACCATCGACCAAATAATACCCCATTGTGTAATTATGTCCATTAACCGAATAGTTCACTGCAGGAGCTCGTCCTTGAGTAAGTTCAGAGAAAACAGAAGATCGTTCTAGCACATTGATATCATTGTGAGAACCATGTAGCCCAAAAAATGCATGCCAAATCCACAGATCCTGTGATGCAACAGCTTCTAAAATGATGGTTGGTTCATGAACATGACCAGAAAACATACCTTTCCAAGCACTCGGACAGTTCTTCCATTTCCAGTGCATGCAATCGATACTCCCCAGCATTCCGGGAAAACCGCGACGTTCGCCAAGTGCAAGCAACCTAGCAAGGTCATCATTGTTTGGTGACCTTAAATACTCGTCACCAAAGATGGAAACTACCGCTTTCACGAATTTTTTTATACTTCTGATAGCGGTACTTTCTCCAATTCTCACATACTCATCCATAGAATCCGCAACCAATCCATAAGCAAGCATTCTCAGTGATGCAGTTATCTTCTGTAGAGAAGATAAGCGAAGCTTTCCAGCTGCATTTCTTTTCTGCTGAAAATAGGGCTCGTGAGCTTCAACGGCGGTTTGAATGCGAATGAAAACCTCACGACGCATGCGAAATCTCCTACGAAAAATTTCAGTAGGGTACACTGGTGGATCTGCAAAATAATCCCTAAATAAGCGTTCATGTCCTTGCAGTAAATTGCGATCAATATACGCACGCCGCTTATCGGAACCACCACGCGATGTTGATCCTGCTTTGCGCCCCATTGTTTCCTTCGCACATTTTAACGCCAGCAATTCTTCCATCTCTTCATCGGAGGAAGTATCGTAATACATTTCCTTTTGACGTTTCCAGAAGAAATCCATAGTGAAGAGTAGATGGGAGAGAATTCTAGTTGATACGGAAGACAAACAAGTTAAGTGGATAAGAGATGAGTTTGGGAAATGAGTGGCTCTACTTATATTGAGAAAATATGACCGTTGAAACTATTATTAATGGAAAGCTACTTTGAAAAAATGACCGTTAGAAATATAGTTGTTGGAATACGACCGTTGGAGATTTGATGGAAAATATAGCCGTTGGAAGAACGACTGTTAGAATATATTCGTTAAAATATGACCGTTGATGATATAGCCGTTAAGAATATGGCCGTTAGAAATTGATGGTTGAATTTTAAGCATTTAATTTATAGAAGTATTGGCATAAAATTATATATTATTATTTCTATATTATTTTTTAATAAATAATATAATCAAAGTTTAATTATGTAATATAATACAAATTCTATAATTATATGAATGTCAAATAATAAAGGAAGAATAGAATATGAAAAGAAAGATGGGGGAATGAGTATTTTAATGATGTAGGGAATGGTTTAGGGAAGCTGATGTGGGGTGTTGTAAATAGGGAAGCTGTAAAGTAGGGAAGTAATATATATTGGAGTATTTTAGGGAAGCTGATGCGGATGGCCTTACCCCCCTCCGGGCCTCCCCTCCCTCCTATTTTACTACTACTACTTACTCCCGGTGTATTACTAGGTGTGCCCCGTGCTATCTAATAACACCGTGTCTCTGCTAACAAACTCCCTCCCTCCGTAAACTCCGTCCACCCCCCCCCCCCCCCCCCCCCCATCGTTAAGATATAGTTTAATATAAATACAAAAAATTATTCTCCAATTGTATGATAGAATACATCTTATTTTATAAAATTGATATTGACTTTTACCCGATCAAATCGAGCCTCGGGCCTTTTAATTTGATAATGGGTGGACTAAGACTCAAAAGACCATGTGTTAGCAATAAATATAACCATTCGGGCGATTAACAAGATCAATGTCAATTTCGTAAATATTGCCAATCGACCAATAAATATTTTAATTTTGACATAGCTGAAGTATTTTGATCATAACTTTTACCTTAAGTATCCAAATTCAACGATACTGGAACCATTGAAAAGAAGACGAAATAATGTACAACTTTGTTGTTGAAGAGATCTTCAGATTCCATCGTTTACTATGTCAAACCGACAGTCGAAGTGTCAGTGTCAAAATAGTAAATAATAGCCGATAATCTAAATGTTATCGTCCAAAATATGGCTGATTATTTTAATAAGACATCGATGTGTTTCGACCATTTTTATCATAACTTTCTCATACGATATTCAAATGACTTGGTTTTTGGACCGATGGAAGGAGAATTCGAAGACCTACAACTTTCATGTTCAGAGTTTTATCAAATTCCAAGGTTATCATCGATCAAATGGCAGTGGAAGACAAAAAAGCTCTACCTGATGGCAGTTTCGTAAATAAACGAAGATATCGTCCGGTTATGCATTTCTGACGGTTTCAGAATCATTTTCTGATAGTTGCATGAAGCAATTCGGGTGGTTTCAAGGTAGTTACCAGAAGCTCTATAAAAGGCCAGGAGGATGAAGGAAAAAGTCTCTCCCGAAATCAAGAGCAAAAATGCCACTTTATCTATCTTTTATCGTGTATTAGTAGATTTAAGTCTATCTACAATGTAGCCTTTTAAATTCAGTAATGAAGCTTTTATTTCCTTTAAATTCCTTCAACTAGTCCTTCATTTCTAGAGTAGTGCTACAATAATTTATTCCATAGGAGTAGTATTACCATAATTTCCTAGGAGTAGTCCTTCATAAGAGCAGATCTATCATTCATAAGAGTAGATTTACCATAGAATCACATATTCCATATTTCATTTCTCACCTCTCATTTTCCATTTTCCACTTCATTTTCCATTTCCTCATCCAATCTCAATAGCTTCGACATCTCTGTTCGAACAAAGTTCGTAAGTTTGAAAGAGTTGAACTAAACCACAATCTCCTGATTCTTGATGTTAGATCATTTTAACCCTTTTTTTCCTTCGCCGATCAACGACATGCTATACATGATTTATGTTCTAACACCATGAGATTGAATTCACCAATTTCCAATTGATCAATGGATTCATAAAATAATGTGTACATACTTACAATACTAATTATGTTTAACTACAAGAGGCTAATCATAGTACAAAATACCGAACCCCCTTAAATGGAGACGCTATTGGGCACCCCGCGGCACGTGACCCCAGGCCCGGAGCTGGGAAACAACAGCTCGTATGGGAGCACCCCGGCCCCGCACCGGTTCCTCCTATGATGGTCCTTGTTCCTCCTATGCACCTCATCCTCTATCGTCCTCATTTCCGCCGCTAATCTCCTCAGCCCCTCCACCGCCTCGACATTCGTCGTCCACGTGTCGGGCTGCTGCCTCTGCCCTAGGTACTCCTCGTCCGGCGAATGCGTCGACAACGTGTCCACCACCGCCATGAACTTCGTCGCCGTCAGCACCCCCGGTATCGCCGTCAGGAACCACTTATGCGGGTCGGCGAGGAACTCCCTGTACTCGTCCCGGTCCTTCTCCGGGTCGGGAATCAATCGCCGCATCAGAGGCGGCCGGCTCGGGACGTAGCCGCCGAGCGGGTACTGGCCGAAGTTGAGCGCAGCGTGCTGCGCCGAGGCGAGCCAAATGAAGGTTGTGAGGATGCCGATAAGATCCTCTGGCGTGGAGATCGTGGGCCACCACGACGCGTGGCGGATGTCAGCGTGGCCCACGTGGATGGACTCGTTGTACCAGGCTTGGAGTTCCGTGTCTGATCGGACCGCGGTCGGGTTCGGGTAGTAGATCCCAATGTAGGACCGGACCCAGTTCTCTATCGCGGACCACATCAGTAGCCCGTCGTTGGCGTAGGGGTAGTCCTCGATAGCCAGCCGGAGGCCGTGTGGCTGTGTCGGGTCCTCGACGGCCATCCCCCGACGGATGAGGTCGGCGGGGAGGCCCTCGAGGTCGAACCGCCAGTGGTGGCGGTAGTAGGCGGCGCTCATTTCTATGCAGAAGGGGCCCGGGGTGAAGCAGGCCTCGATGACGCCGTCAGCGTTGACGAGGCTCTGTCGGGCGAGGGCGTTGATCTCCAGGGTGTACCTCATGTGGGGGTCCAACAGCTTATACACCGGGTGCATCGCGCTCAGCTGCCGGTGTGCCGCCAGGATGAACGGTTCCAGGCACGCGTGCGTCCTCATCCTGCACGTCAACCATATATTTAGATCATAGGCTCCGGCTCTACAAACAAATTAATCAATTGGTCTAATTAAATACTATGTGAATGGTTTGAATGTTTACATACCAGTGGTTTACGAGCTGGTGGACACCGGCGTCATTGGTGCAGACATGGGCCTTGGCAAGCTGCCAGAGCCAGTTGGTGGTGGCGTCGCTTGGCGGCGTCAGGACTTGGCACGACCGCGCGCCGCCGGGAGTCGTGGGTGGCAGGCAGAGCTCGATGGCGACGGGCTTCAAAGTCCCAATCGGCGTCAAGAAGAAGATGGTGCGAGTTGCATACGTCTTCCTGCCATCCAACGCATTGATCCGCTTGACAAAGGGAAGGTATATGTCGTGATGGTCCAACACGAACAGTTTTCCCTCCGCCAACGCCTGCACACCACACACAGTAGACAGCAGATGGATCAAATTATTGGGAGCCCAATCAAAATCAAATGTGGGTCTGAAATAGGACCCTGTATGGGGTCGACGATGTTAAACCTTTTGGACGGTCATGCCGTTGATGTGGCCGACGATGTGATCCTCCGTGATGGCCGACTCCGGTGGGCCATAAACCGCCGGGTCCAGTTTGCTGAGCAATGGGAACGCCTGTTGTCCAAAATACCCACTCCATCAGTTCTGTTTGGAGTTATTGTCTATATATATATCCAACTGGGACAAGAAATTACCTGGATTCGCTCGATGTCAACCGGGTTGATCCCGGACAGCGTCTGCCGGGCAAACTCGTCGTCTCGCAACCACGCGAACTTATCCTCTGTAAATTGCACGCCAATCATTAGAATCCGCTGATCGGCAATGAGAAAAGTGTGCATGGTGCATAGCATTTTGATGGTACTTACTGGAGAGGATCTGAGGGGTGTCGTAGCGGAGGAGGCCCTCGCTGGACTCTTGGATTTTTTTAACAATGGGAAGCTTTCGGAGGAGATGGTCCTGGAGGCCCAACTTGAGGAGGAGGCCCTCCTTGTATAGGCTGTCGATCTCGTGGAACCCCTGGAAGTCATGGTTGATAGCTGAGATGGTGGCGATGAGTGATGGGATGAGTGAATGCAGCACTGCCTTTAGTCGGCCCATCGCGAAGGTGTCCTTCTTCAGCTCCTCAAACGCCTCGTCCCTAGGCACATATATGGGGTGCGGCTTCTCCACTCTTCTCTCCGCGTATAGGTCTGCAATCGTAATCAATTTTCACATGTCAATATTTAATTTTAATAAAATAAATTTGATCATAAATTTATATTTAAATTCAAAAAGGAAACAGGTGATTGAGATATTTTATCAAACAGACGATATACGATATTGATTTGAACGAGCACTGGCCATGGAAAGCCAAGTGCACCAAAGGCCCGGTCTTCATTAAACTATACCTGATTATATATTATACTAGATTGGTCCCTCTCCTCAGTGCCACATGACACAGGTAACCACCGTCTACCATTAATTATCATATCTCTGTTAACCATCCGATAATCATCACCTTTCATGTGACTTTATCTTGATCGTCTGATTCTTGGATCGAACGTCTTTGTTCGTGTGATAGAATACACCGGATCTTATATAATCAATTAATATTATCATCCTAATCAAACAAATATTAATATTATGAACATAATCAAACAAATATTAATATTATGAACCTAATCAAACAAATGGTTACCAGGGTGGAAAAATGGTAGTCAAACACTCCAAAGTTCCTCGAAACTACATGAGCTTTCAATTGAAGAAACTAGACAGGAAAGGGTATTACAGGTGTCCGACGGGGGGCGGCCGGTCCGGCACCGCCGTGGGTACGGCATCTTCTCGCCGCCAAGAATTGGCCTTGCCAGATCGGCTCCTTTGTCAGGGTTGCCCAGATCATTGTACGTGGCGTAGTCATAGATCCGATCTGAGAGCTTCCGAACGCCTTGGCCGTCGCCTCTGAGCTCGTCGAGCTCCCTCTTCCTCAGCTCTTTAAGCCCGGCCGGCGTCTCCGACGGCAAGTAACTCTGTTCACCAAAGTTATTGATCGTTAGAACAAATGGGTTTCCTTATAATTATAAGAACAAAGATCAATTGATCATGGATGGAGACCTTGTTGGTGAAGAAGATCCTCTTGGTGGGGAGGTCCTTGGTGGACTGGACCCAGGAGTTGCAGGGGAAGTGGACCGGGCCGCAGGCGAACCCCTCGACGACGATGGTCTCCAGGAAGAACTCTCTGGAGTGGCGGTTGGTCACCGTCACCGCGCCGGGCACCCCAAAAGCCGAGTCCACCGTGAACTCCGCCGTGTAGACGACGCGATCTCCCTTTGCGTTCATCTTATCTAACCAGCCCTTTATCACTGCTCCGCCGCTCTTCTTCGGATTCTTTGTTCCTGAATTCCCATAGAATTTAGAAAGGTCTCAATAACTAAAGTTTCTAAAAGGGGTTTGTGATCCAAAGATTCACCTTTTTTCCTATTAAAAGAAGAAAAAAGTTGAGAACCGAAAGCTAGCTAAATTTCCTAGATTGGGATTTGGAAAACTAGCAAAAAGCTGTGGTTTTTTATGAAAGAAGAAAAAATAACCAGATGGGAAATTAGTCTCACTTGGATCGATCTCAGTGCTCATGAGCTCCAAGACGACATTCCTCCCTATTTTATCAGACAAGGCATCGAGGTGTTTGGCGATGGCCTCTTTGATGTCCTCTTTGAGCCTCCTCCTCACCGTCACCGCCGCCCGGACTTTAAACTTCGCCGATGGCTTTCCTAGAGACACCATCTGCACCACCTCCTCGCTGATCGCCGCCACTGGCGAAATCGTCACTCTCAGCGACCGGCACTTCATCCTCCTCTGTTCTGTGGGGAGCAAAACATGGGAGCTGAAACAGAGCATGCTCTGTTTCCCTCCAAGCAGTGCCAGTCTTGGATCTGGCAGTAAAGTAGATCTCTCCATCACATGGATCCTAGAAAGATCCCTGCAAGCATCCATGAGCCAACCCTTTTCCTCTCTACTTCTCACAGAAATAGGAAAGAATCAGGGGAAAAAGAAGAGATTTTTTCTCCTCTCTTGGCTAGCTGTTCCTCTGCTCTTAGTTTAAGATTAGTTGTGGGACTAGAGGAGGGAGGGGGTTATATATAGGGAAGAAGGGCAAATGAGAAACGAGGAAGGTCTCTACTGGCTTCCCACGACAGCACGTTTTACTTGAGATTTCTTCACTTTGACATCTTCCCAACAGAGCCTCTGTTTTTTTTTCCAAAGTTACGAAAAGTTTAAATCTTTATGTATATGTGATAGAAATGTTAAATTTAATCACACAGTTCTTGTGGATGTCAAGCAGACTGTGATGAAAAGATGAACAAAATATTATGACTCTTGATGTAGATCGGCGAGACAATGACTCTACTTTTCTTAATGAGGTTGAAAAATGAGTACAATTGTGCTACACTATGATAGAATAAAAAAAAAGTATATACTAAATTTATTTTATTTTTTTAATCTCACAATCAATAATTGTTTTACGTTTTTATATAAAAAGTGATGATTTCAGACCAAAATGACATAACATTGTAAAATAAAAAAATGGAGTAAATGTAAGAAATATATATTTTCAATAAAGCTACATATATATAATAATAATAATAAAGACGAGAAGACATGAGGGTAGTTGTGTCCTTTTTTTTTTTTGTTGCGTACTAAAAAGTGAAAACCACCCTTCACCAGTCTCCGTGGAATCTATACACGCTCGTCGCCATTCGTGCGTTGACTGAAACTTCGGCATCACGTGGGACGTGGCGTTCAAAACGGCCGTTGGTTTCTAATAGGAACCGTGTGCGCCGGTCTTCACTAGCTGCTTGGAGCCGGTCCCCTGTGAGGCTCCTTGTATGAACTATCTTGCAATCCGTGTAATCTATCAGGAAATCGCATCCTAACATACAAGAGTATATTTTTTAAAAAAATCGGACTAATTTCTCTGTTAAAAAAAAAAAATTTGTCAAAGAAGACGAGGTTTGACTTTGGAAATAGTTAACATGACCTGCCACCACCATGTGACAAAATAAGAAAATCAGGTAATTTTCTCCAATTCTTGGAGTCTAAGTTCAATGGTCAACATTCAAACCTAGGACACAAAGGCTGTCTATAGGACGATAACGTAGGACTATGGAACTGTTGGTTGACATTGTTTACGTTTTAGGATACAAGGTTGTTTAATTTGTTCGTTTATTCAGAGGTCTCTGGTCATGGCAGCGACCCAATGGATATGCGCAGTGACGGATCCAGAATTTATATGAAGCGGATGACTTTAATAGAAAAAAATTAGTATAGAAGAAAATATATAAGTAATTAATTAAAAAATTCAAAATAAGTATCTTATTACATTATCATAGCTATAAAAGTAAACAATTACAATTGCTTCATCCGAGTTTTCATACGTTGATAGTATTGCATAATATCTTCATTAGGAACATCATCAAAAATTTCTTTCTCGATGTACGGAATTAAGCAATCAGTAAGCCACTCATCTCCCATTCGATTGCGCAGCCGAGTCTTCACAACTTTCAAAGCTGAAAATGCCCTCTCAACAGTTGTCGTTGCAACAGGTAAAGTTAATGCCAAAGTTATAATTCTGTAAACTAATCGGTAAACCAAATTAGTTCTTGTTGCAACCATCTTCTCAGCAAGACCAACAATCCTATGAAGCTCTGAAAAGGTGTCAGTAGAGCGCATATGCTGGATATATGTTTCAAGCTCATTTTTAAGTACCTCGACATCTAAAGGAGAGAAATCGGCTGGATATAACTTACCAAGACGAATTAATTTTTCCTTGTTGAAAGCGGCAAATGAGTTACTTGGATTCAGAGCTCCTATACAAAAGAGTAAGTCAGTAGTTGTCTCAGAAAAGCGATCATTCAACTCCATAAGTTGCAAATCAATTATTGTGTTAAATAACTCAAAACGGTAGCGAACCAAGTTTGTTTTCTCTATGGCACCACGTTTTGGCCGTCCTCGAGCTTTGAATTTTTCTTCCATGTTTGGGACTTCAACTTCAAATTCACGGCAAAAAGAATAAATCTCATTCAACAAAAACTCTCATTCTCCATCTTCTGCTCTTGCTATTTGTAGCCTCTCCTTTGCTAACAGCACCAACTTCATGGCATTCTCAATATCTTGGTCTTTTCTTTGCAATGTTTGTGATAACTCATTTGTTATACTAGGAATTTTTATCATCACGTGCATACTGAATATGAAGTCAAAGGACTGCATAACATCCAATAAGACACTAGCTTCAACTGATTGGGGATTATTTACCCCATCCTCCTTAATAATCTCAAGCACTTCAATCACAGAAGAGTACATATGCCTGAGTCTAATTAATGTATAATAATATGAACCCCAACGAGTGTCCTCGGCACGTTTCAAGCTAGTTTCTTGATTCAATCCTCGTCCACTAACTAGCTCTCTACTATTTAGTGCTTGAAGAATTTTGTCATGCTGAATGACTTTAAGAGTGTCATTCCTCTTACATGATGCACCAACTGTATTCACAATTCTCATGGCAAATTCAAAAAGTGCCTTCACTTCAAAGTGTTTTCTTGCAACAGCGACCAATGCCAACTGAAGTTGATGAGCAAAACAGTGCACATAGAAAGCAGAAGGATTCTCCTTTAAAATAAGTGTCTTTAGACCACCTAATTTACCTTGCATTTTACTTGCTCCATCATAACCTTGACCACGTATTTTGGATATACTCAGGTTATGTCTAGCAAGTAAAGCATCCAAAGCTTCCTTTAGTGATGCAGCCGTAGTAGAGGTGACATACTCAACACCAAAGAAACGCTCAATAACATGCCCATTCATATCCACATATCTCAAAGCCACAACCATCTGCTCTTTTATTGCCACATCACGAGACTCATCAATCAGAATAGAAAAATAAGAATCACCGAGGCCCTTTGTAATTAATTTTAGTGTCTCAATAGATGCTGCATGACAAATATCTTTTTGCACTATTGGTGAAGTCAATTGCAAATTCCCAGCAGCATTGAAAAAAGAAACTTTTCTCACCTCTTCATTATGCTCAGCCAGAAAATGGAGAAGACCTAAATAATTCCCATGGTTATATGATGACCTCGAAATGGTAGACCTTGCCATAAAAGAAATCGAACACAATCAACAGCTGCAGTTAGCAAGACTCTGTAATCTGATTTCTCTTTATTTGATTTATTGATGAACATGGAAGAAATACTTTGTTTCTGCTTCATTAAGTTCTCACATTTTTGTCTTGCTTCATTGTGAGCACTATTATGCTTTCCCACGTGTTCCCAAATCATCTCTTTCTTCTTCCAATTGTTAAACCCTGTACTCACAAATATATCACCACCGTCTTTACCAGAACCGTGTGATTCAGGTCTAAAGAGATAGCAGTATAAGCAAAATACTGCATCTTTTGCCACACTGTACTCCAACCAAGTAGGATGACTTTCAAACCAATCAGGTTTGAATCTTCTATTCTCTTTCCCAAATAATGTCTGTGGAAAATCATGATTACGAGGTTGAGCAGGACCCTTTTGTAAATAGGCTCTTCGGTATTCATCTCTAACATTAAATGTGTAAGTCCAAATCGGAGGTCTCAATCCAGGATCCGAAGGTAGACTTGCAGGATCAATACGCAAACAAGCCTTCTTCACATTAGAGTCAAGCATATTACTAGATTGAGATGAATCAACTGGAGATGTTCTTTTGACTAAGTATTTGTCCATGAGAATAATAAGCCTATACATAAAAAAGACAAGTTTCAAGAGGAAATCAAGCAAGATGCTTTCTGAATGTGCATAAGATGTGCATGCAAAACAGTGCAGAAACTTGCTCATTAACCAAGGCTAAATGGGCAACGAAGCTATATGCCTATATATTAATATATAGTTGTGAATCTTGTGAGCAAAGAAGCTATATGCCTATATATTAATATATAGTTGTGAATCTTGTGATTTTGGACTCTATCTGGGGCTGGGGAATTACACGCCATTGATGACAACTAATCTTCTAATAAGTTAAAAAAAAATAGTGAAAAAAGATAAGAAGAAAGGGGAAAAGATAGAAGTGAACCAGTTTATTGGAGATATTGATGTGTGTTGATTGTTGAAGAGAAAGGAGAAGGATGGCAAGAGGCTCATACCAGTATCCCCAACCCCACGGTCCCCACCTCCATCCTCTAAAAGTGACCTTTGACTTGTCCTCAAAGCTATAAATAGGAAACTATCGCCGCCCCTTGGCCTTCCCATTCTTATCAAGTTATCCTTCTCTCTCTCTCAACTCATTCTTAAATCTTAACCGTCCATTTATTTTTTATATTTATTAGATATTAAATCATATGGGGGGTCAATTTTAATTTGAGAGGGGGGCAATTAAATATTATATATATATTAGATAGATTTTGTTTTTTTTTTTCCAAGGGGGGCAGGTGCCCCCCACCTTAATATGTGGATCGGCCCCTGGGTATGCGACCAAACTTGAATACTAACAATATTGCGATCTCTATTTGTATTCAGTCTATCATAGTTGGCGTTTGCAACCATAGCCTGCGCTAATCTAAGCCGCCATCTCGGCGTACGTTATACGGGCTTCACTTAGGTAGAAGCTATTTACTACGTACTCATACACAAAATTTTCTATTAATTGGATCAATGACTTGGTCTTAGCTATAAGGGTCCAAATTCTATTATTTTGAGTTTTTAAGAGTATCCATGCCTTCTTGAAAAAGACCAAATTGTATATAATATTAAGGCTACCAAGCACATGCTATCTAAAAAATTTGATAAGTGAATCTTATCGAAGAAGTGATTCACCTGCTAATTATAAAAATGATTAAGTAAAGCTTAAATAAATTCCATGCACCCAAAAGCTAGCAAAAGGAAGGTTTGAAGAACTAAACAGTCGGAAAAGATCGAGTCCAAACGTTTGACGCTATTTCCTTAAAATAGATTCACCCCACCGAGGCATTTACGGAGTTGATGGAGCTGACGTACTCATTTTAATAGATGAAAGACGAGATATATTTAGGAGAGAAGAACGTTTAGAATGCATGTCCTAATGCAACGATGATCCATTTGTAGCCAGCATGGGGATCCCACACCTGGAATACGGGCGTCGGGCGCGACTCTTCACATATGGAGGGACATGACTCTTGTGCGAACTGACGGACGCATTGTAACCTCCGATCTCGTACATGAGTCCATGGCAACTTCTCATGACGAGCGTTAGATTGATATCCGAGATATCATGTGACGCGCTCGATTGTTAGATAAAGTCGTGACCCTTCATTTGTCACTCGTATATATTCATATACATGGTTTATTTATATAGGACCTGTCACACTCCGATCCAGAAAACCTATTCGAACCGAGGCATGAGGGGAAACCTACACTATTCATCTCCAACTAGTGCGATACAATGCGGAAAACATAAACAAGTCTAAACAATATATATATTTCAGAAGTGAAACAGAAATTCAATTCATAAATACATCAAGTTGTACTGATACAAGATTCTTTATTAAACTCCTCCAAAGAAAAGATATATACAAATAATCCCACAAGTCATTGAAAGATGTTTACAATTTACAAAACTGTCAAAGTACAACAATCGTCCTCTAGCAACCTCAACACCTCTGGATGTAGTCGCGTCTCCAAAAGCTGATCTCGCCGGCTCTACTGTTGAAGAACTGGCGCCTGCACCTGCAAATGCAGCCCGGGTAGGAGTGAGCGATAAGCTCAGTAGGGTTCTACTCTACGGCACACTGAAAGGAGGAAAATAACAACAGTGTCGTCTCCCCCCTCAAGTCTAACGGATGCCACGGGTCCCATAACCCTATCAATGTCCCAAGGGCTCTTGTCATGAAACCTCTCTCCTGAACATGTTACCAGGAGGCCAAGGAACAGTAACATGCAGGATCACCCTTACCCAAGCAGGAATACCATGCCTTGGGGAACCACATCGGGAACGCACCGACAACCATCCTTAGCACTTAGCCTTGGGAAGACAACACGACCTCTAAACCTCCAAAACAAAGATCTCAGCCAACTAGCGTGCATCCTCAATAACATGAGATTCTGATCAAACAATCACACCCTAATCCTGACTACCCAGTCGCGGTCCGAAGGCTAGATCCGAGCTACCCGAGAGCCTCGGATCGGCGATACACCCATCGCCCGCCTAACCTCATATGCCTCTGATGCAAACAAGATGCATGCAATGCTCAGGCACAGATAATAAGATATAAACATGCAACAACATGACGATAATCATACAGGGCTAGGCATAACCTATAGCTAGCCAAACGGGTGAACATAGCAAAGGCCTCAAATATAGATAATCTACACTAACCAAACAATGATTAGAGCAAAGCATTGAACACAGATATACAATAGTCTTCAGTGCTCTCTTGCACATGACAGACTAAGGTTCCACAATTATCCCGCAGGTAACTGGGCAACATTTATACAATAGCCCTCGGCACACGCCGGCATCAGGCTAAGGTCCCACAATTCCACATTAGCTAGCACTTATAGCTCGCTAATGGTTAAGTAACAATAAGCATTTAAATATATCATTCAACTAAGTATTTAAATGCACATCTATCCATAAATCCACCAAAAAGACAAACACCCAATTCAATTCTCAATCTCGATAGAAATCCCTCGAAAATTCCTTGAAAACGACGTATATGTTTCCTAACATGATTGGGTATCTATCATGAATGAAAACCAATCAAAAGAAACCAGCAAACATAGCTCAGTGGCCCACGGTCGATGCGATGGTCGATCCGACGGTCGACCGTGAGGCCACGGTCGATGCCACGGTCGATCCGACGGTCGACCATGGGGCCAATCGAGGGAAAAACATGAGGGCCACGGTCGATCGGTGCATCGACCGTGGGAGACCCAAAACGGGACAGAGCCTCACGGACGATGCGACGGTCGACCGTGAGGCGGAATGAAAAAAGAGAATGAACCACGGTCGATCGGGGCATCAACCGTGGGAGGCCAAAATCGCGACAGAGCCCGACGGTCGATCCGGCGGTCGACCGTCAGGCCCGAAAGAAGCGTATTAACGCTTGACGGTCGATCCACCAATCGACCGTCAGCCCCACGACACAGTTCCTCAGAACAGTGCCGAAAATCCAATTTTTGGATTTGAATGATCAAATCAAGTTGAAAGTTGATGAAACTTTGCAAGCATGTGTAAAAGATGATGGGGAAGCTAATGGTACGATCAAAACACGATTTTGATGGTTAAATCTCAAACCTAGGTCTCATTGGCCGAAAACCGACAAAACGGCGATAATACGGAAACAAGCCTTTAAAATACGGAAATCGCAATGTAGGAATACTAGAAACAAGCCATACTACACATGCATTGAACCACACAACATTCTAACATGTATTCCTACAGCGAAAGCACAAGAAGGCTATACTAGGAGAACCCGATCCTAAGATCGAGGTAGGAACACCTACTTGAACAAGCAGGGCAGCTCCTCCACGCATCCCCCAACTCCGATTGCTGGAATCCGCTCATCGAAAGCCACGCTCCGAAGCCCTAGCACCACCGGTTGGAGAGAGGGAGAAAGAACGACAGGAGAAGATGGAAGGAAAGAAAGAAAGAGAAAGGAAGGGGTTTAATAGAAAGCTGGAATCGATCACAACCGTCCGATTTGATCTCTCCCGATCGAGCTCCGATCTTTCGATCGGAAGCGCCCTTAAGGTTCTAATCAATCACATACATTAATCAAAGGCAATGTGTGCCACGCGGGTGTGAAACTGACTACCATGGAGCATATTTACCAAAATGCCACTGGGGTCAAAAACAGCGATGCGATTAACCGATCGCATCCCAAGGCCAACCAAGCCAAACCACAAACCCAGACCCTCGACCTAATGCGATCGGACCGGGTTAGAGGTACGGGTCCTCACAGGACCCGTTTGGATTGAAGATAAATATGCATAAACCCCATTTATACATCCAAATACTTTATCCACAATCTTATATGACTATATTTAATGCTTACATAACTTTTACTTTATCCACCATGTAAACTTATTCTATCCTCAATTCAAATTGCCTATAATTTTGGTCTAACAACAGAATAAATTAACCACAAGCTGGTAATATATTTATATATGGAGACGAGATCTAAATTTAATGTAGGTATGTATCAGTGTAATACATGACTGAAGAATCTCATAGCTTTTCTCATCTTCCATGACATCAATCAGTGGCGGAACGAGGGGGGGGGGGGGGGGGGGGAAGAGCCAAGAGGTGCCATTTACCATTCAACATCCATCTTCTCCATCGCAATGGCCCTCCAGCTCGCTTCCATCGTCGCCATCTTCCTCGCGATCACTGCCTCGAGCTCGGCCGGCGATGACGGCTCCATGCCGGCGGGTTTCTTTGACTTCTTAATCAACTCCCCCACGCCGGGCCAATCGGCTGAACCGGACCTCACGGCTAGCCTCACCCCCGCCATTGCCTCCGAAATCAAGAGCTTCGTCCCCCCAACGGCGGCGGTCACCGGAGGGGGCTCCGGCATCGAGTTTTCGGATGTGAACAAGGTCACCAGAGGCATTCTGTCCGACATCAACGCTGACAAGGTGAACGTCGTTAAACAGATCCATCACAACGTCGTCCTTGCCCCCATGGCGGCGGTCGCCAGCGCTCCCTCCGGCGGCATCGCAATCAAGATCCCAAACATTCAGCTGCATGA
Source organism: Narthecium ossifragum (assembly GCA_963920575.1). NCBI lineage: Eukaryota > Viridiplantae > Streptophyta > Magnoliopsida > Dioscoreales > Nartheciaceae > Narthecium > Narthecium ossifragum. The sequence continues at coordinate 4,044,024 of OY986964.1, read as the reverse complement.
TGACATGAAAAAGGGCATCGACGACATTCTGCCCGGCGTCAACCCCGACAAGGTCAATGCCATCGTGGAAGTCGTTAAGCGAGATGAGCATGAATGAGGCGGCCTCCCTGTTGAGCAGCTCGCAGGGGAACGTCGTCGATGTGATGGCGAAGTTCATCAGCCCTACCGCTTCACCTAAGTCAGATGCATGGTGTCAATATTGATGAATCAAGCGGTGCGTTCACCGTCAGGGGGAGTGCGGTTGTCGTCGCCGGCCCGATTTGCCTACTGTTTTGATTGATTTGCTATTGATCGATCTTGGGCAATGTTGAAGGAGCATTTTGGCCCCCTTATGATCTCTCTCCCTCCTTTAAGTTTTTTTCAATCCAGTTGATCATATGATCTTTAAATATCAGCTTAACACCTACATTAGAGATGTTAGAAGAAATGATGATTTTTCTAAACTTCAAGATATTGGAAGTATAATTGTGAAAATGGTTGAGACTAGAAAAAATGCTACATTTCCATTGGTTTATCTTCTTATTGGGTTGGCATTGGTCTTACCAATTGTGACTGCAACTGTTGAGAGAGTCTTTTATTCGATAAAAATTATCAAGTCTGATTTGCGTAATAAGATAGGAGATGATTGGATGAATAATCGCATGGTAGTATACATCGAGCGCGAAATTTTTAAAACTATTGAGAACAAAGTCATTTTGTAATATTTTCAAAAAATGCAAAAGCAACGTCCACCTCTCAATCACATCACATAGTATACCAGTATGGTACATATATTGGCTAAATTACTGTTTTGGGCCCTGTGGTTTTCATCATATTTCATTTTGGGCCCTGTGGTTTAAAATCTTTCAACTAGGGTCCTGTGGTTTTGATTTTGTAACAATTGAGACCCTAATGCCGACGCCGTCAACTCTATTGATGGCAAATGGGTCACGTGACATCACGTGACCCATTTACCGCGTGGGTTTTAACCACCATCCGGTTTCTTTTAGGGCATTTGCCCGTGGTCCGTGTTCGGTGAGCCGGGTCGACGGCGAGGTGATCAACCGACAAACGTCGCCGGAGTACGTTGGTCGCGTCCCTAGCCCTAGATCCACCGGTATTTCCTCTTCCCATCCACCGAACAGAAGGTATGTTTCTTCCTCCTGGCTTCGTCCTCCTGGCTTCACCAAGCATTTGCTCCTAAACAAGTGCATTGAGTCCATTGTATATGCAGGATGGTTCACGAGCTTTTTAGGATTGACATTTATCACAGGGGGCAGTTTGTGGATGGAAAATATGTTGGGGGTGAGGTCAGTATGGTTGAGAATTGTGAAGTTGATCGCTTGAGCATCATAGAAATTGAAGACATGCTTGATCAGATAGGTTATAAGAAGTTCAGGAAGCTTTGGTACTCATCTGCTGACTCAATTGATCTAAAAGATTTAACAACAGATTCAGAGGTGCTACAAATGGGAGATCATGGGCATAAGGATGGCCACGTCTCAGTTTATGTTGAGCATGATAGCATAGATATGCTGGAGATGGGCGATTTAAATGCTACACAGACTCAAGATTGTCCTATGTTGACAGCTGAGGAAGGAATAAATATTGAAGTGGGAAGCAGTGGTGATGAAGATACTGGGCAAAAAAACAGAGGAAAAGATATCTCAGAGGAGTTTCACATAGACAGTGATGATTCAGCTGTTAGGTATGATCCAGAGGTAGAGGGAAGCAGTGATGATGAAGATGATCCAGATGAACTTTTGGAGGCTCACAATTGTGTCAAATTAGTACCTGTCAACATTGCAGCTGATGCACATGTGCATGGAGGAAAAAAGTACTTTCAGGATATATGGGTGGTGACATTGCAGCTGATCCAGATGAGGAGGAAGCTATTTCTGAATACCTTCCTAGGGCTAGGAACGCGACCAACGTGCTCCGGTGACGTTTGTCGGTTGATCACCTCGCCGTCGACCCGGCTCACCGGATGTAAGGGCCTTAATGTATAATTCCGGGCTTTTATGTAAATTTGGAGTGCTTTGGCGTAGTTTTTCGTTTTGCGGGGTGTTTTCTGCAAAATACCCCCCCTTTTCTAGAAGAATCCAGGCTCCTCCTTCTCCTTTCTTTGGCTGCCAACTCGAGTGAGAGAGAGAGAGTGAGATCGGGGGAGAGGGAATCGAGAGAAGAGAGATCAAGAGAAGAGAGAGAGATCGAGAGGGCGATGGAGAGGAAGGGAGATCGCCGGCGCTGGAGAAGAAGAAGGAGAAGAGAAGAAGGGAGGAAGAAGCCGGGAGCTAGAGAAGTGGAGATCGCCGGGAAAAGTGTAGATCCGGCGAGCCTCCCGCCGGATTTCGTCTTCCTTGGCTTAGGTAAGCTTCTAGCTTCTCCATCCTTCATTTTCCTTTGTTTTTCCGTCCTTTTTGTGGGTTTTTCCGGTGGGTTTTTGTGGGAGAAGATGGGTTCCGGCGATGGGTCGCCGGAGAAGGTGTTGCGGACGGCGTTGGGGACCTCCCTCGGCGACTGCAGCGCCGAGGAAGGACCCCCGTGGTCCGGGGCATCTATCTCCGAGCCCTGTCCGGCATTACCCATGGCAGGGGATCTTTGATCCTCCTCCCTGCCATGGTTTCCGGCAAGGTTCCGGCCGGCCACTCCCTAGTCGTGGCTGCGCAACCATCTTGGGGATCCTGTGCTAGGGTCAGCACACGGGTTCTCTTCTCCTCTGGTGGTTTTCCCGATGCTTGAGTACCCCTGTTTTGGAGGTTCGACGGAGCTCCGGCGTGAGCTCCGGCGATCTTCTTGAGGAAGAAGATGACCCTGTGCGGTGCATGTTAGCTCACACGCACAGTGTTTGCTAACATGCACCAGAGCCTTCAGATGCCCATAGTTGAGCTGTCGATGCCTATTTTCGACGTTTCTCGCGTCATTCGACCTGCTTCTCGAGCGCTAGCTATTGCTAGCAGTTTTAATTTCGTTTTAGGGCTCTAACGGATCGTAGTCTTGTTTATCGTGTTTTAGGCGATCATTTGAGCGGTGGTCGAGTGTCGAAGCGCGGCGTGGACCCCCGGGCTCATGGATTGCACGTTGACTGTCCTTTTGAGGTAGGAGTTACCTCCTAGGATTTATGTGTTGTTGTGCATGCTTTTATGTTGTGATGGTTGTGTTATAATTATGTGTGATGCAATGTTGTGTATATGATATAATGTTTCTTTGTATTGCATGAATATATAATGATTGTTATTGGCTTTATTGTTATGATCTTGTCTTGTGCATACATGATAGGATTGGGGTTAGGATTGGGTCTAGTCAGGTCCTGTAGCTAGACTAGTCAGAGTCTAGGGACTATGTTGATGACTTGACTTGAGTATTTGATCTGATTGAGGATATGGCTTGAGGATTTGATCTGATTGAGGATCTGGCTTGAGGATTTGATCTGATTGAGGATCTGGCTTGAGGATTTGATGATCTGATTTGAGGACGTGTTGGACCTATACTAGTATACTGAGGCCTGTATAGAGTCTATAGGGGTCTGGGCGAGCATTGACGGCCGGACGCGGCGACTGTGCGTGTAAGACTTACCCAGACTAGCCAGACCATACTAGGATCAGTGAGCTAGTATAGGATATTGTACCTATACTAGTATACTGGGGCTGGGTATAGAGTCTATAGGGGTATGGGCGAGCATTGACGGCCGGACGCGGCGACTGTGCGTGTAAGACTTACCCATACTAGCCAGACCATACTTGGGCAGTATACTAGGATAGGTGGGTGTACACCAGTGTCTTAGTTGGTGACTCCTACTGGGCTTTAGAGCTCATTCGTGTTAGGTTTTGGTTTTTGTGCAGGAGGACCTATGGATAGGCCAGAGACCAGTGCAGTCCATGGAGGTCCTGTCTCAGGATGAGGAGTCCTTTTATCCTTATGTCTATTTTCTTATGTATGATAAAGCATGTATATGTTGCGTATGAAACAAAATTGTATATTGAGGATTTGGCTGAATTATCTTGTATTTTAATGTTTACAAGTCCTATGTATATGAAATGAATGAGATGAATGAATGCAGGTACATGTATATTATTTGAATTGATGTGGGCGTATGTGCCCCTAGATGTGGTGAATGATTGTAAAGAGACAAAGATTTTGATTAAATGTTATAAAGCTATGTTGTAATAGTGATCTCACGTCCCCGTTCCCAAGGGTCATGCCGAAATTTTAAATAAATCTTTGGGATATTTTATATTTAATTGGGGCGGGGCGTGACACCGGACACGGACCACGGGCAAATGCCCTAAAAGAAACCGGATGGTGGTTAAAACCCACGCGGTAAATGGGTCACGTGATGTCACGTGACCCATTTGCCGTCAATAGAGTTGACGGCGTCGGCATTAGGGTCTCAATTATTACAAAATCAAAACCACAGGGCCCTAGTTGAAAGATTTTAAATCACAGGGCCCAAAATGAAATATGATGAAAACCATAGGGCCCAAAACAGTAATTTAGCCTACATATATTTTAATATTTATATTATTTTTATTCCTTAATGTTCTATATTATAATATTCTAATATACCTTTTGCATTACTTAAAAGAAAAAAAAATTAATCATTTTATTTTAAATTTCATTTTTCTTTAAGTCTCATCTTGATTTCCCCGCTAACAGCTAACAGCAAGCAAGCGACGTCTCTCACTGAACTAAAGATGGATACAAATATCTTTCATGAACTCATGACTAGCTTAGCTATTACGTGTATCTTTCTCCAGCTAGTAGCTAGTCAACGAGCCACGTCCACGTATAAAAGTTAGGGCAACATCATGTAACTGCTGAAAACTATACAATGGCACCAATAAAAAGCATAAATCTTGATTAATAAGATTGCTGTAACTTACTACGTGCCAATGTAAAGAGACTTCTATCTCTATAACTTAACTAAGTGGGCCCATACATGACACGTATGCATAGAGTGTACATGGATGTATATAACTCGGATGTGACTCATACGCCACATCATAAACCTTATTTTATAATATAAATTAGGTTGGCTCCTGGTGCTATACACACGGATTCCATCACCCCTGCTATTATCTTTTATCTCTCTCTAATCACCCGGTAACTATCCCTCTCCCTCCACCCTTCGTTAGGTATGTACAAGACATGTATGATTTAAATGTTATGACATAAAATCTTATTTTATAAGACATAAAACCACCGCTTGGAATTTGTTTTGGGGGTTTTCGCAATCACCTCCTAAGTAAAATGAAATTATAAAACGGTCCTACTATATGCCTCGTAGTCTTATTGCAAATGGATGATGTAGCTTCTGTTTTATCTCTAGTTTATGACAGGAGGGATTGGCATGGATATGTCCTATATATTTATATATACAGAGTTCTCTATCAACGAAGCTTGAATCCAAAGAACTTTTAGATGGAATTACACGTAGGCTCGGCCCTACCTATAGGCAGGTTAGGCAGCTCCCAAGGCCCATCTAAAAGGGGCCCCCCAAAATTAAAGCCTATACATTAATGAAGCTGAGGTAAATCTCACCTAGCCACCGAACCGTTGGTCCCAAATCGAGGGTTAGTGTTCTAATTATTACAAAAGTAACTGTTAAACCCAAGACCCTGCTTGATATGAGAATATCAAATCGGAATAACCCTTAACTCGGGTTAAGGGCCGAATCCACTACTTATTTCATACTTTATCCCCCAAACATCTTTTCATATTCCAAGTAATCATTACAAAGTTATTTCCACTCTCCACTCTACTTTTCTCTTATTCTAAATAATCATTGTAAAGTTATTTATGAAATCGGGAATAAAGTCCTTTAACCCGAAATAAAGTTACTCCCGTACCAAACGAGTCATAATAAGAAGGTTCATTCAGCTGCCAAAAATAAAAAAGGTGTACTGGTTCAAGAATAATTTTTGGAACTTGATATAGACATAAGGACATGTGTCCATAAAATTTATCCTTTAGTAAAATTTTGACTTATTTTTATTGTCTCTTCATAGTCTTTATCTTCTACCTTTCATCCTCTCTTCTTTCTCCATGCTCCCTATCATCCGCCATCTCAACATTCTAGCTGCCACGAGCCTACAATCCTTAATTGTTGTGTTTGTTGTGCATCTCTTGCGTATAGAATATTGTTGACAATACATGTAACGGTTGCTTCTGCAGAAAAAAGCTTTTCAAAATTGAAACTAATAAAATCTTGTTATCAACCATGTCATAGGAAAGATTCAATGGATTAGCCATGTTATCTATTGAAAAATATATATTAGCTAAACTTGAATATAAAAATTTAATCGGTACTTTCGCAGCCCAAAAAGTTATAAGAATGATTTTTAAATAAGCTTATCATATTTAATTAATTTAATATTTTTATTAACTACGATTAGTAAATGCTTAATGGCCTTATTTGATTCGGCCTCAAAAGTGATTGGGCCGGCCCTGTTACACGCTCGTGGAGGATCCGAATCCATGGCCAGTGAAATGGTAAAATAATCACTGCAAAGTAATCAAATAGCTGGGCCTAGTACGTATCTTAATAGATCGGGTGGGCTTTAATTTTCGAGCTCACACTCCACTGTCGGACAGCCATGTGCCCCATTGATATAACGCTTCACTACGGGGCGTTTGCCAGGTCTTGAATGTGCCGAATCCGGTGTATTCAGTGAATTGACAGATTCTATGAACGCTCATTCGAGCGTTTGGTTGATATTGTCGATTGGAATCGGCGGAATCCGACGCCGGTCGGATTCCAAAATTTTGGAATCCCGGCGTCGAGCGGACGCCCTGCATTCGGAATCCGGATTCTGAGAAATTCAAAATGACCATTGTACCTCTTTAATATTTAAAATGGTTATATTTATCATAGTTTTAAATATACATGTTGAAACTTTATGAAATTAGTCTCATTGGAAAGATATCATAGATATCTTCGTTATGAGACCAATATTGAGTACTTTTTAAAGCAAATATTTGATGTAATTTAATTTATAAAATCATTTAATATATTATAACTTAAATTATATATGAATTTTCAATAATTTTGATCAATCATTTTACATGATTAGATGCATTCAAAGAATTAATTTGACCTAAATTTTCAATAATTTCGATCAATCATATCTCGTGGGTATTGTTATTATTATAATAAAAAACATGTCTTAATTTGAAGAAAATTTAAAGTTTTATTATTAATTTGAACAAAATTAGCAGATTCAGCTCATCCATAATAGACAAGCCAAACGCCAGAATCAACAGATTCATCTCATCCCATACAAACCAACCAAACAACAAAACCAAAATCTACGGAATCACCAGATTCAGCTCATTCCCCATTCAGCTAATTCCACAGATTCCTCATTCATCTAATTCATCAGATTCAGATTTGCCAAACGCACCCTACGTTGCTAGCAGACATACTGACCATGATATAGTATCAAATAAGAAAAGCCTACTTGTTCACTGGACATCAGACGCACACCTGCTTTATAATCTAGATGGGTTATTTACATATACCCCTAAATTTGTTTTTTGATTTTACATATATCATTTTTTTTAAAATCAAATATATATCAAAAACCCTAAAAACTTTTGATTATTATCGTATACATCCTTTATTATTGACATATTGCCCCTTTAGTTACTTAATAGTGAAATATTTATGGAATATGCTGGACGGCACCGTTTGATGCTAACGGTGGCTTTTGAAATTACTTAACTATCCTTATCCCTTATAACCACTGCCTTTCTGTCTCCGACGATTCAGATGACCATTAGGCTTAGGGTTTGAAATCAAGAACGTGTTCGTTATTCTCTTCGACGAGCTATGTCCAGTTGTCCACATTCCTCTATGACGAGTTATCTCCACCTTAGTCTCTCGATTTCGACCGATTTCATTTATTTATAGGTCGATTTTTGAGTTTCTTATCACCATTAATCATGAAAAAATTCTCATGTTTACCTTCATGTACATCCTCCACTTTAGATTTTCACAATACACCCGAATATTCCACTCTTAAATAACCAAAGAGGCTATATGACAATAATCAAGGTTTTTAGTATTTTCAGTATAAAATTGATCATTTTAGGTGATATATGTAAAATCAAACTTTTCCGAGGGTTATATGTAAATAACCGAATTTAGATATGCCAGCACAGGTACAAGTTCAACCGGTTAATTTTCAGACTTGGACAGAATAATTTAGCTCGCGTCCCAGGCCTGGGATTAGACACCATTCATCGGTCCAGGCTTGACCCACAATGGAAGTTAAAAGGTTGTTTTTTCATATTAAATATAGAGTGGGCTGGATTTGGTCATGGTTATAGGCCCGAAGCCTCGAGTTAGGGTGGGCTTGGGAATCATTTGTTAATCTTCGATAAAAGCCCAGCCCAAACCCAATTTTGATCTGGTCATAGTCTGGGCATGGACTTCAAACATGCAAGTTAATTTGCTGTTAATAATTTAATATCATGTAGCTTGTCATACCTAACCCATTCGCTTAATTAAAAGAAGTCAACTGTAAAGCTCTCTTAGGAGATGATGAGAACGTGGAGAATCTAATAAAAATCTTCAAAATAGATCGATGAACATGGCTAGCTAATTAACGATTCTTATATATCATGGGAAACAGAGAAATGTGTTTCTTTAACATTTGTGGGGTAAAATTAGGCATTATATAATCGTTCCACGTCGTGAGATAAAACTATTAAAGAACAGTTACATGTGGGTGGCCATGTAATTTCCTTCATTATCGTGTTCCCAGCTATCTAAGAAGAAGCAATTATATGTGCTCGAATTAAACATTGCATTAAGAACAAGGCTGCATGCGTACAAATTAAGCATAACACATCCATCGCTTGAGCTTAATTATTATCGATCAAGGTTTCCTACAAGGAAGTAAAACTTAGACAAGTTGAAATGGAATCATAGGGGGGGCCTTAGCCATGATCACCCACGTCGTCGTCGCTCATCGGACATGGCACAGTTGAGAGGACTGGCAGGGGTTGAAGAACGTCATCGGTGTGACCGGCGCCGCAATGTAGCTGTGCTGCATCATCTGTGCATGGATGTCCCTGCCCGCTGCGAGATCCTTAGCCACTTCTGCATACACCGCCGACACCCGCCCGATGGCGCTCCTATACTTCGCCGCCATCCAATTCAGCCGCAACCGTCTCAGCACCCCTTCCAGCATTCGGTGCTTAAGCGAGTTGACACCATTACCTAGCCTTATCAAGGGCATCCCCCGCCCTCGCCGGAGCCGGAATCCCCGCCGGAGACGGAATCCCCGCCGGCGGGGCGGGAGGGGGTTGTCGCCGGGCATCGTCATTTTAATTGTTATATTGAAGAAGAAGAAGGAGAAGAAGAGACTAAAATTGATTGTTGAGAGCTGAGAGAAGGTGGTCGTTTGTGGTTTGTTTAAATAGCGCGGGATGTTGCGTTGTGATCACCCGCGAGTGAATTTAATAACCACCGTCCATTAGTTAGCTTAGAGAGAGTTGAATCTAACGTATTATTTGGCTGTTTCAGTCGGTCGGTGGATCCCATGTGGCTGACGTGGCTTGACGAGCGGAGGATGCGCGCCGACGGTGGACTTCGCCGAGCGGATCTGAGAAAGCTCCGACTGGGTCGTTCGTACGCCACGTGTGCTGTATCGTCGAATGGGTTTCCTCAAAGTCCACGTGGAGGATGGTGGGGGGAAGTTTAATGCGAAACCGTGTTTTTGGGGCGCTAGCGAGTTGTCCCGGGAATCTCTCGTCCGTGGAGGAGGGCGCATGTTCACGTGGACACTGAATGTGATCCGGATTAGGGTCACCGTGTTCGGTGCCATCGGTTTATAAAAAAATCTATTTATTTTACCTTAATTGAAATTGCTGACGTGTCGTTTACTGATAATGGAGCTTGGCGCAGAACAACGTGGTGTTCCTTTGTCATCGGTGATTACGTGTAAACATTCAAATAGAGTCTGAAACTCGAGCAAAGGAGCTCCATGTTCCACTGTCGGTTCAGCTACAGCTGGAGCTATATGGCGCGTTTAAAATAGCAATAGTTATTGCAGGCTCCGCCATAGTAAATCTCAGCCAGTAGATCAAGCATGGATGGCTGAGATTAATTTATTCTCTCTCATACTTTATTCATTTTTTATCTTTGCCGTTGATGTACAGTTGAACGGCCGTGACTGCTATGGCATCCACCCGAATCCAACAAACGCGCCCATAGATCTGGTCCATCTGGGAAGGGGAGTGTTATGCTCTAATATATCCAATGACAGTTGAGAATGTTCTTGGATGCTGCTGGCTAAGTATTGGGCCAAGCCTGGGCTGGGCTTTGACCATTCAGACCAGTAAGCATCAGGAGCTCGGGGTGCGCGTGTGGCCTTTGTTAATCCAATAGTTTAGCCCAAGTTTATGGGCCTAGACTCAAAACTATTCTATCCCTCTAGCACCAATTGGTGTTCTTATCCGGTAAAATGCGCCGAGGGGTGCCGTAGCGCTTAACGTGCTCTTCGTCGGCGCGTTGCTCTCAGTTAAGCCGACAGCCAGCGGGGTGTAGTAAGTGAGGCTTCTGTTCCACGATAGTAATTGAACACGGAAAGAGAGAGACTGTGAGAGATCCAGCGGTTGGAGGAGTTATGGCGGTGGCCGGACCGCTGGCGGCGCTGATCTTGACGGCCGAAGACCGGCGGATCCTGGCGGCGGTTGGGATGGGGTCAGCGGCGTTGTCTCTGGCTGGGTCGGCGTTCATTGTGCTCTGCTACGCTTTCTTCAAGGAGCTCCGGAAGTTCTCCTTCAAGCTCGTCTTCTTCCTCGCCCTCTCCGTATGATCGCTCCTCCGTCCCTTTCATCTCATTATTCTCTTCCGACATGCTAGTGATTCCCTAGATCACCAACAGTGGTGGATTTAGGATCTTGCTTCGGAATTAAGCGCAATCTCGCGCTTATTTTTTGAACTCAGGGCTATTTATGACTGTCGTATGGTTATTCACCCCTGATTGGGGTATGCGAGCCTATAGGGGTCTGCACAATGACATAGGATTCAGAAGTATATGCATAACTAGGCACTGGCTTGAATGGGCGTGAAAACCAAATTTTGAAAATGGCTCAAAGATCAAAAGGTCGAATGATCTGGTTGGGACGTATAAGGTCGTTGCAAGGAGACAAGCTGTTGGTGGATGATCGGAGATGAACTACCGGAAAATGCTAATATTTAAAGATTAGGCACTGCTTAGGCCCAACATTATGTCAAGAAGATAATGTTTATGTTGTATGTACATATGGAAGCCGGATGTGTTAAAATTGGGGGTACAATGACAACATGGTCTCTATTACTCCAATTGGCGTTTTGACAAGTACACCGTTGAGGATGACCACGTCCAATTGGCTGTTTTGTAATAACTCATGTCTTGGAGGTGTCTTCTTTTGTTCCTATTACCATGCTTCAATGAATCATTTTAAGGTTTATGCCTTCTTTTACTTCAACCAATTAATCCAACTTTCATACTTGCTACTGTCTGATATCCTAATTTTTCATGGCATTAGTCTTATTTCACAGTCTTTACCTGACTCGAATTGAAAATATTCATGCCCACCACTGCTTAAGATTTTGGGCATTCTCGCTGATGCAATTGCTTTCTTCATATACGCGTCAAAAGTTCCTTGATCAGTGCTGTGATTAGATATCAATTTGGGTTTTGAGTACTCACCTTTGGTTGATGTCCTCAATATGAACTGTGTCTGCTCAGGAAGGCCTTTATTCTGATGGTCTGTTTTTGCTGCAGGATATGTTCGCTAGTTTCTTCAGTATAGTAGGGTAAGCTTCTATCGGTAATAAGCGAATGACTTGTCTTACATAGCAGCTCTTTCATTTAGTCTCTGTTATTTAAAATGATGAAAGATTTTCCCGGGACCCTTCGTTTTTTCATCAGAAGAGGTCTCTAAGGTCGATCATAGAAGGTTTTGTTTGACTAAGAGATGAGCAGGAGTATTATTGTTGATGCAGAAGGAAAATCAGTAATACATGAAATTTTAGTGAGTATTCCGTTATTATTGGATATTGCAGGGACCCACCAAATCAATGGTTTTGTTATGCTCAGGATTATAGTGCGCACTTCTTTTGCGTGGCATCTTTCCTCTGGACCACGACAATTGCGTTTACTCTTCATCGTACTGTGGTCAAACACAAAACAGATGTTGAAGATTTCGGGTCTGTGTTTCACTTGTATGTTTGGGGTATGTTATCTGCTTCTCTTAACATTGTTTGTTTTCCTTAATACCGCCTTCCACCTGAAGTATGCTTTCTGTGATACGAAAATTAGGGAAATCATTTTACACTTTTTCATAGTATCACTCATTTGAATTTTTCATGAGCATGCATCATTTTTGGCGTTTCTGCCATTTGCTCTTTCGATTAGTATGTGAAACAGGAATCTCGCAATGAATATGTAGGAATCTCTAACAGAAGGCTTTCAAGCTAGATCCTGAGTGGGAGTCATTGAGCTTGTTTCACAATTGCATTCATCAAAGACAAAGATATTTATGCTTGCATGTGAGCTGTCATGTATTTTTGGCACCTAATTTTTGCGCACCTTCAAGTTCTTGGAATAGAGTTGTTGTTTGTTCCTTGTCAACTATCTCAGTTGTAGCTTCTATCATTGAACATGGGGCACTTCTACATTTTGACAGGAACTGCACTTGCAATGACAGTGTTGCGCTCTATAGGCAGTGGTTATGGCCGATTAGGTGCCTGGTGTTGGAATGAAGGTGCACGAGCAGGAAAGGCATGTCTCTGCTTTCTGGATGTCTTCTGCAATTTTAGCAACTTTTTTTTTTTTGAATTTCTTATAATTGCGGATGTAACAATGTAAGACATTCTTTTTAGGTAAATTGAGATATTATCGTGAACATTCTTTCCAAGGCGCTGGATTTGTCATAGACCGCAAGCTAATTTGTGACATAACTGCTAGTTCAGCTGGATAATATCACTTCTTTAATGTCTCTAGCATGTGAACGGCGTTAGAAAAGAATGCTAGAACCTTTGGGAACTTATGTTGTAGTTTGCTCGCTATCCAATTTATGGAATTTCTGGCTCCATCGCAACAAAAGATTACTAGCAAATGGTTTCTAAGTCCAGAATTAAGGTGTCGGGTTTGCTTTATTATTTAGAATTGGTATTCTTCTTGATTTCTAAAGTTGTGGAATCCTCAGGATTCATTCCTATCAAAAAAATATCCTTGACTTGCTTCTTGAAGAATAACACTTTTATCTTCCTTTGCATTAGCAAGAGAATTACACCTGCAAGAGGGCTATTTCACACGCTTTGTAATGCATTTGGAGTTGTCCTCAAAGAAAAATTTCCTGGTCTTATATCTCTTCTGAGCAACATACGCACAACTAACACAGCAAGCCTTTCGTCTCTAATGGTCTTTTAGTTAAAAATATGATAAGCAAGCCCAAAAATGAATGTAGAGCATGGTTTACAAAATCGTTCGAAAAGAATATCTCCCTTGCAGTATAACTGAGTTAATAGATTGCTCTATAAATCATGTAATTTAGAGTACTTGCATTACACAACTTGCACCCTAGATTTACAAAAACAAACTATTTAGACTTTCAGTGGAATGTATAGTTGTTTGCATTTGTGCAGTCTACAAATGAAACTATTTTTTGACCATTTGTTTTGGCAGGAGAAGATATGTGAAAAACACCAATATTTACCTACAGTTGTGCTTGTGAATTATTTTTGGTTTTGGTGATTTTACTTGTATAACCGTGTTCCCTAAGAGAATGCATTTACTTGCAGGTGGCTCACTTTATTACGTTTTATGCCCCATTGTGGGGAGCTATTCTTTATAATGGATTCACATATTTCCAAGTAATTCGCATGCTTAACAACGCACGACTGGTATGGTGTTCTTGACTTGAAGTTACTCTAGAGATATTTAGTCGCGCATAACTCATCTGCATACATGTGCTCGTTTCTTTCTAATTGGTAGTTTCTCTTGTAATAAAAACACTTGATAACACCTGATCTCTAAGGATCAACTTGCAGATGGCTGTGGGCATGTCCGATCGATCAAACCAGATCGATACAAGGGCAGATATGAAGGTATCATTGTTATCACCATTCATTTCTTCGTTTTTGAGGGCTAAAGGGGATTTTTTGTTTGTTTGGAGTTGAGATGAATACCACCTGTAATGTGATACATACTCAGGGTGTACTAGTATTTTGCCCCTGTTGTAGGACCTCTCCACTGTTCTTTAGACATACCTCTTAACCACACTTGATAACTCATAAGATTTTCATTTCTGTGAAAAATTCTGTCCAAGGTTACTACTTATGTTGTAACGATCTTGTTTCTTTTGCTAGGCATTAAATAGGTGGGGTTATTACCCTCTAATTTTGATAGGCTCGTGGGCATTTGGAACAATTAACGGAATACACGACTTTCTTTATCCTGGGCACAAGCTCTTTTGGCTTTCATTTCTTGATGTCTTGTTTGCTGGGCTTATGGTACGTATTCCTTGATCTGTTCTATTCATAGTCACTTACTTAAAAGTATGTTATTACTCTCAACTGCATTTCCACTTAAGATAGTGCAAGCATCAGTAAGTCAAAGTCTAATCAATCTGCTACTGCTCAAAAAAACATTGCATGTGTCACACATTTTCTATCCATTTGCTTCCAGTTGCATATAGCTCAAGGCATTGAAACCGGCCATTGTAGCTACTGCATTTCTCTTCTAACTCATACTATGTTTGATTTTTAAGATAACAATTTTCTAGATAGATTATTACACAATAGGTGATATTATTGCCTGTTAAGGGGTTAAAAACTGTACTTAATAACCTGTTAGCTCTAATTCCCCTTTGCCATCACCAGACAGAGTTCGACATGTGTTAACAATTACACATCAAAAGAAAACCTATTCCCTTATATGAACCCATAATTATAGACTGAATTTCCAAGTTCGTCATTTCTAGCAAAAAGGAGGTGAGAGCAGTATAGCCAGAAGTGCTTGGGAACTTATTTTCTTCATGCAAAACTCGACAGAATCCAATGGAAATGGTTCTTTGTAGGTCCTGAGCACTTAGCTTGGATTTTTATCCTGTCACTAGAATATTCAGTGTAAATGCTTACAGTTAGAACTGAGTACTGCTGTGCATACTTTGACATGATCCTACCGTGATGCAATGTATCTTCTGTCTATTACTTGGAGGTCGGGAGAGCTCGTCTTCTTATGTTGTGCTTTTTTTGATTTCTTGACATTTACTTTCTTCATTTAGGGACTATTTAACTCAATTGCATATGGCCTTAACTCTTCAGTCCGCAGAGCAATTGCAGAAAGACTTGATGTGTAAGTTGTGATTGGAGTCTTCTTTTTAGTGACTTTTGAAGGAAGTCCTTGGTGTTGTTTTCCTAGAACTCTCGCCAAGACAACTTCTTTTACCATTGGGTTATTATGCTTCTATTCTTATACCTCATAATTGGATGTGATGTCAGATTGGTGCCTGAGAGACTTAAGAGGTGGTTTCCTTCTTGGTTTAATCCCAGAGATCCACAACGAGAAAGTGAACTTGTATCCCTAAAAGTTGAAGACCAACAATGATTGGAGGCCTTTTCTGGCTTGTAAACTACTACAGTTTCTCACTGAATGGCAAGCTCTTCACCAATCTTATCAGCATCAGACCGAGCGACTCAGTCGATGGGCATGAATTGGGAAAAAGCACTCCGATATCCCTAAAGCATCAGACACAGAGAGTTTATCTTCATTCAGTGCACACAATGATGCTGCTTCCTGCTTATACGTCATCAACGTGGTTGCATTCTCTTCCCGCTTCTCCTAAAATGTGGATATATGTGTGTCAAGCCCGTCCAAAATATCAGAGGCATGTACATGTACAAGAGGGAAATCTGATTCATCCTGTCGATTCTTAAAACTTAAATGATAAATACATTGGCGCAGGATATACTAACAAGCAGGAGAACTGACTCAGGGGCATGTAATATTTTGTAGGTAATTTGTTGTTATCAGAATACGAATATCTATACGATTGATTTGTGTGGAAAAATGTAAAAATTTTGCAGTGTGGCATAGAGATCAGAGGAGGAGCATTTGTACTCTTTATTATTATTATTATTAGATAAGCTTGAAGACTAAGAATCCTACAAACAAGTAACTATAGAGCGAAAACAAGAAAATGGTTACATCCCGGGAGAAACAAGCGAACCTAGGAGCCTCAAACCATAACATCATTTAAGCTCCTAGAAATGTGAGAGAAAACTGATTGCAATATTAAATATAAATCCTTTTTCATGATTACTCGAGCCTATTATTCGAGCTTCAATGGAGGGCAAATGTCTCTCATGTACTCGATGATCAGCAGTTATTTGTATCTGCATGTGTTTTGGAAGCTGCCCTTACTAACTATTCCACAACACAGGTACTTGTGATCTCCAAACATGAGTTTTATTACCACCACAGCATTCATACCTTTCTGAGCATTAGGAACAAAAGAATATCATGCAAATCTGAAACCTATCTAGACAGGACTATTATAATTTCTTTTCCAGAAATTATAATCACATCCACACGCCATCCACTCCACAGTCCACACGGGCCCCCGGCCAAACCCATGAGCATGCTTAGCGTCAGCCAAGGATAGCCCGCCACCATTGAGTGGCTACTACTACTGGCTGTTGAGTGTTGATCCACTTTGGCACCAACAGCTCTCCATGCCTACCCGAAAAGAAGCCACAAGGACATGCATGGATGTCTCCCCCATTTGATCGAGCCAACTTTAATCAAAAGGATGGATCATTCGAGACCCATGTGGAACCTAGAAATGCACTCATAAAAGATGGTCGATCGAGTACGAGTTGGGGGCCGGGAGACCAGCTTCCTCCACTATCCATTATACTATATATCAAAGATAGAGGATGTACACTATGAGCTCTAGAGGAATGGCACTTCAGCATTGTTATCTCCATGATTATTCTACACATGATACAGCTTTTCATGAAAGTTGGAGCCTGACCTAAGCAACCATCATGCAATTTCTGATGACTATATCTCTTATGTTGTGTTGTGTAGGAGGGTCCTGCTATAAACTAGCCGTTGATATTTGAGCTTTATATAGTGCCATTTTGGTCCCTTCTCCCTCTACCAAAACTCCGTGAAAGTATGTTCATTGTTCATGCGTCTGTGCCTTTCTTTTTTGCTCACAAGATAACATAACTAGATAGGGCCTTTTCAATCTTATCAAGTCTCAAAAGCAAGGCTATGTGTTTGATGCCACGGAGACACGGATATATAAAAACGGGGAGTTTAAGCTTCTCTTTTGCAAAAGAAAGATTGGGCGGGCCATCTTTCTTTTAATGGACTAATATTAGCTTTTAATGGGCTCCCTCAATGACGTGGTGCGGCTCCCGCGGCTCAGGTGGGCCAAGTGGTATGGGCGCCTCCGCCTCCCCCTCACGTGACTTGGCGGCCCAAAAGCAGCACGTGGCGCTTAGATCTCGGCATCCGAAGGCCACGACGCACCCAATTAGCAGTAAGTAGATCCGCTGTAAAACACGATCCAGCGTCTAGGCCTACATGGACGACGTGGCATTTCGCACTGCCGACAACTACTACTTTCTAGCTGTTTGATGTTTTTAATAAACAGACGATCCAAACCACGAAAGCGAAGCTTTTGAGTGAGTGGCGTTGGCCTCTCGCTGGCACGACCGCCAACAA
Organism: Narthecium ossifragum; assembly: GCA_963920575.1. Taxonomy (NCBI): domain Eukaryota; kingdom Viridiplantae; phylum Streptophyta; class Magnoliopsida; order Dioscoreales; family Nartheciaceae; genus Narthecium; species Narthecium ossifragum. The sequence continues at coordinate 4,026,307 of OY986964.1, read as the reverse complement.
ATGAAGCCAGAAGTAATGGATTTAGGCCGCACGAATGCTTCTCTTTGGAGTTATCCTTATTTTACATACGATAGAGAACTGTACGCACTATATATAATAAAAATCTTGATAAAACTAGTCGACAAGAGTGTGGGTTACCTTACCTGGATCGTTGATACCCTTGAAATCTTCATAAATTAAGAAGAATCCTGGGTTTGTTTGTCTCTTGCACAGTAATTAATTAGCCACTGTAGCATGGGATTAGCATGACTCTGGTCCTGTCAGTCAGTCAGTCAGTCCCATTTTATTGAAACAAGCACAAGCACAGCAGCAAATTAATGGCAGCCACCACCTTCCTCGAAACTCTTTCCACCCTCCACGCCATGCCGCACTACTGCCATACTCCTGTCCTATTTTTATTATAGCCGTTACTTTGACGCTTTGACCCACTCACTGTCTTCCTGACCCACACTATACTCCCAGGTGGAGCTTGAGCCGTTGAGCGTGAGGTACGTACCTCTCTCTTCCTCTCTCTCTCTCTCTCTCTCTCTCTCTCTCTCTCTCTCTCTTCTCTCTCTCTGTATATATATCTCAAAAAGGTCTCTTTTTTAGATGATAGAGACCACATCATATAGCTAGCCATCTCCCCCATCTCTCTCTCCGTCCATTCAAATCATGGCTTCTCCACCACCCGGTCTAATGGCTCTCACTATCTTCATCTCTCTTATCGTCCTCTCCGCCACCGCCTCCGGCGACGTCGAGCGAACCTACATTGTGTACCTGAACCCGTCCCACCACAACGCCACCGCCCACCCGACCCACGACCACTGGTACCGCTCCCACCTCTCCTCCCTCTCGATCGACCCCTCCACCCATCTCCTCTACTCCTACTCGCCCATCCTCTACGCCTTCGCCGCCCGTCTCCTCCCCCACCACCTCCCTCACCTCCTCCGCCGCCCCTCCGTCGTCCACCTCCACCCCGACACTCTCATCCCTCTCGCGACCACTCGCTCCCCCGCCTTCCTGGGCCTTCTTCCGTCGAACCCAGCTCCGCCATTCATCTCCACCTCGACCTCCGCCGCGGCCCAGGGCGTCGTCATCGGCGTCCTCGACACCGGGGTCTGGCCTGAGTCTCCTAGCTTTCATGATGCTAACCTCCCGCCCGTCCCTTCACGCTGGGGTGGCGACTGCGAGGCCGGCGTTGATTTCGCCCCATCTCTCTGCAACCGTAAACTAATCGCCGCCCGTAGCTTCTCCCGTGGTTCCCACGCCGCATTCCCACCCACCGCCGCCGGGGGCTCGCAGGAGTACGCCTCCGCCCGCGACCGCGACGGCCACGGGACCCACACGGCGTCCACGGCCGCGGGATCGTCCGTGGCGAATGCCAGCTTACTCGGCTACGCCTCCGGGACCGCGCGCGGCATGGCTCCCGGAGCCCGCGTCGCCGCCTACAAGGTCTGCTGGGCGCAGGGTTGCTTCGGCTCAGACATCCTCGCCGGCATCGACGCCGCTGTCGCCGATGGCGTCGACGTCCTTTCCCTCTCCCTCGGAGGCGGCTCAGCCCCGTACTTCCACGACACCATCGCCGTGGGCGCCTTCGCAGCCGCCGCCAGGGGCATCTTCGTCGCCTGCTCCGCGGGAAACAGCGGCCCAACCGCCTCCTCCCTCACTAACACCGCCCCATGGATCGCCACCGTCGGCGCCGGAACACTCGACCGCGACTTCCCCGCCTACGCCCGCCTCGGCTCCCGTGACCTCGTCCCAGGCGTATCTCTCTACAGCGGCAAAGGCATGGGATCTAAACCACTCCCTCTCGTATACGGCGACCCATCGGACCACGTTAACTCCGGCAACTCGAGCAAGCTGTGCCTAACGGGTACACTGGACCCCGCACGTGTGAAGGGAAAGGTGGTGCTCTGCGACAGAGGCATCACCGCACGTGTGGCGAAGGGAGCGGTGGTGAAGGCGGCCGGTGGAATTGGCATGATACTGGCCAACACGGCGGCGAATGGAGAAGAGTTGGTGGCGGACAGCCACCTCTTGCCGGCGTTGGCCGTCGGGTTAAAGGCCGGGGATAAGATACGGAACTACGCGAGGACGGCGAGGAATCCCACGGCGGTGCTTAGCTTCAAGGGGACGGTGTTAGGTGTGCGGCCGTCGCCGGTGGTCGCCGCATTTAGCTCGAGAGGGCCTAGCATGGTGACACCGGAGGTCTTGAAGCCGGATTTTATTGCGCCTGGAGTTAATATACTGGCCGGTTGGTCGGGCTCTGTTGGGCCAACTGGAATGGCCGAGGATGATAGGAGGACTCAATTCAACATCATGTCCGGTTAGTATGAGCTCAACCTCCTACTCATCTTCAAATATATTTGATAGAATGTCTTGAAATTTTTACAGCAATGCATGTTTGAAATGGTATCAAAGCAGAGAGATTCTGAGTTCGATAGATGTCGTGCAGGTACATCCATGTCGTGCCCTCACATCAGTGGGGTCGCGGCGCTGCTTAAAGGGGCACATCCAGACTGGAGCCCAAGTGCCATCAAGTCTGCCCTGATGACTTCCGCTTACACTGTTGATAACTCCGGATCACCACTCCGAGATGCTGCCGGAGGAATGCTGGCAACTCCGATGTCCTATGGCGCGGGCCATGTTGATCCTGAGAAAGCTCTTGACCCGGGACTCGTCTATGATATCACCACTCAAGAGTACATTGCCTTCCTCTGCTCCTTGAACTACACACTTGACCATGTTCAAGCCGTGGCCAGGATGCCTAACGTCACGTGCTCTCGCCGTTTGGTGGATCCGGGAAGCCTGAATTACCCTTCATTCTCAGTCATCTTCGATGGGAGGTCCCAGAGAGCGGTGACATACAGCAGGGAGGTTACTAATGTTGGCCCGGCGAAGGCAGTGTATAGTGTGAAGGTCAGCGGGCCTTCCAGTGTGAGTGTGATGGTGAAGCCGATGAAACTTGTGTTCAAAGGAGTGGGTCAGAAGCGGAAGTACAGTGTTACTTTTGTGTCGAAGAAGGGAAGAGAGACGGAGGCTATGGACTTTGGTTGGATCAACTGGATCAACAACCAGCATCAAGTGCGAAGTCCTATCGCTTATACATGGAAGATGTTCTGAAATGAAGGAAAGGGATACAAGAGTGTTTGTTGTTTGCATTTTATCAGGTTTAATATTTTCACTGAAGAGGGAGTACTGATGCAGGAATAAAGGTGTTCTTGCTTCAATGTGCTGAGCAATGGTAGCTTCCGAGTGTTGTTTCCTTTTATCTTTTGAAGGGGTGAATGCGCTTCATGTCGAGAAACGATGTGAAGTCTCATGCAGTCTGAAGGTTTCTTCATTGTGATGACCTGTAGTTTAGTGCAAAGAAAACTGGTTCTTTTCTTACCAGCACATATTTGAAAGTTGCTAAACTCTTTAGAATCATAAAATGTTCAAGTTGTAGTTGAAAACTGTCACGATTGGTAAAAATTTACAGCTGAAATTTGGCAATTATTTGCTTGATGTACTAATTATCTGATTTCTGGTCTTACACTACAGTGAAAGTTTACTATTGCAGGGCCTGCAATAGGATTCCATTGCAGCACGATGAACAATCATCTATCTGTGAATTAATCCTATGAAGGATCCAGAGGTTTTTTTTAGTTCTCATGCTTTGTGTTTGTAAATTGTGTACTCTTTTGAATCTCAAGTGTCTAAATAGGGCACCTCAAGGAGGTTGCTCTGTTTTCCTTGTTGAAATCATTCCCTGATGCTGTTTCATGTTTGAAAACAAATCTAATAGTTGTGAAATGACCATGAAAACATTGTCTAGGAAAACAAGGCAATGTAGAAAGGAATGGAGACAGAGTAAACCTTAAAAACATAGGCATTGGGTGGTGCAACATGTTCTTGTAGTCGGACATCTTGGGCAAATGCATGCCTCTGTACAACTAGAGCAAGACCAAAGACACCCACAAGAGCAATCAGGCAAGCAGCAGAGCACCGGGGAGATGCAGCATTGCTTGCAGCAGGGGGAGGAGCTGCAAGGCCATCCGCGCTTGCACCGGCAAGTACTCAGATTCGCTACATGATGACAGACGCAGCATGGTCTCCTGATCTTGAGCGGCGATCCACACGAGCAGCGGATGCAAGATTTGAGACACAGCTTTGCTCTGCTTCGAAACGTAGATCATAGAAATCGTTAATTTAGATTGTGTAAGAGCTCATAGGGTGCTGAAACTAAATTCATGGAAGGATAGGGAGCATGAATCTATTTATGTCTAAATTCATGGCTATTAGTGACAAGACAGATGAACTTTTTTCTCTCTTTTTTCTTATAAAAAAAACATGCTAGTGTAATTAGATGTTCAGAAAGTACCTTAGCCATTTCAAAATGCCACAGGACTTCTTTATCTTCTTATTTCTGTTCCACAGAGGAAATAACTGAGGCCACAAAAGGATAAATCTCCAAATATAGTTGTGAGGAAAAAGAATCATACAGTGGAATTATTGGGTCTGGATTGCTTCCAACGAATTCACTTGCCCTGGAAAAACTTGGTGTGAATGAATAGAAAAGTCTATAATTTGTCGAAAACCAAAGGATAAAATCTTCTTGTAAACATTAGCATCATTATCTTGTTAAGTTGGCTTGTCTTAGAAAGATTTGAAGCTTCGTTTGCACTTAATATAAACTTCATCAATTTGAAATGTTAACCGAGCTTGTGAAAAATGGTAAAATGTCTAGAATTTAGTATCAATTACATTTTCATGCATGCTTGTTGATCACATTTGTCTAGTTTTCCCATGAGGTCTGTTACCCTAAACATTAGCAGACTGAAGATCGGCAGATAAGAAGTCTATGACGAACTAGAGAAATTGATCAACCATGGAACTCACTCCTTGCAGCATATAGATACTGAATGCACTGATTCAAGTGACTGCAACTCCTCCTGCGAACAATGTAACTTTAGTTAATAACGTCTTGGTTTGCAATTGAGATTACGATTACAAACACTGAATTCAGCTGTGACATAAATGGCTGGAGGATACTTAAAAAGAAAGAGGTTTTAGTTAGATTGAGAGACTTATGACCCCATAACTTAAGTATGAAATCATGAACTAAAACAAAGAACTCTTTGGATCTTCTTGTAGCACGAAGCATCAAGCTTTACATAGAGTGTGAGAGAGAGAGAGTACTGCATGCCTGGAGAAAACAGATCTCCCTGACCATCATCTGCACCTTCTTCTGCAACCTCTGCTGGCCGCACAAGTCGGGGTGCCCAGGCGGAGACCTTGGCTTAGGCGGCGGCCCCGCCGCCATGGAACCGCGAGATCAGCTTCACTTATGGATCTTAAGCCTTAGGGACAGGTACACCAATATATATAGGAGGGATCCTGATTCCTGAGGCACGGTAAGTTGACCAGTTGAGGAAGACAAGGGTGACAGGAGGTGGGCGGCGGAGAAGCGGAGCGCGGTGCTAAATGGGCAGGGCTCCACCGCCCATGTCGAACCAGTGGTGGCATTTAGATCTCTGACTGGCTGCAGCTATAGGAGCAGCAGCAGAGAGGCGTGAGAGGGCGACAGGGCCTATAGTGGCGCGAAAGCATTCCAGGGCTCTTTCTATTTCAATCCATTGGAACGTTGCGCCGCTAATCAGGTGTACGTGGCATCCCTCACGAGCCAATCCATGCTTGATGGTGTATGATTGGCTTGGGTAAATTGCCACGCACCACGACACCGCCCCCCCCCTCGACAGCCCCCTTGTCCCCTTTTATACCCTCGTGATTGTTTTTTTCCTCTTTTTTCAGTTTTGTTTAATTTCAAATCATAGAAATTTTAAAAAAATAATCAAATTTCAAATTATAAAATTTCAAATTATAAATTTTCAAATTTTAATTTTCAAATTTAAAATTATAAAATTTCAAATAGTAAAAATTTCAAAATTCAAATCATAGAACTTTCAAATAGTAAAAATTTAAAATTTAAAATTATAAAAATTTAAAATTTCCAAACCAAAAGCGTCAAGAAATTTCTATTGTCCATGTTGGCAATCACTTCATGTAATTTTTCTTGCACCCTCATTGTCCTGTATCACCCATTTTAATGTGGCAGTGACAATATTCATCGTACGAAGTTAAAGAATAGACCGCTCATTATATGTCATGTGTTCATTTGCGGTACGAAAATAGGTACAACACCAAACACGCCAAGAGTAGAATTTGGAGGCAATATTGATTAGAATTTATATTTTTATATATATTTATGTATCTCTTTTTGATGTATTGTTACATGTACTCTTTCTTGAACATGGCTAAATCAATATTGGTTTATGAGGCTTTTCAAAAAACACAGCGTATTTTTTAACTGTTAGTATTTTTATCATTTTCATATATATACCTTTTATTCTAATCCATATTTTTATATATTTTTATATAAATAATGACTTCTAAAAACTACAACTAAAACATAAACAAAAGTTGTCAGGAGGGGATGTGTCGAGGGGCGCTGGAAGTGCCTCCCTTGGCTTGGTCACGTTGTCAGCATGTGATGTTCACGTTGTCGTGGTCAGAAATCTCATTAAATTAAGGGGGTGTTTTTTTTCCTAGAAAATTGATTGGAACGGCTGGAATGTCATTCCATTCCGGCCATTCCAATCAATTTTCCATGAAAAAAAACACTCCCTTAATTTCACTGAAATGGATTCCATTCCATTTCAAAACCTTTTCAAAACTTTCAATTCCAGTCAAGTTTTCCAACCAATTCTTTTTCAGCATTGAATAACTTTCCAATGATCTCTTATCCCACGCAGAGAACCAGCCTCTCGCGATCTTCTTCACCGCTAGCCGCCGTGTCTTCCTCTTGTGGGAGCAGGAGGAGGGAGGAGCACGTGTCACGGGTTCCAAACCTTAATGGCTGGGCCGAGGAGGCCCGGTAGGGGAGGATCTCCGGCTCTTGCTCCAGCACCTTCTCCTTAGAAGCATCCGATGACCCCCTTCTCCTCCTCGCCAAGAAGGGCGACGTGGGCCCGGTTGTGCTGCTCCTCCATGGCTTCCGGGAGCTCTGGTACGCGTGGCGCCACCAGATCCTCGCCCTCGCCGCCATTGGCTACCGCGTCGTGGCCCCCGACTTGCGTGGGTTCGGCGACTCTGACAACCCTCCCGACCCAACCAAGTACACCATGCTTCATATCGTCGGCGACCTCGTGGCCCTCATCGATTCTCTTGGACAAGATCAAGTGAGTGCCTTTGTTTCAGAAAAAGAAAAAAAATTGATTTTTTTGATCAATCTAATGATTTTTGTTTCGGGGGTGTGATGGGATGGCGATAATGTGTTCGTGGTGGGGCATGACTGGGGGGTGATAGTGGCGTGGAACCTGAGCATGTTCTGCCGGACAAGGTGCGGGCGCTGGTGATCACTAGCGTACAGTATTCACCGTGAAACCTAGCGAGGGCCCCAGTGGAGCTCTTTAGAGCAGTGTTCGGAGATGACTTCTATTTTGAACTTTCCAATTCCATACTTGGTGGTGTTATTGAGATGGAAGGAACACAGGCTCAGTTATGCATAAGATACAGATGTTTAAATACTTGTTGCTATGAGAAGGAGTATGGTGAACATCTTATCAATTAGCTTTAGTTGTTGCCTGTATTCAGAATTACTATCTAGATTGGTGGCTTGTTTTGGTAGCTTGTGGACACTATTCCTGTATTGTATCATACTCGCACGACTTGGATTTGGAGCAAAATTTTTGTTAGGCTTTTAGTTTCCCTTAGGCTCTGTTCTTTGTTTGGTGTTGAGAAATATTTCTCCGAAGTTTGCAAGAAGAGAGCTCAGTGATGACTTTTACGGTGATTGAGTGACACCAGCTTCTTGAGTCAGGGGGGTGTTTGTTTCGTTGGAATGCTTTTGGAATGTGACTGGAATGGAATGTGATTCCAGAGGAATGGACTGGAATATCACTTTTGTTGTTTGTTTGGTGGTGGTGGAATGGAATGTTATTTTTGTTGTTTGTTTGGTGTTGGAATGGAAACAAAATCCAGTGACTTTTTCAGTTTTTGTGTTTGTTTCGCGATGGAATGGGGGATATGGTCACCCCTGAATGCTAGTGGTGAGAATACCACCATGTATTCCAATTTTAATATTTACTAAACTTTTTATGACATTAATAATATGATATGATTGTGACATTTGGATATCTATGTTGATGAAAATATAATAACATATATCTTTCACTTTGGAATTTCTTTGTTTTTTAATTTTTTTTCGTTTTTGTAATCATATTTGATGTTGGAGAAGGAAATTTATTGGCCAAGCTATTTTTTCATTTGATGATGGTAATCAATTTTATTGACGAACCATTTAACTTCCGAATACGTAAGATGATGTTAATCAAAATTATAACACCCATGTACATCGCGTATTCAAAAATAAGCCAACAATTTAGATGATAGCATCATGAACAATCCCAATTAATAAACCAATAGTTCAGATTATAACATTCAATTACATGCCAATTACTTGCAAAAATCTATGTTCATGAAAATATGATATATTTATCGTAGGTTATATATTATGCACATACGAGGAAACTTAAAAGAAAAACAACTTACAGCTATCAACTATATATCTGAATATTTTGCTTATTCTGGCAAAATTTATCCACCACACATTGTAGATGGAAGTACAAGGTGCCATCGTCAGTAGCAAGGTAGAGCTCCTCGATCTCGCCGGACCACCCACGAGACCCCGTGGAGGCGACGGCGGTCCACAACCCGGACGGAGACACCGCTGGGCTAAAGTCCGTGATGCTGTAGGGGGTGAGGCGGCGAGTATCTCCAGTTGCAAGGTGGGTGTAGTACACGGCGGCCCAGCTCTGCCGCGGGAACGACGACGGCTCCTCGGTGGAGACGTACACAAGTATGTCGCCGGAGATCGACGCCCTATCCTCCCACTCCTCCCAGCTCTCACTCTCTTACCGATCCAGATTCTACCGCTAATTCTACCGCTCGCTACTGACTGGAGGCGAGAAATCCCACTGTAACATCTCCATGGCTTCCGACGCCGCCTCCCTCGTGCTGGATCTCCCACAGCTAGGATTGCTCCCGCCTCTCACGTCTTCAGCAGTAGATGAGGAGATCACGGAGCAACCATCATCCGCCTGGTCGAGCAGCTTCCACACGAGATTGTTCTCAAACTCCACGACTCTGACACGCCTTGAAAAGTGTCGTAGTCTTAAAAAGTACGCCAAAATTAGAAATTTATAATCCGAATCACTAACTAACTACTTTATGGGTAGATAGCAATGAGTCCGAGTCGGTCCACAGGAAAAAGAAGTGTTAAGTCTAATTACCTTGTATAGTTCTAAATTAAAAGATTGATAAAGGAAAGGATTTTTGGTTTTTAAACTACTTTTAACTAATATTAAACTAAATTGAATAATAATAGGATAAACGACCAAGAGATTTCTAATCCGTAATAAAGAACTAACTAGGTCTTCCTAGGATAAAAGCAATTCAAAAGGTGTTAATGGTTTTAACTAGTCGATAGGTGAATGGCTAGAACCCCTACCGCTCAACAAAGATTCGTAAGAAGTCTTCATCGAAACGAAGATCAAATTAGCGGATAATTGGTATGAGAATAATCAAAGTGGTTCTAGCACTTTGAGATCGCCTAATCAATAAAGATAAAGAACGAATTGTAGGTTATAATCATAGGTCCTAATGGTTCTAGCATTAAGGTAGTGGTTCTAGCACTCCTACAATCATAATGTAGGGTTTAGAATCCAATCCTAAGATCTAACATGGTTCTAGCATGAAAGCATCTTGGACAAGTCCTAATCCTAGCCTCTAACATGCAATGCTCAAAACCAACGATCGTAATCTCAGCGTAACTTTCACATCCGAACTCGAAACAAGATGATTCAAGATTTGGTGGAAAGCTAAGGAAGAGATCTACAACTTTTATGTTTTGAGTTTTCAAAGATTCCGGCTATACAACCACAGAAAAACCGAGGAAAGACAGGCCAAATTCTAGGGCATAAAGAGCATACAATTCATTCACCATAATAAATCAACACCAATAAGATATGACAATAAAAGATTATTCCATTAAAAACCATTAAAAGAATACATGCTCAGATCCATGGAAGTCCCTAGAAAGATTCTCTAATACATCATAGAAATCCCTAGGCTAGAGATTAGTTACTCATCTTAGGAAGGAGATCCGTCGATGAAGGTTGTCGCCGCGCTCCACCCATGGATCTTCCACCAAAGATCTAACTTAATTTGTGGAAAAGAAACTAAGAGAAACCCTAAGAGATGAAGAAAATTCGGCCATGGAAGGCTGCCAAAACGCCCCCAAAGAAGGCTATTTATAGCCTAGGGCAAACCCTAACTCGGATTAGTCAGTTTCCTTTCATTTTCCCCGCAGCGCTAAAGGGATCGATCCCCTTTGGAAAACGGATCGATCTTCTTTTCCGAAGCTTCTTTTTCTGCACGTCTGTACTAAAAATATCATAACTTCTTCTAGGAAACTCCAAATCACGAACCGTAAAAACTTTTGAAAACTAGACTTCCAGTGCTTTCCAACCATAGATAGCACATTATCTGGTTCATTATAAGAAGGTACAGTTTTGATGTCAAAGATGGCCCATCTTTGCTCCTTTGCTCTTTAGCTCCTAGCAGGTTCTTTATTTGTTCGTTTTAGCACCAAACGTGATCTAATCTTCGCTGAGGGTCCTTAAGCCTGAAATGGGGAAAAAAGAATCAAAATAGCATTGCTCGGAGACTAACAAGGCCTCATTAAAAGGGCGATTTGTGTACTTTTCACGTCTTATCAGACTCCCAGGAGCAAGCAGAGCTCTCCCAGGGGATCGCCACCTCCGCCCTCCTCCTTTTCCACCTCTTTCCGGATCAGCAGCAGTAGGTTTTCCCCCTTCTCTTCACGGCCCGACAACTCCGGATGGAGGGGATCGTTGGCTTCGGCGCTTCAGAGGGAAAGATCTGCGGGGAGAGAGCAGGGGCAGTGGCCCAGGAGGAAGAAGGGTGGGGGTTGGAGCGGGTGGTGGCCAAGGAGGTCATCGAAGAGCATCACGGCATGGATTGGCGTGGTGGCGTTCTTCTTCCTTATGGATCTCCGCGCGGATGGAAAGCTGGAAAACCGATGGAAAATTCGGCTGGAAAATGTTTCTGGCCAATATTTGGCCAGAAACATTTGCCTGGAATTGGGGGGGGGGGGGGTTTGGAATGCTTTTGGAATATGGCTGGAATGGAATGGAGGCCATTCCAGTGAAACAAATAGCATGGTGGCTAAATGCCATTCCATTCCATGCATTCCAGCCTCCATTCCAGTCAAACAAACAACCCCTTACTTGGATCTGCCTCTGTTAAGACCGTTTTCTTATATCCACATTGTACATCGATGTGGAGTCTATAGAAGGGAAAGCAATTCACCTTTCCTTGTTATAAAAGTTTAATATATATCAAAATGATGGTGTTCTCACCACTAGCATTCAGGGGTGACCATATCCCCCATTCCATCGCAAAACAAACACAAAAGCTGAAAAAGTCATTGGATTATGTTTCCATTCCAACACCAATTAAACAACAAAAATGACATTCATTGCATTCCACCATCACGAAATAAATAGCAAAAGTCACGTTCCATTCCATTCCATTCCACATGAATCACATTCCATTCCAGCACTCTATTCCAAAACATTCCAGCGAAAACAAACGCCCCCTAAATTAAATTAGGGAAAATGGTCCGGAGCCTCATATCATGGCCCCTATTTATCCATTGCCCCATCTTCTTTGTTAAAAATCCCATACATGCTTCTTTTGGGTCAATAACCCAAATCACGTCAGAAGGATAATAATAACCTTATTCTATTTTTTTTTTCAATCCTTTCTTCCTCTGTCTCCTCTCTCCTCCGACGAGAGCATCCTCTCCACCGGCCACCCACTTCAGTGACCACCCCCTTCTCATCTCCCAAACGCCGACCACCTCCGACACTTATCTCTCACTCTCCCCTATTCTCATCTCCATCTTCCTCATCCTCATCCTCCGTCCTCTTCCACATGCCGTCCTTTCTCTCTAAACCCCGCAGCCACCAGTCTGGCGAGCTCATTTGGTTGTCAATCTAATTTTATCTTTCCTTCATTTTTATCTTTAATTCTCCTCCATTTTTTACCTTTCCTCCATTTTTTTTAGGGTTAATAACACTTTACTCCCTTCTAGTTTCACAATATGTCAATTTACCCCCTATAGTTTAAAACGTGACAAAACGCATCCTTAAGTTTTCAATGTGGTCGTTTTACATCCAAAGCTCAAACGGCGTTAACCTGGCTGACGGCAAACCGAGTAAATAGGTCACGTGCAACGCACGTGACCCCCTTTTACCAGTTTTGCCCAGTTACCATGTCCTTCATGTCCTTCATCTCCGCCGTCGGGCTCCTGGCCGCCGGGAACTGGCACCTGTGTCAAGCCGCGGTGGATGCGGTCTTCCGTGGCTGCAATCCGTGCCCGACCTCAAGTTCCGACGCAGCCGCCGGCGATCTCCTCTACGGCCGCCCCACCACGGCAAACCGGCTAATAGGTTCGGTCAAATAGGTTCATTTGACCGATTTTGACTAGGGAGAGAGAGGAAGATGACGTCACCATCACTGCCTACGTCATCCACCTGGTTGAGCTCACCAAGCACGTCACCACCGCCATGCTCTACCATCAGTGGCAGGACGACGATGGCGGCGGCGGCTAGGAGTGCGGGGACAACGACGGCGGCGGCAGCGGCTGGGAGTGCGGAGACGACGACGACGGCGGCGGCCGCTGTGGACATGTTCCGTCGCCAGACCGGCATCACCATCCGCCAGGCCAGCGTCGTGTAGAGCTTCGCTAGCATGCACGAGGACGACTGCCCAGCAGACCAGCATCACCATCCGCCAGGCCAGCGTCCAGGATTTCCACCTCCACCTCAACGCCCTCCTCCGCCTCCACCTCCACCTCTACGCTCTCCTCCGCCTCCACCTCCACCTCCACACTCTCCTCCACCTTCAGCACCCACACGCGTTGGTGATCTCCCGCATGACGCACTGCGCCTGAGGATGGCACCACGTTGGTGATCTCCCGCATGACGCACTGCGCGCCCCCGCCTGAGGATGGCATGCACCACAGTGGTGATGGTGAGGTGTGGGGTGTTGTCGGCGGAGCGCGTCGCCAGGGGCTCTAGCAGCATGGGCCACTGGGTGCGGAAGGTGGTGTTCATGTCGACTATGTGGAGGCGCTACGCACTGGCGTCGAGGAACGACTCGAGGATGGCGCCGTTGGCGGCGACATAGCTGAAGGACGACCAGGGGCTGAACTCCTCGAACCGGAGCGTCGTCCAGCTGTTGGAGTCAAACGAGCATGCGCAGTCGGAGGTGAAGGAGATGGTCCAGAGCGTCCGGGTGCCGGAGGAGGTCATGCGGGCGAAGAGGCCCTGCAAGAAGTAGGCGGCGAGCTTCAGGTCGACGTCGCCGTACTGAGAGGCGAGCTCGTGCGGACGCGAGCGTTGTCGTAGGCGGCGATGGCCCGGGCGCACTGGGAGACGAGGCGCACTGGGAGACGAGGTCATGGGCCCATCGGGGGTTGGAGGGGGAGAAGTCGCCTCAGCTCCGTTTGACGGAAGAGGTGACCGGGTCACCGGGTCACGTGTGACACACGTGACGAAATAGCTAGTTTACCGTCACCCAACTTGACTCCGTTTGATGGTTAGGTTTAAAACGACCACGTTGAAAACTTAAGGGTGCGTTTTGTCACGTTTTAAACTATAGGGGGTAAATTGACATATTGTGAAACTAGAAGGGAGTAAAGTGTTATTAACCCTTTTTTTTATATCTCAGATCCACCATCTTGACCGCCGTTCTAGCCGATTAAAAACCAGGGATCAATTTTTCATATCCCTACGAACCCTCCTTTGCCAGTCTTGACCTCCGATAAGCTCATTTGGTCATCGATCCAATTTTTTTTAATCTTTCCTTCATTTTTATCTTTCTTTTAACTCCATTTTTATCTTTTTAACTGCATTTTTATCTTTTCTCCATTTTAATCTTTTTAACTCCCCAAATCACAACTTAATACTCAATTGGCTGAGATTGTTTATCAAGGGTCTATTCAATCACCTCTACTTTTCTTCCGTAATTTTCTCCACATTTTCTGATATTTTTCATAATTTTTGCGGCCCTTTTTCCTATTTTTTAGCCTTTCCCATATTTTCTCTCTCCTCCCGCTTGCCCCGCTCGTAGCTCACCTTCGAGTCAGGACCTATCCTCCAGGCTCGTTCGTGGCTCGGATCGGCTTACCCAAGCCGCGGCCTCCGCCTGGCCGTCGTCGCCGCTCCGGCCACCTCCACTCATCCCAACAACCACCATACACACCAACTCCACCTCTCCTATCTTCCAACTCCTCTATCTTCCTCCGACCTCCACTACCCTCGAAAACCTCTCCTCTGACGCCGACCATCGCCGCCAAAACCCCCACCGTCATTCTCCATCAAACCGGGCACTCCTCTTCACTAAGTTGCACCCAAACTCAACCAAATCACTTCTCTTACCTCTCAGAGGCCCTCTCCTCTGATCTTGCATCGGAACCACCAACAACAACCCACCGCCACCGCCACCGCCTCAAGATCTGGCCACTTCGGAACCCGATTCCACAACCGGATTTGGTGGATTGCATCATGAGGCATCCACCATCCCTCCTAAACTTCGAAGAGCCCTCCTCGCCGACGAACAAGCTCCGACGAACCCCAACCGTCGGATGTACGATTTCTTCTCTCAAACCCAAATTAGTCTTTTAATATATTCATGGGGATATTTTTTGTCATCTAACATTAACAACTAATTAAAGGAGTTAACGCATGGGGTTATTGCTTTAAAAAACTTACAAATGAGGGTTTTAGTAAAAATGTTCTTTAAATTGGGGTTATCACCAATTATACGATTAAATTATACCTTTTTTGTTAACAAATATTTGGAATAAAATACGAAAGAAGTATTGCAGGGTCCACATTAAAAATTTTCTTCCCCTAATTTTTAGATTTTCTATTCAGCCAATTCGGTGAATCCATTAAGAAGCGTTTGGTTGCTTGCATCAGTTGATGCTGCACTAGTTGATATAGAAACAAATGTTTCATGAAGCCACCTTTTTGCATCACCTGATTTTCTATTCGTTTTCTGTTTGATTGGTATGTGATGCATCACATGATGCTGCATGAAGTTGCATCAACTGACGCATCTGATTAACCAAACATGGGTTTGGATCATAATGCTGTATCAATGCATACAACCAAACACCCCCTAAACGCTATTTAGAATTTAAACGAATAGGTTGGAAAAGTGTATATGCAGTAGACTCCATGTTGGATGATGTGGTCGGTCACGTCACTGCAACACCTAAAATACGAGCTTTGATACGTTTTCTTTATCAATTTCATCTTGGATATCTTAAGTTGATGGCCCAATCTGTATGTCAACGAATCAAATGCTAGTTCGCTTTTATGTATATGGATTCGCAAAATCAAAATACGGAATTGGATGGAAAACCCAAAAAAGGTGAGTTTATCATGATTTCCAAATGACCCGATTTCTAATATTATGCAATCAAGTTGAACATTTTTTTTTTTTGATTAGATCAACCAACTTGGCCATTTAGAGCTTACAAGGGAGTGAAACAAAAAGAAACTGCTACACAGGTACTACATAAAACTAAGAAACTAGAGGAAAATCTCGTGGAAGCTCAGATCCCGGAGCAAAGACCCAAGACCTCGACCACTGACGCACCCTTCCGAGCTTGGCCAGTGCATCTGCTTGTCCCACAAGGTCTCGATGCACAGATCTAAAAGTTGACACCTCAAAACGCGCCGCAAGGGAACAAATTTCCCTTAACAAAGCTCCTAACTCAGGAGGCCATGGTACTTTGCAATTGATGTAGTCAACCAAAAATTTTGCATCAGTTTCGATTAAAATTGAAGAGCACAGAAGTTCACTAGCAATAATCAATACCCTTCGAATCTCAAACAACTCAGCTTCATCAGAGGAAGAAACGAAAGCTGACTCTGAAGCTGCCGCCCACAAAGATCCATCTCTACGCTTAATGAGAACACCCACACCCGTAGGTCTATCAGGTGATACAAAAGATCCGTCGGTCTGGGCTATACATAAGCAAGGTTCAGAATTAACATCATACACCATCTTCCTGCAACCAACGGATAACCTCCCAAACTCTTCCACTAGTCTTCTAATTCTCAAGAATATAACACCAGCATCAATACGAATGCTATTGAAAACCGCATCATTCCGCGCCTTCCATATGACCCATAGAGCAAACGAGATAATAGACTTGAGGGCGCGTACCTCCTCTAAGGAAGCCGATCTCTCAAGAATAACCAATAAGGCTTCATAATCAAAAGGCAGCATATCCGGAGGAAGGAGAAAGGACCATACTTGATTAGCAATTCGACACGAGAAGAAAAGATGGATAATAGATTCTACTTCTGCCAAACATAGCGGACATGAGCTATCAGAGATCAGTCTTAAATTCCATAAAACATTTCTAGTGGGGAGACGACCATGTAACATCTTCCACACAAACAATCTGACCTTTGGTGATGTTGGCAGCCTCCAAAGATTAAGCCACAACTCTTTAGAATAACAAGAAACATCCCCAGCCGGAATAGTAGAGAGAGCAACAAAGACATAGGCTGATTTAGAAGATATCATACCCGTTGTGCTAAAAGACCAGGTCCATGTATCATGGCAGTTGATAGGAATAGAGAGAATCTGAGCAGCCATTGCCGGCCCCAAAAGCACGGAGATCCGGTCCTCATCCCACCTGCCCTCCGTCATTAGATCAGACACCACCAACTGTTCAGGTCTGACTCCCAACGGAAGCCTCATGTTGATCGGAACTGGTGTCCT
The DNA here is from genome assembly GCA_963920575.1 of Narthecium ossifragum. Taxonomy (NCBI): domain Eukaryota; kingdom Viridiplantae; phylum Streptophyta; class Magnoliopsida; order Dioscoreales; family Nartheciaceae; genus Narthecium; species Narthecium ossifragum. The sequence continues at coordinate 4,009,390 of OY986964.1, read as the reverse complement.
TTCAATAGAAATATCCCCAATCCAAGAGTCTAAAAGGAGACTGATCCTGCTCCCAATGCCCGGTTTGAAGATCATTCCTTTTCTGAGTTCCCGAGCTGCTTTGAAAACTGCTTTCTAGTAGACCGATGTGGACCTCCGGCATGATACGGGAAGAAGATGATTCTCCCATTGATACTTAGCTTTAACCAAACAAACCCATATCGAAGATTGTGCATCCAGAAGCCTAGCAACACGGGTAATTGTGAGAGCCTTTTGCCACTTCCGCATATCTCTCAAGCCAAGCCCACCACGGTCAATTGGGGAGACCACTGTCTGCCAACCCACCCTTCCAAAGCTCTTGTTTTTTCCTTCCCAAATAAAGATTCTGATGATAGCTTCGATACTTGATAGCACTGCTGCCGGAAGGCCCACAGAAGACATATAATGGACCGGGGAGGCTTGCAAAACACTCTTCGCCAAGACGACCCTCCCTGCACCCGAGATCTTCGTCGCAGACCACGAGGACAGCCTTGAAAGCACTCGATCAAGAAGGCCGGAGAAGGCTGGTGCTCGCATTCTAGATCCAGAAATCGGGACTCCAAGGCAGGTCCACAAGCTCTCCACGTCCGCCAACTCAACCTGAAGAATACCCCGAATACGTTCCAATCGATCATCATCAAGAGCAGGAGAGAATCTCACACTTGATTTGGCATTGTTCATGCAAAGGCCCGACATGGAACCAAATCGCACCAGGATCTGGCGAATCTTCCTTGCTTCGGCACAAGAGGCAGCAAAAACAAATAGGCAATCGTCAACATATAACAAGTGGGAGAAGCGAAAAGAGGAACCATGAAACCTGAGGCCCACAAGGCCAGAAGCCGAGTCATTAAGAAGCCGAGAGAGGACCTCTTGCACCAGCACGAAGATATAAGGCGACAACGGATCTCCTTGCCTCAAGCCACGCTGAGGGAAAATGCGCCCGAAGGACCGCCCATTAATAATAAAAGAAAAGACTAGTGACGATATGCATCCCATCACCCATTTGATCCAGAGCAGAGGGAAACCCATCTTGAGCAAAACAGCATGAACGAAAGGCCACCGCACCTTGTCGTATGCCGACTGGAGATCGATCTTGAGGGCCATCAGGGGACGAGTACGCGGGCCCTTCTCCAAGGAGTGCAAAATCTCACACCCCGCAGCTATACTATCAAACATACACCGCCCCAGGATGAACGCCGTATGTTCACTACCCACTAAATCATGTAGCAGAGGCTTAAGTCTTGAAGCTAGGATGGAAGAAACCACCTTATAGCAGACGTTGCACAAGCTTATAGGGCGGTACTCCTTCAATCTCCTAGGAAAAGGCTTCTTCAGTATGAAAGAGACGAAGGTCTGAGCCCAAGAGGAAGGGATAGAACCGCGACGAAAGAAATCTTGCACAACAAAAACCAACTCGTGCCCGACAACCTCCCAGTGCGATGAGTAGAAATCTATCGGGATTCCATCAGGGCCCGGAACACAATCATCCTTCATACTAAACACCACGGATCTCACTTCCTCAGCAGATACCTCGGCCAATAGAACTGGATGGAGTTCCTCACTGACTAAAGGCAAGGGTGGCAGGAAGTCCTCAAAAGACCGGGCATCGGTCCACAGTTGTGTAAAAAATCCCAAAACTTCATCCCTCAAGGCTTCGGGCTCATCAGCAATAGACCCATCTTCACGTACAAGCTCCGCCATCTTGGATCTATGTAACTTAGAAGAAACAATCCGATGAAAGAAGGTTGTATTAGAATCACCATTACGCACCCATTCTCCCCGAGCCCGCTGAGACGTAGAACGTGCTTGACGAGATACCACAGCAACCAAATGGTGCTCCAAGCAACGTAGGTCTATCACATCCTGCGATGAAAGAATCCCTGCCTCTTCCTTCTGATACAACGGATCCAAACAAGCGCGAAGCCGCTCACCCCCTTGGAAAGAATTAGAACCCAGACGACGGTTCCAAGCCTTCACCACCCCTCTGAGAGTCATGATATGAGATGTAAGAATATAGTGGTGAGCTCCATGAGATCTGTCTCCCCATATCAGACAAACCAGCATTATAAAAGAACTATCTGAATTCCAGGATGACTCTAATCAAAAGACTGCACTCCCCAATACCAACTGTCGAGATTCCAAAGAAAGCAAGAGGATGCGGTGATATGAATGAATACGATCCAAATGTTTAACAGTAGCTGCTGGAAATTGCTCCCGCCACGCACTGTTACAGATGAACCGATCCAGTCTCTCATACACCAACTGACCGGTAGAAACTCCCCTCCAAGTAAAGATTGGTCCGGTGAAGCCCAAATCATGTAGTCTATTGCTTCACATGAAGTGAAAGAACTCCTGGACACTCACATCAAAGGTAAAAGGACTGCCACCCTTCTTCTCCGTCGGCGAGAGGATCGCATTAAAATCACCCATAAGCAGATACGCTCCTCCGACGGAATTCACCCTTCCAAGAGTATCCCACAGCTCCCTCCTGGTTACATGGCATGTAGATGCATATACCACCGACAATATCCATTGACCATGGGCCGCCGTTGTAACTACCCCATGTATGGCTTGGCGGCAGAAAGGCAGGAAGGAAACCAAGCCAACAGACTTCCTCCATATCGCCAAGATGCCACCTGTCACACCCCGACCCAGAAAACCCATCCAGGACGGGGCGTGAGGGTCCTAACACTATTCATCATCAACCGGCGCAGTACAAGCGGAAAGGATAAACAATTTAATCAAAAGTAATCCAGAGGCTAAGCAGATTTGATCATAATATAACATCAAGTCTTACAATGTCTGAGTTTCAAAATACAGATTTATACAACATCCCAAAGGTTCTCCAAAAAGGGGTACAACAGTCATAAATATATATAAATCCAAAAAGAGTACAACTGATCATAACCTCCAACAAAACCTCAGGCGTCTCTGGATGTACTCGCGCCGCCAAAAGCCGAACCTGCTGGCTCCATTGAGGAGGAACTGCCGCCTGCACCTGCAAACGCAGCCCGGGTAGGAATGAGCAAAAAGCCCAGTAGGGTTCTACTCTACGACACACTGAAGGGAGGAAAACCACAACAGTGTTGTCCCCCAGCCTAAGTCTAAAGGATGCCACGGGTCCCATAACCCACCGATGTCCCAAGGGTTCCTGTCATGAAACCTCTCTCCTGAACATGTTACCAGGAGGACCACGGAAACAGTAACATGCAGGCTCTAACCCTTACCCAGCAGGGATACCACTGCCTGGGGACCACGTCGGGAGCTTCTCGGTTGCATCCTTAGCACTTGGGCTTGGAAGACAACACGACCTCTAAACCTCAAACAAAGATTCGAGCCGACTATCGCAATCCTCAATCACCAAAGATTCAGATCAACAATCACACCCTAATCCTGACTACCCATCTACGGTCCTAAGGCTAGATCCGAGCTACCCGAGAGCCTCGGATCGGCGACCTAAAACATCGCCCGCCTAACCTCAAATGCTTCTAATGCATACAATGCATGAGCTTAAGCAAACATCTACCCTAGATGTCTCTATATGTCACATCAGCAGTTATAAGTTCCACAGATATACAATAGCCCTCGGCACTCGCCGGCAAGAGGCTAAGGTTACACAGTTCCTCATTAGCTAGCACTCATAACTAGCTAATGGTTAAGCAAACAACTAAGCATTTAATTTCTACCAAACATGTATTTTCCATCAAAACTTGAATTAAATGCAAGCATAACCATAAGTTTGCAAAAAAAAGAGGAAACTCGGATCAAACATCAAACCCGATGAAAGTCCTTTGAAAACATAATGAAACCCACTTACAAGCTTCCCTATATGTTTAAGATTCAATCAAGATTGAAGGCCATTTAAGAAAAACCAGAAAACACTGTTCAAAAGGCCACGGACGATGCCACGGTCGATCCATGCATCGACCGTGGGGCCACGGACGATGCCACGGTCGATCCGTGGATCGACCGTGAGGCCCACATGAAGGAAACCAAGGGCAACGGTCGATCCAACCATCGACCCTGAACAGCCCAAAACCAACCAGAACCTGACGGTCGATGCGACGGTCGACCGTCAGGTAAATGGCGAAAAAGCTAAGTTCCCACGGTCGATCGATCCATCGACCCTGGGAACCCAAAATCTCAACAGAGCCCGACGGTCGATGCGACGGTCGACCGTCAGGCCCAAAGCAAACATACTAAAGCTGGACGGTCGATACATCGATCGACCGTCGAGCCTGACGGTCGATGCACCGATCGACCGTCGAGCTCAAAACGCAGTATTACGGAAATCCATTTTCTAAGATTTGAAGGATCAAAACATGTTAGAATACAATCAAACTTTGCAAGCAAGTGTATTTTGAAGTGAGGGATCTAATGATGCAAAGAAATCCATATTTGGACGGTTAAATCCCATTTTATGTCGGAAAACCAAAACCGACGAAACTTCGACAATACGGAAAACGAACCGTTACGATACCAGAATTTGCAAAGCAAGAATACAAGGAATGACCTACATTGCACACCAGGAACTACAAGCATTCTAACATGGCATTCACAGCACAACCATAAACATCCTAGCCTAGTAGAACCCGATCCAAGGATCGAGGTAGAAACACCTACCTTAAACGCAATCCCAGCTTCTCCACGCGTCCAGCCAACCTCGCCGCAAAGATCCGCTACTCAAGCTCAGTCCTCCAAGCTCTAGCCCAGCCGGAGGAGAAGGGGAGAAGGGAGAGGAAGAGGAGCCGTCGGTGGAGAAGAGAAGGAAGAACCAGCCAAGGAAGAGAAGAAGGGAAGGAGAGAAGAGAGGAGAAAAGAGAGGGGAGCGGGTAGGGGGTTGGAGCCAACTGCTCCAACCACCCTCCACTCACCAGGCCCTCTAATGGGCCGGATCCTCTAACGGGTCGAAAGCCCGTTCGACTCGCTCGCGAGCCCGAGCTGGGATCTTCCGATCCCGGACCCACCTATCCATTCTAAACAATCACATACATCAAACCAAGGCCGTGGGTGCAACGCGGGTGTGAAACCGACCACCAGGGGGCATATTTACCAAAATGCCCCTGGGGTCCAAACCGCCACACGATCGCCCGATCGTGCCCGACGCGGAACCAAACCAATAGGAAACCGGCTCTCGACCCACGTGGTCGAGCCAGGTCTGAGGGACGGGCCCTCACACCACCCCTATTACCTTCAGCCGGAAGTAAGAAAAGCTCCCATCCTCTGCCAATACGCTGACTAAGCAACCCCATGTGCTCCAACCTCACCCTGACATCAATTAAAAAGAAGAAATCTGCGGAGAAGAAACCCCGGATCCCCAGAAAACAAGTGACAACCCGAGCAGGCCCTAGGCCTCTAACATTCCAACATAAGGACTCAAGCATCATCACAACGGTGCAGAGGAATCTCCCCTTCTTCCCAGTCCCCATCACAACCATCTGCGAAAATAGCTTCCACGGCATCAGATACAGTAGGCGTAAAGATAGGAGTATCCGGGCTGACAGAAGCTCGAGCAGGCCCACCCAAAAGTGAACGATGCAGAGTATCCAGAGTCCTCTGGTGTAGAGCCACCATTTCCTCAGGAGGTAGGAGCTTGGACGAACAGGAGGTCGACGGACCAGAACCGGAGGAAGGACGAGAACGAGGAAGCAACACCGGTGGCGGAATCGCGCGGGAGGAGGACCAAGGAGCTTGGACTTGGGAAGGGGCAGTGGGCAGTTGATGAAAAGGAGAACGGCTGAGAGAGGAGGTGGGAGCTCGATTAGGAATGGGGGCGAGCGGATGGGGCAGGGGAAGTCTAGAGGGAGAAGGATTGGGAGGAGGATGAGGAGTGAGAGCTTGATTAGAAGTTGGAACTTTTTTTTTTGACAAGTTGAGCCCTAGGGCTGGGGAAATAACAAATTACAAAATTCTCATAACTGGGTGAGCCTCCCTACATGAGCAACCTATACATCAAAATTGGGATGCACGTCTTGCCCCTGCTCTCGCAAGCCGGTCTGCTTCCTGATTCTCCTCGCGGGGAATATGTCTGATAACTATCTGCTCTAGCTCCGCCATTGACCAACACACTTGTTGAAGACGTCCTCGTAGATTGACCGGCCATCCCCTTCGACCATTAAGGCACTCAACAAGGTCTTTCGCATCCGACTCCATTATCACCCGTTTGGCGCCCCGAAGTTTTGCTTTCTCCATCGCAAGTGCCATCGCAGTGAGCTCGGCGTCCATAGGATTGCTGGCAGTTCCTCCTTCCTCTACACTCCAACCCGGTCTACCTTCTTCTTCTTGACAGACAGCCCCAAATCCGGCTACACCCGAGATCGCACAAAACATTGCATCGGTTTTGATGACCACAAAACCGTCCCTTTCAGGCCTTTCCTTCTTGTTTCCTCTTCCTTTCATTTCCCATTCGTTAGCTTGCCATAAGATTGTTTTGGCAAGAACGACAGGGGAGTCTCCACCTCCATCAAATAGCACTCTGTTTCTGTTTTTCCAAAGCAACCACAAGCCATAGCCTACCTTTGCTTTGCGTTCTCTCCAACTATCCGAGTTAGTAGGTCTCTGGAGTACATCTTTCCATTCCTCTCATCCTCTAGTTCTTCTGAAGACTTCATCCCTTCCAAAGATCCGCTTCCATACATCCTGGGATTCAGCGCAACCAAAGAACAGGTGGAAGACCGATTCCACACCATCTCTGCATCTAGGGCAGATCGCGTCCTCCGCCACTCCAATTCTCAGTAGGCCTTCCTTCGTAGGAACCTTCCTATGGCATAGCTTCCATAGGAACGTGCGAACTTGAGAGGAGGAAGGAAGTGACATGGCCTGTGAAAAAGTGGGACAAGAGTTATTGGGCTTCGACGTCAAACATGCTGAAGATGGACGGGTAGGGGAGCGATGGGGCCCAGTTCGAGAGGGAGGTATGCCCGAAGACGGAGGAACCCGGGGAAGGAAGGAAGGTTGGCCCAAAACGCCACTAGCACCAAAGTTCAAGGCAGAGACGTGGCCCAAAGGGCCACCAGAACCGGTCCGCTCCCTCTGAAGAAAACCGGACCCGGCAGACTGACAATGCACCTGATCCTCACATGTAGACCCTGGGAGTAGGTCAAGGGAGACCTGGCAGGCCTTGGACCCAGCGCCTAAAGCAGAAGACAGAGCAGTAGAGACGTCAAGCTGGGGCACCTCGATCCGAGCGCCCAAGGAAGCACCCTCATGGTCATGACCGGACCTCCGGCGACGGTTGGTGACCAACGTCCATCCCTCCTCGATGGGATCGGCTCGAGGAACCAAGCTGAAACCAGGCGGTCCAGAGGAAGAGGCAGCCGAGTTGGCCGACGATCCAGAAGGGGGAACCAGCTGCGGAGAGCGCACACCAAGCTCCGGAACCTGGGGGGCAATAGGCACAGAGATCCGGGGTGGAGGGGCCACGCCTTCCAGGGAGGGGATCTCCTGCAAAGGTGGGGAGCGAGGTGATGGCACAATACAGTGATGACCAATACGGAAGCACCCGGAGCAAATTTGAACATCTTCATATTGGACTATCAAATTCAGGATCTTCCCACCAATATTCACCTCAAGACGCCCTGGAACAGGGACATTGGAGTCCAGTTCAACGCAAACTCGTGCAAATTTCCCTCTGATTGCCCTGGCTGTCGCAAGATCAACAATGATTGGGGTTCCCATGGAAGAGACCATGTCCTTCACCAGATCCTCGGTAAAGTATTCCGCCGGAGGTCCTCTCAGCCTTAGCCAAACTCTAATCTTCGAGAATGCTGTTGCCGAGGCTTGGAAGTCGTCTCTCCAAGGGATCAAAGATAAGAGTAATCCCCCAAAGCGCCAAGGACCTCCCCTGAACACCTTCTGCATATCTTCCTCCGAAGAAAAATTGAAAGCAAAAATTCCTTCCGGCATGTCCATGATAGAGAAAGCGGCAGCCGTCTTCCACAGAGAAGGGAGCTTTGACCGGAGATAAATCAAACTTGCAGAACCCCCTGCCTATTTTGTTTAATCTTCTTTCTCTGCATGTTTATTTCAGGATGATCTTAGCTTGCTCTAGAGGACTTGGTCTTCATATGCTCTTAATTCGTCTAAGATCTGAGACAATCTAAGTTCACCTTTGACTAACTAAAGTGTGGATCGATCTAGAAATACAAGTCCTATTTTGTACCAAAATTTCAAATGAGCTTTATAGTGTCACTGCATGACTGTGGGAGCAGTTGTAGAACTCTCACCAAAAAGTAGATTAGTTGTGGAAATCTCTACTCCAATGATTGCTAGTATTCATGATTTCCAATAAGATTGCTAATATAATCCCATAGTATGGTAGGGCTCTCAAAAGAGAGACAAACATATTAAAGGCAAAGCCATAAGAGCACATGCACTTCGAATCCTTCCCCAGAGTTTAGAGAAAAGATAAAGCAATCAAATTAAGCCTAGAAAGGAAAAGCTTGTCATTGTTGTATTCTACCTTAACCAAAAGTTTAATTAAACCAAAGTTTGTTATATTATAGGAAACAAGTGTTGCCATTGGTCTTCATCCCTAAAGCCTAAAAGTAGCAAGTCACAAACAATTTGTCAATTTGGTGCCTTAAACTTAAAGCAATCCACATTCAAAGATGCTGGCTCTGAGAACCACCCAAGAAAACACACATAAAGTGTAGATATTCCTCTTTATCAGCCATCAATTTCCACACCATCTTTTTCTTGCTTTGTTTGGGACTTCCATATGCATCTCTTTTGGAAGAAAACCATTGCCCAACTTTACTGCCTTGCAAGTGCACCCCATGAATTCTCCACACTCAAAGAACTCTTCAAACACCAATTCATGGTCATGGCTAGATGTACTCAATAATGGTCTCTTTAGTAGCTAAGAGGTCTGCCAAACATTAGTTGAATAAGAAGTTAGCTATCATGCCTACCTCCTTTTCATCTCTATTAATACAGCCCCTATGGCTTCATTGAGTCCTTAATAGTCCCAAACAATCTAAGAGGCTATGGGAGGAGTGACTAATGTTATGCCAATTGTTAGCAAGATCTTTTGCTCCTCTTCTCAAACCATACTGATGGTGAGGAAGAGGCCTCATGCCGTGAATGGCGGCGGCTTCGTAGTGATGAATGGCGGCCAAAACGTAGTTTTTACCGTGGATGGTTGTGGAATCCTGGGGACTACTGGAGAGCTGATCGTTAAAGATGGAGATGGTGCATCTGTTCTATATATACGTAAGAAGGTATACATTTCTTAGTGTCTTCCTATGTATATCACATTGTGTTCTTAGAATCATGTATGCAGTACTGATGGATTCATAAAAGGGAGGGGTAATGCAAGCACTAAGCATTCATCAAAGATGGAATGGGTATAACTCAACGGACTACGAAGAGCCACCGAGCAAGTTGGTATTCAGCTTGAAGGAGCCAAGATCATGTCTTGCTATGAAGAATCCGGTAAAGATCGCCGTCGAACCGAAGGATAAGCGCAAAGATTGGGACTTTGAGGTTAATGGGTCCTTCTTGGAGAAAGCTTGCACCATTGACGATCGCAGGGGGAACACCATTGCTCAGGTAATTAATCCAACTGATCATAAACATACACACTCATGACAGTGATTGCTCAGGTAATTAATTTTACCATTGCTCAGGTAAAATTACCTGCATGATGCATACATCAATACGAAACTCGTCTTGATACATGTATTAGATCAGAAGAGCTTCGTGTTTTGTTTGTCCGACACACAAGTCATGCCGACTGGCATGCATGGCAGTTCTATCTTTAAGATATGAGGTTTTCGATAGTTTTTCATTTGAGACATGCAGGTAGGAGGGAGGGAGTTGATGTGCAGCACAGACCTGTACCATGTGGTGGTGCAGCCTGGGTATGACCAAGCGTTTGTTGTGGGGGTGATTGCTGTGCTTGATAACATACATGGAGAGTCCACAAGGTGCTGACAGAGGTTGGAATGCCCATCCGGCAACTCTACTACTCTTTTTTACTCTTTGAGATGGATAAACTTCAGACGCTGACTGGGTTCCTTGGCTTGTTTGTAAAGGAAAAGATTGGAGGTTATGAATGCTAATTACCTTTTGTGATTATGGGTTTCTTGTACTCAATCTCTGTTTTTTATTTATTTATTAGATGAGCCATGAAGAAGGTAAAGACCTTTTATATAAACCGATTTAAGTCCGTGATGTCATCCTCCAAGACCCATACAACGACGCTTGTGAGTGACGGCAATAACGAGTGACATCATTAGCTTTATAATTTTTTATCCTTGAGATATGTACAAACAAACATAATCAAAGTCTAAAGCCTCCGGACTCGATCTCTGTTGTTAATAACGCTAATTTCAATGGCTTTGTCAGTTCCGCTGTTAAGTCAAACAGGGTGGGTGGGTGGGTGCGTTAGTCAGAAGCTTTTTTTTTCTTTTTTAAACAAATTAAGCTCTTTATTGGTTGGCCATGCACCTCTGTTTTACGGAACATATTTGTTAGATTTCTTGTGTGTAATATAAAATATAGGTTGATTTAAAATATAGATAAGGCTGTAAAGTTTTAAAACGATCTTAACAAAACAAAGAAACTAAGAATATTCTTTCAAAGAGACTCGCTTTCTTTTCATAAAAATACAACCATCAAAGCAAGCATCTTCACTAGTCTCCATTACATCGGTTGATGGCTCAAATAATAATAAAACATAATAATAAAAATGTCTTTAATAACATAACCAACGACATGTGACACGAACGCCGTGTCAGCCTAAGGGCTTAACTAATAAATAGATAAAAAAAACAAGTAAAATGGACGCGGTGTGTGATTTTTTTTTTTTATGAGATGAGTCTTTAAACTAATATTTACAAACATGAACCAACACAATATTAGCTATCAAACAACATAGCCTCCGACTCGCACGACCAAGAGAACATCATCCCAGTCCTACGATACGCTCGAGCAACACTATCGACTCTTGCGTTACACTTTTGAGATATATAAAGAAAAAGAACAGAGTCAAATAAGAGAGCGCGCAACCAAATGTTCTTTGCCATATGCTCTAAGTCCGAAGGTCAACCTCGTGTTCCATTTAGAATTTGAACAGTAGAAAGCGAATCCGTTTCAACGATCAGCTTTTTATGACCATGAAACTTTGTCATTCTCAATCCTTTCAGTATTGCTTTCATTTCACCCTCACACAGTGCGCTTAACGTGTAAAGACTGACATCATCATCAAGAAGTAATTTTCCGGTGGGTACATTTGCGGTGCATTTGCAGCTAAGACGACCACTAATTAAGAAGAAATAAAAATCCAGTCTTGTGAGGTGCGACCCACAGCAGCAGTTCGTCAATCTGGACACCTTCACCATATGGAATTTATTCAAATCAGAAGTCATGCATGCAGCAAATGGTCCTTTTATTATTATTATTATCAGTTTTTCCAAGGCATGGATGGAGCTTTCTCTGCAACTACTAATGCATCTCTTCTCTTTACCGAGAAATTGTCATCTTTTAAGCCTCCGGGTCCTTCTAATTTATTCTGTGAGGAATGGATGCTCCACTAATTACTATGAAACAACAGCGAAGCCATCCCTACTATTATAAGTAGTGTTAATTACATAAACCCCCCTGAGAGGACACCTAAATATCACAACACGTCCTATATATAATATATCTTACTAGTAGTACGCGGTTTGATTGCGTGGTAATTAAGGAGCACGGATTGATATATATATACGATGGCTTGTCCTCCACCCTTGAATTAAATTAAAAGGATGTCAGTCATTTCTCCACCGCCTTTTATTAATACAGGTTGATGACATCATAAAACCCCTTGAAAGCTAAGTATTTTTGGATTATATCAAAGAAGAAATCCTCATGAGATTAATTTGATGCAAATATATAAATATAATCACCAAACTATCCATGGCTTTGATATGTATATCTATGCATCTCTTTAACCACAATCCTAACGCCCAATGTGTACGCGCGTACATACTGGTTATTTCACAAATTTAATCATGCAATTCAAGTCTCTAATTATATTATTAAATAATATTCTACGGGGGGATTCTATGATATTGTCACTAATTAATGTAGGGGATTTTGTGATATTTGAAATGTTTTCAGGGGTTTTATGTACTTGAGCTTTATACTTAAGTACTTAAATGCAAAACTTGGGTTCAACGAATAAGACAGTAACCACCAGTCAAAGTCTTGTGTATCCATTGTGAACTCTTGTGTATCCATTGTGAGAATTCAAGGCATCTTCCCCTCATCTTCACATGAATTCATCAGGTCACCTTCAGAAACATCCTCATCATGATTCATGTCCACCTTCACGGCTATTAATACCCGGCCCCCATGATCTCCCTACCATAACCACCACAAGCAGTCAAGCACCACCTAGCTCGCTCTCGCCAACAACAATGGAGTTCTCTCCATCAATCCTCTACCTTTTGATCCTGCTTCCATCCTTTCTCTTCATCCTCAATGCCGTCTTCGGCCGCCGGCACCGCCCTAAGCTGAACCTCCCCCCCGGCCCAAAACCATGGCCCATCATCGGCAACCTCAACCTCATCGGCCCTCTCCCTCACCGCTCCCTCCACCAACTCTCCCAAAAGTATGGCCCTCTCATGCACCTCCGCTTCGGCTCCTTCCCGGTGATCGTCGGCTCCTCCGTCGAAATGGCAAAGACGTTCCTCAAGACCCAGGACATAACTTTCGTCTCTCGGCCAAAGACCGCCGCCGGGAAGTACACCACCTACAACTACTCCGACATGACATGGTCACCCTACGGGGCATACTGGCGTCAAGCACGGCGGTTGTGGGTGATGGAGCTTTTCAGCGCCAAGCGCCTCGAGTTCTATAGGTACATCCGAGAGGAGGAGCTCCAAGCCCTCAACCGAAACCTCTTCAAGTCCTCCGGCGAAGCCATCTGCCTCAAAGACCAGCTCACTACTCTAAGCGTCAACGTCATCAGCCGGATGGTGCTCGGGAGGAAGTACACCGACGACACCGCAGACTCCATCGTGTCGCCGGACGAGTTCAAGAGGATGCTCGACGAGCTCTTCCTCCTAAACGGCGTCCTCAACATCGGCGACTCGATCCCGTGGCTCGACTTCTTGGACTTGCAAGGGTACATCAGGAGGATGAAGGAGCTCAGCAAGAAGTTCGACCGGTTCCTCGAGCACGTCCTCGACGAGCACGAAGAGCGGAGGCGGCGCGAGGGGGATAAGTTTGTAGCCAAGGACATGGTGGATCAGCTCCTCCAGCTCGCCGACGACCCCAGCTTGGAGGTCGAGCTCCGGCGAGATGGCGTCAAGGGCTTCACTCAGGTGCGCATCCGCTCTTAATTAATTCCTGGTCTATCAAATATCAATCTTAATTGGGTCAATCTATTAAAATTGAATAAAATAAAGTGGACTGTCCAGCAACAAGCCTTTTGGCCAATGTATGGTGTCATGTCTTTCTTAATGGGCTATGCAGGATCTCATCGCCGGAGGCACGGAGAGCTCCGCCGTGACGGTGGAGTGGGCTATGTCCGAGATCCTAAAGCGGCCATACATCTTCGAGAAGGCCACCGAGGAGCTCGACCGAGTCATCGGCAAAGACCGGTGGATTGAGGAGAAGGACGTGCAGGATCTACCATACATCGAGGCGATCATGAAGGAGACCATGCGCATGCACCCTGTGGCGCCGATGCTCGTCCCTCGCCTCTCCAGAGAGGACTGCACCATCGATGGCTACGACATCCCCAAGGGGGCCAGAGTGCTCGTCAACGTCTGGACCATCGGAAGAGACCCGGCTATCTGGGATGCGCCGGAGGAGTTCCACCCGGAGAGGTTCCTGGGGAAGGCGATCGACGTGAAGGGGAACAGCTTTGAGCTGTTGCCGTTCGGCGCCGGCCGGCGGATGTGCCCTGGATATGCGTTGGGTCTCAAGGTGATACAGGCAAGCCTTGCGAACCTCTTGCATGGATTCAAGTGGACACTGCCGGATGGCATGAGTATTGAGGATTTGAACATGGAGGAGATCTTTGGGCTGTCGACGCCCCGCAAGGTGCCGCTGGACGTCGTCGTCCAGCCTCGCCTCCCTGCTCATCTCTATGCTTGATCGATCGATGTGTGGTTCGCTATCATACCAATATCGACATATATAGTCTAGAGTAGTGGACGAGATGCTTAATAATAGTATGAAATAGATCAACCTTGTAAGTCCCTATCGATCGTCAGTGCTTCGAATTCGGGTTGCTGTGGTATTGTAATCTTCTCAATAAATAAGTGTTTGAAAGTAATTTGTTTGAGCTCTTCTAAATTTTTATACGGGCAATAAATTGTTGGACGCTGATTGGTATACATGGACTGTACAATATTATACATGCTCTTAAATTGATAGAGATATACCGATTGAATATACCAATGATCGAATCGATAAGTATATAATAGTTGATCTAGTCCATCGATAATCATCGAATTCAAAACACGACCATCAATAGGGACTTATAAGGTTTATCTATTTCATACTATTATTAAGAATCTTGTAGAGTACTATGGATTATAATATTGATAATCAATCACTAGAACAATACCAATAGACTAAATCAATCAATCGGTAAATAACTATTGATTCAAGAACATATGTAATATGCATATTATGTGTTCATGTATATGAATCTTTATTCTAAATTATCAACGTGCTTCCGTTTTGGTTCCATAAGAATCCTAATTTCCAGTTTTCCACATCGGGTCGTTGTTCGTTCTAAATTCGACCGTTGGACAGACGGAGCCCACTCGGGGGAGGATCCGCGACCCAGGCTGTCTTCTTCTTGTTTAAAGCGCTCGGGGCTTTTGCAAAAAGGCGGGGCTATCCCGCGACGGAGAAGAAGAGAAGAGGATCTCCTCTACGCGACACCACGACCCATGGCCCCCTTCCATCGTGAAGGTGGCGGTGCCATTGCCGCGCCGCCGTGGATCTCCTCTGATCCGCCCGAGACAGGGTTTCTCCTCCTTTCGATCTCCTCGTTCTCCACTCGTTTTGCTTGCCTCGGTTTTGGAACTTGTGTGATTAATTTGATGCGAATCTTCTTATTTTTCTGGCCAGTAATCTTGGGGCAAGACCGGCAGCGTGATGCGCGAGGGATTTCGTGGGGATTCCTAATTCTGTAAGAATATAAATTTTCTGATCCGATTGCTTCCTTGATATGATCCCGTTTGAGAAATAGAATCAGATTCATTTGGTTTTCTTTATAATTGGTAATTAAACAGAGAATCTTTGATGCAAATCTTGCACGTCTATGTCCTGGATAAGAGAGTTTTGCGATCCTTTTTGCACAAATGCTTTCGAATGCAGTTTCTTTCTATTTCCAACTCTTTTCTTGTTACGCTCAATGCCATTTCTTTTCATAACTATTCATGTAGTCTAAGAACTGCCTTTTTTTGGCGGTTCATTCATATAATTTTTAAACCTTTTTACCGATTTTTTTCACCCTCCTTGCTTACTACGGTATTGTTGTTCTTTCTTTTGCTTCTTTCTGAGACTTGCTTACTCAAGTAGCTGCTTCTTTTATTGATGACTAAATTAATTCCTTTTCTTTCAATTTTCTTCCATATCCATTTTAACTTTGATGCCTGCTATCCTTCTCCATTGTATCTATTCCAAGGGTCACTCTTTCTTAGGTTTGTATGGCATCAGAACTCTAAAATTTGGTTCTTTCAGACTAAAATCCACGTTAAGGAGATTTTTCTTTTTCATTGTTTCTTTGGTAGATACACATAGGTTGGTTATCCATGATGGCTTTCTTCTTATGTCTTTTAATCTTGAATGCAATTGTTTATCCATGATGGTGACTGTGAATTTAATTGCAATTATGGATGACATACTGAATTTACAGAAGGCAAAATAATTAACTAACTATACCGCCAAGTATGCTGCGGCCTCCTCATCACCACGACAAATTTCTTCTCCTTCTCGTCCCAGGATACCCCACTTAGATCCTTGTACTTCTCGATTCTAGCCCATTCCCCCCTTAGTTTTATGAGATGATTGTTGATCTTATTCTCACTCGCAGTAATTCCAAATTTGTGAAACATAGCATTCGATGTCACAGAAATGGGGGCGGATTTAAAGTGGTTTGTCCACCTTCATGTCACCCACATGGTCTGCTAGGGTCTTCAATTGGGATTGGTCCATAGTGGCAGTCCAACATAACGATGCTTGCTTCTTGGCTTTTCAATTTTCATGCTTGCCATGGAAAGTATCTAGGGACTTGTCTTTCATTTCAATGTCCTATTTATAGATTCAACAACAGCTAAAGGAAGAATGAAATTCAAACATGAATATTAATAATACTCAAACCCTAAACAATCTACAATGTATACATTGATGCATTGAAAGTGTACAACAAGCTACACTTGTCTAATAATTCCTGATCATTGCGACCACATTTCTTGTGCTGGCCTCTCTTTTTAGGTCCATTCTCTAGCATCTTCCTTGCCACTCTTTGAGACCTGTCGGGAGGGGGTTTTATGATATCTGACCATTGCTAAAATCATAATCATCTTGCCTCTTTTCTTTTTCAGATTCTCACTAATCAAAATATGATTTTGAAATACTTCTCAATCTACTAGATTCTCGATCCCATCATGGCCAACCTTCATGCACTCTGATGTAATCTGAAAAACTTCTTAGCATTTATGTGTGGCTGTCATCCTCTTTGTTGTTTCGGAAACATAACGAGATCCATTCATGATTTCTTCGAACCCCACTTTTGAGAATTTATGTTATATTCAGTTAATGACATCGCGTTCTTAGCAAATTAGACAGATCTTTGACCATGAAGTATTTACATATTTTATCAAAGTGTAACCTGAACACACCACTAAAATGTTCACAAGCATCCAGAAAAATCCCACGCTTTACACAATGTGCTGATTCACATTGTATCTGTATCTGAATCCAGTAGGCAATTTGCACCTTGGTTTTATGCTTCGGAATTGATTTTGCCCAGAAAGCACTCATTGCAATATTGCAGGATGCCCATCTCTAATCAGGTTCCACTTTTTTCATTTTTTTTCTGGCTGCAAAATTAATGTGTCTGCTCATCCTTTTTCTTCTAGTAAGCAACATCACAAAAGCTATGTATTTCAGTTTAGTTTCTAAGATGTTGGCTATACAAACAAAGGTGAACTAGGCGATCGAGTATGTCTTGTCTGTTGTGCATATAATCTGCAAGCTTGCTTACAGTCCCTAGGTAATCTGCCTTCTTGTTGGTCAACTACGCCCCATTTCCTCGGTGGTGTCGTGGTGAGTTCTTGTACACTCCGTTCCCCCCTACTTTGCTAAGTGCAGTGTCAGAGAAACTTGCTGACCTGACTGTTCTTATTTTGTGTCTCTGACCTTGACGGCGCCGTCTGATTTCCTTAACTTCCACCTTCTTTGTTTCCTCTTCACTGCCTTTTTCTGGCGTTATTGTGTAAACAAAGGGCCCAATGGGCACATCATTCAGGTCTTGCAAAGGCTCTAAGATCTCGACGATGGCTGACATCTGAGGCCTGGACTTTGGGTTTTGACTCAAGCACTGATAAGCCACAGCTGCTGCCCTCTCTGCACCCTTGGTGGAATACTGGCCTTCAAGGCTGGGGTCCATTATCCGGCTTAGTTTCCGTGCATCGTTCAAACAAGGCCGAGCCCATTCAACTAGGTTTTGCTCTCTACTTGGCCGGCTTTTGTCCACTGATCGTCTACCCGTCAGTAGCTCTAGTAACACGACTCCAAAACTATAGACGTCACTCTTTGCCGTGAGATGACCTGGTTGAGATGTTATTTTGCTGCAGTATTAGACGGCTGACTTACTAATATACATGGTAATTTGCCCAGTAGAATTTCAAATTTACCTGTCATAATATACTCTGGAGCAGCATAGCCTTGGGTGCCCATGACACGGGTCGAGACATGTGTGTCATCACCTTCCGGGCCATCCTTTGCAAGTCCAAAGTCCGAAAGCTTTGCCTTGTAATCCTGAAATAGAACAGAAAGAGATGAAGAAAGGGTGTCAGTTGAGTTGAGTAATGTTGATAGAACTTGTTAAGTTTGCTGATTTTTCATTCCTAAGGCTGATTTATCTCAATATGCTATTCCATCAGTTTTAGTCAGTGAAATCTGTCCAAGAATCTGCACATCTTGACTCACAAGTCGAGGAAACCGTCTCATCCTAAATTGCTGTGTGGTGATTGGAGCCAAGCTAATTGAAGTACTTTAAAAGGTAACCTACTCTACTTCGTGCATAATGTTCCTTTAACTTAAGAATCTTAAAAATTTAAGAGTTGCATGACAAGTGTGGTATTTCACTTGAAACTCTTGTAGCCAGTTTCCATTCTAGTGATGCCCTTATTACAACTTTGCTCTTCAGATTTATAATTGTCTTAATGCATGGGATAATCAAGGTGCTAATTCTAATTTGAATTTTATATTGCTATGCTAGTTACAGACAATTTTTAGCCCAGGAACTTTGCTGGCTATGTGCAATCACTTTGGTATTGGCTAACTGATGAGGAAGTAATAATGAACATAGATTGGGACAAAAAATTAGATTCTAAGGAATTAGCTTGGCAAATTAGGTCTGGTTAACATTAAAGTGTGAGAATGAACAAAGAGGCATAGTTTGTCATTCACTCAGTAATGAGGCAGAGGGCTGGTGATCATTTGGACTTTAAGGTCTTTGGTGTCAAAGATGCAGCAATTAGTTTTAGATAAGTTTAATACCCTAAAGGTGCTGGATATGGATAATAACCAAAGTATCTAGTATATATCTGGCCAACTAGAATGCCTAGAAGTATGCTTTACTCGATCTCTGGCTGTCCAGGCATGAGGTATTTTATTAGCGCCATGTATGCTTGCAAGTCTAGATAGTTTGTCTTCGAGAATTTTTCAACATGAGATAAAGCTCTTAGGGATTGCTTTTGGAAAGTCTGCATGTATAATTAAGCTAGGGTTGCCTTGTTTCCTTGGATTACCAGGAGTTCAGCTTTGCCACTGATGTTAGCATAGGGAATAAGAGACAGTAAAAGGTGATATACAAGTCTAGCAATAATTTTTCAGGTCAAGAGATTTTTGGATAACTTGAGAGCTTTCAGATATAAAAACATGGTTTTGAAAGGTGAACATCCAGGCTATAAAATCATAAGCTTATTTTATCCATTGAATTGAAGAGTTTTTTCTTCATGTTAGTTGAGCTCTAGGTGATGATACTCTCAAGTTGGCATCTATCACTCTCCTAGGTCCAGGATGTTTCCCCGTAGAAAGTTCTGTTATGAATTGAGAAAAAAGACCCCATCCATTGGGCTAGGAAAGTTGTGGATGATCGGAGACAACCTTCACAATGATTTTAGCTTTTGACAATTAGGGCTGTAGACCCACTGTCTAATTCTCAACTCCTGGTATTAAAACAATAGAAGAAAAAGGATATCGTTACCGAGTCTAACAAAATGTTTGAAGCTTTGAAATCTCGGTAGATGACTGGCTTCTCAGACTCGTGGAGGAAGGCCAGGCCCTTTGCAGCTCCAACGGTTATCTTCAACCTTGTGGACCATGGCAAGGAGGCCAGAAGCCCTGTTAACACGAAGAAAGATTAGGCTAAGCCATAGAAAATCTAAATACTGATGCAAATTCATGTTTAGGTGGAAAGAGTGTTTTTTGGCAATTTTATTTTCAGGGGTGAAATTGAAAGGAAGGTCTCCTTTTTAGTTTAGCGTTGTGTCAAGTAGTGATAATGCTATAACACCCAAGACAGGTGTTAGTGTGTTACTGTTGGCGTCTGCTTTTAAGGTTTCTTTATGTTGAGGGCAGGACTTCATTGTCAAGTCTTCTTTTGGTTGGTAAGACAGCACTATATTCATCTAGACTTCGTCCCTCATCAAATAATGGATTCCAGGAGTTGGAAACCTTTAGACGTCACAAATTTTTTTAAAACATAGGAAGTAACTGCTGGATGAACTATTTCTTTACAAACACATACCTCATGCTTGTGCCCAAGAGGGTTTTTGCCATTAGTATCTGCTACATATATTTGTGTGTACATATCTTTTAGCTAACTGATAGTATAGAGAACTGTTTGATACGTTGAACTCATGATCAAAATATGGCAAAGTTTCATGAGGGATTATGGACGTTCATAGAGGTTATTCAAGTTAGAACACTATCAGAGAGTTCTGTGAAGCTAGAGAATTCAACTTACTTTTGAATAGATGATTCTCCAAGCTTCCCCGAGCCATGTATTCATACACAAGTAGCCTGTGCTCATCTTCGTAGCAATATCCGATCAATTTCACAAGGTGAGGATGCCTCAATTGCCCAAGAAAAATCACTTCGGCCTACGAATTTATGGAACACAAGTATTATAGAGGAGCTCTGATTCAAGTGTAAATATCTCAATGTTGTGATACTTTTGATGCAGGACTTACCAGCCATTCCTTGTGCCCCTGCGCACCATCCAAGTCCAGGAGTTTAACAGCAACAGCCTGGGCCTTCATCCCAGGCTTCACCTTCTCATCAATGAATCCCTTATACACCGGCCCGAACCCCCCTTCACCGAGGAAGTTGCTCGTGGAGAAGCTCTGGGTTGCATCTTTGAGCTCCTCCAGTGTGAAGACATACAGATTGGATCCTACCAGAGATAAAGACAAGTCCTCGGGAGAAAGCGACAAGGTGGAGTTACTGAGATCGGAGAAGGAGAGCCTCTGGAGAGAATTTTGCTTTGCAGGAACTTGCTTTGCCCCCCGTCTCGATCTTCCATGGCTGCTGGTGCAGCAGCCCATCAGCAGAGACCTCCATGATGAAACCTTGGCCATCTTTGAGGCTTCAACAAATGCTAAACCTTTGTCAGTGGTCGACCAAAGATCAATGTGCTGCTAATTTTTTTGCATGTTTTGGCAGAGGCTGGAGCTGCAGGAAGCTCTTAGAAGTTTTCCTTCTCGTGTGTAACCATTTGAACAGAATGGAGGACTATTTATGGGGTGATGTATGCCCCGGAGGTAATGTCTTCTGAAGTTGATGGAAGACTTTAAAAGAAAAGGAAGGAGCCAATTGTTCAGAGCTCACCAACTCCCCTACCAAATATATAAATAGAATTTTCTCCAATGACCAGTAAAGATTTCTTTTTTGGGTCTTGACTTTGGCAAAGATAATGGAAGTTTTATAAGTATGTAGGATGGGTATTGCGATTTAACATATGCCTTTTTCTGTTTGATTGGTCAGCATGTCTTTATAGTGATTTTATTTTTTGTGTGATTGGTCAGCATATCTTTATACTGATTCTTTTTCTTTTTCTTTTTATTTTATTTTATTTTGGAAGTACTTGTGGACGACACCCTATCGGAAAGTAGATGAATCATGAGAACGAAAGTTTTACAAGTATAAATGAGGAGTATTGGGATTTAACATGTGTTTTCCTTTGCTCTTGTATGTTGCAAAAATATTGTTTTGTTTCTTTTTAATCTATTTGCATATGGCACTGAGTCTTAAGGTATAATCATGGAAATCTCACCTACCGTCTCTGTTACTTAGCGCCACAAGTAGTTATCTATGTCATGATCAGTGAGAATATTCAGCGAAAATATTCTTATGTATTTGTTTCACATTCAAGATCTTCTTCATATCCTTTCTGATTCAGAAGCCTGGGTATCATTAAAGCCATAATTTTCAACTGCTTATTATTTCTACATGAGTTTTTTCCTTTCACAATCATGAATCTTCTGTAGAACTATCTGAGCTCTAAATACTATAAGAATCTCTTTTCATTCATGATAATTCTATGTTTAATTGTTTTAATGCTTATTTTTCAGCTTTCAAGTTGTTGAAGTTATATCAATCATCTTCTTGGAGAAAAGAATTCAATTGCAGGACAACTTGATCACCCTTTCCTTCATGTACTGCCATACTAGATCAAGACATGGACATGCCACCAGCAGTGGAAGCTTCTTCTTTCTAATTGAGCTGATGTGGAGCAACAGATGACACACATCAGCCAAAGGGTGAGTGTCTGGAAGAGGACTCCTTATCATCTCTTTGGTGTAATAGACAAAAAGGATTAGGTGTAATAAAGAAAGAAGGAAAAGAAACCCAGGGTTTGGTGTTGCCCCTGTTGTGTCTTGTATCAGTGTATCCTACTTGCTACTAAAAATACTACTAGTAGTTATATATTTGAAATGATATCATGCATGTCTTGAGACTTTTATGTGCATTTTATCTTTGTTAGATGTTTAATAACTCACATACTCACTGCTAGAATAAAGTGGCTGGGTTTCTAGAACTTGAGTCCTTTGACCTTGTCTTGTCTATGGAATTGGTCCATGACTTGTACTTTAGAGCCCAGATTGCATGATGACAAATTAAATTACTGTGGAGACAAGTTCTTTTTATTTTAATTAGGGACTTCTGAAGAATTTTGTTAGCTTATCTTGTCTCTATGCCTTTCTCTCTCTAGACAAATCTTAGGAGACAGGTGTTATAAGAACATACTTCTGAAGAACCTTGTTTTCTTCTTTTGTTTTTGTTCTCTCTATTTGGAACAACTTTATTCTTCATTAGGAGGACAGCTACTGGTGTAGCTGATCAGGTGGCCAAATGGTGAACAATTAAGACAAACTTTAGACTAATCTCCATTCTAGATTTTGCGATCATTATTTGAAAAAAGTAACTTATTTTATTTTTTAAAAAATAGTCATGCGAATATAAATGGGCCTAAAAATCTCTATTCGAGATTTTTGTGACCATCATTTCAACTTATCTATTTAATATGTTCATGTATTCTAGATTTTTGTGACAATTATTTCAACTTGTCTATATAGTCATGAGATTTATGTTTTGAAGTCAAGATAAGAGGTTAGTAGGATAATTTTGTAGAAGTTGCAGTTGGCCTATCCAGCTAGAATATAAATACCATTTGTACCAAACCTAGTAATTATAAGTTCTCATTTTTGTGATTAATACTTTTCAAGTAGATGAAACCAATGACAAGGATAATAAAGATATCTATCTTATAAATTAACGTTTATGACATGGTATATGAGTCATTCATATATCTCGATCGCATACGTGACGAAAATATATTCATGTCAATAAGAACAATCAAATATATATAAAGAGAGAGAGGAAGAGAGGATATCGTGCGATGGGTGGTTAGCGTGTCAGGTGACACGGGAGCCCATCTAGTATAATAATAATAAAGCCTTTTGTGCCTCATTAAGCTTTTTAATTCTTTTTTCTCAATTTATTTTTTCTCAAGTAGAAAAGGCATTTTAATCTTAAAATGGCAAAATCATAGGGCCTCACTAACCAAATTTATTTATTAGAGTTTACCGAGCGTCTTCTTGTATTGACTCCGAGTAGGCGAGCAGCTTGACTTTTTCTTGGCTCTCAAAGTTGCAAAAAAAAATCCAGTAGGTCCCAATGCACACAAGTCTTTG
>OY986964.1:3953112-3985734 GCA_963920575.1 Narthecium ossifragum | reverse complement strand
TGGCTGGCTGGTTGGATGGAGATATACTCGCCAGCAGCCATAGAAGAGCCAAGACATCAAATCATATCATGTCCACAAGTAGGTATGGTGGATACCTGATCTACATAACACCGGATAGATGCTTTCATTCATGGCCATTTATGCTTTAGAATTGGATGCCCACCTCTTTTTTTCTCTACTTCTTTCTGCGTGTCCCCCGGAAAAAAGAGATGATGAGGCCAATAAGAGCTGCTTTTTAATTTCTTGGTGAGAACAAAGACCTGCATGCATAGACTTGACTACAATTGAATGAGAGATGTTGCTATTAGGAAAAGGTCCACCTTTTTAATTGACTCGCTTCTGTTTTACGTAATATATATACTAATATGGGATGTTATTTCGGGTAGGAGGCCGGCAGAGTTGTTAATTTACCATTTTAAATAAAATAAAAAAGTATGAAGAATAAAGAATAAAAATAAATAAAATAAAGATCGCTATCTAATGAAAGATATTAGAAGTACTAGCTAGTTGCGGAGTCTGGTGCAAAGATCTGGCCCTGTGTGGAAGGGAAGTGTGACAATCGTTGCCCTAAAACAATTGTGCCGCCTCTCTACGTAAAAATATCGTCGGTCGTCGGAATAACTTTTAAGAAATTTTGATTGTGAATCTTCTTGCAATTAAGCATGTTCGAAGAAAGAGACGAACCGTCCCTCCCAAGCTTCTCCATGGTGTGTGTAGTAGCGGATCCAGGATTTATATGAAAGGGACGACTTTAATAAAAAAAATTTACTATAGAAGAAAATGTATAAATAATTAATTAAAAATTTAAAATAAGCATCTTATTACAGTACCATAGCTATAAAAGTAAATAATTATAATTGTTTTATCTAAGTTTTCATACTTTAATAGTATTGCATAATATCTTCATTAGAAACATCGTCAAAAATTTCTTTCTCTAAACAATCAGTAAATTATTAGGGGGTCGAATCTAATTTGGAAGGGGGGGCAATTAAATATTCTATATATATATATATGGTAGGTTTTTCTTTCCCCACCTCAATATGTGGATCCGCCGGTGGTGTCGTGGGAGATGCATGTTGATGGCCCATTTGGTTAATTGTATAAGAGAATGTATAGGGTATATATACTTTGTCATCGTAATACGATGTTTCGTGAGACGATGGATTGTATGATATTTTATGTTGAAAATTTTAATACTTTAGATGTCGTATAACTTATACTAATTCTAAATTGATATAATTATATATAAATCTCATCGTATTATTTGTTTTTGATAATGTATCACAATTGTTGGCCTTATTTTCTCACTAATCAGTCACATTCTTAACCATCCTTTAATTTATTTATTTTGGTTAGAGTACCATTATTGCTTGAGCTTGACGTCGATCTTGCCATGGGGACGTCCCGAAGGTCACTTGAGCTTGAGGGATTTGGTGATCTTGCCTCCGATCCCAACCTCGTGGACCACTTCACGAAGGGGGAGTCGGGCGGAGCCGATGAGGGGCTTGGTTTTTTCCTGGTCACCGCTGTGCGTGGACGACATCGATGTAGAGGGAAGCGTCTTCGATGCGCTGATCTCTCAGTGGAATCACGAGCTTCTCGTCCCAGGTGGGGTTCGTGTCGCTGTCAACGTCGGCCTTGGTGGAGCTCTTGGCGGAGGGGTTGATCCAGACGACAGCCGGAGACAGGGACTGGGGGTCGAGCTTGCCGGCGTGGAGGTGGAGAGAGAGAGATGCGGATGATGTAATATGATTTATAAGTTAAAAATTAAAAAAATGTTAAAATAAGTTAAATATTAAATTAAAAATGTTAAAATAAGTTAAAAATCTGATTTGCCGTTAAAAACTTGACGGCGAGTGGACGGAAGGACCACATAATGATGAAATCGAAATTACGAGGATCTGATTTGAAATTTTTAAAGTTTAGGTACTGAATAAAAATTTCGACTAAATTATAGGGTACTAAACGAAAATTTAGCCAAAATATTATCAGTCACTGTTATATGCGTCATTATATATGTACATCAACCTTATAAGAAACAAAAACGGTTATGTATAATAACCACCCTTATAAGGTTGATTAAATTCATACAATTATATTTATCCTATAGTTATAGTATACTAATCTAATACAATCAACCTTATAGTATCCATACTAATTCATTTATTAAATTTGGTTTTTATAACTGAATCACCCATTAACCTTATGGTTACCATGCCAGGTGACAAGGGCCTCAACTAGTCCAATATATAGGTGTACAAGCGATTGGATATGATTGGTGCTTAATGTCATTTATGTTTATTCATAAAATATTTTATATTATAGTAGCATTCATTCCTATTATTATTTTTATATTATTTTAATAATATATATTAAAATAATTATAATTTTTATATTAATATAAGTGAACCCGCCTCATGATGCACTGATAACGATGGCATGGCTGATGTCATGACGTAAAGGCAGGGGAAATTTTAGGGGAAAAGTGGCCCGAGACCCCGTTTTTCAAAAAATTGCAAAACCAGTGGGGTTTAGGTTTGAAGGAAAAACAATGTCTCGTTAAGAAAGCGACTCCTGGTTTGAAATATGGAACTCGAATAAATATCGTAGAATGCTTGTTTCATATTGGGCTTACAATGGCTCGTTATGAAGCCCAATAAAGACCCACCCAATAAGAAATGGGTTTGTAAGATTTCATCCTCCAAGAATGAGTTCGGCTGTAGCAACGGAACTATCGTGCAGTTTGAAAAATTAAAATTCATTTTAACAAGAAGCACGGTGCAGTATCTGTTAGCCAAAATAATGGCTAAATTATTAATGACGGACACGTAAGTAAAAAAGCAGTGACTAAATGGACGATAACTATACAATCTTATCGTCCAGATAAAATATATCGACCAAATGGACGATAGAATCTATCGACCAAATGGACGACAGAATATTCATAACAGAGGATGACATCGTCCATATGGCAAACATCATTTAAGGGATTAAGGACGATGATCGCCCAAAAGCCACAGTGGGACATGTTACTTAATATTATCGTCCAAAAGCAATTAACACATGTGCCAAATATGGTTAAAAAACACATGCAGGTATGACATGGATAAGAAACGATAAGTGAGCCAGCGTAATCATGACGTGTGCGACGAAAGAGCATCGACCACGTGTACTCTCCAAACCAGACATGAACGTGGAAGAAGCCGTTGTGGAGCAGTTTGCACACGATCTCATCCTTTTACGCCATCAACCCTCAAGGCGGGAGCAGTTAGTTAGTTTCTTAGAATAAATAGTTTCTCTTCACCACTGTAAACCCCCCCGACACTCTGTAACATGCTCTGAAGCATGGCTTTCGTTTCATTTGTACCTGTAAGTTGATTAATATAAGCTTTTAGTTTGATTAATGGTTTCTTTTACTGTTTTCTTAGTATAATCTAGATAATGTAGTTGTTTTAATTGTTTTTCTCCTTTTATTTTCTTTCTTTTAGCTCTAGGTTAATGGTTTATGTCTGTTTCTGCATTTTTAACATAGCTTAATCTAAGATTAATGTAGATTTAATTAAGTTAAATTAGTTTTAAACTAGATTAAACTAGTTTATTAATTACTGTTTCTTTTCTTCCTGATCATAGGAGTATTTTAAGATTAATTTAGGTTTAATTACGGTTATAATGAGTAGATTTAGATGTTTTCTCTTGATTTAGTAACTTAGGTTGATATTTAATATTTTCTTTATTTAATTTCCCGATCTTATGTAATTTAAGGCTTTTCAATAGATTAATTTAGATAATTGATCTTAATTAGATTATTAAATTAGGTCTAATCTAGATTTCCATATTACTTGACATCTCTGGTTCGATTATTCGAAGGAGTAGAACTTAACTGCAATCATCTGATACTTAAGTGTGGAATAGGATTTGACTTTGACTATTTGACCGGTCAACGGTTAGATTTCCTCTCTAACAGTATCCGAGATAGAAACCACTTGCATATTTCGCATCCACATCTGCTTTCATCCACACCAGATGCGGATATAGGCCCACTTATAATGGCCCATTTTGAAACAATCGAGCTCCCGAACTTGGGCCGTTAAATAGAGGAAACTACTCCCTAACCTCTGCCTGCTTTCTTCTCAGACCATTACAGGCCCATCAGCCCAATATCCAGACAATACGCACTCAATTCAACCCGATCTCTATCTAACGGTTCACAAACACCCTCTCTTGATTCCATCAGACTATATATAAATCCACACCTCCATCTCTAGGGCTTCGCCTCCCCGCCCCTTTCCATTTCCTCCTTCCAACCAGTAACCCTAACCCTAGCCTCCCTGCCGCCATGACGACCAGGTTCAAGAAGAACCGGAAGAAGCGAGGCCACGTGAGCGCGGGACACGGACGTATCGGTAAGCACCGGAAGCATCCCGGTGGCCGTGGTAACGCCGGAGGCATGCACCACCACCGCATCCTCTTCGACAAGTACCATCCTGGATACTTCGGAAAGGTCGGCATGCGTTACTTCCACAAGCTTCGTAACAAGTTCTACAAACCTACTATAAATCTGGATAGCTTGTGGTCTCTGATGCCGGAGGATGCCAAGGCTGCCGCGGCCGCGGCCCCAGAGGGCATGGCGCCATTGCTAGACGTGACACAGTTCGGGTACTTCAAGGTGCTCGGCAAGGGGATGCTGCCGCCATCGAGGCCGATGGTTGTGAAGGCCAAGCTCGTATCTAAGAACGCGGAAAAGAAGATTAAGGAGGCCGGCGGCGCCGTCTTGCTCACCGCATGAGTAGGATTCATGAAGTCTTTAGGATCTCTTGGTTATTATATCGTTTTGCTTGGTTTTTTATTTGGAAAAGTTGGATTTTGGGATTGAGACATCTTCGTGTCGGAACTAAATTTTGGATATTTTCATGGTTCTTATAGCTGTTATAACTGTTATCTTTAAGCTTTGTTATCGTTGCTATAATGGTTCTTGATTGTTGGGAGACACGGTCTTGGTATTGCATTTGGATAATTCATGTGGAGTGTGAGGATTTCTGCTAATGATAGATGATGCCATACATGATCGTTGTATGTTGTGCACTTGTTTCTTAGAAGGTGATGAACCTAGTAGATAAAACACACATGATCTTGATGCTTTTGAGATTATGGCAGCAGCGCTTCACCGGATTCTCATTATACTATTGCCGGTGGCAATTATGTGATTTTGCTGCATAAAATTGTTGTAGGACGGGTAGATTAGGTACTCAATCTAAATCTTTTTAGTGAGATTTATATAGTCTCTGAAAGTTTCGAAATGTGGTATAGAT
This sequence comes from Narthecium ossifragum, assembly GCA_963920575.1. Classification (NCBI taxonomy): domain Eukaryota; kingdom Viridiplantae; phylum Streptophyta; class Magnoliopsida; order Dioscoreales; family Nartheciaceae; genus Narthecium; species Narthecium ossifragum. Next base: position 3,980,425 of record OY986964.1, on the reverse strand, counting down.
ATGAACCATTTTTTATGGCCAAACCAGTTTTTGAACAAGAAGATAGTTCATTTATGCCGTTCTTCAAATTGAATATGAACATGGTTTTAGATTTCTTTTGTTCTCTCTGGGATATGGATTATCAGATATTCTCTTTCATGTTTTGCTGGGTTAAAGACATTTTGGAATGTAAGCTGTTTTCTAATGAATTGAACGTGTTATGGGATACACTCTAGATATATGCGTGAGAAGTTTTTGTTATTATTTCCTGAAGGCAGTAAGAATGATTAGAACCATACAGTTCGTGTAAGTATAGGTTTGTTTTTAAATCCAAGAACAGTGTTCTAGATGCATTACTGGACCTTCATTTTCTTTTGTTGAATCAATGGGGTTAAAATGCAAGCAGGGATAGCTTAATGAGTGTGTCAAAGTTGTCAAATTTGCATGGACCTAATTACGTTGTGATTGTGGATTGTTATACGTGTCATTACAAATGAACTATTGATAAGAAGAAGATCCATTAGGTGGTGAATGTTGGCAGGAATAAATGCTCAAGGATTTCTCTCCTCTCATATGTTGATTGTGAGTGATGCTTCTATCTAGATTAGCCTTCATCGTGTGATGGGATATCATTTGAATAATCAAGTAACTCATTTGTGGAAGACATTGGCGGTTGGGTTGTAGTGCTTAGTGTAGCTCATGGATAAAATTGCTCTCCTTTCAAGATGTTGAGTTATAGGATATAAATTAGAAGTTTCACACAATTTAGATGTCCTTGGCTGGTTATTTCTTGCAGCCTAATTAATCCTGGTGCTTTAGGCAGGCATGAGCTCATTTGATGTGGGTTTTATGATGAAGATCAAACCGAAGCATTTTTGTTAGAAAGGAGGATGCCTGTTTGGTATTGATTATTGAAAAACTGATGCAAATTGAAATGTTAATGGTAAATGGGTGAAAAAGACTAGGTTTCATGAGTTAGAAGTTCTTCATACAAGATGTGAGTTATGAATATGCTCTGTTTTTCCTTCATATTTTTGTGTAGGTGTGAAAAGGTGTGAGACATAAGTTGTGTGAACAAATAATTATTAGTCCACTTATCTGAAAAAGGTAGTATAATTTTGTAACATTTGGTGTAACTGGAACAATTCTTGGATTCATTTGGTGATGCTATTCATACTACCAAACTTTAGCACCCTTTTTTTGTTTTCTTGTGAATACAACAGGCTAAGAAAATGGAAGGAGTTGTGTTTGATAAAAACATATTATTATTGAAGAGATGGAATATAAATTATGCTGCTTTTATGTTTTTTTTTTCCGACCTCAAAAGTTTGGAAGGGTTTGAGAATTTGAGATAGCTTGTGGAAATGGTGTAAAACAGCTTTTCCAGGTACTATAACTACAGAGAGGAGTGCTGGGGGGCTTGGGCCTCAATATGGGGATTCAGGAAAGGCGAATATAGTCATTGTTTGGATCAATTCACTGTTTCATGGCCTGTTGATTAGGATTAGAAGAATGTTCATTTTGGTAGAAAATTGAATTATTTAGTCGTTTTTTAATTCTAGATTCCCTGGTTGATATGAACTCTCTTTCATCCTTGCATTTGGTAAAATAATGAGCACTACAAGCTCACCTTTTTCTGCAGCCATCCTCCTTTGATCTTGCATGTTCAGGTGTGGAGGGCTGTCTTTGCTTCATGTTATGGGTTCATCATATGATGAAAATTGTTATCTGGACTGTCTGGAGGAGGTGGTTCTTGTGCATGTGATGTTTATCGCATTAGAAGTATTGAAGTAACCATTCTGCCCTTTGCAATTTATTAAAGGGCAATCAGATCTATCTTCTTGCTGGTGATGGTACAGCATACTTGTTGAAAGGTGAGATCAAAAGAAAGATCATTGTGGGATTGCTAATGAAGTTGTTCGAGTTTTCTTAGCTTTAGAAGTATTCCAGGAAGAGCTCATCTCTGGTGCTAATAATGGATGAAGGGATGTTTGTGTCAGTCAAATAACCCTTACATTTTGCATGATTGAGAGATAGCTATACGGTTTTGGCATTGGACCGAAGAGTTGTATTTGTAGTCTTTACTAGATCCAGATCTAAACTAGATCCAGCTACCTACATCTCCTAACTACACAAATGTTTCTATCAGAATGTTAAATGATGGATATCTTCTCAGGGGAGGTCTTGTTAACAATAAAATGATTGGTGTGACAAACGGGTCCCGGATCATTCAATGGATGTGGAAACCAGTGAATGCCTCGATGATTACAAGATAGGGATCTTGTTGGGGAAAAAAAATAAACATATCGATCCAGCAATCATCTTAAAAAAAATCTAAAAATCAACATTTACCTAATTGGGGGTGAGCACCATTGCATTGAAAATTCGCCATATACTCGAATTAGAAGCAAGCGAATGGATCTTGTCCTTAGACACTTGCAAGCTTGCTCAGAACAAAACCTTCTCTCTTAAATATGATGTAGCTTCCTACGTGAGATTCCTACGAACGACAGTATACGAAACAACACTCGCACTTTGCTTATAAACAAATTGGTACCAAAAACATAGTCTAAGGTAGTACACAGCTATTTGTATCTCTCATCTCGGCCGCTTTCCTGCTGCTCCAGCCGCAGGAAGAGGGAAAGAGACCCTCTGGGGTGTTTGCTGCATTGGCTGCTGTTCAGAGTCAGCCCTCTGGTCTTGAGGCAGACTAGGGTTGGGGTTGGAGTTAGGATTCACAGGTTCTTCATCTTCTTCCATTTCCTCTACATGAGAAGGCTGCTTTCTCGGGATCAAGAGCTGGTAGTTGGGGGTGATCAGTGTGTCCTGCTCTGGAGGCAATGGAATGCTCCCAGGTGGTGCGATTGACTTCGGCAGAGGGATCTTATTCCTACCCCTTGCTAGCTCAAGCAGCACCTGAAAAGGACAGAGCATATGGACGTCAAGTAGTTGGAATTTGAAGGCAAGACATTAAGATTTGATGATGTTTCTCAGGTCACATATGAAAGCTTATGGGAGCATAACATGCGCAATGACTAGCATCACTTGTCTGTCCCTTGCTGAATTCAGTAGAAGATAAGTTTATTCACGTGCAATTCTTCTTCCATCATTTTTGATTGAATTAAGTTCTTAACTCACCATTCTAAATCTATGAAGAAAAGGTCTTACATAGCCTTTCAACCTGAATAGCAAATCATATGTGCTGTAGGAGGAACTCCGGAAAGACTCCCATTTTGAACTTCGTATTGTATCAGGTGACCATAGAGGGAGTTATAAATTACTTATGTAGTTAATTCAGCACCAACGATTTCATCCTGGAATTTAATTAAATCGTAAATTTGTGAGGGGTGGCGGATAGGTTTCTTCAACAGCATACCAAGAAGTGCTCAACATGCTTGACAGTCTCTATGTACGGCTTATAGGAACAAAGAGAAGAACAAGAGAAATAAAACTGGTTGTGTGCATATGGCCACAGATGTAGGAAAATGTAGTATTTATTGGAAGAGCAAATTATGGAACCGACAATGGTATCTTTGAAGCTGATAGCTAAAAAAGATGCTTTTTTCATATAGAAGAACTGGTCATTTTGCATCCCAAATCAATGTCCTTTCCCCACCAAAATTGATCGCCATCTTCTTCTCCTTACCAAAAAACAACATTAACTTGTTGTTGGTGAAGTCTTCCTTCTTCTTGAAAAAAGATAAATTTGTTCTGTTGTTAGTGAAACAAATTGCATCCTACTTTTTTGAAAAAGATAATCTTGTTCTAACACAGAAATAAAAGTTCGTTCTCCAAGCTAAGGTCAGTATTCTCAATCTCAATCGACGCAGAACATCTACCAGACTGAAATAATTACTATCTTTACCATATGAAATTGTATGCGCTATTCCAAACAAATCTTTCCATATAAAAATGGTACGCGCTAATCCAAACAGATCTCTAAATGCAGGTTTCACTGAAAGGGAATCAAAGCTTTCTTATGCACATTGATACCCTAAAAGTCATGAACAAAGTTCACAGATATGTTGCATTTCGTTTATAGTTTCCCTACAAACAATGCATTTACTTCAATATGTTTCTTTGGCTATGATCTTGAAAAGTCCAGAAGAACACTCTTCAAAACCCTAACCATATGAATAGCCACATATATTAGCAAGTACTCTAAGAACTAGGGATGAGAGATCTCCATGAAAAAGTAAACCTTAGAAACGCCCTTTCAATCACCTATTTGCTTCTTTAATTCAGAATCGATCCCCGAAATCCAAAGGAAACTACCACAGAAAGGAACGAAAGAAGCAATCTTTTTGAGTTAAAGATTAAATCAAACGAATCGAGCTCTGGAGTTCAGAGATTTGGAAAAATAAAGCAATTAGCTGTAAAACGGATTCGAGTTTCTAGGGTTCCGGTTAGGAGGGTACCTCGCGGGGCGGAGGCTGGGAGAAGGAGAAGTTAACTTTGGACTGGATGGCGAGGCGGATGTCTTCAGGGTCGAGGGCGGGCTTTCCGGCGTGCTCGGAGTAGGTCTGAGCATCTGAGAGCACGTCCACCACGTACCTATACATGAGCTCGAGGAACTGGAACACCACTCGACCCTCGTATTCGCCCTCCCCGACCCCCATCGATCTCAGAACCTCCCGCACTACTCGAGCATCCCGTGGCTCATCATCAACCCCGGCCGGCGCCGCCGAGCCTCCGACTCCGTCGCCGGCCTCCATCGTCGGCTTTGTTTCTCTTGTTCAGCCCTCACTCCTCGGCGGCTTTGTTTCTCTTGTTCAGGCCTCACTCCTCGGGGGGTCTAAAATAGTACTTGGTAAATAAGCCTATATCTATTATTTAACCATCACCCAGTAACAAACAGCGTCGCTTTGGCCGAGTGGTTAAGGCGTGTGCCTGCTAAGTACATGGGGTTTCCCCGCGAGAGTTCGAATCTCTCAGGCGACGAGTTGAATTTTCTTTTTATTATTTATTTATTTATATCCAGGAACAACCAATTAATTTTACATCTGGTTTCCGGATGCACTTTTGCATAATCTAACATTCTTATATGATATCAGAATAACTGTTGTTTTTGCTATTAATTTCAACAACAAAAATCTATTATGGCCACTCAAGTTTTGACTATTCTCTGTTCATGACTGCCATCTGCTTCCATAGAAAATACCAAGCTTTTGATGTCAGAAAAAGAATTCCCGTTACTAGCCATGGTGCTCCTGCATGGTGACAAAGAGATAGAAACATGGTCAGGAAAAGACTCAAATTGCTAAACTTGAGGATGATGACACTGCACGCCTCTGGACATTTGAGAGTTTAGTAGGGAGAGATTTCTTTCTATGACCCCATCATCCTTAAAAAGATTTCGTTTCTGAACTCTATGTTTGTTGAGTATGGAAATGGGATAAATAAAAAAGAACTGGAATTGTTGACTTAATCTAGACTGGTCGGAATATGAAGCAGATTAATCTTGCCATGGGTCGGACGCTAGAAAGAGTAATCACTAGGATGTACACACTAGAAATTTGAAGTTTTGCCTGGCTCGATTGAGTAATGAGAGGCATAGGATGGTAACTAGCAGCTCTATCCTTCAAAATTCACTTAGTTTTTGCGGTTGCCTGCTGAAAAAAGCATCCTTAGTGGAGAGATAACTTGTGCATATCCATGACTTTCAACGTATTAGGAATTTTCCTTGAGCTGAAACAAACGCCATGTAGAAGGAACGAGGTAAATAGGCTAACCTTTTCAGAAGTACATGCTGACTCCACAGGGCCGCATGCAAGGAGCAATGTGTTCATCAGATACCCCATTTCTCAAATACTCCCTTGTATCTCATTTTGCTCAATGAAACATGTTAGGGGCAAAACTTTTGGCATTCACAATTCCATCACCAATAATCTCGACAAGAACATAATCCATCTTTAAAATGATGATACCTTTTAGCATCTCTTACAATGATCTCCTTCCCGACCACTAGAGATGCCAACTTTATCCAGGAATGACAATCACCACACACTCTAAGGTTCTTGAAGATTGTGATGCAGTTATTCCCCTTGTCATTGCCACTCAACACTCCGAATGCAATGGACAACTTCTCGCTATGATAATACAAGGACCTCTCTTTTTGCAATTCATCCATCTCTTGCAATACAAAGCTTGTATTAGGAACGTAACCGAGCTCCTTGGTTCTCTTAATCAACCCTTCCAACTCCTTGTATATCTCTGCAACCATTGGGTGGGATCTATCTCCAGCCATGAATGCATGCATCTCTTTGTTGACCTCAATCCAACTTAACGCTGGATTTTTCTTCAACTTCATCTCCCTTATTGTAGATTTCATGTTAATAACCTTGCCCCATTGACCCATCGACGCATAAATATTCGACAATAATATATAAGTTCCATCATCCCCTGGATCCAACTCAAGTACTCTTCTTGCAGCTCTTTTTGCCATATCCAATTTGCCATGTATTTTGCATGCGCCAAGCAATGTTCTCCATAAAACTTTATCTGGATTCTTTACTTGAGCAATTAATCCTTCGGCCTCTTCAAGCTTTCCAGCACGTCCAAGCAAGTCAACCATGCGAGCATAATGTTCATTAGATGGTCCCAACCTATTTTGTTTATTGATTAAAGAAAAGACTCGATGGCCTTCTTCAAGCAGCCCAGCATTACTACAAGCAGATAGGACACTGATAAATGTTGCATCATTTGGTTCTAACCCCAAGCTTACCATCAAATCAAACAATCTGATTGCTTCTAGCCCATGGCCATTTAGCGCATAGCCACAGATCATGGAGTTCATCGAAACCAAATCAAGCCCTGTTAAATTATCAAAAACTGACCTCGCCATTCGAACTCGTCCGCATTTTCCGTATGTGTCAATCAGGGCAGCACCAACAAACCTATCCCTTTCCATTCCAATCTTTATAGCACAGGAATGAATCAATTTTCCTTGCTCAAACATTGCAAGAGCCGAACATCCCCGGAGAGCAGTAGATAGAGTGAATTCATTGGGCAAAATGGATTCACGCATCATGCTGCGAAACATTGAAAGTGCCAGCTCTTCTCTGTGATGACATACCAAACATCCAATCATCGCAGTCCATGTCACTGTGTTCGGATTCACAATCTGATGAAAAATCTTTAACGTGTGATCAATCAGGCCGCACTTTGAATACATGCTAAGAAGCGAAGTCTGCGAAGAATTCCGAGATTCAAACCCGGTTTTAAAGATGATACCATGGATCACCATCCCCTTCCTCAACTCTGTGAGATTCCCACAAGCTATCAAAATGCTCGCGAACGTGAATTCATTCACTTTAATCCCCGCATTCATCACAACTTCAAATTGCTGCAAGGCCTCGGCATCTTCACCATTTTGAGTGTAGCCAACGATCAAAGCAGTTGCCAAGACCACATCTTTATCATCAGTTTGATCATATACCATTCTAGCCTCTCTCATCCTCCCAGCCTTCGCATACATGTCCACCAACGCACACCCAACAAATCCATTGGTGGCATCCAAACCTGAAACCACAAACCGCCCGTGAGCTCTCCGCCCTTCTTTAACAGAGCCCAGATCGGAGAACGCTCTAAAAATGCTCGAGAACGTGAATTCATCGGCCACCACGCCCTCAAAAGGCATCCTTTCATAGAGCTCAACGGCGTCCCGGCTCCTCCCATGACGAATGTAGGATGATATCATGGCATTCCAACAAACAATGTGCGGTTGAGGCATTGCCTCAAACACCTCTCTAGCGTCATCAATGCCTCCACACTTCAAGTAGGCATCGACGAGCTTGTTTCCCAGGCTGAGATAAGGGAACCCCAACTGCTTCATGTGGATATGGACCCTTCTTGCTTCGCTCAACGACTTCCTTTGGAGGCATTGCTGGAGAAGAGATATGTAGAACTTGAAGGATTCCTTGGAGTCCGTTAATGCGAACGAATGCAGGGTTTTGGTGGAATGGAAAAATCTCAAGAGAAGAGAGCTCTTCTTTAATGGAGATACTCTCATAGGTATCAGTTCAACAGAAGAGTATCCCAGTGTTAGCATAATGGGAGAGCTCTTCTTTAATTCTCAGGAGCCAATGCTAAAAGGCCCAACAATTATATATCATATTTTATCCTATGCTCCTAATAATTTCATGTTTCTCTCTAAAAACATAAAAATTCTTTCAAAAATAGCATTTCCTCCAATTAACTGCTTTAATATGATTAAAGATAATTAAATGGCTTAAGTAGCACTTCCAACGTATATATATTTCTATGTCTAATGGAAAGGGAACACCAGGCACGCGTACTGACGGGATTGGAGCCATAATACTAGTGGCAGTTGGGTGTTGAAATTAAAGTCCCTGGGATAAATTAGATAATCTAACAGGGGGCGATCAGCATAAAAACTAGCCTTCTAGTTCGCATCTCCCTCCGGTGTGGTACTATTGATCTAAATATAAAGCTAGGCATCGGCTCGTCGGAGGCGAGGGAGGGGAATGGGTCGGCTGTACGCGGACGCCTCGCCGGCGGCATTGGACGAGAATAAGAACACGGAGTGGTTCGCGTACCCTGGGGTGTGGACCGCCTACATCCTTCTCATCCTCTTCTCATGGCTCGCCGCTCTCTCCCTGCTCGGATGCTCCGCCGGCTTCGCCTGGTCCCTCGTCCACCTCGGCCATTTTCTCGTACGATCCATCAATATATGCCTCTCATTTTGTTCGTTACATCCTATTTCTTATCTATGGGCAGATTCTTAGGTTCGTGTCTGAGTTTAGTTCGGATCTAAATGCTATTACGAGATGGGTTTGGGGTTTTTTCTTTAAAATGGGGGTATTTTGGTTAGGTTGATATGGTGAGCATTCAAAGCTAGGAAAGATCTCTTCTTGGGTTGATTCATGAGCATTTTTCCTCTCTTTTATCCTTTCTTATTATATTATGATGCTTGACGAACCCTAGGTTGGGTTGGATGCGGATCTTAAATTTCTTAAATAACTTCCTAATAATGGTCTATTGGAATGTGAGAACTAACTTATTTAATGGAAATTTTTTGTAATACTGGTGGGATAGGCCTATTGATCGGCTAAACCATCAAATTATCTAAGGCTTTGTCATGAAGTATTTGTTTATTTCTGTGAGGTAGACTCTTTTGTTTCGATCTGCAGATTAGTCCTACATACATGACGAGCCGTAGGCAGATTTGGTTTATCCTGAAAACCCAGTGTCACCATAATTTGTGAAAAGAACGGCTGTAAGGGGCATATGGATTGTACATATTAGACTGGTCTTTTCATGGATTTCTTATAGTTGGTAAGGACTGGCCGCATCAAAAGAATTTCTTTCATGTCCATCCACGATATGTGGTTGGGTCCCTTATCTCCTTCTATTATAGTAAAATATTATTGGTCAAAATCAACTTACCCACTTTTTTTTATTGGCATTGAGGTGATAGGAACCATGAAATTCATCTACTATTTACAACTATATTAGATATAGCCTGAATCCAATTTGTTTCTCTGTTGGTGCTTTTAATCCACATTATCATACGATGCGTATATACATGCTGAGCCATGTAGCATTTTGCAATTTCAAGGTGCTTATCATTTGATAGTTTTGATTATTGCTCTCCTGGAAATTTCTGGCATATGTATACCAACATACTTTCCTTAGAAGTTGAAATATGCTCTAGATATTCAAGTACAGACATTGGATAGAGGAAATTTGGTCCTTTTTCACATGTAGAACTGTAGAAGATAGAAATATGTCCTGGAGGCAGGCAAGTAGTTAATAAGGTGCTTTGGTATGTGCTTCAAGTGAGATTTTGATTTTTCTGACATGATTCATTCCAAAAACGTGCTGTTATATGGTCAGGTGACCTACCACTTCTTCCACTGGAGAAAAGGAACTCCCTTTGCTGAAGATCAAGGCATCTATAACTGTTTGACCTGGTGGGAGCAGATGGACAATGGCAAGCAGCTTACTAGCAACAGAAAATTTCTAACAGCTGTTCCTGTGGTTCTGTGAGTATTTTTTATAAGTTTCGAGAATTTACTTAAAAATACTAGGTGAAAAGAAGTTCTCTACAGAATCCAACACTTGGTTTTAGCTTATTTTCCCTTGGTGGTGTTACAAAACTCCGATTTCTTTAGCTGACAATAATTGCTAGTTATGTGTCATTTTAATTTGATTGTTTTATTAGAATACATGGAGAGGTAGTATTGTAGTAGCTGTTTGTGAAAACTAGCAAGTTTCTCAGCTTGCCTAGGCCTTTTGGCGGATGTGTCTCTGATTAGTGTTTGTGTTTGTTCATTGATATCTGTATAGAGGAATTAAAGTCCTGCCTTGCTTAAAGTTAAATCTCAAAGCCTAACAACTTCATTAGTACTAAAACTGTCCGGTACATGCCTGGAGGATGAGGAGGACAGAGTATCCATGTAAAACTACTCAAAGTCGACCAAATTTTTCCAACTTCTATCCTAGCTGAATTTGAAGTACAAAATACCTATTTTTTGAGTATGCCTTGGATACAATGCCGGCTATGTTGCTTGTTATACCTCATATGCACTTGTACCAAAGAGAGTTGTTTTAGAATTTTCATCCTTCCCTCTTCTTCTATTTCACCTCGTAACTAATGTGCTATGATATGACAGCTTTTGTATTTGTCTGCTACTTTATTAGTGATTTATGCTCTGTAGTGCCATGAGGTTCTAGGCCGTTTGACTTTGTAGTTTGATATATAAATTGTAGGAATTACTTTCATTTTCTGTGTTTGTGCATTTTTAAGTTTTTTGTTGAGAATACTTGGTTGCTTTTAAACTTTTGGATGACTGAAGAAATGACGAGTAGGAAATGATGTCTGTCAAATGCTGAACAAAGAACGAAATTTCGTATCTGGATGGATATCTTGTGTCAGTGGAACATGATAAACTTGCTTGATTGAAACGTGACAAACTTCCATGAACAGATTAGATCTTTGATCATAGAATATAAATTATCCTAATTAAACACCACACCACTACTCTTCTTGTAATAATTTGGAATTTACTGTCGTCAAAGCCACTTATTTATTTACTTTGCAGCTACTTGATTGCCTCGCACACAACAGACTACCGGCATCCAGTCCTCTTCCTGAACACACTTGCTGTGGTCGTGCTGGTGATCGCCAAGTTTCCAAACATGCACAAAGTTCGGATCTTCGGAATCAATGGAGGTCAATAAGCTTTGTGAATTCTTTTTCTTCTTCTTGACTCTTGAGTATGTACTCATTCTTAGTGATGGTTATAACTCATATCGGAGGTTGAAAAACTGAAGCATTTGAGGCTTTAGCTCTAGTTTTATGTACATTCATAAGACCAAGATACTTCTCACGATCAATAAAGCGAAATAAAATATACTCTGAAATCTGAATGATGATGTATGGGTCATAATGTGGTATGCGGCATGCATGACATCCTCCTTGCAATTGGGCACCAGCAAATGTTACCTTTACCATTGAGGAGTCCCAGTGATGATCCTGAATTAGGAGCAGCTTTGTTAAAGCTCAAAATTATGGTGGGTGTTTTGACTAATAAGTTTTTGGTCGAGAGAAACTAAAATAGTTTGCAGAAATGTTATACTTGGTGAAACTGCCTTTGATTGGTCTAATAGTAACGGAAGTGGGCCTTCTAGGCCTCCCAAAACATTGGCCCAAACTGCGAGCAGCAAGAGCAAAAGCTGGTCCAACCCAAACCGTTTTAGCCCAATAGCTAAAGCCATGGCGGACCTGGACGACGAGGAACTAGCAGGCATGTCTCTTCAGGATCAACGCTGATGCTATGGAGGTAGCGCACCAGAACGGCATCCAGTCTGTGCATCATATGCTATTCCAGTATCGTGACTCCCAGGAAGTATGGACAAGGTTATTCGGGAACGATCTGGAGATTAAACGGAGGAGAGGATGGGAGAACTGGAGAGAGCTGCTCGCCTCGAACAACAGATCGGAAGCTTCAAGATTCAAGAAAACCAAACTGGGATATGGTGCATGGATGATCTGGAAAAACAGGAACAACGTCGTCTTCAATGGCCGTGGTAATTCTCCAGGCGCGCTGGCTAGATCAATTCTGTGGCAATCCAAGGAATGGGAGATGAAAGGGCGAGGAAGCAGGAGGAAAGGGGCCGACTCCCAATCACATCGACAGGGGATCTTTGTTATCCAATCGAACGGGGCATTCTGTCCGAGCACCGGACTCGTCGGCTTTGGCGCCATCTGCAGGAATGAGGAAGGAGAACACGCCTGTGAGATAGAAGCAGGAGGCTTTGCCATTGATGCCAAGGATGCGGAGCTTACAGCTATGGGGCTCGCCATTGAGGAAGCAAAAAATAGAGAAATAAGGAGAATGTTGTTTGAGACCGATGCAAAGGACTTGGTTGAGTGCCTGCATGGCAGAAGAAGGTGGCCCTGTGATATCAGAGAACGGCTTCAGCAACTCTGCTTAGCCATTATCTCGTTTGAGGAAGTGCATCTCAAGTTCATCCCCAGAGAGGATAACAGAGAGGCGGACCGACTAGCGAAGGCTGGCACAAAGGAGGCTGCCCAGTTTTGAGGACTGGTGTCCTGGTGTTAGGGTACTAAACCCAGTTTTGTTGTATTTTGTTTCCCCAGCCTAGGTGTCCTCACCTTAGGTCTCAATTCGTCAAAAAAAAAAAGAAAAAAAGAACGACATCCAGTCCCTAAAGCAAGCTCTGCACAGCGAGAGCCCTGTTCACATAGCGGAAGATGGTGCGCAAATGGCTGACGACGGGGATGATGTACTCTCAAACCATGACATGGAAGCCACGGACGAGAGACTCATCCCTCCATGCTTCATCCCACATAGAGAGGAGATGGATTCAGCAATTTATCCTGTTGAAAGCCGGTCTAAACGCTGCAAGCTTGCAATCACAGGAGACGAGCAACCCCTTCACCATGGACAGTGGTCTATCTCCGTTGTATATGCTGCGTGCCAAGATAGGGATCGCCGGATCCTCTGGGATACGCGGTCAAAGCTTAATAACTGAAATCAGAAGAGAAGAGGGCAGGGAAGGCATTCAGATACAACACTTCAGTCTCTGAATTCTTATCTTTCATCTCCATGGATGAATTGATTGAGCTTGGCTTCAACAGCCCCTCAGCAGTTTGGGAAAGTTAGAATTCTCGAGAGGTTGGATCGTGCATTGGTTAATAATCCCTTATGGCGTGAGTGGTTCCCTCACGCTGAGACATCCCACCTATCTCGACGCAGATCCGACCACCGGCCAATTCTTCTTGACTTGGCACCAGAGAAGATCCCCAATGGCCCTACTCCTTTCGGGTTACAGCAGATTTCGAACATCCACCCTTCCTTCAAGCTAGGCGTCGCAAGAGCATGGACGAGGGGGACATTGTTAATTCTCAAATACATCTCGAACACTACCTCCACAACCTCTATCTTGAGGCAGAGCAAGGCCCATTGACTCTGGATCAGGAACAACGTATGAGTTGTCTTGAACAACAACTCTCTGCTTTAGAGATCCTACAGGAATCCTATGCTGACCAGCATCGGCGTAGGAGGTGGGCTGCTGAAGGCAGGCGATAGGAGCTCTCATTCCTTTCATCAAGGTATTCGATATGGTACCTGCTGCTCCAAGGTAAAGGAGTTGAAACAAGATGATGGTTCTGTCATTAAAGACCATGCCGGTATTGCTGCCTCCTTCCTGGAGCACTACCAAAAGCTATGGGGCAGCGGACACAGGGTGCTCCACTACTACACTCCCACCCCTCCAACGCATCTCCTCGGAAGCCAAGCTTCTCTTGACTGTTGAGGAGACTGGGGGGTTTGTCCCCAGTACTTCTGCTCACTCCTGAAGTTTATTAGCCTACTGGCTTAATTGCTCAAAAAAAGCTTGAGAAACAGAGATGTGTCAAGAAGAAGCTTTTAGTAGCTGTAAATAAACTTATTCTTATGATATCATGGAGATATAATAAATCTGGGTATGCACTAAACAAGTTTGTTTTAGCCAAAAATAATACTAATAATAAAACAATAAGAAGCTAGTACATTTACCCATTAAAAAGAAATAAAAAAAGGTTGCCGGAAATTATGTAGAACCAAATTATGATCCTATTAAAAGTTTACATTCAGCATATAAGCATCAACTAGCTGCAAAATTCTTTGATGGAAAACTACTGCCATTTGTTTTCTACAGACCAAGATTACAAAGGTGTTACATGAGTTGATTCATTTAGGAACAGGCAGCCAAACACGGAATTGATGAAATCTTGGCCTCTTATAACTTCTCCGTTACCAAGAATAGCTTCTGTATCATACTTGCATGCCCTAGTGCAATCAGGACAATATGTTACCTGGATATGAATGAGGCTATTAGTTTTTCCAAGACTGCATAAATACTATCATAAATCTTTTCCAGCGTTAGATAGAATTTTATACATCTATGGCCATTTATATTTCCTGTTCCTTGGAAGCTTTCTAAGAACACTCAGTTTAACAGAGTACTCATCCAATAAATAGTACTATTATGTTACCCGACATGGAAACACTCAGGTCTCCAATGCCACAGAATAGGGTAAATTTCAAAATTGAAAGATCAAAAGAGTGAAAAACAAAAGGATTGGTCGTAGAATTACCTCTAATAGTTTTGGCATATAATCCTTATCCAGCATGACATCTATTCCGTACATTGCCCTAGATATCGGACTATGCATCTCCGGATGCACCATTGCAGCCGAGTCAAAGACTGACCGTATCATATTCTTGATTCTTTGATGAATATCCAGCCATTTTACTAGATAATGAATTATTGTTATACAATAGTAAAGAGCAGGAATAATGATCACAAAGAAACTGGGAAGAGATACTACCTTGATGTTCCTCTTCAAACTCCCTCACAAAGTCTGGTGTATTCATGTGATTCAGGCGACCGATATAATTCTACGGAAACACAATATGCATGGAAAAGGATTAAGTTGTTATGATCTTGCATTAGGAATGATAAAAATTGATTTATGATTCAAAAGGATGAAGCTAGACTGCATACTGATCTTGAATACAAAGACCAAAAATTTAAACCGTGAAATGAGTATGTGAGTTTCATATTATTATGTTGCCTACTGGATAGGACAGCAATCAAACCTGTCCTTGCCCATACACCAACAATTGACAAGAGTCTTAGTAACTTACCATCACCGTGAAATGAGTTTCATACTCGAAAAGGCTGCTCTTATCCAATCTGTATATGTTGTTTGCTAGTCTAACCTACAGGATGACAAGGAGGTGGTCAAATGTGAGTCTTTTGAAGCTGAAAATTGAAAAGAGCAGCTTCAGATGGTTAGTATCAGGGAGTGGAGTATCATGGATTAAAAATCATAGAAAAGCATGAGGATAAGTAGCTGCAAGACTCAGAACATACCCAGAAAACATCAGAAAGAAAAATCTCGACTGGATTCATGCTGCGGACCAGGACAATATAGCGAATATCAAACTTTTTCCCTCCAAATAATGCAGGATGTTCAATATACTTTTGACAAATCTTTGGACCAGTTTCCATAAGTCGGATGATAGCAGATAGGTTGCTGGTAACTGTTGTATCAATTGTCCGAGCCATGTTCCAAGGCTTTAAAATCCATAAGTTGTCACAACCATCTCTTTTCCTCATGTAGTAATCTCCGATGAACTGAGTTAAATGTGTTTCTAAGTTGTATGTCGGTTGAAGCCACTCGGGAGAACCTTGTGCCTGTCAAGAGGAGGAAGGGTGGAGTAAAGCAAGAACAAATATTACATTATAGCAAACTCAATCAAAACCTGGCTTTATGCAGCAAATCTCCAATACACATATGGATATAGAACAAGAGAGGAAGAAGAACAAGCAGGAGTAGCTTAACACTTTCTTTCATCATGTAAGTCATCTAATGTTAAAACACCCACACATGCACTTTTGAGGCAGTCACAAATTAAGCTTGGATTGGTGTTAATTAGATGCTTCAAATGCATTTTCTAGTGAGGCAATCCAATTTTAAAAAGTAATGTATCAAGTTAAAGACAAATTATGATAATGCATAATAAAACCCACAAAGATGAGCATGCTGACCTTATATATTGTTTCTGCCAGATGATGTTTCATCACAAGACAAGCTTCAAAAGGAAATTGGTTTGTATACTGATGATTGCTTAGACCAAGGGCCTTCTTGAATTCATCGTCCACTTGCAGGCTTGTCCAAATAATGTCGGCATCTTTCGGATTAGTTGCTGGCAGCAAGTGATAACAACAGCTAATTAGTATCAATCAAAAATCCTTGCCAATTAAGTGCATATATGCAAAAACCAGGAGTAACATGCAATATCCAAAACCCACTTTGAATAGTTACAAACATATCATTCATTACATGCAACCTAAATATGAACACATAGTCAATCCAAATAGCAGGTAGACCACGTAAAATAATCTTTCAATTCAGCATTAAGCACCTTCTTTTCTTATATATGTGGATGTTAGTCACATACTAATTTCTGAATGCGAGACATTGGTTAAACTACTACTTGTGAGGATTTACTGCACAAAAATACTGGTATTAAAGCGAAGGCGCTTACTTAGGATAAACTCAGCTCGTTTTAGAAAGTCTTCTATTTGTGGTATATCTGTATAAACCCGTAAAGTATGCCCATCTCTAGGGAGTATACTTCTGGTTTTATTAGAGCCCAAAGATGAAGAACATGAACTTTTTGGTTGCAGCTGTTGCCAGTGTGTCCTAAAGGCCTAAAAATGGGCACAGAGAAATAGTAGAGTCAGCAAGGAAAATAATGAAGAGAGAAAAGTCATTTCAGGAGACAACTTATTGGATATCTTTATGAACAAAAAAAATCAAGGAAAAAAGTTCACCTGAATAAAATAATTTTGTGGTGTATGAAACCAAGCTGTAAGCCTAGCAGACCTCTGTTTGTCTTCTCCGATCCCAAACAAAAAATCACGGGTACACTCCTCACCGTTCTGAACATTCCGTGTTGGCCATAAAACTGAAAAACTGAACAAATTTTCCTGTTATGTCAACATTTGCTTGATTACTCATCCAGAATCAGAGGAAAATGAATCATTACTATAAAAGTAATCCCAAGGATCATACGATGCTGCATGTAAAAGGCATACTTCATGGCCATGTTACTGAACTCTATCCTTATGCAAGAGAATACAAATACTAGCACGAGCATGTACTTTAGGTCAAAAACTATAAAACTGAATACATCTGCCATATAATGTGGGAAGATTATATTACAATCGAATATTAAGAGGAGTATGATTTTATATTATCATTAGCCTCTCAGAACACCCATTTTGACATATCAAACTAGGTCAGTAGGTCCTACAGTTAAACTCAGATGACATATCTTTTGACGGTATCAGTATGGACACATCAATAAAGGATTTCACAAAACTTATTAATGGACTGCCTACCAAGCAAAGCAACAAAATATGAAGGAAAAGACACACCTTACAGCAGATGATAGACTTCCATCTGGCATGAAAAGAAAAGGAGCCACCCTGAAATTTGCTTCATCATTGTGCCGTAGAGCTGAACCCAACTCATCCATGACATACCTACAGTAGGCCCCAACCATTCACAAAAGCCACATAAGTATGCTTGGTATACATGATTTTTTAAGTTCAAAAGCTATGCATGAATGCACCAATGTGTGTAGTTAAGACCATGGCATAGCTCATCTTTGCCATACATACCAACATCACTTGGGATAGGGCTACAACTCCTTAAGGTCAAATATAAGAACATTAAAATCTTGGAATAGCAAAATAATCCAAAAATGAAAATTATACTATGCTCGTCAATCAGGGAGAGCCCAAGCAATATATTAAGGCTACACATGGCAAGCCAACATAAATTATATAAGGGGGGGCTGGAGATGTAACTTGCAGCAAAGCCATAGCACCGATCTCTCATTCACTAGCTATTGCAGTCAAAGCACCAACCGTAAGAGAAAAGAAGAAAGTTCACATACATTCATGTAGAAAAGGAGAAGTTTCTAGAGAGACCAGTAGTATGAAGCTCATAAATAAAATTGCGAGTTTGTATACCATGATATTTTTCTTAAGATTCTTATATTGCTATTCTATTTCACACATCAAACTAAGATAACCACAATGATGCATGCTGAGCTTTGGAAATGACCTAATTCAGCTTCATACCATACAGAAGTTTCATCGATCTTTTCCTCATCAGCAAGTCGATATGCCATCAAGTATAGCCACATAACACCAATGATCCGCTCAGGAATAGGATCGGCAGCTTCCCATTCCGGAAGATGAGGTTGTAGCAAGGAATCAATAACTTCTTTTCCACTTTCTAAAATAGCCGATGCACTCACACCATTTAGGAAAGTCAGGTTAGGAAGGGATTCAAGAATTTTTACAGCGCTATTTCCAAGAGGACCAGGAATATCTACCTGCAAGTTAACCCATATGTGTTCGTGTCAAACAGCTACACAGGGCATTTTATTAGCTGCACTGATTGTAATCGGTCCCACGAAAGATACCTCCAAGACTTGCAACTGAGGGAATCTGCTTAGAAGCTCCATCTGACAGCCAACAGAACTTTGCTCAAATGGATTCCCTCGGAGATTCAGATAAGAAAGAGATGGCATTGCAGCAGAAGAAAATCCCTGAAAGTAATTCAACGCAACATATTACTGAAATCCGCCAAAACATATTGTGTCATGAATGTATAACCTCAAAGAAGTCAAACATTACTCGAAGACAAACCTAAGAGAATGCATGTGTAGCAAAGAACACAAATCACGAGTAAACTACATTTAGTATGAGATATATTCAGCCCACAATACAATAGATGATCAGAAATTCCAGACAATTGCAATGACAATCAGATATGAACAAACAGTTATGAAACAGAAGTTATCTACGAGACAAAAAGAAATCAAGAACTGATAGTTTCACCTTAGGTAGGTTATTGATGCCTCTATCTGAGAGATCTAATCTGGTAATGCCCTTCAGCACATCAGCAACATCCGGGGCAAAAACAGGATTCTCTGCATCCAGAATACCTCCACAGAAGCCCAATGACCACTCAGCAGAATTTTCAGTGAAACGTGAGTTAAAAATCTCCAACCCTGGAATTTTATCGAGGATTGCGTGTGCAATGTCATGACCGCTGAAGAAGCTGAATATATGGTGAGTACTTAGTTTCACAGAGAAGGAGCCTAGAAACAATAGCTAAAGGCAGAAAACACACTTTCAAAGATTTGCAACCAAGGAGGCATGGTCAGATCAGGCACATGCAAGTTTATGGGGGGAAATAGGAAATGCATGTGCTTTAGTCAAAACTATTTGTAAAGCTAATGCCACGTTTCACTCAAAGAATCTACTTTGCATCAATACACTTTTAGTTATGGTCAAAATTCTCCATTTCATTTCTGTAAGCCTAAAATGAACTCGAATACAATTCTCTTAATCACTTCAAGCCCAGTTTTTTGTTAGCAACATAAGAAGCGATTGATGAATTTGTCTACTTTGTCAGTACTGCATTCCAAAACAGTTCATAAACCTCTCGAAGAGGGACACGACAATGTAGAAAAATGTGGTGTACGTACTCAGGACCCGAACCATTCTACTTCATGCTTTTCAAGGAACATCAAGAGAAGACCAACTGCTTCAAATTTCCGAAAAAACGTAGCTTGCTGCTAACAATGCTAAGTGAATGTAGTTTAGAGAAAGAACTTGAAACTGCATGGAAGAATGCTATGAACTCTTATGAACCAGCAACAACATATGATTTATCTCGGTGACTGGCTAAAGCTTATTCATCGAAAACTCACCAGCTTTTCAAAACTGGATTTTCATTCAACCAAAGCGCTCTTAAGTTTCTACATTTTGCAAGCTCCTGGAAAACCGTTTCTGCATTCTGGATCTTGTTCCCCCAAAGGTTGAGTGCAACGAGATTCTAAGTTACCAGAGAACCAAAATGAAGAGCAAGTTGTAAGATCCTAATTGGAAAAATGAAATTGATTTGATATATATGCCAGAAAGAGTGTATAGAATCTGGGACAAAGATTAATCCACGAACCGGAAATTTAGCTGACAAATCCAAAGAACAAAGCATCTCATCGTCGATCCCGAGCTCTTCCAGTTCCAACCAAGCAAAGCCATCGCCACCTCTCTCCTTAACACTCTCCATTTCCCTCTCCATCAATTCCCAAACATCCCCCCCGCGTCCCGTCTCGTCGTCCGCTCCCGCCTCAGCCAATTCCACATCGCCATCAACGCACATGAGAGCTGCCATCCTCTCGGCCAAGCCACGCACCTCCCGAAGCTGAAATTCCCACCCAAGATCCCAACTTTTGCATCAATAACCCAAAGAAAACGAGAACAAAGGAAACTCAAAGCCGTCTCATAATCCTGACCTGTTTCAGTGCGTCAGGGAGGCGGAAGGACCAGGCGTGGTCGACGAGGAAGAGGTCCGCGTCCTTACCGAGGGAAGGGGCGGAGAGGAGGAGGCGGCGCTGGCGTCCATCCTCGCAGGGCTCGACGGTGAAATACTCACCACCGTCAAAGGTCTCGGAGCAGAGCTTGTGGTAGAGTCGCTGGTACAGAGACGAGGGAATGCCGGAAGCAGCGAGAAGGATGGCGTGAACCTTAACGAAGTCTTCGAAAGTTCGGATCTTGGGAGGCGGAGGTGGCGTAGCTGAATCCATGGCGGCGGCGGCGGTGGTGCTTTAGTCGCTCGGAGCTAATAAGGACGAGGTGCGCGAGAGGTTTAGGATGGAAGAAGGGTTTTGGTGTAAATTTACTTGATTAACCTTCTGATTAAATGCAAACGGGCCCAATTATCGTAACGGCCCACTTAATTGGGCCAGGCTCCACCATAAACGGGTTTGGGTTTGCATTTCGAAGCTAAAACTAAGTCTGGAGTCCAAATTTTTTTTCCAGCTTGGTTCATCGACAACGGGGTCCCTGCTTATTATAGATTTGCAAGCAAACGAACTCTTTAAATAGGAGTAAATAATTCGGATAAAATTGTAAATATCGAAAACTTATCTTTAATTTCTTACTTTATCCCAACTAATGCATGGATTAAGGAATGAGCTTATTCCCATTCCCTTCTTATCCTCGCATCCTAGCCACTAAAATATATAATTTTCAATTCAAACTAATTTATTCTTTATCATTCTAACTAAAACTAAATAATAAATTTTACTGTTAGTGTAGAACTCATATTATAGTAACTTTCAACCAAACCAGACCTTACACACGTCTTCGAAATTTTATCCAGAAGGAAAGTACTTTGGATTTTCTGATTTGTTATATCTCTCAACGTAATTATCTTTTCCAATTTTTTATTTAATATACTCTATGGAGTTACTAATGCCATCGCATTTATTACTGAAAGTAAAAGATAATGATGTCTGATAAATCAGGAGAAGAGATGCGACAACAGAGGGTCCGTTTGGACATCCGGGATCCGGAATCCACGAGGCGGATCCGGCGGGTATCCGGGAATCCGGAATCCGTCGATTCCGGGATTCACCGGATTCACTCCCATCGCTCTCATTCCGGCGAGCCAAAGGGATCCTTACTCGTTTCACCATCAACTCGCTTTATGGACTCTGATCTTTCGTTTTGATTATGTTATTTTTATATATATATCTAGAGAATGTAAATAAAAGATGGATGTCATATCGAAATGATGAAGAAGATAAAATGCTAGTTTTACCTAGACAGTAGATGTGAACCCGAAGCTTTGAATAGTATCACTTAGTAGTTATAATTAGCCTTGGCTGAACTTATCAATAAAAAAAAACCAACGACTCACACCCCACCTGTTAAATTAGGGGTGTCCAAAAATCCCAAATAGCCCGGCCTGGGCCCGCCAGAGCTATAGCCCGGTACGGCCTGGGTGTTGGCCCTGCTGGACCGGGCTAATCCGGGTTCAGGGCCGGACCATGGCCCATTAGCCTAAAACATGGTCCGGCCCGGCTTTTAAAGAAAACAGCTGACACACTGAGCAACGTGACCGTCTCAAACGGTCACATTATTCAATGTGACCATCTCAAATGGTCACATTACTCAATGTGACCGTTTGATACCTCAATCTAATCGTCTGAGACCTATGACCGTTCGACTCACATTCGGATTGGAGAGAGAGGTGGGCCCTGATCTTTAAAAAAAAAAAAAAAGAATCGGACCGAGTTGCCCGGTCCGGTCCAACCCGGTCTCCAAGCCGAGCAGGGCCATCACTGGGCCGGACTGGGTAGAAGGCATATTGGGCCCGGTACTGGCCCGGCCCGGTCTGGATGCTTAGTAGGGCCGGACCGGGTATTGCCTCCAACCTGGCCCGGATGGACACCCCTATGTTAAAATAAGAACATAAAAAAGAGTTATGAGAATTTTGATGTATTCTCTTATAATCTTAATGTACATTGGAGCCATTCTTTCATAGGACAAGGGGGCAACTACAAAGAAGGTAAAAGTACAATAGGTAATATCCTTTATCACAGTCGAAATTAGATGGATACAAATATACTAACACCACCCAAAACACAATGCTAGTATCATAAAATAAGAACTTATAACTGGAGCATGGATGGGGATGACGATGTGTCATGGATTGGACGATATGGCCCAACATAAGGTATCAGCATGGGCTCAAGGCTCCACCTACTAAACGATGCAATTCTTTTTTTACGCATATAATGCTCTCAGTGTTCTTGTCACCCATATATACATCCAAGGTTGCGCTTGTCCTGTCCAATTATTTTTGGGTGTCAGATTCGGAATTTTTTGCCATATGATACCCCAAAGTTTCCTTTTAGCAATCTAATACCCCTTTGATGTTTTTTTGCAATCTCATACCCCTCATCTAGTAAAATTCCCGTTATACCCTTGCATTTTCCAAGCCGAGCATACATGCATGCCATGCCACATGACGTGGCATGGTACGGATAATAAAATAATCCATCTGTTGATTTGAAACCCAAGGAACGCATTAAATCCCCGCCACGTGGCAAGCAAGGATTCGCCACAGCGTACGGCGGTGTCAGCCCGTGAGAAGACTGGCCGTCCTTCGAGCATTAAATGCATCGTTAACTACGCGCAGAATTCGCGTGCGTACTTAACAAACACACGTAAAAGTCTGACATTATATGGATTTATGATTTCCACGCGTGGTTATCATTATACACACATAGAAATTATGCTAACGTCGCACGAAAACAATACTCGTAGTTAACAAACGCGCATAAAAGATCAAAATACTCGTAGTTATCACTATATATGGCATGGCATGCATGATTAAAAAAAGATGGGTGATGGTAGGGTACATGAAGGTGGGGAGGCGACTTGGGAGGCGACTTCTTGGAGTAGTTGGAGGAGAAGAGGATGAAGAAGGTTAGAAAGAGGGAGAGGGTTGGAAATCAACCAGAGGGTTTTGGAGGGGTTGGCTGATGGGTGGTGGAATCCATGGAGGATAATGGAGAGGGTAATGAGGACGACGGCGTCGGATCCGGCGGTGCGCTCGGCGCATAGGAGTATGGACTTGTTCTTTTTTTTGATCCAGTTACGTATGGCATGCATGAAGCTACTTTTATTAGGAACTAATAAAAGGAGATCATGAATATTAATTGTCTAACAACATACATGTAACGCCCCGGCCCTCCACTGGGCCCCGCCCCACGGGCTCCCGGTCCGACCAGGATCCACCCGAGGGCCCCCACCCGACACAATATTGTCCGCTTCCAGCCCAAGTACGCTTAACACTGGAGCTTTTCTGCGGTTCATTGCCATCACGGCTTTAAAACGCGTTGTGTCTATTAAGGGGTTACTATATACTTATATCGAACCCCTGATCATACCCAGGCGTTGTGGGATTGCTTACCCGGCTACCCGACTCAGCCCCGCCCTCCAGGCGCAGGCATCTTGTCGTACGGTAGACCCAGCAGGCCTCACAATACATGTGCACCAAAACTTGGTTTAAGCTTTCTTAATATACTTGATAGAGTGAGCTCTAATTAATTCTCATACAATCTCATATATAGCACAATTAATACACCACAATCTCATTTATCCAATCAAAATGACCTTTCTACACGCAGTACCATATACACCACGAGCATTGTTCTTCTGGATTAAAAAAAAGAACAAAAAGAAGAATAAAAATCAGAAAAAAAAATAGAAGGCCAAGAATTCAAAAGAAAGAAAGATCCAAGTGGTGATTCCTACCGGGGGAGTCCCTTAGCCCACTACCATGGCCACGGATTTGGATGCTCGGAGATCGCCGGTGAGACGATGTTGGCGGCATAGGTTGAGCTTGACTATTTTCATGTGACATTAGTATACCTTTTACGCGTGTATAGTGATAACCACACATGAAAAATCATATATGCGTATGATGTTTGTTTTTTATGCGTGTTTGTTAATTACGAGTGTGAATTTCTGCGCGTAGTTAACTATTGGCCACGCGTGGAAAATACATTAACTGCTCATGGAAAATACCTTAACAACGCATACAAATAACAATAAATACGCATAAAAACACCTTAACTGCTCACGATGAAAAACACCTTAACTGCGCATGAAAAATATCTTTCTACGTGTGTATAATGATAACCACGCGTGGAAATCATATATCCATATAATGCCAGACTTTTACGTGTGTTTGTTAAGTACGCACGCGTATTCTGCGCGTAGTTAACGACGCATTTAATGCTCGAAGGATGGCCAGTCTTCTCACGGGCTGACACCGCCGTACGCTGTGGCGAATCCTTGCTTGTCACGTGGCGGGGATTTAATGCGTTCCTTGAGTTTCAAATCAACAAATGGATTATTTTATTATCCGTACCATGCCACGTCATGTGACATGGCATGCATGTATGTTCGGATGGGAAAATGCAAGGGTATAATGGGAATTTTACTGGATGAGGGGTATGAGATTACAAAGAAACATCAAAGGGTATTAGATTGCTAAAAGGAAACTTTGAGGGTATCATATGATAAAAAAATTCGTCAGATTCGCCTTGTACATATCAATGATCAAAGACCTTAATTTATTCTATTAATTACATGACTCGCCAATGATATCTAGGTTGTTGGCACGTAGTTATTAGTATGATACCTACTCCAAGGACTAGTATTGAAGAATGAAGGACACGTCTTAGACTCGTCTCAAAGGATGAAACATTTGTATTTGATCAACAGCATGTGATATAGAGATGGATGACTGCACTGCGATATGAACATGACTTACAAGTTACAACCACTGCTTTTTTTTTTCGGAAAATTGGTGTTTAGTCCCTTTGGGAGAAGTTCTTTGCCATTTAGTCTCCTTGAAAGATTTTAAGCCATTTAGTCCCTTTTTGGACAGCTGTATTTTTTTTATCTCTAAAATACCCTTTATGTATTTTTTTAAATGAGAGATGGATGAATAGTTTTGAATTAGGTGGTTGGCATTAAATGGAGTAGTTGGGAATATATGCACCTATTCCCAATACATGGAAGGCATGCATGCATCCACTTTATGGCTGGATGCATGCATTAATGGGGGCATTAATAGTAAAATTGGGGGAGTAACTACCAGTTTGGATGAGAAGTAACTACCAGTTTGGATGGGAAGTAACTACCAGTTTTGGGGGAAGTAACTACCAGTTAAACTGGGAAGAAACTACCAGTTAAATGGGGGAAGTAACTACCAGTTAAATGGGGGAAGTAACTACCAGTTTGGATGGGAAGTAACTACCAGTTTTGGAGGGAGTAACTACCAATTTTATATGGGAAGTAACTACCAGTTAACTGTGAAGTATCTACCAGTTTAATTGGCAAGTAAATACCAGTTTGAATGGGAAGTAACTACCAGTTGAAGTGTGAAGTAATTACAGTTTTTTTGTAAAGTAATTACCGCTTAAACTGGGAAGTAACTACCAGTTAAATGGGGGAAGTAACTACCAGTTAAATGTGGGAAGTAACTAACAGTTTGGATGGGAAGTAACTACCAGTTTTGGGGGGAGTAACTACCAATTTATATGGGAAGTAACTACCAGTTAACTGTGAAGTAACTACCAGTTTAATTGGCAAGTAAATACCAGTTTGAATGGGAAGTAACTACCAGTTGAAGTGTGAAGTAATTACAGTTTTTTTGTAAAGTAATTACCGCTTAAACTGGGAAGTAACTACCAGTTAAATGGGGGAAGTAACTACCAGTTAAATGGGGGAAGTAACTACCAGTTTGGATGGGAAGTAACTACCGCTTAAACTGGGAAGTAGCTACTTCCCTTATTTATGGAAGATAGTAGGTGGTTAGATGGTAGTTACTTCCCAATAAAGTTGGTAGTAACTTCTTAGTTAAATGGTAGTTACTTCTTTTATAATCGGTAGTTACTTGTTAATTGGTAGTTACTTTCCAAAATATTGATCATTACTTTATAATTTTCTGGGAAGTAACTACAAATAGTTAATATAAAAAAAATTCTGATAAATAAGTACAAAAATTACTACAAATTTTTATGGAAAGTAATTACAATTTATGAAAATTTTCTACAATTTATGGGAAGTAACTACAAAAATTGGTAGTTACTTCCCAGTGTTACTACCCTATTTCTGGGAATAGTAACTACAATTTTTTGAGAAAGTATCTATAATTTATGCGAAGTAACTACCAATTTTGGTAGTTACTTCCCCGTTTTGGAGACGGGGAATGTGGCGGGGGGCAGAGCTGGAGCGGACACGGGGACGCCGGTGGCGGCTGGAGGCGAAGTAACTACAATTTTTATGCAAAGTAACTACCAATTTTGGTAGTTACTTCCCAGTTACTTCCCAATTTTTATTAGAGCCTGGGAATGTGGCGGGGGACACCGGTGGCGGAGCTGGAGCAGACATGGGGACGCCGGTGGCGGCTGGAGGTGACTGGAGGCGGTTGGAGTCGGGATCCGCCGTTGGGAGGTGGCTGGAGGCGACTGGAGGCAGCGTCAGGCGAAGCTTGGAGGTGGCTGGAGGCGTTGGGAGGTGGCTGGAGGACGCCGGACAGAGCTGGGAGGTGCCTGGGGACGCCGGACGGAGCTGGGAGGTGGCTGGAGGTGGCGTCGGCTGAAGCTGGGAGGTGGCTGGAGGCGGTGGCTGGTGGCTGGGGACGCCGGACGGAGCTGGGAGGTGGCTGGGGACGCCGGACGGAGCTGTGAGGTGGCTGGGGGTCGCGGGGGCGGATCTGGAAGCTGGCCGGCGACGACGGGGGCGGATCTGGAGCTGGAGCACGACGGGGGCGGATCTAGAACTGGAGCTGGGCAAGAGCTTGGCGACGGGGGCGTGGCAGGAGCGGGGCGGCGGCGGG
>OY986964.1:3899050-3952912 GCA_963920575.1 Narthecium ossifragum | reverse complement strand
AAACCCGCCGTTTTATTTTCCTAAACCACCTCACCACCCCGTCATCTCCCTCCGAGACGAGATAGGAGAAAGATGGGCGGTCTCAGCCTCGTCTCCGTGATCTCTTACTTCGCCCGGCGTTCATTCCTCTCCGCCGGCCTCCGCCACCACATCGTCCCCATCGACTCTGACACCAGTCTCAGCTGCTGGCTCTCCCCATCTCTCTTCCCCCCTCCAATCACCCCCCAAGTCCCTAGCCCTAAAAGCCCCAAACCCGAACCTAAGCCCGTGCTGCTCCTCATCCACGGCTTCGGCCCGGATTGCACATGGCAGTGGCGGGACCAGGTGGGCCCCCCTCTCCCGCCACTTCGACCTCGTCGTCCCGAATCTCCTCTTCTTCGGCAAGTCCACCACCAAATCCGCCGCCCGGTCGGAATCGTTCCAGGCGGAGTGTCTCCGGCGGCTCCTGGAGACGGTCGGCGTAGTATCCGTCGCCGGTGGCCACGGCGGAGGGGGGGAGCGCCGCCGGGTCACGGTGGCTGGGACGAGCTACGGGGGCTTCGTGGCGTACCACCTGGCGCGGGCGTGTGGGGAGGAGGCGGTGGAGCGTGTGGTGATTGCCAGCTCGGACGTGCTCTATAGCGAGGAGGACGACCAGGCCCTCGCGGATCGAGCTGGAGTCGAGCGGGTCTCGGATCTTATGCTCCCCCAGACTACGTCCGACCTCCGAAAGCTTCTCAGGCTCCTGGCGTACCGCGAGCCTAAGTACGTGCCGGAGTTCTTCCTCCGCGATATCGTTAAGGTACGCAGTCCTCTCCTTTGTTTGTTCCTGCGGCACAGCCTAACGCCATTTACCTTTTCGGAATTAGTTTAGCACTTTTATTTGGAAATTCCTGGAGGACAAAAGTTGAGAAAGTTAAGAGTGGGTAGGATTAAAAAGTTCTTCTCCTAATCCATTCATTAGACCAAGGGCTACTTCAATTTTCATACCATGTTGTTGATTAGGTGGGCAAGAATAATAGAATGACTTATGCTTTACCCCAGCGCAATTCGGCAAGATTTTTGTTTAATTCAATACAATTTTTTCTCGTACAGACCATTTTATGCAATATTTTGACTAATGATACTATGCTGTTGATCGTAGCAATATAAAACTATTAAATAGTTTCATAAAATCAGGACCGTTGAGAGAGTTCCGATCATAAGACAGAAGGTGGAAGAAAAAAAGAAGGTAAATAGGTAATAATAAATTTTGTTGGACGTGATAACTCGGGCGTTTGGATCGTGAATAAATATATATAAATCTTGTTTGTGCATTTAAATATTTTTTTAAAAAAATTATTTTTGATGTTTACATAATTTTTATTTTATTTACTATATAAATTTATTTTATTTTTAATTCAAACACTCCGGGTCTTATGATGAGTAGATGTGGGCTGTCTTTTCAGTACGCCACACATAAGGTCCCCAAACTGCCGATGTGCAATCACAGAGGAAGGAGAGTATTAATAGGACTCGACCATTAATTCTGATGCTGAATAGATACAGTTGAATCCAATTAATATATATATATCGCGTGATACAGTCAAATCAACCATGTGACCTGCTGCTTGCCGTCCAATGAACCGTGCCAAACACTGTTCCATAAAACCGGACCCATACAAAGATTTGCGACAAGTCTACCAACCGGTAGCTATAAAAAAATCTTAGATGAGTCTGCCAACCGTAACTATAGATTAATTTCTATTCCGGACGAGAGATATCTTTATCAAGAAGATGATGATTACTTTTCGAAAACCCACTATTTATTCTCCCAAACTACCTCACAACACGCCATCTTCCTCCGAGGTAGAAGGAAGATGGTTGCGTTCAGCCTCGTCTCTGTGATCTCTTACTTCGCCCGGCGCTCATTCCTCTCCGCCGGCCTCCGCCACCACACCATCCCCATTGACTCCGAAACCACCCTCAGCTGCTGGCTCTCCTCGTCTCTCTCCCCTTCCGATCTCCCCCAGAGTCCCGACCCTAGACACCCCAGCCCCAACACCAAACCCGTGCTGCTTCTGATCCACGGCTTCGGCCCGAGTTCTACGTGGCAGTGGCGGGGCCAGGTGGGCCTCCTCGCCCGCCACTTCGACCTCGTCGTCCCGGATCTCGTCTTCTTCGGCGAGTCCACCACCAGATCCGCCGCCCGGTCCGAGTCGTTCCAGGCGGAGTGTCTCCGGCGGCTCCTGAAGGTTATCGGCGTCGTCTCCGTCGCCGGTGGCGACGGCGGAGGGGGAGAGCGCCGCCGGGTCGCGGTGGCTGGGACGAGCTACGGGGGTTTCGTCGCGTACCACCTGGCTCGGGCGTGCGGGGAGGCGGTGGTGGAGCGGGTGGTGATCGCCAGCTCGGACGTGCTCAAGAGCGAGGGGGACGACCAGGCCCTCGCGGATCGGGCCGGAGTCGAGAGGGTCTCGGATCTTATGCTCCCCCAGACCACCTCGGATCTCCGGAAGCTTCTCGGGCTCGCGGCGTACCGCGAGCCTAAGTTCCTGCCGGAGTTTATCCTCCGCGATATCGTTAAGGTACGCTGTCCAGTCTTTGTTTATTTCCTTAGCGTGTTCCTGCGACACAGTCTAACGCCACCTCTGGGCTGTTAACGTGACGTGGGTTGTTGAACGATGATGCGATCTTTTGGCCTTTTGTAAAAACCCTTCTCACGTCACACGTGCACTCACGTAACCTGATTTCATGAGGCATTTGGTGACGGAGTTTTAATGAAAAACGCAGGAAAAATACGGGAATCCTTATACTAGGGGAAGGATGAGAGGGTTGTGAGTAGATAGTATAGAAGAAAAAGTTGAAAATCGAGGATCTTTATTTGGAAGCTCATGGAGAAAATGGAGGAGAAAGATGAGATGGGTAGCATAAAAAAAATGGAAAAAAGATGAGATTTTTCAGCATGAAGTTGGGAAAGGATCAAAAACTCACTTGATTTGGCTGTGAATCCAGAAATTGGAGCTTTAGTAAATTGAGGGTCTTAAATGTTACGTTTTGAAAATGAAGGACCACAATGTGACAAATAATAATCAATCGTGCTCTGATTCCAGAGTTGAGGAAAACAGAGGCCACCATCCATTATGCATATTATTGTCGAGATAGGTGAAGTAATCCATTTCTGATATGCTTTAGAAAACAAGTTGCGAAACTTCAAGAACTAGTATAAATGTATATTAATCGAGAGCATAAATGCATTCCAAGTTTTACTTGGCATGTCAAGTCAACAGTTGGGAGGGGTCATACATGTGTGAGCTCAAATGATTCGTGAGTAGTATCCCAAATATTAAGCCTCTTAAAGAGAGTGAATTTATTCACTTCAAATTATATTTTAACGTTGTCTGAATGTTAAGTGCTATTATGCTGCAGAATCTCTACAATAAGAATCTGGAGCAGAAGAAGGAACTTATCAAGGGAATCACTCTGGGCAACAGAGATGAGTTCCAGATCACACCTCTTCCTCAGGTGGTGATACTCATATGAATGCATAAATTTTAGCCCATACCACTCTACTAGTATCTGTCATAATCATTTCTTTACTTTCAAATCTTCTAACAGGATGTTCTGATAATCTGGGGTGAGCACGATCACATATTCCCATTGAAAAAGGGTATTGAGCTTAAGAAGTAAGTTGTCATTTCTATTTGCTATTGCCAGATGTCCTGGTTATCTGATTTACTGAGCTAATGATATTGGATGAATGAATGATGAGAGCAGGCAGCTGGGAGACAAGGCTAGATTAGAGATCCTGAAGAACACAGGTCATATGCCGCAATTGGAGGATCAAGGCAAGTTCAATGAGGTCCTCTTAAATTTCTTGTTGGAAGCACCGAGATCTTGAATGTAAGATTCGAAGTGCACATGTATGTGAGATCGGTCAGTTTTGAGTGATCAAGTATTGGATATATCATATTGTGCTTGGGCGATAATAGTATTAGGATGGGTGACCTCATGGGAAGTCCTCGTGTTGCACCCCAAAGCCGGGATAAATGACTCAATTAATCAAAAAAAGAAGGATGAAAGAAAATTCTGTTTGTAAACTTGAATTATATTTATCTATTGCTATGAGTGTGTGTGTATTTTCCCCCCTGGTTTGCTCTATGAGTTCATTTATTTGTTGTACATCTTTTAGTTCAACATTGCACGTATTAAATCTCTTATGACTTGGCTCAAGAACATCAGGTATTGTCAAACTGCTTTGACCAAGCTAAATATCAGATCTTTCCCAGAAAGAGACTCCCAACGTTCATTGATATCCAAGTTTCTATCTATAAGTTTCAGTAACCATCATGTTTTCAGGAACTGAAGAGCTTTTGACGGGCATTTTCTCATGATGCTTTGTTAACCACACAAATATAGTTGCAGGTGTTTTGCATGATCAGAATACTCTTTCTCATGTATTGGGAGTGGTGCCTTGCCAGTCCGGTACTGATGCTGATAGTGCAAACTTTGCAAGAAGTTTAGCCCATGTGATTCAAAGCTGCACATTGGTCTGACAAATTTTAATGCAACGAGGTACATGCACATAGACAAGAAGGCATACATGCTACCTGGTTATAAATCCTTCTTTCCAGACTCGATCCTGGAAGTAGGATTCAATGCTAGACTTTGGATAGGATACTGCTATTGCTCCAAGATCAACTCCCGAACACTGTAAGTTGCAAGTAGTAGAGAATTTCATGGTGCCATACAGCATTGGCCTATTCTAAAAAGTGCCATGCTGTTGCATCACGTGGTCCTGCCAAGTGCCAAACCAAATATATATCACACGATTCAGACGATCCACATCCTAGGAAAAACAGTTAGCAATAATCGTTAACATTAATTAATATCTCTCAAATTCTCACCCAATCGGTTCGACCCTTTTAACTCATCATATCTGAGTTTGATTTTGGTCAAATATTGGTGGTGATGCGGCCTCCTGTAACCCCTAAAATATTCGTGTCCAGCCCCATGTTTCCTTCCAGGCTGAGGGCTCTCCCGTCTTTTCTTTATTTATTATAGAGTTATAAAGCGCTCCTTTCCTCTCGGTCTTCAGTCCCTCCTCTCCCTTTTGACTGACACCCACCGGCCTCACTCCCTCTCTCCTCCCTAAAACCCCATTTTCCTCACAATCTTTTGTCTCCATTACCCCTCTCTCTCTTCGGGCAGGAGGTTCTCCTTCTCCGGAGTACCAGGTAAATATCTTGCTCCTAGAACTAACCGAGATCTCAAGGCCTTGGATATGTATATCTCTTTCTTGATTAAATTAAGTTGTTTGTGAGATCGGAGATTGGGTTAAACCAAATTTTAGAGATGCGTTTTCCAATGGATTGTTGGATACGATATAATGCCAGGATCCCCTCAGATCTACTGTGTTTTGACGTAATGCCGCCTGTCAGATGGTTCTAGTGAGGGTTTTGTTTGTAATGGAGTGATTGCCACTGGCATCTTGTGTTTGCACGTGAGAACTCTAGATGGGTGTTGGCGTTCTGGTTCTTGAAAGATAGCAATGCCGGCTTTTTCTTGGGTCGTTTTGATTTTGTTATGGTGCTCTATGATCCCACATTTGGTAATTATGGGTGGTCTTGAAAAGTTATCTATATGACGCGATTTTCAGAATTACAGTGCTGTTTCCTATCAGTTTTTTTATTCTATAATAGGAAGTTTTACTATAATGCGAAATTATGTGAATGGGTTTGTTAAGGACGTTGATTCTTCCATCTTATGCGTGATTAAGAGCGGAAAACAGTTCCACTTTCGTAATTCAATGATAGGAACGTGAGAATGAATACGACATGACGAATGAGTTACTGGAACTATCCCCGGGGATTCTTTCGCAATTTCTTGCTCCATGTAGATGCTTCTGAATTAAGGATTCTGTGCATCTTCTCTTCTTGTAAAAGTTTTGCTTCCACTTAGATTGATTGCGACTCCAATTAGTTGACATATTCTTCTTTGCAGACATGTGATGCAACATTAGTGGTGTATTTTCCATGCTTTCCACTGTACTAGAAAGCATGGGCTCTCTCTGCAGCAGAGAGAAACCTCTCAGTGAAGCTGTTCTTCGAGAAAATGCACAGGTAGCATTGCTTGCAGCCTTTATGTGAATTTCACATTTTCTAGTTGGCATATTTCTATCTAAAAGCAATTTCAGCAATATGTAATTTAATCTTATGCATGTTATATGCTGTCTTACTATGTGGACATCTTTACTGAACATTTTGGTTGGTTTTGCCCTTTAATTTTTTGCATTCCCAGGCTGCAGAAGTAGAGAGGCGCATTGCACAAGAGACAAAAGCTGAGCAGCACATTCATAAGATTTTGCTACTTGGTACGATACTGCTGTTGATACTTTAAAGTGGTATTGGATACCTTTGCTCGTTGTTGAAGCTACACTTGCATGCATTATCATCTCTCCTTTGTAGAGCCGCGTTTTTTGCCATCTTAATCTGGTAGCTGGGGGGGGGGGGGGGGGGGAATTGTTTTCTTTGTGCATTCTTAGGACCTGTAGAAGTAATTCCTGTTTCCTGTTAATATCTGGGAATTATGATTGAATGTGATATATAGCTGCAGGGAGTACATACTTTTCATTTCTGGGTATAGCTGTGTAATCTGATCATATTATGTTATCATAATTTGGTTATTTCTATTCGTTTCAAGGTGCTGGAGAGTCGGGAAAATCTACAATCTTTAAGCAGGTCAGGGTAAATGAGTTTGTGTCTTTTATTTTTGCCTTGAAGCCAATCCTGATGTTTTTGGCCATATCTGCAGATAAAACTTCTTTTCCAGTCTGGATTCGATGATGCAGAACTTAGAAGTTTTACATCAGTTGTCCATGCGAATGTTTATCAGACTATTAAAGTACGCAATACTGGAAAGGGTGTGTTGTTTCTTTTAATCAATTCTGAGGAGTTTCTAATGTTGGGTGCTTGAATGAAAGATGGGGTTCCTGTTATGGAGATATTGTGCACTATGCTATTGTAACTCTGAGTCCATTGGGTTTTGAGCAGATGTTATATGATGGAGCAAAGGAGTTGGCGCAAAATGATCCAAATTCAGAGAAGTATGCCGTATCCATTGATAACAAGGTTTTGCTTATGCCTTTCCCTGATTGTGATATCGTCTCCTCATGCTTTCTTCTCCTGTCAGTCGAGAGTGCAAGATAATGTAACTCATTTGGTTTTACTCTGGACGTATTCATTGTATGAGGTTTGCCTTTTCAGTTTTCATTAGTAGTAATTTGTCGAGGAACAATGTTAAATGCCTAAGCTCCTAATAAACCCGTGAATTGAGTTCAACTACTAAATAATTAAATGACAATGAATGAATTGTTGGAGTTGTTCTATCAGTATCAAACTGGCAGTATATTTTGCTTTTCATTAACCAAAAGTAAGATGCATATCTGCACATCAATTACCCAATACCAGCACCACAGTGTTAGCATGCATAGACTCTTGGAAGGGGACTGCAATGATTACTAGTTGCAGTTTTGTGGAATATTAATCCTCCACATTCCCTGAGAATTTACCGTAAAGGACTGGCTTTATTGTCAATTTCATAGCATGAATTAAGCACTATACTTGGACGATTGGCAGGGTAAGTATTTGAACAATGTCATCAGCCTGCATACACCCTGTTTGGATTTTAAGCAAATTTGCCAAAATAATTCCAAGCTCTTTAAAGTCAGTCATGCAATATGTTTTCTATTAACTGCTCTCCGGAAGGATTGGCTTCACCTGGTTTTTGCTTCAAACTTGAACTTTGTTTGACAACATAATGGCCCTATTGACTTCAGGAGATTGGAGAGAAATTTTCAGAAATTGGAAGCAGGTTGGATTATCCATATCTTACTAAAGATACTGCACAAGAAATACAAACTTTGTGGAATGATGCTGCGATTCAGGTAGATTCTGTCGCATTAATATCGCAGTTGGAAGTTGTTGTCATATTGTATGTTTCTGCTTTCTGTTGCTATTTCTTCCTTTTTCTGTTAGCGGATATATGATAGTTTTTTAGTTAATTGTATTGTTGTGATGTTTAATCAAGAGCATATGTGCAGGAAACTTATTCCCGTGGCAACATATTACAAGTGCCTGATTGTGCGCAATATTTCATGGAGAGTTTGGACAGATTGTCAGACGGCAATTATGTTCCCACAAAAGTTCGTAAGCCTTTCGTCAGATATCAAACATGTTATTGACAGTTGTGAATACACTTTCTCTTGCACCTGACATGCTTATGATCAGAAACGAAACCTTGCTACTGTAGAATAACTTAAATGTAACTTGTGTTATATTGGTTTGATGAATCAGAAATTGCCTATCTGATGGCAGAATATATTCCCAAGGCCATCCATTTTAATGAAATAAAGTGAACACTGTCTAGAATATTAACTCTGAGAGTGAGTTGCTCTCTTGAAAATCCTTGTTCCTTAGCAAGATTCTGTCGATCTTTATGTCAGGCATGTAATGCCTTTCTTCGCAATTGAGATATCGAATAACCATACGTAGATTGAGCTGAGCCCTTTATAGGCTATTAATTTTTGTGACCTTTTTGTTTACAAAATGTAATTGTCTTCTCAAAGAAAGCTGGTTCCGTATGCAATACCAATGTCTAAGACTCACTGCCTGGTGACATTTTTCCATCCTGATATCTTTTTGTACTAAACTGTGGATTTTGTAGGACGATGTTCTTCATGCGAGAGTGCGAACAACAGGTGTTGTTGAGATTCAGTTCAGG
Source organism: Narthecium ossifragum (assembly GCA_963920575.1). Classification (NCBI taxonomy): domain Eukaryota; kingdom Viridiplantae; phylum Streptophyta; class Magnoliopsida; order Dioscoreales; family Nartheciaceae; genus Narthecium; species Narthecium ossifragum. Next base: position 3,944,176 of record OY986964.1, on the reverse strand, counting down.
TTGCCTTTTAGTTAACTCAAAACTCTTCTGCACCTTCAACAATAGTTTTGCTTTCAAGCTTACTGCATGCTACACTATTCATAACCGGGATACAGTTATGAATGTTTTTTAAAACCTGTTTAGCTTATCGTTAGATCTGCTTTTGCGCTTAACCTTCATTGCATTATATGCATAGCTCCTGTTTTAAATCAGGATACAAGTATATGAAGGTTAGGCAGAGAAATAGAGAGCAAAGGTGGACAGGCGCTCAACCAAATAGTCCTTTGTAATCTGATAATTCCTTGTAAACTCTAACAATATTTGCATTCAGAAAAGCATATTCTGTTAAGAAAGCTCAGTTATGTTTTTAGTGCTGTCATGTCATGTATTTGCTTTCTTTCTTTTCTCTGATCATGTTGTTTGTGCAGTGACATTTTTGAGTGCTTTCTCATGTCCAAATGCCAATTTCAAAATGTGTGTAACTTTCTAATTGTTGGTGTTATTTTTCAGTCCTGTGGGAGAGAGTAAAAAAAGTGGCGAAGTTTATAGGCTTTACGATGTTGGAGGTCAAAGAAATGAGAGAAGGAAATGGATTCATCTATTTGAAGGTGTTACGGCTGTTATTTTCTGTGCTGCTATTAGCGAGTAAGCCTGCTTTATAATATTTAAATGCTCCATGCTTTTCTCCAACTGTCCTGCATGCTTTTCTCTGGGGAATTAAAAAGACATTTTCTTGAAATGATATGCTATCAGTAAAGGCACTTTAAAGTACTCTGCCACGCGTTTTAGGTCTTTCCTTGCGTTCTTAAGAGCGAGGATATTGCTGTATACTTTGCATTACAACTTCTTTATTTCACTTATTTCTTTTGAACTTTCTGCCTGGAGGTGCTGCGATAAAAAATTACATATCATAATCCAGTTCCTCAGATCCATGTATATGTATGACTTGCGCATTGCTTTTCATTCTGGAGTGAGATCCTTAATCTGCAAATGCTTTCCAATTGGTTTTTTTCCTTGATAAGCTCCTTTCTCGCATTTTCTGAAGCTGTGGTAGTAAATCCCAAATGTCAGTGCTTTAAAAGGTTGCAACTTTCTTTGTTTCCTTGATAAGTTTTGGTTAAAAGTACTATCATGCAAATTGTTGCTTCTAGACATATTAATAGAGGCAAATCGTAGGTTCGAACCAGCCTGTTTTCCTATCATTTGTGCTTTTTTTAGCAAACTCATCCTGGCTCAACTTTGCGGATTTAGGTATGATCAGACACTTTTTGAGGATGATACTACAAACAGATTGATCGAGACAAAAGAACTCTTTGACTGGGTCCTTAAACAAGCATGCTTTGAGGTCTACTTTTGATAACATTTTATTTTGCAGTTTATGTTGAATTTCCTGTTGTGCGGACCCTGACTTTGACCACTTTTTCTGGACAGAAAACATCGTTTATGTTATTCCTAAATAAGTTTGATATTTTTGAAAAGAAGGTCGAAAAGGTGGGTTATGCATTTTTGGCTTTTCAACTGTTGTGATCGGGAAAGCGTAACTGATCTAATGGACTGCTTAAACAGGTTCCCTTAAATGTTTGTGAGTGGTTCAAGGATTACCAGCCTATGGCATCAGGGAAGCAAGAGGTAGAGCATGCATATGAGTAAGTGCTTTGTGACTTCAGTGAATGAGCAAGCCCTATACATATGTAGCGTATGTAAGGAAGTTTTAGTTAATGGAAGTGGCCAAGAAAAGTTGCTATGGCTCCAGGTGATATAGCAGTCATGAATGAGGTATTCCAATGAATTATAGGCCACATTTAGTAGGCGGGTATCTTTCATGCTCGTCAATCCTTCTTTCAAGGAATCACACTTGGTCCTTCAATCACCATCTAAAGGTTCTGAAAACCTTCTTTTTATCAGTTGCACAGGTGCTCGTGGTTTAATTGAATTATTTGTCTTTGTGAATTTTCTCGTGTTATGGTACATTGATGAAAATGTTTTCACAATGTAAATGGTCACTATGATGGAGAATATCTCATTTATATTAACTCAGTAAATTTGGTTTTCACTATGATCGAGAAGATCTCATGGATGCTTATACTTGGAGTTTTCCAGTAAGTTTTAACTTTTTTTGCAGCAACATGCTTGATCTCAAGTGTCATTTCTTGCCAGGTTTGTCAAAAAGAAATTCGAGGAACTATACTTCCAAAGTACAAGACCCGACCGAGTCGACCGTGTGTTTAAGATCTACAGAACCACTGCATTGGATCAGAAGCTTGTGAAGAAGACATTCAAGCTGGTCGATGAGACACTAAGAAGGAGAAACCTCATCGAAGCCGGCTTGATGTAAACCAGCACCTGGGTTAAGTGTCTGAAAGATAAACAAGAATTTTGTGACTTTTATCCCTAATTCTTTCATTCCAAACGTTCTCTTGTAAACGTTGTCAAAGCTTAAAGTAGCTATGCCATTAGATCTTTCCATGCAAACTCCAGGAAGTATCTATATAAAACAAGTAGTATTCATGGAATAGCTCCAAGACAGCTTTCTTCTATACATACATAAAGAGACATCTGATTAATGACTATTTTCCAGCTTCATTTGGCTTTAAACACCCAGCATCATCTCAATGGCAACTTAACTAATAAAAAAAAAAAAAAGAAAAAGAAAAAGAAAAAAATAACCTCAATGGCAACTTGAAACCAAGGATAGCAGCAAAGGTCTACTACGTATAGTTGTGGTCCTTGTGGATCACCGGTAGGGATGAGCATTCGGTGTTCGGTCCAAAATCGAAATTATTTCGGTTTAAAATAAAAGAACCGTTCGGTCCAAAATCGAAATTATTTCGGTTTAAAATAAAAGAACCGAACCGAACTGAACCGAAATTTTTCGGTTTTAAATTGATAGAACCGAACCGAACCGATTTCTTTGGTGAAGAAGAGGGGTTGCTGGCCAGAGGTCATCGTGATGGAGAAGGACAGCTGCCGGTGGCGATCGGCCTTGGTGTCGCGTGGGAAGCGCCGTGGGGGTTTGCCGGCGGCGATCTCCTCTCACTCCCTACTGCTTCTGTGCTTAACCCTCTCTATCCTCTTCTCTGAGTTCTCTCTCAAAAGCTTAAAAGGAGAAGGAAAAAATGGCGTCGAAGGAGGTGGAGGATGGCGGGGCCGAGGCGTCTCCGGCGGCGGTGGAGTCGGCGAAGCGTATCCGCGCGGCTGACTTCCTGCTGGTCATCCACGACGATGAGTCCAGGGATCCCGAGATCCAGGACTTGGCAGACTTGATATGGAGCTTCGAGGAGGAGATCGGGGGTATCCCGGCTATGGAAGCGGCGGATCCGGGGATGGAGGAGCGGCAGCAGCCGGATTTGGGGTTTTTGCTCGAGGCGTCCGATGATGAGCTCGGGCTCCCACCACAGTTGTCATCCGACGACGGCGAGGAGGCCAAGGCAGAGGAGGAGGTGGCCGAGGTGGAGGTGCCGGAGACGGGGATGGAGGGGTTTGGTGGGATGTGGGGGTTCGAGGGGGGGGGGGGGGGGGGGGGGGGGTGCGGAGACGAGGATAGAGAGGGGTTGCGGAGGAGAGAGAGGGAGCTGATAGGGCGGTGATCCGGTGGCGGTAGTAAAATGGAGCGACGCTGAGCGGGGCTGGGCCGCTGGTTGCCGGTGTCCGGCGGCGCTGGAGGGCCGGGGATAGAAATGGTGAAGAAGAGGGGGGCTGCGGTCCTGCGGACGAGTCCCTTCTCGAATGAAGGAACTGAAGGAGAGAGAGGGAGCTGGGCCAACTGGCTATAGCCTATAGGATTGGGTATTTGGGTTCGGATCCGACCAAACCCAATAGGCAATGGCCATCTTGGTCCGGCAACCAATAAATGAAGGAAAATTCGGTTTTTCGATTTTAACCGAAAATTTAAATTATAAATCGAACCGAACCGAAAATCAAAATATTTTAATATAAGAAAACCGAACCAAACCGTTTGAACCGAAAAATCGAACCGATTGGACCGAAATTACTCGGTTCAGTTCGGTTTTTCGATTTCGATTCGGTTTTGCTCACCCCTAATCACCGATTGTCACTTTCGGGTCGGGTTGGGTGTCTCTTATCGGGTCGGGTTCTTTGGTTGAGAGAGATGTCGACCCGCTAACTTATTAACCCCTCTCTCTCTCTCCCCCCCCACCCCCCACTCACACCACTCGATTCAAATTCACACCGGTCCCCAATCCCTAATCGCCACAGAGGCGGTTGCGAACTCTCGGCGGCTAAATCACTGTGGCTCGACGGCGAGCTTCGATCGGCGGCTAGGGTTTTCAGGTATCTTCCAGAGGTTTTAAGCAGGTTTAGTACATTACGTTGCTCTCTCCTCTCCGTCCCTTTTGCTGATGTCTCCGGCGATGCGCCGTACCTGCTGCTGCTATGGCCGCATCCTGCCGCTTCTCCTGTAGCGGAGTCCGGCGGCTGCGGCCTTGGTTGCAGGAAACTTACTGCAGTGGCTGCTTGTCTGCAAGATTTTTTTCTTTTTTCATCATAGATATCAGATGCGTGGCATTTATAGGTTGATTTGTTCAGTACTGGAAAATATCACATGTTTCTTCATGGGCACCTTGAACTCAAGGCTCCCATACGGCCCATAGTTGCTAGGCGGTCCTTGGGCCGCCCGCCTGGCGCCTAGAACCTTTTGGATAATGGTATGCCTTTATGTGAAAAAAAGCTGATTGGGTGGTGATTTCCACTATAGGGAATTATCCTGTTCTAGATCTTGTCATATCTAAGCTATACGAGTTACTCATAACTCATAAGCCTGTTAGGAGGAGAGTATATTTAGCAAGAATTAGGTTCTTATGACTTTTGGAGCAAGTTATCTGAGTCAAAATTAGGTTAAATAAGAATAATGATTTTGAAGTGCGAGAAATGCCATTTTCATATCTCTTCTGTCTGTTATATTAATTGTTGGTACTTTTCTTGATATCTGGGGAATTATTGCATGTTTGTTGTTAAGTGTATTTTTGGGCTTAAAACCCTGTGTAGCAATCTTCCCTTTGACAATCAAAGATGTTGAAGTCATCAGCTTGTATAAACATGTATTTATTTCTATTTCGTTAGCAGAAGTTGAATATAAATGTTCATATGATCTGTATCTTCTCCTTTTTTGACGTCGATTGCTTTTAAATAATTGTAATTTGGGTCTAGGCTAAATACTGAGCAAATATAAGGTGCACTTGTGCATCAGGTTCCTGAACCGATTACGTTCTTATTCTAAAATAGTGAATGAATTGTTTTTTATGTCTCTTTTGTGTTATCTAATATTTCTTTCTTATTTCCTGTGATCTACTATTAATCAATGTCAACTGGTTTGTAGGCTTTGTTTAACTCTAAAGTGGTGAAAGACTAGGAACTATGAGTGAAATGGCACAAACTTTTGAACACCGCACGTTTTCAATCAAGCTGTGGCCACCAAGCCAGAGCACACGTCTGATGCTTGTGGAGCGCATGACCAAGAACCTTTCCACTGAATCCATTTTCTCTAGAAAGTATGGTCTCTTGAGCAAAGAAGAAGCTAGTGAAAATGCTAAACAAATAGAGGATAGATGCTTTGCCATTGCAAATGATCATTTTGAGAAAGAGCCTGATGGGGATGGGAGCTCTGCAGTGCAACTCTATGCCAAGGAAACCAGCAAGCTCATGCTGGAAGTGCTAAAAAGAGGTCCACGGCATACAGAGGATAGGGTAGTTGAAGACAAAATGGATGAATCCCTTGCATCAAGTGAAACTGTTTTTGATATCTCTGGTGGGCGCCGAGCATTTATCGATGCTGAGGAGGCTCAGGAACTCCTAAGTCCACTAGCAACAAAGGGGAATAAATACACCAAGATTTGCTTCAGTAATAGAAGTTTTGGAATTGATGCAGCCCGTGTTGCAGGACCCATTCTTGAATCCCTCAAACAGCAGTTGACGCAAGTAGACCTCTCAGATTTTATTGCAGGAAGGCCAGAGGAAGAAGCTCTAGAGGTCATGGAGATCTTTTCTTCATCTCTGGAGGGCTGCATACTGAAGTATCTGGACCTCTCTAATAATGCCTTAGGCGAGAAGGGTATCAGAGCATTTGGGGGCCTCCTCAAGTCCCAGAGCAGCTTGGAGGAGCTTTACCTAATGAATGATGGAATATCAGAAGAAGCAGCGAAGGCTATATGTGAGCTTGTTCCTTCAACAGACAAGCTTAAGATCCTCCATTTTCACAATAACATGACTGGAGATGCAGGGGCTATAGCAATATCTGAGGTCTTGAAACGCTCTCCATTGCTGGAGGATTTCAGGTGCTCATCAACAAGGGTGGACTCAGAGGGAGGGATTGCACTCGCTGAGGCTTTGAGAACTTGCAATCATCTGAAGAAGCTTGACCTTCGGGATAACATGTTCGGTGTGGATGCTGGGGTCACTCTGAGTAAGACCGTTGAACAGATTTTGGGGATTACAGAACTGTACCTTAGCTATCTGAATCTTGAGGATAAGGGGGCTTTAGCAATTTCCAATGCCTTGAAGGAATCTGCTTCTCCAGTTGAAGTGCTGGAGATGGCTGGAAATGACATCACAGCTAAGGCTGCCCCGGGATTGGCTGCATGCATCACTGTGAAGCAGTCCCTCAAGAAGCTGAACTTGTCTGAGAATGAACTGAAGGATGAGGGTGCAGTTGTGATCGGCAAAGCATTAGAAGGTCACAAACAGCTAAAGGAGCTGGATCTCAGTTGTAACATGATTAGAAGGGTTGGGGCGAGGTGTCTGGCTCAAGCAGTTGTGTCTAACAAGCAGGACTTTGTGCAGCTGAACATTAATGGAAATGCTATTTCAGATGAAGGAATTGATGAAGTGAAGGAGATATTGAAGAACAGCGGGACTTCATTAGATGTGCTGGGGCCATTGGATGAGAATGACGTTGAAGGAGAAGGTGAGGAAGAGGGCGAGGAGGAAGCTGAGGAAGATGAGGAGGCTCTCACTAAAGGAGGAGATGAGGAGGAAATAGATTCGAAGCTTCAGCAGCTCAAGGTTGAGCAAGAGTAGGATCTATAGTTGTACCCCCAACTCTTTTTATCTTATGTTGTAGTCGTAGCTATGTTAGCACTGTTGTCTCTGGCAAATGGCAGCAGCACATTTTCTGCCTTGTTGTCTGCTTCTGCCAGTCCTTTCAACTTTGGTAAATCGTACTATGGATTAGGCTCGACCTGACTTCAGTATTTAGCCCGCGTATCGTCTAGAGATTTTTGAAAGTCTGAATCATATGTGATTCCTTGATACTTTTATTCTGCCATTGTTATGTTTGTGGTAACAAATTCGTGATTGCATTAGTTGTGGCAATGTACTGCTTTAAACTAGGTGATGGTTGCTGCTGCTTTCTTTTTGTTTACGATTTGTCATGGTGGACTGCTGCATGTTTAACCTGAGTTGCTAGGGGTTATATGGTTGCAGCGCAGATGTTTCCGGGGGAAGTGCCCTCTATTTTAGGTTGTAACCATGATTACACCGTGCTCTGTTCCATGGGAGGCTGTGGATTTGAAAAGCTGGAGTTAAATGAGAAAAATTCCGAGTGGTTGCTCATCACCCTGTCTTGCTCCAATCCAGCCTGCTATATTGATGGATATGTTATACACCGGCTTCACCTCTGTAAAAGAAAGTTTGAAAACAGTACACAATCTCAAGAACCACATCAAATGCCCTTGGAACCTTACAAAGTCCTCAATGGGATTCCGACGCCACCTGAAGCTGGAGGATCTTAAACAACAGTCGCTACCAATGTGCAAGAACTACCTTTAGCTGATCAGACTAGAACAAGAAGCGTGAAATATTAAATTGAAGCCTGAGACACTTGGTCTCATTTATTCGCAAGACCAAGACATAATGGCCTTTACATGCAAAAGCAAAGAAGACCCGGTCTTATTTATGGAGGGGGTTTTTTTTTTTTTTTGAAGAGATAAGCCCCAAGGCTATGGAGCATTAGCATCCGGTTCTTCTGGATGGAACACACACAACTTCCTACAGCGAACAGAAAGAGAAATGCATTCGAGCAAAAGCTCCTTATTTGCTTCAGGATATGTTGTCTAGCAGTCTAGCATAAAAGCTAGCATGGCCTCCTTTTCATGATGGGTTTAAGCCTCAACCGTAACATCCTTGCAGACAGCCTCATTTGCACCACCGCCGCCAATCACACCCCCTCCCAATCCATTGCCACAGCCACCTCCGCAGCCACCGCCACCGCCACAACCACCTGAGCCATTGTTATTCGCTACATGACCACATCCACTGCCACAGCCACTGCCGCAGCCACCAGAGTGATCAGCAGCCACTACATGCCCGCATCCACTGCCACAGCCACTTCCACAGCCACTGGACTTTTTAGCAACCACTACATGGCCACAGCCACTGCCACAGCCACTTCCACAGCCACCGGACTTATTAGCAGTCACATTATGCCCACAGCCACTCCCGCAGCCACTGCCACAACCACCAGATTGAGTAGTAGCCACCATATGCCCACATCCACCCCCGCAGCCACTTCCACAACCACCAGAAGTATCGTTGCTCACTACATTCCCGCAGCCGCTTCCACATCCACTACCACAGCCACCAGACTTTGCCACAACCCCACACTTGCCACCACAGGCTGAATCGCAGCCGCCCTCTTCTTTCAGTACAGCTGCATTGTCCTGTGCAATCGGTGCTGCTTCTGTTGCCAATTCATGGTTTATTTTCACGGCAATATCTCCTTCTGGGACAAAAGCATTATAGCCTTCCCTTTTGAACAGGTTGCATAGTATAAATGCCAACACAATCGCGGGCAGCACAAACCACTCTTCTTTAACCTGCAAGAATTTTCCAATGGTTTTCAGAATCCGCCGGAAGAACAACATAGATAACAAGGGGAAAGAGGAGGGAATAGAACCTCAAGAAAGCCAGACTTCAGACCAACCAAAGCCACAGCTCTACTATATGGGTTTTCAGCAGAGAATTCCACAACAGTGATGAATTCTCGCTCTGTCTGCTTGTTGCCACGTTTGGGCTCATACTCCAGCCTTTTACCAGGGAAGAGTTTCATCTGTCCTCAAAATGAGAAGGCAATGTCATTCCAAAAGCTTCTTCTAGAAGTTTTCAGGTACAAATTAGCTACAGAACATATGAAAAGAAAATTCTATTCTACCAGATAAAGGTAGAGTCATGTTGAGTAGAGAAGGCAATCAAATGGAATGTGTGTAAGCGAACAATAACGACAAACCTAGCCTCATCCAATCAAGATACTTACCTCCCTATCACCTCTGAGCTCAAGTATATGGCCGTCCTTGTTGGTTCTTTTCTCAATTTGAAGCGAGAATTTTGAGTCCAGGAGCGACCAGATATTGTCGGCATATTCTCCTAGTATGTGGGGTTTTCTTGATGAGCTAGTCATGCCAACCACCTTCCACTTCGAAGCACAGTTGTTTTTTTCCTTTAACTCTTTTAAAGTCCTGAGTCAATTATAAGCAGAATTTTTACCATGCCAAGTCAAACAATATAAACTTGCTAAACAAATTAATGCAATTTGCTAATCCACAAACAACTTGAATGTCTCTGGTGGTCACCCATTAACAGTGCCTATAGTGTTTGCAACAGAAAGGCTGCCTTTCTAAGGCATCACCCCTTCTGCATATGATGTCAAAGCACGGGTACCAATGGCAGCTGGACAAATATCTTCCTACAGGAGCCATTCTTTTGCTAAAACCTTTAAGGTCCTAACACTTGGTAAAGTTTTTCCATGATTTTGGCGAAAGCAGATTGGATTTTCGAGTCTAAACTGATGCATGATGTTCTGAATATGTAGGCATCATGCAAACCCTGCCATCCATAAATTAATCACTACTTGAGAGTGTAACTGCAGCTTGAACAGGTCATGCGTACCTCATTTGGACAGTGATGATTGCATTACCGTTGTCATCAATAAAACGCGTATTTGCCCTGGTCTGTTGAGCCTTCCCAGGAAGGGGAAAGAAACAAGAATTCATGGATATAGGATGGGATCTAACCATGTGAAGTACATAAGAAGCAGGTGTAGGAACAGTAAAAGAGGCTGCAGCATAAAGATATACAGGATTGGAGGCCACATTTGCCGAATGAGATTTCAATTCAAACCACTTCTCCACGGACAGATCTGCATCTGGTTTAATTAAGTCCTGAAGGCATATCAAAGTTGTTCCGATAGTTTTTGCGGGCCTCTCCATGTTCATGCTGGAGGTCGAATTGCACATAAGCGCCAAAATTAGCTCTCCGGTAGGTTCACATTCAAAACTAATTGCTTGTTTCTCTGCGGATTCAGATGGAATATACAATCTCAAGCCACCATCGAGAAACATATCTGGCTTCTTTTTGCTTATTGACACAAACAAGTTGCCCTTTTGATTTTCTGGCAAGTTTCTTATCCCATCAATCTCTAGAAGGGCCTGCAAGATAGGTTTTGTATTAATGGTACTACAGTTAATTCTAATATCTAAAGCTAAAGGGTGTTAGTAGTTCTATAAAAAGACATGCTCACAATTGTGGGGAAAATTAAACAAATAAAACCTTAGCTCAAAAATCTTGAAATAATATATGAACCGAACTGCCAGCATACTATTGCAATAATGCCTTTTCCGATTAGCATCTTGACAATTGAAGTTCTAAAACCAAAATGTGATTTCTAAAGCATACCATGATATCCAAAAATTGAAATAAATAACTACATCTGATGTCAGATAATATTAGCAATCATTCCTCAATATATGCTATTTATTGGCTACGCTAGCTTAACTTGTAGCCTATCATTAGTGCAAAGGAGCGGATGGTGAAGGTACATGCAATTACATCCTATAGATATTCTAGAAAAGATTATGTTAACATTTGTTCTACATTCTTTTCATCTTCTTGAATTCAGCATTTTTTTAGCAACTAACCCATACTATTAAATGAACGAGAATAAATGAAGAAAGTGACAAAAGATTCTTTCAACATACCTCAACAACCATTTTTTGGGGAAGAGAAAGGTAGTTGTGAGATTCTGACTCATTGACACTCTTAACATCAGAAGTATATATGACTGGAGTCACACTTAAAGGAGACGGTGCACTTCCTTTGTACATTGCTCCTGCCCTCCAATACCTCAAACCATATGTATCCACCCATTGCTTAGTTGTTTCAGAAAATCCAACACCAAGTTTTTTCCCCTTGGTCCTATCAGAGTCCGTATCATCATGCTCCAATACTCTGCCAAGTAATTCTAGCATGTCTTTGCAGTAAGCAAGAGGCTGCAATTGGTGCGAGTGCCACAAAAGATCTACATCATAAGTCGGTACACAAAATTGTTTCGTCAACCTCTCTTGGTTTCTCCTGATCAAATGCAGAAAACCTTTATACCTCGCCAACGCTCCTTCAAGAAAGCGGTGATCATGCATGCTGGGTCTTGAAACCTGTTCAGAGAAGGGACTTAGTTGATCTTGTTAATTTAACAGAAGAATAGAATTCGACAAGCCCATGGGTTATGGGAAAGAATATGAGAATCTAGAGGCAAGAAAATCTCTGCAAACTCCAAGCATAAAGTTTTCCTAGGCCATAAATATAGGATTGCTCTCTAGATCCAAATCTTCCCAGATTAACTCAAAGTAGAAAGAAAAAGGTTCCAATACAGAAGATTTGATAATCAACAAAAATATCAACGGGGAACAATATTTAATATTCAAAAGCGTGAAAGCTAAAAGTCCATTAAGTTGCACCACTTTCTATGAGACCAACTACTATGAACAGTGGTTGTCCTCTAGACCATAAAATAATATTGGACGACCATGATTTTACTGTGTGAAGCTATAGAACTAGGAATGTAGAGATTGACAAAGTCATCTTTCAGTGAGCCAGTAACAGTAAGAATAGTACTTCTTGGAATATAAGACTGGACATCTCCTAGAAATCAGTATGATCTGTAACGGGTATACATCTTTACAAAGTGAATTGGTGAAAACATTATTGTAAAACATTACTTGGTACCTGACAGAGAGGTTAAGGATACAAGTCAAAGCCAAACAACTGCTATGTAAAAACACAAATATATGAATTTGCTATCTAACTCATAAAATTGGCAGAAGGCTGTACTCCACAATAGGAGGATTTAAATTTGCAATCAAGAGTCTTCTGCACATTTCCACAGGCCTTCCATTCTCTGTTTGCATATAAATGCTATCATAATTATACACTATGCTTATATGGATTTAATGCACCTAAAAAGGCCATGAATATCTAAAAAGCATTCCTAGGTAAATGCACAATTACAAACAATGGTAAGAGTGACAAATAAAGCTAGTTGAAAATGCACAGTGCCGGTCCGTAATCAGTATACAAATAAAGTTATCACGACCTGGTAATAAAAGGGTGACTGTCTTTTAACGGCCGATATTAAATCATATTTAATATCAATGGAATCTCCAGAATGCTTCTCAGCACTTATTTTTGAAGGGGTTATGAAGTCGAGCTCAAAAGGCTCTTGTGGATACAGTTCATTCCACTTCTCAACTGTCTGATCTTCCAATTTCCCTTGCAAGGAAGATACAACATTCTGATTATCCAGTATTTTCCCATACAGTAACTCACAGTCCTTTTTGTATTGTACCTGCATGTTAAGGTTACCATCAGCAAAATACTAATTCAAAGAAAATCACATGCATAGAAAGGAAATCCTTTAACTTATACACTTTGATATAGATACTGACCGGATTAAGTCGATGGCAATGCCATATCCACTCACAATCAAGAGGGACTACCAGAGGACCCTCCACAACCCTAGATTCAGCATGTTTCCTCAACAAAGGAAGCCAGCAGGCTTTGTACCTAGAAATCCAGATACCCATAGGTCAACAAACACATATGAAAGACTTAGTAGATGGCTCATCACACAAAAAATCAGATTAAGCCCTCCTCAATAACCTCTTCAGTGTCGAATTTGAAGGTAAAAATATCATGTATGCAATACATTCCAATGGGTATAATCCATACGCAATATATCTGCTACATGACTGCATAAATAGGAAATCCAAATGCTTATCATCACTCATCAGCATTTCAGAAAGTAGTTCCCTCAATACAAAGCTTATATAAGCTGCAATTATCATCATTAATAGAATTTAAAGCCATGTAAATGCTCAAACATTTGCAAAGCAAATGTATTTGAGAACATATACCTATATATCGCCCGTTCTAACCCCGGTCCATCGTATAACCACCTTCGCCTATCCACCGCAGCAAGAAACACCAGCTGTTGCTTGGCCTTGTCGACAAGGTCTGCACTGATGACAATCTTCTGCGCCTCATCCCACTCCATCTTTTGCCCCTCGCTCATTTCTTCACACGATCGGTATTCAGATACTTAAATTACTTTTGGGCGTACCAAAAAGATCAACTTCTCTGCATCGAACAAGAAAAAAACAGAAGGGAAACTTCACTATTAACTCAAATGATCTTTGTATTCCTTAAAAAAGCTCAACTTTGGAGCCTTTCTTTCATTAGCAAGTTATCCTAAAGTCAAAACCGGAGAAGTCTTGCCAATTTACGCTGTAGACTCATTCAAGATCCAACTCACACGGTTCAAAGTCAACTTCTATACGTTTCTTGGGAAAATCGCGAAAAAAATCAAGAACGGGGATGGAACCCTAATGAACAAGTAAAAAGAGATCATGTCGCAAACCCTATAAGATCGAAAGAACCATGTAGCACTGACCCGGGAAATAGAAGAATAATTCTTCTGCTGGGTTTGCGACATAGGATATGATTCAAAGAGGGCGATGAGATTAGAGGCAACCTCAGAGAATAGAATAGGAAGGAGGAGCTTTACCTCTAGTAGCTCCTCTCTAATCGGCCATGATCAAAGCTTTGGAAGAAGAAGGTTGGTGAAGTAGTACGAAAAGGGAGGGAGGCTCCTATTTATAGGAAGGTAAAGCGTACTACCAATACCAAGCTCCTTTCCATGTGAGGCGGACTACAACTTGAATGCGTGTAGTGGCCTCCTTTCGTGGTAATTACACTTATACTAATGGGAACATTAATGTAAAATGAAATTGGGTTTCCAATTCTCTTGAAGAAAAATTACGATTCCTCCTCACTTTTTTTTATAGAGAGATTTACCATAGTTTAACCATGCAAGTTTCTAGATCAGTGAATATTAATTCGATTATGCAAGTTTCTAGATCAGTGAATATTAATTCGATTTTAAGTTAGGAAATGCACATAAATACATGGTCCCAGTTGCGTGTATAGTCTTCACACCTTGGGTTGTGGTGCAGGAAGTGGAAGTACTAGTTTTGAAGTACAGTTGACTCATGCTAGCTGTTTATGGATCCCCCCGCATGTGAGTTCGTTCAGTCAGGATCCACTGCCACCTGGACGAGTGCCGATCGCAAGGATGATTAACGAGGATTAGCTTTCCAACCGAGCCGTAGTAGGTGCAGTTTAGAGATGTACAGGAAGGGAGGGTTGGTGTTAAGGAGTAGCAGTAAATGGCGGGAGATGGGAGGGTTGGAGGGTTGGTTAAGAATGCATACAAAAGGAAATCGTCATCAGGCAAAGCAAAGGATATATAGTCTGATGAAGAAGATTTGTTGCTGTCTGTGTCTGTCATTGATAGAGCAGCAGCAGCACGAGGTGATCGTGATGCGATCATGCGAGTGAGAGACGCTGCTAATCCAGATTAGCCGGAAAAGCTCGACCTCTTTCAGTTCGGGGCAGTTGTCCTCAGGCGTGGTGCTTTAGTGATGAACCACGCCATCATGCACGACATCCACCATCAGCCTCCATAACCGCCAGGGATGCATGTTTGGTGGCTGGCACTGGCATCAAAAAGCTACTTCCAAAGGTTGGAGTGAGATGATAAGAAGGCGAATCCGTTTCCGTGTTTGTCCTGCATTATATTTGTTAATCATCCTTATATAGCAGGATGATTAAGAAGTGCATTTTTTTTTGTCCCAATGACATCCTATGTGGTAGGATTTATCTTATGTGATTGCTGATGTGGAGGGGGTAATGGGGGAGTTAGGGATAGTTAGTGGGGAGTTATGAGAGGAGATGGTGGTTACCCTACCAAGTGACAGGAGACCCCACTAGTATATATATATAGAGTGTGTGTGTGTTAGTGAGAGTGAGTGTGTTTAGGATAGCCTATCAAGAAAGATTTGCAGAAGGTAAAAAACGAAAATTAAGGTCTTTTTCTCCATGCCTAATTGCTTCTTGATATTGATAGGACGAATCATCAGAAAAGACGGTGAATGAGACTCTTTTGCCACAGACTGGAACGTGTTTAGGCGGGCTATTACGAGGTGGAACGGTAATCAATAGCTGGTTAATGCCCGAACCTTGGATTGTGAAGTATTATGATGGAACAGGGTTTTGGCTTTCAACAGTATAGTGGCCATCACCAATAGCTGGCTCGTGATTTCCTACTCGGCCCATTTGGATGCTTGCGAAATCACGAAAACCGGCACAAAGAAAAGAGAAGAAAAAAAAAAAAACTTCCTGAAATTTGGAAATGATATGAGATCATGACTTAGCTTGTTACTTCACCTACATATCCATTAGTAAGGAAACCAGATAAACTGCATCAGTAATACGCACATAAAAGTTTAGGTACAGTGAAAATGAGCTCATTAGCAATAGCTGTAATGGTGCAAACAAGAGATTTGAAATGACGTATTACATATTGCCTGATCATGCTTTGAGATACAATGGACATGAACTGAAACAAATATGGCCATGCTCAAAAAACAACTGACCATATACACATCAAGATAACTAACAGATATCAACTAAGCTTCAATAGCAGGATGGCATCTATGTTACAACCGGCATGATTATCTGAACCCTTTGACGTAGTTCAGAATCCTGTCGAATACAAATGGAGTGAATCATACAATTACAACATCGACATCATTGCACCCGACAGCCCTTTCATGTTGTTGAGATCCATCACTTCCATGAACCTTCCGCACCCAGTCAAGCTCAGGATCAGGACAATTGATTCAAATTCAATCTCACAGAGCCACCTGAGCCAAAGTAAGCGGTGGTTCGGGATGTGGGAGAAGGAAATGTGCTGAAGAATAATGACTTAGGGATGCTGGTAGCTCGACATCCGCTGGGTCCATTGCCGGAATAGCCTTTGATATATCTTCAGTGGAGAAGGGAATGCTGGCATAGAAGGAAGTGAATTTACTGTAAGATGCAAAAAATTTGCTTCTTTACCCAGTAGTGAGTAGTCTAGAATACTTAACACAGCACCAAGAGACAATGAAGCAAACTATCTGAACTCAATACCCCGCAGGCTATGTTGCTTTCATCTTGCAGATTATAGAACAGAGAAATAAGGAAGCACAATTTACTCCATACTTGATCATGTTAAAGTTCAACTCAGAATGGCCAAAGCCTACTACAGAAAACTCTATTGTGGTTATCAAGTATTGTCAGCTCCCAAATAAGACATGTTTTCCAACTCAAAACAAGTTATATGGCAAGACAAGGCCCTGCCATCAATTTGATTATAAAATCCGGACTGCAAATTTGTCATAACTCTACAAGATTAAACAGTGATTAACAAAATTCTATTTGAACAAATTTCTCAACATAGCTGGAGCTTCTTTGGACATTCCTTTTCTCGACCCTCTATGTTAAAATGTTTGAACTACCTAAATGAAGCGTGTCAGCAAACTAAATCAAATGAGTTCCATCCTTGGCTAAATTAAGCCATTTGGTGGGAAAAGAGGCTAACCTTAGATCATCATCCAGCAAAAAAGAATTTGACGCAAGATTTTGACCATCATTGTTCACCATCTCCCGCATCGTTGCAACAACCTGCTCCGTGTTTGACCAATCTTAAGATGGAGATCCAACAAAAGTAAAAAATATACCATGCAAACTAGCTACAAGTACCTCATTTGACACGCTCTGTGTGCCATACTTGTCATCCCAATACATGGTACATATTCGATAAATCTGCCGGACACTCAATTTCTTTGAAATCCAAAGAGTTTAATATCAGTCCAATCCAAGATCAAGGTCCAAGAAAGTTAGAAGAAACCAAAAATGCAATGCAATATTTAACAACTCTAGACAAATATTGGATCTGATGTGACGAGATTGTAGATGACCATACCGGGCAAAGATCTTGCCTGATCTCTTCTAGAGTCTTTCTTCTCTTTTGATGTATAACCTGTACATTTTCATGTTAGATATAGAAAGAGACTTACGCGAATACTTTACATGAAGAAGCTTAGCATTAAACAAAGTGGGTTGTACCAGGAAGCCAACAGCTTGTCTAATATAATTCAGCTCGTGCCAAGAGGTACCTGCAAACTACAAGTGCTAGTAGATTGGGTCATAAAATATAGATCAATGCATAGAAAAGCAATTGATAATAGATTGGGTCATGAAATCTACATCGACCATAGAACAACAATTGTTACTAGATTAGAAGATATAGATCAAAGCATAGAAAAAGTGATAGTCACCTCCTCTTTAGCATCAGCAATCCACTTCTCCAGTATCGCAAGCCCAGACTTCACATACTCCCCATTGGAAAATGTGCAACATTCGCGGCGCAGCAGAAGACTATATGCAATGAAAATATAGGATGATGCTAGATCTGTCAAACTCCGAGCTAGATATTTTCTAAGTTCTGTAGGAAACTACTTACCTATTGAAAAGCTGGATATTGATAAAGGAGAAGACCTGGGTGATGAGCTTACGAATGAAAAAGGAAGGCACCTGTATAGTTTTTGTCAACAGCAAAAAGAAACCAATTAGAGAAGACGCGAAAACAAATTCTTCAATAAATAATAGCAGCCAACTAAGACGCTGAAAATGAGGAGCAGCTTTATGCTTCCATACAGTGGTAAAGCATCAGTTAGCTGATTTCACGCATGATTGCTTAATGCAGATGAGTCACATCATGAACACTTCAAACATCACTCAGTAAGTTGTGAGTTCTATATGTTCAATAAGTAGATGGAACAACAAAGGTTTTGATCTACAATCTTTTACATCGAAAAAATCAGAACCTTTCGACTAGGATTAAATAACAAGGAAAAACACTTGACTCCCACCATCCAAATGGTTCACGCTTCTGCGGCTCTTTATACCAAGGCACCAGCATTTCATCATGGTATAATTAATAACAGCAGGAAAAGAAATGCAGAAGAAGATATGATAGTTCGTATTCCTGGGACTAGATCTAATCATGTCCTTACTGAGTGATGTTTGAAGTGAAATATACCAAAATATGCATACGGCAGACTAGAGTCTCTGAATCATTAGCAAACTATCTACAATAAAGACAATGGCAAAACAAGAAACATTAGTCTATTAAAGACCTTGAAAATCAGGAGTGACCAACAAAACAAACATCTTATGGGGGGAAAAAATGTAGTACCAAACAATGTCACTCAGCTTATAACCTGAAGACTACTGAGATTCTAAGGCAAGGGAGTTATCAAGACAGATATAGATGCTATAATCAACAAATGTTATGCAATCAACAGAAAATGCCAACGGTGAATACATTCAGGTCCTAGTTCGTAATGCATATCCTCGCTTAATGAGAAATAAAGAACTTCAAATCCTATATGCATGGTCCAAATCTGTCTGCAATACCGAATGTGCCTGGCAAGGAAAACCTTAGTTTATGTGTTTCAAATAAGATATTTAAAAGTGGCACATTACAAAAGTCTCAGAAACCTTGTACATTTCCTTTGTGGAAGATGTCATCCTTGGCAACAAAATTACACGAGATTCCTAGAAGATATAAGCTTCTGAAAGCAGGGTAGACATCAAAAGGCATCATAAAATAAAAACCAATCAATTTGCTCATCCTTTCAAAATGAAAAGCAAAAAGAAAAAGATCCAACAGCATGTACAAATCAAGTTCCTTAAGAACTTGTCCCACTTACAAGTCTACAGATTACCATGCCTTCAACTAACTTATGCTAATAAAATTTTCAAAATTGAGTCATTGTTACTCAGACACTCATATTCCTTTAATATGCTTAAAAAGAAGATTAATATACAACTCATAGTGTGACTTCTTTTTAGCAAACTCACGTAGTTCTTGTGTAATCGCTCCATGAGTGAATCCAAGAATTTAATGATGCTATCCCAATGACTGCACAGTGGTTGCGGAGAAGCAGAACCAGGTGACTTAGAATATCCAGACACTCGATTGGATTTTGGTGCCTTCATATGACATATAGAAAGAGCGGTAAGCGAGTTAAATACTATACTCTTAACAAGAATACAACCATGATGCATGCATTCAAGCAAGCAATAATGAAGTTTGGGTTTAGAAGTAAAATATTCAAGTGCATCAATGCCACATGTCCCATGGAGAATATTGTCCACAAGTATCAAACATTTACATCTAGGAATCTCTATAGTCAAGAATAAAAAAATTCAATACCCTGCATTCTAGCCATTATGATGCATTCCTGAGGAATAAAATAGCTATAAATGATTAAAAAACATCTATATGTCATAATTGAAAACAAAAGCTCAGACATCCTAAAAAGTGCGTCTTACAAAGGAAAGCACCTAATAACTATAAATCCAACCCAATTGCTTCCAATAAGGCTATCGGTCATATTGTGATTTCTCAGCATAACCGTTGCATGCCAAAATTCCTGTCAACATTGGATGTAGGACTATTATAACAACTCATAGCTACCACTTCATGTTGTCTACTATGCAGTTTCATTCAGAACGAGGGACAGAAAATACAAGCGTAGCTATCGGCGGTAATTCAGGTTTAACCACAGATGGAGATAAAATGATTTGAAAATTGGAGTCAAGAAATAGCAGTGAATCAAATCAACGGTATTGATTCAAGAAGAAAAAAATTGAATCTTTGTGCTTCGGCTAGTAAACCTACTATCGATTCTCAATGAATTTGCTTCTTTTGCATTATTCATCACAAATTAGCAGTGAATTAAAAAAACAGTTTTGACTCAACAGGAAAAAATTGGATTCTTGTGCCTGACCTAGTACATCTACTTTCAATTCTCAATAAAGTTGATTTTTTTTGCATTATTCATGAAACCAAATGGGTGCAGTGATGAGCTAAACTAGCCCCCGTTATCTATCCTTTCCAGGTTCCCAAGCATGCACACTTTAACATTGTTAGACACTACTCGAAACAATTAAAGCAAATGTTTTGAGAAGCTGTCTTCTATTCTTTTTAAAAATAAAATTCTGTGTCCTCATTATCAGTTTAAGTTTTTTAAAGAATCAATCAGTAACGAGCTGTACCAATCTACATATCCAGAGATGTTACTCTTACTGTGTAGCAACTTGAATGTACACTCTGAGACCTGGATTCAAGATATTTATACAAGATTACGACCGAAACTGTAGTCTTTGTAATGAAGCAGCATGCTCCTCTTTTCCCCCTCAAGTCGGAATAAGATTTCCTCCTAGGTGGAAAGAAGATTCATGAATAAACCTCCATATTAAACACAAGCCTCCAGACAATCAGTGATGATACTCCACTTGCTTTCGCTTGTAGCAATCACTTTGTAAGATTCCACCATTATAGCAATTCTAAATGTCTTGTAACAAACAACCTCAACTGAACTAACAGATTTATATTCTCCACCCTCCTAAGGTATTCGACATGCACACTTTAACAATATGACATAATACTCCACAAATTATAGCAACCTTCTCAACACCCAACCTCAACAGTATTTGAAAGAAAAGACTACACTTCTTCGTGTCAGAATAAATTCAAAACTTTGATTCATCATCATTTCAATATCGGCATCCAATTCCACCCATATATATGGGTGTTAAAACGGATAGGTATAATCTGTTAAACAGAAAATCTGCATCAGATGATAAAAATTAGAATCAGACTTAAAAAAAAAAAGATCAAAGGAAGTATAATTTCAGACATCACAATTTTTATGCACTGGGATAGAATTTACTGGCTAATATCTTGCTCGCTCATAAAAGCATGACAAAAAACAACTCACTAAATTCAGAATGCAAAAACAAGCTACAACAGGCTGATGCTCACCTGAATACAAAGACTTAAGAGAGGTGAAATTTCTTTTTTCAAATTATCGCGAATTGAACCGTAAATTTTCTCCAAGCAGGCTGTCAATTGTTGCTTAAACAGTATAGCTGGGTATCGTGCATCCACATGTAACATGCTCTCTTCAGGCCCAATAAGTTTCATGGGAGATTTCAGACCCTGTCAGAGTTAAACAAGGGTGACATCGAGATCACATTACACTACTTAAAAAAGAACCAAGAATTTAAAGCACACTATCTCCATACAAAAACTGGCATTTTTAAGACACCACAAAGCTACAAACTGCTTGAGCCACATAAGAAATTACAAGATTGACTCAGATGATGCGCAACCTTCAAGAATGCGATCATAAGCAACCACTCGTTAAGGATTCGCCTAAAGAGTCTTTGTTTTTAATGAACAAACCAAAGTATCCTCGCTAGCTATGATATCTGGATTCCCATTATCCAATATTCCACATAAATCTCAGCTTCTACCTCTAGGAAGAGTTGTGTACTATTCACGACAGATAACCATTTCAAAGTTCCAACCATCTCTGAAACACCATGTTTGATCAGCTATAGCTAGTTAGATAAAACCTTACTATGCAGGTCATGTTATTGCATCTAGTTCCTGCAACATAATTGGATGCGATTACTCATGCTCCCTCCAGACAATTATATGACCAAGTCAGTAAAAGAGTCGACATATTCTGTTAGGAAGCCAACAATCAAGCAATAATAAAGGAAGGAAATCGTTCATGCCAGCAATAGTTTAATTCATGGTTGCATTAGGAAGTTTGTAATGGCATAATAGGAGCAATCATCTTTGGTAAAAGTTATTTCTGATTCTGTTTGAAAAAGTCTTTGCTTATTTGGAAGGATTGTGTAATCCTTACTGAATTAGGATTGAGTTTTGTTTAGGAAGTCCAAGTTTTATTTAAGGTTGTAAGAGGCATGTTTGGAAGCAAGCAATGAAAAAGCATCTTCTCCTATCTCTAAGTCCTCTTCGATCTTCTCCTCTCTAGTCTCTTCTTCTCTTCATGTCCTACAACTTCTTCCAGCAAGTAGTAGTTATGATAGGATCTATAACCAGTTCCTATCATATTCATGACATGATTGCATCAGATTGTCCAGAGTAGTGGATCGAAGGTCTGCAGCTATCTCCCACATTCTTTGTATCAAGTCAATTTGTATTGACTAGGCAATCAAGCATCTTGCATAACATTTGTCTAATACAAATGACCTGAATAAAGAAGAGTAAATATGCAAAAAAAAAGTGAAACTGATCATGCTTGCAGAATGTCACTAAACTTACTTGTACTATCCTCGCGTTTAGTCCCAAAGACCCTGCAGACCGTCTGGGTGTTGAAAGGAAGCCATTTGATCGTAAATTTCTCTGCAAGAGGCATAGAAGTGCTGAAGCATTGGATAACCAGTAAGGTAAAACATCATTCTCATTGTCCACCTGAAATACAGAACACAGAAAAAATTAAAGATTCTTATAAAAAGTTTGAGGTAATCTGAGCCATATAAAATGAGATCAAAGAAAATCTTACCTTAACAGCATCATTAATTAACTGAATTATGTAGTCAAAGATTGCCGTCCTTTCAGATTCAAAGGCACGCCACTGCAGAAGGCATTTATATATGATGCAAGCTGCAATTGGCTTACCATCTTTGAACCCCAAATTTTCTTTGATGCATCTCTCAAGAAGTTCATTATACTCCTACACAAAAATATGCTCAGATTCTAAGGACGCAGACAGTGCAACTTATTACCAAAGACTAGGTAAAAAAATTCTATTATGTTGTGATTGCAGCAATTCACAGCCTAAGTAGGCAATCACAAGTCACAACTACTAAATACTATAGAATACAATTGTCAGAAAGCTTCTCAAAAACCTAAACAACAAGAATAATTTTTTAAGGCAGAGAGTGTCAAACATGCTTAGATGCAGAAATTCACTTGAAATCATATATATAACAAACATTTCGTTGTGCTCAGCACATGGAAAAGGTTACCAACTCAAAGATAAAACCCTCAAAAGAGGTTTGTGTTCAAGGCCCCCCATTTAAGGGGGCCTATGGTGGGCATGTGCTCGGCACCAGCCCACCCTCCAGCCAGTTGATTGAGACCCTGTCGAGGTACTGGTCACGGAGGCAATCCACGTCATAAAGGCTAAATCACCAAAATAAAAACGTTTTGATATCTTGTATGACATTCATTAGCGAAGGTAATGGAGGTCAGATCCGGATTTCATGTCTTATATTCAGGAAAAGGAGCTGAGAAATAAAGAAACAAATAAAAAAGTCCTGATCTAGTTGTATGGAATCAGAAAGCAGAAGAATACCTCATGCCGCTCAACTGTCAATCTTGATCGTCGAGATTCTGATAAGTTGTGTGGAAGAGGAAGAAGAAACTTCGTAGTTGCCGGAGTTTCCTGTATTTAAGCAAAATAGAATGACAGCGATGCTTTTAAGTGCATCAAAAAAAACTTAAAAAAGACGAAAGAGGTAGCTTACATAAACAGGATTCTGGCTAATGTTTGGGAGCATAGGACTTGGATACACCTATTTGAAAGGGAAAATCATATTGGGAGTCAGATTATGGACATCAAGTTAAATTGCACAAAATATTATTAAAAAGCAACTGCATGCAAATCAGGAAACAGAAAAATACACAGCAAGAATACCATGGACACAAAGAAATGTAACAGTAGAAAACCTCTTGAAAAGGCTTTGTGATCCCAGCTAGATAGTTCATGGGAGAGATGCTTAATGCCTTTTGCCTCAAAATGTGGTTCTCGTCATCTACATTTGAGAGCTTTTCTTCCAAACTAAGAATACAACAAAATAGTGCAGAGTTTAGATCGATGATGATGAATTCACCTAAAAGCATTTCGAAGTACAAATATTTGAAGAATCACAGAATTATCCACACAAAAAACAGTTTATCACAATCGAAACAATGGTCAAACTATTATATTGCCACAGAAAAACAAAACAAGTAAACATTGTTCAATTACCAAGGAAATCCTTAGAAGGACAAATGTAGGTTTCAAAATATGAATCTATCTCATTTACAATATTATGGAAAAAAGAAATTATACTTTTGCAAGTTGTTCTGAAGCTGCTTATATTTTTCTTCAACATCCTGCAACTTATCCAAAGTCTCATCACCATATTTTTGAGCCTTCAGCAGCTCTTGCTCCATTTCCAGGTTTCTTTTTGCCATTGCATCCATTGAGCTCTGCACAAAATTATCAAGAAGGAACTGCTCTTTTAGATCTTCTACCAGCGTGGCAAAAATAAAGAAAATAGACAAAGGTCGCAACTTGTTCGTTCTTGACAAAAATGCAGATATAACAACCAAAATAACTGAATCTAAAAGTTAAGCGAATTGAACTGCCCACATGAAAACCACAAAGATAATTCCCCAGCTGTGGAACAGAAGCTGATACTGCTGAAGCATGCTAACAGAGGCATGCTTCAATGAGTTAAGACTCTCAAAGCAAGTTGAACCAAAAGATAAAGGCACACCTAAAAAGAAACCCCAGCAAATTCATGTCACTTTGCAGGTTCCCGGCTTCTTCCAGAGAAGAAATCCAACATAATACTACAAACTATGTAAGTTTATCAACAATTTGACATGTTATTTAATCATGAAACCAACAGATTCCAAATAGGGAGATAGAGTGATACAATGATTCATTAGAATAGAGCATGATTTAAGGTTTCATTAGAATTCAGAACCATTAAAGAAATGATTGTCACACATGCTTCATATCCCATGGCCATCATTCTTCTTTTCCGACAACATGACCTGATATCTGAGGAAATAATATCTGAAAAACAAATTTCTGCATGCATGCTATTCTTTAAAGGCAGCATAATACACTGCATATGTTGTCAAGCTCGCTAAATGCCTGAAGAGAGTCAAGAAATCATCTCCTACCTTCAAATTTTCCCTGTTTATCTCTGCCATTTCAATGAGTTTACTCTGCAGAGTTGCTATCTCTATCTTTGCGCCTTCTAGTTGACTTAAAAGTGTAGCATTCTTGTTGCGCTCACTAGCAGTGGCTAGTTTGGCAGCATCCAAGTCAGAATTCAATGATGCCAAAGCTTTCTGAAGCTTTGTAACTTCAACCGACTTTGACTCTTCACTGGCTACCTGCATCTCAAGGGAGAATAATGTAAAGTTAAGGATGAATAAAGACATAACATTGACTAATACGTAAAACAGAATGCTTAGTGAAAGAGATAATGCAGGAGTCAAAAATATTAGTGTTATGTGTCCTCCCATTGTCCTCCCAAAATGGGAGGACACAGTCCTCCAGTCTCTGCATGGTAATAGGGCACCCACCCCAACCCACTTGTAAGAGGGGAGGACAGAAAAGATTATTCCAGCAAATTAAATTCAGCTATGTTGTCTCTAAATTCAGTAGACTTTGTATGATATAATAGCCTCGTGTCCGCAAGAGGCCGACATGGTGCTGACGACATAGTGCAAATGAGGGAGTGAGTGCGAGAGAGGTGAGAGTAAGAGTGAGATATGTAGGAGAGGAGGACAGAAGGGGGTTTTGAGGAGAAGAGAAGAAAAGACAAGTGACCGAGTGAGCAACCTAGAGGATATAATCGGAGGAGAGGACCGAGGGAGGCATCAAGGGAGGATTGGAGGAGGCTGACGATGATGGTGGAGAGATAGAGGAAGCAAAGGCATCATCCACACGCATTGTGCGATATTAGAACCTGGATTTTCTCTAATAATCAACCTTAGGTTTACAACAGGTTTCAAGTGAAAACTGCCTTAAACAAATCCTTGAGTTCATTTGAAACAGTTTCGTCCGAAACCCCTTTTTTACCCTGAGCCATGATAAATTGGTTGCATCGTGCTGGTAATTAACCGGCACATTATGCGCATGGCAGCAGACACAATGTCGCCCTGCAAAACAAGATCTTTCAGTGCAAGGAGGCATGCCTCGTGAATACTAAGATGCTTCATCCTACTTGTTTCTTTTGTAAGAAGTGAGGTTTAGACTTTAGACATCACAATAATTATCTTAACCCGACAAATCACACATTTAATAGATGACGAAAAGCGGACCTCTACTAGGCGAAGATCTCACACATCTCCATTATGGCATTGAAAGAATTATTGACTCCATTTTCCATCTCATTAAACAAGTACAAATTGAACAGAAGTGACATCGAACATATATTGCCACTCTATACGAAACTCCCTAGCTATATTCGGCATAAAAGGCTCATGGCATCCCAGTTATATCACCACTCTGAATACGAACCGTTGAAATTACGTCAGAGTGAAAGGCTTCAATGTTGAATTTAGTTTCATTCTACAGATACTGTGCAGGTAAGTTGGTCCATGCCATTGGCACGTATCCATACCAGCCAACAACCGGCACAGCATGGTAATCCTTGGTAGAAACAATTAATAGTAGAGAGTTCTGTATTTTTAACATAGACAATACACATGATGAACCACCGAGCATTGC
Source organism: Narthecium ossifragum (assembly GCA_963920575.1). NCBI lineage: Eukaryota > Viridiplantae > Streptophyta > Magnoliopsida > Dioscoreales > Nartheciaceae > Narthecium > Narthecium ossifragum. Next base: position 3,917,624 of record OY986964.1, on the reverse strand, counting down.
ACATTCATTGACCATTGACACTTGATGAATATTGCACGATACCTGAAATCATTGCCTTCAAATAATCAAAAGGTAATAACAAGGTAGTTGGGTACTGTAAATGAAAGGGTGTTCGAGTTGCTATGGAACCTGAAGGAATTAGGGTTAAAGAATAAACAAATCGCAATCGAAATCATTATTCTGATATAAGCCGCTTAATATATCTTATGTCTAGCAAACAATATGCAAAGGATATAGCCTAAGATTACTTTCTTACCCATCTTCCAATGAGATAACTAGATGGTACATTCACATAGTTAAGACTACGTAATTACCCTATCTTCAAGTGCTTAGATTTCAAAACATCATGAACCTAACCACCCAGATAGGACAAGATTAAACAGTCATAGATTTACAAGACTTACCCATAGAAAGACTGATGACAAATAGCAACATGCATATAATCTAAGCTATTGCGGAAGTTCGTCGCTAACAATGCATAACAGAGCCACAAAGAGGTATACCCGTAATCTTTTTTCAAGAGTTAATCGCCATGTAAGATCTTCAAGTTTCTTCTCAAGCTTACTTTTCGCTTCACGCAAAGCACCGGCTTCATTTGCCACCTGAGAAACCGTGATAAATGAAAATGTAAAACAACTAAAAGGAATCAAGCCATACGTTTTATTTAAGAAACCATATATGTTAAAACGCAATGATTTATACAGAGTCACAGACTACCACAACAAACAGCAAGATTGCTAAAATTTGTATGAGAGCATCTAGATTACTTAGAAACAAGAAATAAGATGTTTATCTAAATTAAACATTGGCATTCCATCCATCCCCAGTAAATCAGTAACAGATATTAGCAAAGAGATCAAGAAGTAGGATGAAGGGACTACGGAAGTAAGAAAGTGACCAACAGGATCTTAAGATGCACGAAGCCACTAATTCAAACAAGTAATAGAGTGAGTGGAAGTCCGTGTAGTGAGAAAATTAACACAGTATAAAAAATGCTAAGGAATTGGCAAATTATATTCCAAAATCCAAAAGTAGATTGTATAAAAATAAACTCAGGGTTTGTAAGATCACAAGAAGAAAAGTGATTCAAATCAAAAGCTACTAAATCTTCGAGAAGTTCAGGAAAACACTTACCAGCTTAAGTCTCCGAAGCTCTCGTCTTGCTAGCTTCTGTCTCCATGCACATTGTATAGATATGGCTGCAGATCGGTACTTCTTTGACACCTTGCATGCCCTTAGCATCTTCCACCTCCCCTAAATCACGGAACACATAAGACTAACAGAGCAGGAACTTTAAGCTCAGAAATTATTGCCGTAATTATTACCAATATAAAGTCAAATTAAACCTTAAAACAATCCACTAATCAATCATGTTAAAAGTAAAGAAGATAAAAATCACCTCTGACCTACAATAAGCACCCTATTTCGGGGCAATCAACAAATCTACTGGACATTGACTTCCTAGTTCCTACATTTGGAAACTACAAGAACAAATCAACATGATCGTGGAACCTTCTACATAATATGATAGAATAACAAATTACGAGACACCAGCACATAAATGTCAAGCACAAATTGCATGATATCCAAATAAGAGACCTGGATCAGCAAGGCAGCCCTAAGCTCCTTTATCTTTATAAATCTCTGCCGAACAGAATGGCCACGGATGCTAGATTGAACAACCAAAACAGCTAGATAAACATGCAAGAAAGCACGACGTAACATCCATCTTCTGGTGTACTTCTGAATTAACACAGCTGCTGCTACTTGTCTTTTAATTGCATATACACCTCGAGCCAGATAGCCTGCAGAATAAGAATAAAGATTTTAGAGAACTAAGTAGAGTTATGCGTAAAACAATACTGTTGTCATCAACCTAGGATAGCTGTGTCTTCTGAATCAACAAAGAAAACAAGAGGAAACACGAGCACTAAAAAGTAGGCAAAACTAAATACAACTTTCTAACATGGCTCTGAGCCATTAAGAGTGAAAAATTTTGCAAGATATACAACATGGTCTAAAAAATAATACTTCAGATTCGATACATCTATTTTCGCCAACAAAGCATGAACGGTAACACGCCTTGTAGTATAAGTTGGATAAACACTCAAAATAACGCTAACTTGCAGTTCTTGCACAAAAAATATGGAACCATATTCCTGACAAGAAAGCAATCAAGTATCACCAAGGAGGCCTCCTCAGCCTACCATTTGACTAATAGGAGAAAGGGAACCATCTACCAGTATGACTGGGATCATCAATCAGATTACTCCATCAAAAGTTGACTGTGAGTGCCGATTGGATTACTAACTTCTAGCCGTATAAAAGAAAATTAGGGTGCCATTAGGCCGCTATGCAAACACTTTCTGGTGTTGAATTGAACCTCCAGGAATAAAGAAACCGATGGACTTTCAAGCAACAATATTTATGCAACAGAAGTAAGTCTGCATAGGTGTACATCTGAAATACAATTAGCAAATTAGATCATATACGTGTCTAGAAGTCACCAAGATAGGATGAAGAACCAACTGCAGTAACATACCGCGGCACAACGACTGGAGAGTTATTGCAGCTTTCCGAGTTATGACAAACACTTTGTGAGCAACATGAGTTCGGAAATGACCCTGAACAAGACGAGCTGCATCATCCAAAACCTCTGCGCGTCGAGAATCTAAAATTCCGATCTGCCCAGCCCTAAGGAAAACTTTTGTCCTACCAAGCTGCACAAGTACTATATTGTAACGTCGAAGAAGAAGATATAAAGCACTTCAAAGCTTATGGCAATAGAGGGCTAACTAAATCATGGATCCTCATCTGAACAACATCTTAAAGGTAAAGCAATAAATATACATTAAACAAAAATTGATGATGGTAATAACTTCCCAGCAATGGCATTTATTTCACAAAAACATTATATATGTAGGCCACGAAAAGCTAGAAGGCACAGACACTTAGTAGAACTGTAGCATTAGTCCCTTAGAGGCCACTGTAATCATTCAACACACTGTGAGCAAGTGTCCGACACATCTCTGACATTTCCCACCCTTTTTCCTTCTCAAATATGCTAAAGACAAGTTACAGAAACTTCACATTCAACTTCAGCTCTATCAGGTCCGATTGTAAGTCAGTATTGACTCGATTAGGATAACTACCACACTCCTTTTTTCTCATCTAATTTGACCCGATCAGGATAACAATAGGGGTGGCAATTCGGGTCATGACCCGCGAACCCGACCCGACTATACGGGTTTGGGTTTGTTGTTATTGGGTTCGGGTCATAAACGGATCGACCCGTTTACGACCTACGAATAAATGGGTCGGGTCGACCCGCGGGTTAGGTGGGTCAACCTGTTTAACCCATTTAATTTTAATGTCACTTAGACTTTTAGGGTTAATTTGAATGCGATCTCGTCTCATCAAGGAAAATTAAAACAAATTGTAATTTTATTACTTACTAATTTAATTAATTACTTTATAATTTGGTGCTTAATTGCTGTTAAACGGATCAGATTGTTGTTAAACAGGTCGACCCGACCCGACCGTTTAATAAACGGGTTAGACGGGTCGGGTCAACATTGACCCGTTTATAAATGGGTTGGGTTCGGGTTGATAAACCTGACCCGTTTAATAAACGGGTCAGGGTCGGGTTCGGGTTTGGCCTTTGGGTCGAGATATTGGTGCTCGACCCGACCCAAACCCAACCCGTGAACCCGAATTGCCACCCCTAGATAACACACCCCCCTTTCTCTCATCAGACTTAAAGCTATAAGTTGCAGAAGCCTTAAATAGGAGAAGAGAAAGTGGAGGTAGTGATCATCAGCGACGTCGATCAGCGGCGACCATCGACTGGGACCACCAGGTATGTCTAAATGATATATTATATTCTGAATCGTAGCTTCATTAGATTTCTCACTCTCTCCCATGTCTTTGTTTTCCATTTCCTTTGGAAATGCTCCTCCAATAGGGGGCAGAGAGGGGTGAGGGGTGGAGAGGGATGGGCCCGCGAACAACAGAAGGGCATCCAAAGGCAATCGGTTTGTGAAGGGCAGAGGGGCTTCTGAGTTCTTACAGCAATCGTCGATGCGTGGGTAGAGGAGAAAGCTAGGGATCAAGTTGCAAGGGATTTGCTTGAGTTTGGAGGAAGCCCGAAAATATGGAGATGGGAGATGGGAGATGGGCAGTGGACGTAGGGAATCCATGAGTTTGTATAGAAGCTTCATGAGGAGAAATTTGAGTCTCCTACAATTTTTTCCCCTGCAAATTCATAAACCGGAATTTTGTATAGCTATTTTTTTTGGCTCAATGTGGATTATCGATGTCATGAAATATTGATAGTGATGGCCAACGGCAATTCTGGTAGCAATAACAGGTCTAGATTTGATGACAGTAAGTGGTTGTTCAAGTACGTCATATATTGGAAAAAACCGGGGAAGGAAGAAAACATCAATATCAATTTCAATGTAATCTTTGTACTTCCACTGTAGGTTCATGTACAAGAGTGAAGACATACTTGATGAAACTCTCAAGCAAGAAGGTCGGTGCATCTAAGAAAATGCCAAAATAGATATTATTTCCATGCAAAGAACAATTGATAAGGTGGAGTCTCAAATTAAAAGTGTTCGTCCTAAAAACATCCTTGGCCTCCGAGCCAATGGTGTGCTATTAGTTGCCTATACTGCAGAAGAGGCTTGAGAATAAAAGAAGAGGAAGTCGAATCATAATGCTAGTGGCAGATCAGGGTAGAAGCATGACTGGAAGTTCTACAAGGAGAACATTCCATATGAAACACAGGAACCCCTTTTTTTTGCGAAATTGCTAGAATGTTTTATTCAGCAAGGTTGCTATTTCATCTTGCAAATCCTCATTTTATTAGTTTCTAATAGTTTTTGCTAGTCAAAATATTGCACCCACTTAACAGAACATGGAGATAAAAATAAAATACCTGAGGATGCCTCCTACTAAGATGCCATTCCAGTGTAATTACTCACAATACCATTGATTGTAAGGATGTGAAACAAGTGATTGAAGCCCAGTTTCCTCCTACTTTTTGGACACTTTGTGTGGTTCATACTTTGAATGTTGAGACAAACGATGCTATAATTTTTAATTGTGACTCCATTTGAGATAGGTGGCACCTGCATTCTCACATTTGGCGGGTTATATATGATGCATCTACACTATTGCTTCAATTTATAGCTTTGAAGCTTCTGATGCAACCTTCCTCATATAAAGCTAGAGAGCTTAAGAGTACATAATCTTTTCTTCACTCCCTGAGAAGGGAAAAAAACTGCCCAAAGAGCAAAACACTTGATTTTTGTTGCTGTCAATCTTTGTTTTTTTGTCAAGGAGTCTTCACTTGTTCCCAATAGGGAGACAAAAAAGTGGGATATTGTGAAAGGCCATTTTGACTCACTTGATGATGCTAGGAAATTTGAAGTTGCCAACCTCTCCTTTGATGAGCCAGAAATGGAGGCGAACTTAGTTGGTGACAATGGAGGATATGAAGTTCAATGTGGTGATAATGAAGATATAAAATTCTAATTGAAGCTTAGGAAAGCTTAGGAAAGTCGACATCTTTTGTAGTCTTTGTATCTGTATTAGTTGATGATTGATGGAATGTAATGACATTTAAATGTCTAGATTAAATGATGTGTCAGACATATTTCCCTCATGCCTTTATTAACGAATACCTTCTTTGAAGGATACATTTAAGGTAGGAAAATAACAATTTGAATGTTGTATTTAGTTCTTTATTAGATGTTTCCACGATCTTTGAATGAAATATTATTGTACATGTGACGTGCACAAAAGATTATATAGATGTACTTTTCTTTATGTCCCCGCAATGTCGTGTCAAGTATTTTATAACAATTGCCATGTCTGCATGTCCATGTTGTGTCCGTAACCATGCTTCATAGACCAAAGCATTGTTTCAAAGTGACGGTATTTCACCAATTGGATTCTCCGTCCATAGAGGAGAGCAATGGTCTATGAGTAGAAGTGAAGCAAGTGTTTCCTACTATCTAAGCTAGATAGGCGACAGCTATGTCATGCCTTATAGGGGGCGTGTTTGCCCCAGGTCAGATGCAACAATTTTGCTCAATTTGGGCCCATTTTAGTAGGAGTGATCAACAATTGCCCCAAATCTTGTTGGTAGAGGACATCTACGTGTCAAATTTTAAGGATCTTCTAAGGTAGTGTACTGCTACCTACCCACATCTGGTCATTATTGTTCTATATTCAAATACCAGATTGACAAGCAAGCACAACTTCAGGAAAATAGCAAATAATAAAGTAAGAGAACAAAAAATCCTCAAGATTGCCTGGCTCAAACTGAAAAAGATACGAAACCCTCATAGAGCCGCTGACATGCACGAGAAAACCTTTTGCAATCAGACTGAGATATGCTGTATGATACAGTAAAGAGATTTCAGGAAGATTAAAGTGCGTATTAGTACCTGGTAGTTCTCAAGACACAATTTCTGTAAAATTCTCTCCGTCATTGTCTTTTCATTATGTCTGCAACTCAAACATAAACATTACACGCAATTAAGATCTAGAATCCAAACTGAATGCAGATGTTGAATCATAATGGTAAAAATAGTGAACAGAAGAATGTGTAGGTCGATGAGTGGCATCACTTAATGTGAACCAACAGAAAAGTCTAGCTGCATGACTGTATGACTGATTTTTTCAAATCATATTACCATTTCTTGCAATCAAAAATATCACAATGGCCAAGCTTGTGGAAAAAAAAATAGGCAGCAAGCTTGCAATGTGGTTTGCAACGGAATTCTTGGGGACCATCAAATCAGAAAGGGTGCCGCTTTTGTCTCCACTGCTACACTTAAATCCTATTGAGAATTACGATGATATGAGAGCTTCCGCTGACTGCCACATGAAGGACAGTTTTAAATTTTCTCCTATAACTTCATGATTGATAGATGTTTGGCGAGCAGACTACCCACTCAAATTCAAATGTTTCACATGCTGCCTTCTGTAATTGCACCTTAACTAAAGATAATATAATGTCAAAATATTAGATCAGGCGGGTCTCCACTGGAATTAGTGGTAAATTTGCTCATATACAATTCTGTCTGAATGTCATAATCACATCATAGATGTTAATGGCTGCCCAAGCTCATTTATGAAGATTGTGCGACAATCACGTACAACTGGATACAAAAGAGGACTAGGATAGGATCTGACTCGATCTTCGAGCTTGTGGGTGGAAGATTTGATGCATTTTCCTTGTTTAAGGAGGAATGCATTAGCCCCACAATGTGATTAACACTCATGCATTGCACTGACAAGCCCAAAGCCAATCTTATTATACAAAGGCCGTACGTGTGAATAACAAATTTTGGTAAAACCATCAATTCACCAAATAAAGATGATGAATAATAACTTTAGATAGAGCTAGAGTGGTGGAAGGGGAGCTAATGTTCTTAGACCATGGGAGTATGTTTCGCGCTTAAGACATGAATCTCATGCATGTTCTATGCTATTTCCTAATCTATGTACTTCTTAAAGTTTTGGCTTCTCTTTCATTCTTTTGAGAGAAGGATGCCCTTTCCTTTAGCCCTAATCTAAACTTCATGAGTGGGTTTTATCCGCAAGATGTTGATCCACAATTCCCACATGTAGTAGGTATGAGATATGAAGTAATGTAATTGTCCTTTTTAATCTTGCTTGGCCAATAGCTTCATGTATTCCTATCTTGGCATTTTGGCAGAAAGATTCTGATAATAGTAATTTCGTGAATATGTGCTAAAAACAAATCCATTTATCAAAGCCAAACAAATAAATAGAAATTGTGAAATTACCTTATAGGTACTATAATGAAAGCAGAAGACATTTCACAAGCAAATATTTAACCTAAGCAACCTACAAAGGAACAAAATAGATAAATCATTTTAAAACACATTAATCACCTCTAAAAATGTCAATCAACTACCTTCCATCCATGAGCTCTGGAGCTAAGATTCCAAATCGATCAACAAATTCAGAATAAGTCCTTCGAGTGGGATAACCAGCAAGACTAATCCGAACAGCCTCAAGAACACCCTGCACATAATTTTGATTCAGTGCAACAACTAGCAGGACTTGCACAAATTAGAAGTTCTGAAAAATGAGACCACAAAAAAGATGTTATCACGTACCCCACATCGTAATTGATGCAAGACACTCAGACTCTCAAATTTCTGAGGTCGGTTCAAAGAATTGGGCTTCACACAACGAACATAGTGGGGCTGTGTAGCACTGAGAGTCTCCATAAGAGCTTGCAGTTGTTGCTAGAAAGAGGTGACAAAAGTGTCAATAGCAAAATAAAGTCATGGAAAATTTCAATTATAGGACGAGACGAAAGACTACTGAACCTATTAGGAATCCACAACCAAGTATCTACTAAAATAACAAAATGTCATCAAGCTAAAGGAACAAACAATATCTTGACAAAAAACTTTCCTAGCATGTCATCCAAAGTGCCCATTAGATCACTAGATAATCAAAAAGGAAGACAGTCAATAACAGGATGAATGAGACACAATTGAAACTATGCCAATTTTCTACCTTATCCAAACTATGAACACTTTGTCCAGATTTAACTGTTATCTTTGTTCCGTGATTTGCCTAGCTTACAAAGCAAAGAAAACAATAAATAAAGTTGAAAATTCTTTGAACACAATGGAACAGAATACCACAATTGACATAACAATCACATATTGGGAATTTTATAAGCATTCTAGTCCTAAGGAGATTGAAATGTATGCAGCAGTGACTATAGATATGCATATATATGTATATATGAGTTGGCTATACACTACTCAGGTGATTACCTAACTTCTTGCCCATGAGCTTGCCTCGAGATGTGAATTCTAACTACCTCTTTAAAAAAGAATATTTTCTAATTCCAGGCGGTGATCCAGAAGGTCGTTACAATTCACACTTGAGGCAAGCTCACAATTTAGAAGCTGGGTAAAGTTTGGTAAAAGATTAGCTTGTGTGTGTCTCCATGCTCATGTCCGGTGTGTGTCTATAAATTATAAATATATATATATGCCACTTGCTGATAAATAAAAGGCCTATTACACATTGCACCAGCCAGTATCTTTGAAAGCTAGGCTTTTCTACATGTTGACTCAGGCCGAAAGGGTTGAAAGAAGTCATCCTTTGCAAAAGTTGACATCAGACCTCATAAACAAGTTCTAGAATCATTTGAAAAAATTGGACATAAGGACAGAGATGATGAACTGCAAGTCTTACAGCACCTACAGATCAGTACATAATATATACAAACTTTAGCAATCAAAACACCACGTGCAGGCCCTGACTTAAATGACTAAGTACAGTCAACAAAAAGTTGAAAATTTGCAATACTAATTTGATCAAAATGTTAGCTAGAAGCCTATAACCAGAGGGAGCCCAAAAGAACATTCATGACTGCTAAGTCTTTCCTTATTGGCTTGATTCATTACTCATAGTTCAAGTCAGCTTAGGGATGGCAATGGGGCGGGGTAAGCGGATTACCGCCCCGCCCCTAATAGTACGGGTTTGGGATTGGTTTAATTGGGTTTGGAGCGGGTATGGGATAGCGAAGTAAAACCCAAACAGGTTTGGGATGGGTTTGGGTTTAGTCTTAAAAATCTGAACCCGCCCCAATTATATACGTTATTACCTAAACACCCCTATAATATATATGTATATATGTGTGTGTATATATAATTAAATTATATAAAAATATAGCATATAAATGTTCCTAATTAATTTGTGAAGCTAGCTATTGTCTTTGCAATTGTTGGATTGTATATTTAGATGTTGCAAACCTACAATGAATGCCCTTTTCATTTGTCGATTTCCTATTTTTATAATATACAATTTATTTAAGTGGGTTGGATTTTAAATGGGTATGAGATTGGGTATACAAACCCGTATGGATTTGGGATGGGTTTGGGGTTGGGGTTTTCTACATGGGACGGGTTTGGGATTAGGCTAAACTGCCCCAAACCCACTCCACTGCCATCCCTAAGTCAGCTACCTGCTGATTGACGAGAACATAAAATTCATTATTATCCGATCAACAGAAACAAGGGCTGATTCGCATAGAAGGAGATGCAAAGCACATTTAGTCTTGCACCACATGTTGGATTCTTTACTTTACTGGGTTGGGCCCATTTCTTTGGGCCTTCAAACTAGTTTCTTATCGTTTTGGTAATTTTGTACTGATATTTAGCAGGTCAGTTTTGAGTCTAGTCCAAGTCAGTTTTGGTCTTATTTTGCTTTGGTCAATTCCTGTTTTAGACTTGGCTTATCTAAATCTGTTTTTGGTTTATTTCTATGTGAAAACAGAGGAACAACCCTAGTTTTATTTGTCAATAAATGCCTGAATTTGTTTGCGAGTTCACCCAGGGGGTTTCGAGAAGAGCCTTAGTGTGCGATTGGAACCGTGAAGGCTAGAACCTAGCTGTCATCTAGCCATCATCCTTCTTCCTCTCCCTCCAACAATCCAAACTCTCAAACCTGATTTCTGATAAGGATTCAGGCCTGATTTCTCACGGTAGAGTTTCAGATCTAAATCACAAGTCAGATTTTAGAACAATTTCAGATCCGATTTTTCACATCAACTTAGCGGATCTATGTCAGATCAAGCTTAGCATCAGATTATCAGATCAGATCTGCACTTCAGAGGCCCGGCAGCATGGATTGTCGATAAGATCTTCGCATATACAAGCCTGTTCATCAATTTGAGATCCAGAAAAGGCAAATACCATTTGGCTAGATCTCTGGGGTTCACTCATCTGATTTTCTATCATATTGGCTTGTTGTTAACTATTAGGATTGCCTCCCATCTGTTACATGCAAAACCTGAAGCCTAATACTTGAGCCTAGCAACACTATCTTCACTTAGCAGTGAGGTATTGTTTGTTCTACTAACTATAACTCCTTATTTTGGGTGGACAATCCCAGTAAGAGAGAGCTTTCTAGCATTCAATGGTCCAAGTCATTCTCCTGAACGTGAAAAAACTTGCTTGTGACCGCATATCACACAAACTCCTATGTTTCTAGCGCTCCTATTTAGTTTGCTTGTTTTTGAATTATTATATACTGAATTTTTACTGATCTTTATTAATATTGGTCATTGCTTGTTGCACATCAGTAACTTTTTTTTACCTGAGGGATACCAATGCTGCTGTTATTATTGTTATAATAATTATGTTCCATAGAGTAGTTGTTTCAATTATCAACCATACCAAAATATCCCCTTCGATGAACAAATTAACAGAATATAATGCACATTGCATAATCAACAACAACTGCATACTCCACAGCAAGGATTACCGTGCCACGTGTGGTGCCGGTCCTTGACCGGCTTGACAAGTGCCGCCGGCGTAGACCAGCATAAATCGGCAAAGGTCGGCACGGACTGACACTGAGTTTACTGGTCTGAGACGAACATTGACTCTTCGAGATACATATTCAGTGTTTTGGCATTTTGTGGTGAATTAAGAGTTGTTTGGTCAATCAAAATAAAAAAATAATTGGTCTTAAGCATCAAACATGATAAACTATTTCTAAGAAACAATAATATTTTAAAACCCTATGTCGGACCATTAAAACTCCGTGCCAGCCTGTGCCGCTCTTTGCCAACCTGTGCGGGGCCGTGCCAGTCGGCACAAAGGCACAAATCTATGCGTCAATGCCAACCATAGAGTCAGTGCCGGTAGCCCACCAGCATGACATTTGCCGTCGTGCCGGTCTCCACAACACTGATATGTAGCGCTGGAATCCCCAAATGGCAAGCTAGATCAGTAGAGTAAGTTCCTAAATTTTCAGCATCTGCATGCACTCCTTTGAACCAAACAATCATGACATGTGAAGACTTCTTCCTTCAAAACCTTATTTACAAGCAAAAAGCATGCTTCTTCAAACCAAGATAACTTTTGAAGAGTAAGTTTTACTACACTTTTCCAAAGCAATCATTCTCTGCGCTCATACATCCTTCTATTGATGAAAAGTCACATTGCACAAAGCATGTGTCGTGCTGACCTCTGGCCAACACGGCACCTGCCGCTCGCACGCAGCACGAGTTGTGCCAAGTGTTGGCACACTCTTTGTGCCAACATCAGGGAGCAGATGAGGGAGTGAGAAATAAAGCACAGGAGAGGTGTCAAAAGGAGAGGAAAGAGTGATGAGGAGAGGATACTAAGAGAAAAGGAAGAGAAAAAGAGAAGAGACGAGGAGAGCAGAAAGCGGAGGAGACAATGTGTCGGGGAGGACTAGAGGAGGCCAGTGGAAGTTAAGGAGGCCACAAAGGCTTAGGTTAGGTCTCTAAACTAAATGATGCATCTTTCTTTTTTCTAATACATAAAACACCCAGCAGAAACGGACCGGAAACTGTTTTGGGTTTGTCTTGAACAATTCATTTGCATACCTCGTGGTCGGATACAGATAAGGAATCATTCTAGGGCCCGTTTGGCTCGTCGGAATGGGAACGAATGGGAGTGAATCCGGTGGATCCCGGAATCCACGGATTCCGGATTCCCGGATCCCGCCGTTTGGCTCGCCGGCGGATTCCGAAAAACGGAATCCGCCGATCCGAGCCAAACAGGCCCCTAGTAAATTAGTGACACGAGATGTGAATAAGCAGTAAGCATTGTGCCACCTGACACATAAGTACCGGTTGATAGAACTTCGAAACTTCACAGATACAAGAAGGCGATACTCCAAGTCACGTATACCAGGGATTATCATCCCGGTGGTACGCGCTGTTCCGGCCACCTGCCGGAATGGTACGTACCGCCGGTACGGTGCGTACGCATCCAAACCGGTCATGAAAGACTGGTTTGGCTTCTTTTGACCGGTTTGGCTTCTTTTAAGGCGTTTTTCGCTCGTTTCTTATTTGATTTGAAATATATTGAAGCTAACTAATGTAACTAACAATTAAAGTTGATATTCACTTGTATTCAACATCTCCAATTGGCCAAATATCATTTCTTATATGAAAGCAGAGTGACAAGTTGTCAAAGTAGTATAATACAATACATGAAAAATAAGCAATAGCTTAATACATTTTTCTACATTTATAATAGTTTTATAATTATTTTCAATTTTTCTACATTTCCATTATTTATTAAGTTTTTTTAGAAATTTTGGGTAGTATAATAGTTTTACAATTATTTTCAATTTTTCTACATTTTCTGTATTTTTTTATTAAGTTCTTTTCAGAAATTTTGGATATTATAATAGTTTTACAATTATTTTCAATTTTTCTACATTTTTTATATTTTTATTAAGTTTTCTATATTTTTTATTAAGTTGCAGATATTAATATATGATGAAAGGCTAATTAATATATTATATATAAAAAAACAGGTCAGCAACTCTCCCTCTCTCTCCTGCGGGTCACGTGGCCTCATCTCCACTTCTCTTATTTCCCCATCTTCTCCTCTCGTTCTCTCTTTCTCTCCTCCCTCTTCCTCTCTTTCTTCCCTCCCTCTTCCTCTCCTCCCGTTCTCTCTTTCTCTTTCTCTCTTTCTCTCCTCCCTCTTCCTCTCCTCCCGCCTTTCTTCCCTCCATTTCTCTGTTTTTTTTTCCTTTCTTCTCCCCTCTTTCTCTCTTCGGGACAGCCTATCTTATAGCAGTGAAGGCCTCGAGCTCTCTCCGCCGTCAATCTCTCCGCCGCCTTCGAGTAAGGATCTCCTCCCTTCCTCTCCTCCCCTCCTTTCCCTCTCTCTTCTCCTCCCCTCTCCTTCCCAATTCTCTCCTCCCCCCTTCCTCCTCCACCCATCGTCCCCTGCTTTATTTTTTCTTTGCTTCCCCCTCTCCTTCACCTCTCTTCCTCAGGCCGGTACAGGCCGGTTTGTACCGGTCGGTATTCATCCAAACCGGTGTGTACCAGTCAGTTTGGATACAAACCGGCCGGTACACATCCGGTCTCCCCCTAATCCGATCCGGGGAGAAAACCGTCCCGGTTAGCCACCGGTACGGTAAATATCGACCGGTACGCACAGTACCGGCCGATATGGAAATCCATAACGTATACATAACCCAAAGTCAACAAAAGTACATTACTTGAAAAAAAGTCTATGCCAAATTGAATTATGATGACCTTGAACAAGTAAAGTGGCAAAGAAGGCCACACTATAACAAAGAATAATAGAGAAATCTTCTCATCAAATCTAGTCAGTACCTTAAATCTGGAAGCTACGGAAGAAAATTTGTATGATGACCTTGAAGGCTCCTCAGGCAACGAACCGACAAGTCCTGAGATAAAGGAACATCTCGAAGAAGACAGAAGATTGCAGTGTTCTACAATGACGTAATCTCGATTCTTATCCAAAAACGAATCTGTTTCATAAGTCACCTACAGAAAAATAACGGAAGATGAAATGAGAACGGGCTGCCATGTACCACTTTTCAATGTTACTTCCAAGTTGAGTTGCTCGCAAGCGCAGCTGATTTATAAGGCATACCTTTCCAGCATAATGGGAAAGTGCAAAATCTGTTTCACAGAACTTCACTTTTTCCAATCTTGGATGTGTTTTAAAATTCTGAAACAGCTTGGTTGAGAATGTCTCGTGTGTTGATTTTGGGAACATACTGAAAGGTAGAAATTGGGAGAGTCAAATGATATCATGTGTTTATTCTAAATGAAGGTAGAGAGTGTTCCTTACCAAGCTTCATCTAAGAGTGAAATTATTCCAATCGGCTTCTGCAGATGATAGACAAAGTATTGTAAGAACTATGAATGAACCACGACAAGATGACTAGCTGAATTCATATCCTAATGTAGTCTCCAATCGCTGAAAACATAATCACTCCAACGTACACGCGTACAAACATAATCATACACATTTCCCGATACACATAATATATAAATACTGTGTGGGTTCTTAGTGGTTCCAAAAATAAAGCTGATGCAAGAGGGAATCATTTCCAGATGCCTTAAAATTTGCACAGGAAGTTACCATTTCCTTCAAGACATGCAAGCAAAGTTGTTCTTCCCGTAAAAAAAAGTACAACAGAAATACAAGAGAAAGATTATTATTAAATTCCAAAGCCGCCAATTGGATATTATAGACATTGTATAAAGAGAACTATATGATAACTCTTAAGAACAAGGGAGCAATAAGAAAGTGAGAATCATACAAAACTCAATCAGTCCCGTGGAAAACTGTCATACAAATTATCAGAAAATGTAATCAGAAATCTTAATGCAGGGAACGAAACAAAACCTTCTCGATCAAATCCAAAACATCTTGGTTATCTATAAATTCGATATAGCTCCAATTGATCTCTTCATTCCTGTACTCCTCCTGTTCCATCTTAAATACATGCTGAAAGTACAAAATAATTGGAATGAGACAAAAATTGAACATGAAGAGTCGATGTAGTAAATACAGCATCACAACAGAATTAAGAAAACGAAAGCTACTGATAGATTTAAACCCATAAACAACAAAAATTTGTACAACACCTACAACAACGAAATCCTAGCATTCACAATGAGAACAACATTGGTTCGCACCTCATTGAAATGTTGCTGAAGCTTTTCATTGGCAAAATTAATGCAGAACTGCTCGAAACTGGGCAAATAAAGCAGTCAGTCAATTCAACAAGAGATGCACTAAAAATGCCAATTTATGAAGCATAGCTACATATGGTCACTTCTAAATATATACGACCAGAATGGTTGGGAAGAAATCTTACAAGTATTTTGCATGAAAATAAGCACATTTTCCAGATAATATGAATTAGTTCAAGAGTCAAAAATAAATAAAAATGAACTATGTTCCCTATGCACGCAAAGAACTAGATTACAAAACTATAATTTTAGCAGACTTCGTTGTTGTTTTGCAGTGGACTTTGTATATCTTTCTTCACCATTTACTCTTATTAATGCTACATCCGCAGCAGACATTGTATAGAGCTCAACTTTTGGAGACTAGATTTACTAGTTATCCATGGGTTTGTAGCTCTCTGAAAAAACCAAACCTCTCACCTATCCTTTCTCATCTTTTGCTAGAGCTCATCCAGAACTATTGCCCCACCCAAACTCCCCACCCCACCCCCTCCTATCCTTGTTATCCTAGGCTCCTTCGGTCTTTACTGAACAACTCGGCCACTACCTAATACAGTTCATATTGACTCCTCTGCTACGTAGGATTTCATACATTTCAACTTCAATCAGACAAAATAAGCAAATCTAAAGATTTACTGTACAAGTCATCCACTTCCATTGATTAATTAAGATAGGCTTCATGCGGGTATCAGCCGGTGATGAACTATTAACCACCAACTCACTGCTCGCCAAAAGAGTTGGCTTTGCCTAGCCTCCAATTCAAAATTTAATCCCACTTGTACTTTGTGTGAAAATATTGTCAAAATATAACTTTTGCCGGCTTAAAGCTCCGTGAACAGATCAACCTCATCCTGTGGACAAGCTAACATCCTAAATTAGCTTCCCGTATATCTCCTACTTCTGAATAAGCTTACTTATGCTTTGACAGCGTACACTGCACTGCCGATGTGAAGGAAGCAGCAGCAACAATCTTATAAACAGCAAGTGATTATAAAGCAAAAAGGATACTTGCTCCCTTCTCACAACAGCTATCACAAGCAGTCAGCACTATTCTCAACAAGAATGACAAGTTTTTGCAGTGCTCTGCAGTCTGCACAACATAAACGGAATTAATGTCATGGATTAACGTACCAGCCAAAACATATTATTACGGCCGGTATTTCCCGAGCCGACCAGGAGCCAATCCAAAAAGGAGGCCCAAACTGGGTAAGTTAGGGGTTGTTTGGTTTGGGTGCATCAAGGTGCATCGCACGTGCATCGCATCGTGCGATGCACCATGATGTACCAATCCTTGTTTGGTTCACAAGGTGCATCGCGTGATGCACCCTGATACTCCGGTTCACCGTTTGGTTTGCACGGCACATCACGCGAAACATGCATCACACGATGCATTATCAGCTGATTTTGTGCATCATATGAAACGGGCAAAATGGACGTTTTATACGATGCACCCTCGCGCGAGCTTTCACCGGCGAACCCGACACTGACCCAAAAGCAAACCAAACATAATATAATAAATTTTATATATATATATATATTCACAGCATTATATCAATAATATATATCATTGATATTAAAATAATATAATATTTTAATATGTATATTAAAATTTAACTTTATTGCATCATTATGTGAACATTATATGAATAATATATATATATCTTATTAGATATATCTCAATAATATATATATATTATTGAGATATATATATATTATTGAGATATATCTAATAAGATATATATATATATTATTCATATAATGTTCACATAATGACGCAATAAAGTTAAATTTTAATATATATAATATTAAAATATCATATAATATATATTAAAATTTTAATATATATATATTAAAATTTAACTTTATTACATCCTTATATGAAAATTATACGAATAATATATTTTATATATATATATATATATATATTATTTTAATGTGAACATTATATAAATAATGTTGCATTATATAAATAATGTTGCATTATATAAATAATGTTGCATTATATAAATAATGTTGCATTATATGATCCCAAAGGCAAACCAAACACCAGTATCAGATGACCGATACATGCATCCCACGTGCACCTGCACCAACGATTCATGCAACCAAACGCCCCCTTAGTAATGTGTTGGATGCAGGTTAAACGAAGCCTATCATCCTATATATGGTCATTCACTAGTTCCAACCTTAAATTCCCGGTCATCTGTCTCTCCACACATCCCGTGCTCTTCCCCGCCATCAATCTTCACAACAGAGACCCCAATAAGCCTCTCTCTCCTCTTTTCTTCCCCTCTCCCTCTCATCTCCTTACTTCCCCTCCTTTTTTCCCTTTAGCTCACCCCATCGGCACGTGCCGGGCCGACAACACTTACCGCTCTGGCCAGCACAGTCAATGCCACTGGAATAGAAATCCTTGCTAAAGGTCTCACCACAGGACACAAGTCAAGCAAAAGATGTATGCCCTCGAACCAGTGAACCTCCAACTAAAGGAACACAAAAGATACTAAATTATCATAAAGACTATAAAAAAAATGTCATGCTAGTGTGCTCCCCCAAATGCAAACATGTATACCAAATAGCCTTCTAAATCTGCACAAAATGGGGAAAAAAAGAAAAACTATCTGGTCTAAACTACTTAAAAGTTAACACTCCCAAAGATGAAGTTGGCATTATTGCTTATATCTATCCATCAAGTTAGAGAGGCAAAGGTAATAGCACTCAGCAGTCAGCACTACTATCAACACCTAATGGAAATTCCACCCAAAAACTCAAACAACAATGACTGACAAGGCTTTACACAGTACTATTCGCATAGCAGGCTTAACAGCCAATACAAGCAGTCAGCGCTATTGTCAACACCTACAGGACTTCCTACCAAAAAATGCAAACAACAATGACTGAAATGGTCTTCTTGACTCTACACTACATAAAGGGACTTAAGGTGACCATAGGATGTAAGCAAGAAAAAGATGTATGTAGTCAAATCAGTGAACC
>OY986964.1:3848739-3898850 GCA_963920575.1 Narthecium ossifragum | reverse complement strand
GCCATCTAGCACATATATAACATCTGGTTGGTGTTATATGCACTTTAGTATTGTGAAATATCTTATGTGGCTTCAAGTATCTTTTCAGGGATCGTTTTAGTAGGACATGTTTAGGCAGTTAGTGTTGGGTTTATCCTATGAAAGGATAAGTATTATGGATCATCTTTGACAATAACCAAACCTAGTTGAGTTGGTAAGCCATTTTTTGCTGGTCTAGTGGGCATGTCTTTACACTTTCAGTCTCAAGGGAAAACCTTCTAGAATAATCTGGATGATTAACTTACGACATTCACTTATGCAGGAGCTGGGGGAGATGGAAAGATCGGAGGCAGAGAAGGCAGCAGACTCGAGAACTGCAGAGCGGTGAGAGCACGGAGGATGAAGACACAGGGGAAGTACCTGATGGACAGCTATGCGTTGTCTGTCTAACGAGAAGGCGGCAAGCAGCTTTTGTCCCCTGTGGACATGTAGTCTGCTGTCCCCACTGTGCCCATTCTGTTGAACGGGATACTTTGCCGAAATGCCCTGTTTGTCGGCAAAGCATCAGATCGTTCATTAAGATCTTTTACTCGTAAGGTATGTTCACCATCCAGCTTGTTCTCAGTACATACTGTACATTTTCCTCGGTATTGTGTATTGTGTTTAGTTCCGCAAAGTTTCTGAATATTTGATGGTATGGATTAGTCTTTTCTGTTTTTCTTTCCTCAGCGGTCGGCCAATATGCTAATATACAGATTTTGCTCTGGGAGTGTGAATCGAGATGTGGTAATTCCCAAGCTTAGGACTCTGTTCTTAAAGATTTCTGTAAATATCTTGTAGTACTAGCTAGTTACATCGACGATCCTCCTCGACTACCTGTGATCGACTCAACGGACGTATCTTCTTTTGAGAAAGCTCTAGCTTTGTCATATGTAAAGGCCATGATGTAAATCGCGACTACTGTTCATGTGCATTTTGTTTTTTCCCCTGTTGGTTCGATTACCTATCCATGTTATAGATGCGGGGAGCCCCCGCGTGTTTTGTTGGTTTGTCTTTTGAGCCACCTCTATCTCTCTTCTACCAGCGGCAAGCAGAATTGCATCCAGTATATCTTTGTCATCTTCAAGAACAAGTTCCTAGGTGATTGTGTTATTATCCCTACTGTCCTAGAAAATTAAGTTTTTGAAATGGCTTATAGTGGGCAAGTGCCATAGGATTGAGACCACCTCATATGAGCTAACCACTCAAAATATTACAAGTTACTTGATGATTGTGATTGTATGTATCATTATACTACACCTTTGAACTTATGATTTGGTAGTCAGTGTGGTTTTTCGTTCCCATTGTGTGCAACGGCAGCCATGACTTGGATAATTACGTCTATAGCAACCAATAATAATTGTATATAGCGGTAGCCGTGTAAAGCCAAACCCATATATGGACATAGTGTATACGCGTGTTTTGAACCGTCGGATTAGGGACGGCTGTATCACGTGATCATCTCCACGTGGACCGTATGCTGGGACCCATGGTCTTTCGCGTCAACTGCTTTGAGCGTGCGAAGCTTTCTTTGCTTCTTCTATCAATGGTTAAAAGACGAGGACAAAAACAGGGTGGTAGCGAAAGAGTTCCATCTCCATCCTTTCTTCATGGAGATTGGAAGCCCTTTTCTCAACAGATCTCTTATTGTTGGTAAGATCTCCTACATTTTATAGTTTTATCTTGCTTTTGTTCAAGAATGTACGGATTTATCCTCTTTGATTTTGAATCTTTTTGTCCACGAGAAATTCCTCTCTCTACCGAATCTTAATTTTCTTGAACCTTGAAGTTGGTAGCAATCAGCCATAAAGACATCAATTTCTGGATTATGTAATGTAGTAGTCAAGTAGAATAATGTCGACTTATAATTATGTTCCTTAAATTGCATACACGTGTTGATATTTCGGGTCCAATTAATGTTTCTAAGTTGTTCTTTTAAGGATCACAATCTCCATGGTTCTAAATGTGGTATGCTTACGCAGGATGCATACCCTTTTCAACTTTTTGGAGGTATCAACATTGGCATATAAGGAATCACCATGTGTCTAGCCTGCTCACAATTTAAAAATAAAAAGAACATTCTGGGAGCACAAAACACCATCTCTCATCAAGATCACCATGAGAAAGAGCTAAAATCACTATAGTGTATTCTATCTTCTTTCTGGCAACTCATCTGAATCTTTCTGGCAACTCATCTGAATCAAATTTGTCATTTTTAGGGAAAAGAAAACAGGTCTGGTACAAATAAGTGCAAACAGATGCAATTTCATAGAAAAATCAGTTGTAGACTTTGCTATGCTTTGGTGTAGGATTAATGACATGGATTTACAAACATATGCAAACGAACCCTATGGAGGAAAACACATCAGAGTGGTTCCTGACAAAAACACTAACTGCTTCATATTAAGTAGTAGAGTTTCGCCATGAATCAGTCCAATGAGGATGGAGTTTCTCTCTGGGCTTACAAGCCTGACAACTAAACTGTGTGGAATGAGAAGAGGTGTAAAGTGTTATCTAAAAATAGCTTAGCACACAAAGTAGTACATCATTCTTCATGAAGTGCGTAGCTTGTTAGACAGTGAAAAAGAGGCAGCCAAACATACTGTGTTATCAAGGCCCTTGTGAACCAATGGATCACATTCTATCACCCCACACATGTTCTTCAACTTCCTGTATATTTTATGGGTTGTCTTAATTTGTTTTACAAGAACCATATTCTATATGAGATATGCATTTTATATGTGATGGTTTCTCCAAATAAGTGTGGGCTCTGTATGGTCTTTATGAACTCCTTAATCTTATAGGACAATAAATGAGGCAATCCATATGTCAACCATTAGGGACCATGTTTCATGTAAGCCTGAAGTTGGCATGGAATTTGATGCGGTATGGTAAGAAAATGGGGCTTGCAGTCCAGAAACATATCATTCGAAAGAGTAAAGTAGACCATATTGAGATAAAGAGGATATTTTGTTGTTCAAGAGAAAGGAAGCATGGAAAAGATAAAAGAGAGAGTGAAGATGTACAACATTGGTGGGACACTCGAGTCGGGTGTGAGGCGAAGTTGAATGTGAGACTTGTGAGAGAATCAAACAAATGTACCGTGCATCAATTCATAGAAGAGCACAACCATGATCTCGAGCCTGAAGAAACAAGGCGCTTGTTGAGGTGTAATAGAGAAGTGACCGAGGTGCAGGATAGAATGATCGAAATGGCACATGATTCTGGGTTAAGATCCAAGGACACACATGAACTAATGATGATAGAGCATGGGGAAGAACTTGTGTTGGCTACACTACAAAGGATTAGAAATCATACTTTCGAGATAGGAGACAACGATGTATGCAATATGGTGATGAGGGGCTATCTTGACATATTTTAAAAATAAAAAAATGAGGAATTCTTTTTTTTTTAGTGATATGCAATTGGATACGGAAGACTACATCACGAATATGTTTTAGGCTGTGCGGAAATGGTTGTCGATTACCAAGTTTTTGGTGATGTGGTTACCTTTGATACGACATATGGACAAACAAAGGCTTGCGACCATTTGGGGTTTTCACTGGGTTTAACCACCACAATCTAAATGTAAGAGATTTCTTTCATCACTTTCATAGGGTCTTGAAAAAGAAAAGACATAAGGAGCTGAAAGTAGAGTTTACATCAAGACAAAAGATCCCAAATCTCATTATAGTTGACTGTCCTATGATGATTCAACTTTTTGAGGTTTACACCTCCACCATATTTAGATACTTATAGCAGGAGTTCTTGCAAATTTCAGCATACCGCATAAAACAGATGATTGAGAACCAAATCTCTCATGAGTATATATTGGCGCCATACAAGAACTTGAATGTTGAGTATAAAGTTCTTTTCGATCCTAGCATCAACAATGTGGAATGCATGTGCAGGTTGTTTGAGACTACATGGTTGCTTTGTTGTCATGTCCTAAAAGTCTTTAGCATGCATGCCATGGTTAAAATATCACAGAAGTACATTCTAACAAGATGGACAAAATTTGCTAGGAATGTCCTCCCAATCAGAACCAAGCATACCGAAGAAAATGAAGATTTGCATACTTGGTCGGGTAGGATGGCATCCCAATACATGAGGAATTGTTTGAGGTTGGGAACTAGTTCTAGTTAGGGGTGGCAATTCGGGTTCACGGGTCGGGTTCGGGTCATACACTGACCCGTTTAACAAAGACCAAACTCGAACCCGACCCGTTTAATAAACGGGTCAGGTTTATAAACCCGAACCCGACCCGTTTATAAACGGGTCAACCCGAACCCAACCCGACCCGTTTAATAAACGGGTTAGATGGGTCGGGTCGGGTTGACCCGCCACGGCAACCCGCCACGCCCAGGAGGGAGAGGCGGCCGGATCTGGCCTGGAAACAACCGGATCTGGCCGGATCTAGCCGGATCTGGCCGGATTTAGCCGGATCTGGCCGGATCTAAGGCGGATCTCGCCGGATCTAGTTGGATCTGGCCAGATCTGAGGTGGATCTAGCCGGATCTGGCTGGATCTGAGGCGACCTCGGCTCGGGGAGGTCGAGGACGGCGACGCCTCGACGGGAAGGAGTGGGGGGCGGAGCCACGGAGGCCGTGGAGGTCCTCGAGGTCGGTGGCGGTCGTGGACCTCGTGGTCGGCGTTGAGGCGAACTCGGGGAGGTCGAGGACGGCGACGCCGCGACGAAGCTGAGGCGACCTCGGGCTCGGGGAGGTCGAGGACGGCGACGCCATGACGGGAAGGAGTGGGACTGTGGGGTGCGGAGCTGCGGAGGCCGTGGAGGTCCAGGAGGTCGGTGGCGGTTGTGGTCGGCGCTGAGGCGACCTCGGGCTCGGGGAGGCCGAGGACGGCGACGTCGCGACGGGAAGCTGAGGCGACCTCGGGTTCGCGTCGAGGACGCCGCGACGGGAAGAGAGGGTGAGAGCTGAGAGGTGAGAGGAGTGAGCTGAGAAGAGTGAGAGGAGTGAGAGGGTGGGCCGGGGGTAAGGGTTGAAATAACGGGTTAACGGGTTGACCCGCGGGTTAAGCGGGTCAACCCGACCCGTTTATTCGCGGGTCATAAACGAGTCGACCCGTTTATGACCCGAACCCGTTTATACCCGATCCGAACCCGTTTATTTCGGGTCGGGTCGGGTCGGGTTCGCGGGTCACGACCCGAATTGCCACCCCTAGTTCTAATGGTCGTCGAAAATTAGAAGAAAACATTATGATAGTTACAGACTTGGCTGACAACTTCACCAAAGTTAATATAATTGATGGTAGTGATATGCAACCCTCAAAAAAAATTATTGAGGGGAGAGTCAAAGGTGTAAAGAATCGGGGTGCACTGAAGGCAACAAAGTGTCTCAAAAGTTGCCAGCATAAAAGTTGCCAGCATATGTTCCTTCTCACTCTATTTTTGTTCTCGCCTTTTAACCATTGATAGAAGAAGGAAAGAGAGTTTCACGCACTCGAAGTTGTTGGCGCGAAATACCATGGGTCCCAACACACGGTCCACATGGAGATGATCACGTTGATGATTGCGTGATGCAGCCATCCCTAATCAGACGGTTCAAGACATGCGATGTATCTCCTACATCGCAGGGCCCCCGGATCCCCCCGGATCCGTAAAAGCCACCCTTTCCCGTACGTAAGCTTTCTTTGGCAGCATGGTTAAAACCTCATTTAATAATCATGTTTCTCACAATGTGGAACTTCTAACTTCTCTCGATTTTAAAGATTCAACGGTGTTTATAATTTAGTTATTGGGTGGTCGCTATAATCTCGTGCAGGTGAAGCACTTCGTTATCACAAAGGAATGAAGTAATTGATAGTGACCATGGCTCATTAATTTGGTTAGAAACAATGTACCAGAATTGGACAACATATGAGAGCTATTAGTGCTTTGGATGAAGACGTATCAAGCGTTCTGTCTCCATCCATGTAAGAGTGAATTTGGCAGCTCAAAGCTCCCTAAGCATGGAAATTTATGAACTGAAGTTATTAGTTGACTCCATTATTTGGATTTAGGAGGAAGACAAATTCTTCGTATGCTAAGTTCATATAAATTATAAATCATTGAGCCAATTCTATGTATACTGACTTTGAAGGCATCCATACCGGCGTAAGTCGTGCTTATTTTTTGTAGGTGCAGTCGTGTGCTTATAATCACTAAAATTATTTAAAAAAATTATGAAACAAGAAACTTTGCTGCACAAAAAGTTTTCATTAACCGCGAAAATATTTTCTGCTCTTTAAGATCTTTCTAATTGTCTTTTGCACTTAAAAAAGGAGCCCCTTCTAAAGTGCAAAAGATAATTAAAAGTTGTCATAAAATAGCAAAAAAATAATAAATAAAAACTCATTTCGAAAACAGCAGACACCAGTAGTGTGTTTATATGGCTTCTACGATCCTAATCTTAACTAAATACACATGATACGTACACAGCAACAACGGACGGCCGAGATCCGTCCAAGTCTCAAAAACTAATAAAAGGAGAGGAACGATCGGCGGCGGTTAAATCGTCGTCCGGAGCCCGCCGGGCTTTCCCGCCACCTTCCACAGCGAGCAGAAGGACACCGGGTGGCCCTTCCACCACAGCCCCACCGCCGCCCCGCTCCCCATCCTCATCTCCCAGTTCCCGTCGTACTTCCTCAGCAGCGCCCTCCCCGCCTCCGCCGCCTCCTCCCCTATCCCTTCCTCCGTGAACCCCACCGCCGCCATCCTCTCCCTCCACCTCTCCCTCCCCTCCTCCTCCTCCGTTCCCATCCCCTCCTCGAGCAGCCTCGCCGCCTCCCCCTCTACCACCCTCCTCTCCGTGCAGTCCTTCCCCTTGAACGCCGCGCTCGTCGAGTCCAGGAACCTCCAAAGCGTCTCCACCTTCCTCCCGAACTCCTCCGCATACCCCATTTCTCCTCCTCCTCGTCCTCCCCCTCCCCCTCCGGCTTCGATCTCGCTCATCACCACGAAATCTGGCTCTAATTCTCTTATGCCCCTCGCGAACGCCATCCTCTCTTCTGCGCTCCCGCCGTGCCCCCGAAACTGCGCGCAGACTATGCGCGTTTCGCCTCTGGCGATGCTTATGCTTCGAAGGGTTTCGACGCGGTCGATGCGGAGATTAAGGCCGATGGATTTGGCGTAGCGGAGGAGGTGGGAGGGGAAGTCGTACCCCGGCGGGGAGGAGGAGAACGCGCACGGGCCCGTGGCAGTGGCGGCGACTGTGAGGCGAACGAGGGGAGGTGCGCCGCAGGGGCGGTGGGTGAGCGCGTCGAGCAGCGTCGGCCACTGGACGCCGTGCGAGACACCGATGTCGACGATGTGAAGGGGCTGCGTTTTGGTGGCGTTGAGGATGGCGGCGTTCGCGAGGGCGTTGGGAAACGCGAACCAGGGGCTGACCTCGTGGAACTTTATCAGCGCCGACCGGAACAGCCTCGGCTCGGTGGTCTCGTACGACGGGGCCTGGGAAGAAGCTGCGGCGGCGGAACCGGGCGGGAGGCCGGCGACCCCGGCGGAGGAGAGGTGGCGGGCCAGGGTGCTGAGGCCGTGGGAGGCGAGACGGTGGTTGGCATCCCCGGAGGGGGAGGCGAGCTCGTGGAGGACGAAGAGGAGGTGCTGGACCCGCGATACGTTCGCTGCCTCGATTGCGGCGGCGCACGGGTTCAGTAGCTGCTCAGCCCATCTGACCTCCTTCGATCTATTGCCCGCCGCGCCCCCGCCGCTCCCTTTACCTCCGTGTGCCCTCTTACCATTGGACCCACTCCTCTTGTGGGGCTCCTCCTCCTTCTCGGCTTCGCCACCCAGCCTTCGCCTCTGGTTCTGAGATGATGGCTTCTGCTGGTGGTCAGTAAACTCTTCTTTTGGTTGCTTTCGTTTCCTAATTACTTCTTGCTGAGATTCTAGAGAGCCGCTCTCGAAGGTGGGACTACCACTGCCCGCCGGCGTTTGCACTAAATGATGGGCTTTCTCTTCGACCCCGCCATGGCTCCACCACTCGTAGGGGTTATTGATCACGGCGTAAGGGTCATCTAGGAAAGACGGGATGAAGGAAACAGAGTCGTCCAGCCAGTCTATGAGGTGGTGGGCCCCCGCCAGGCCATGGTCCGGCCCCTGCTCCATGGGCATGGCGAGTTAGGAGGTTCGAAATTTATGGGGATGGTGGAGAGGTTTTAAAGGGTTTTGAGCATTGACTCCGGGGAGCAGCCGGGGAGGGGATGACTGCAATGAGCTGCTGCGTTCTTGGCTTTATTGGGCTCTCCTGTAGATTGGTCGATTAGAATATAAGTTGGTGTCTGGGAGGAGATGGTGGTGGCAGAGACTGTGGGATGATTAACATAAGATTAGAGTGCTGATGATAACTTGAGTCTTTGTTCTTGGCTGTTTTTTTTATAGGATGATCCGATGATGATAGGGACGAGCGTTGGTGGTTTGCTGGTATAGACATATACAACTTGTTTCCATTGTTCATTGTATCGTGCCTGATTGGAGTGCAGATGAGAATAGATGACCGGGTGTCCAGATATGAGTTCTTTATGATCTAAAAGTTTCTGGAACCTTAGATTTACTGCGGATTCATGGCCTTTAAGACTCCCAAGAACTGTGTCATTAGAACTTGTTTCTATGTTCTTAGAAAAAAGGTTTCAGATGCAAAAATTTCATTGCATATTATCTTTCTAGATTCTCTATTAGTTTGCTCATTCAAATTCAGTGGGTTTTTGATCATCTGAGAAATCTTGGAAATTAGAAGTAAATGTTCAAAATGAACCTTAGAATTTTGTTCTTCTTCTCTTCCATAGGGCACCCACATTAGGTCCTATTATAGGGAAGGAAATTAAGGGAGAAGGCTAAAAACCAGCCGCATCATCTCTACGCTGAAATATGAGAGAGCTACAGTGCTCTCATACATGTGGGGAGCACTGTTCACCTCCTCATATGATATTTTAAAATAAAAGATAGATGATGGGGTCTTTTATTTGAGAAATAAAACCATTTTAGTGATGCAAGGAATATTAATATAAATATACAACTAGATGTATATCACAAAGATTAATTACTATAATTATATCACAAAGATCAAGGATTTAATATAATATTAATTATTATAATTATATGACTCTCAAATGATAAATGAAGAATAGAATAAGAAAAAAAGATAGAGGAATGAAGCTGATGTAGGGTTTTGTAAATAAGGGTTTTGTAAATAAGGAAGTCGTAAAATAAAGAAGTAATATATATTAAAATATTTCAGAAAGGATAGTCACGGAGGAGGATGATGCGGATGGCTCAGGGTTGTTGCGAGGGCTTCTATCACGTTGTTTACTTAATTCCAGCCATCGAAAGACAAAGAAGAGTGACATGTGAAGGGAGGGCCGTGTCGTATTGTTCTCTTTATTCCAACCAAGAAGTCATAGAGGTGATGAAGACATGTATCGAAATTATTTTCTATCCTATATAAAGACAACCAGTCAAAATCAACATTCGTTTGTCATCAGCAACTCCATTATAGTGGATATTGTTCTTATTCACTTTAATTGTCCATCAGCCAGGAAGCACCTTGAGAAAATGTGACTATTGTGAAATATATAGGACTATGGCCTTCACATTTCATCAACGTAAACCTGAAATCCTGTCATCTCGAGCAATTACTATTAAAATAGGTATATATGCTATGTTCCATATATGCTAGGAGATCAGTAATGGACGATATGGTTATGCTTACCTATGAATATAAAGTTGTTGATTAGCTGCTTATCAGAATATGCCTCGAGTTTATTCGTGGTACCTTTTATTTCAGCTGGAAAGTTAACGTAATTTTTTTTAATTTTTTTTTAAAGATAGTCCTCTTGCTTTCCAGTAAACCCTCTACTGTTCAGGTATGAATCATACAAAAGATCAGATAGAATAAAGCAAGTGTATACATGTTTTATTCATCAAGTAGTTTGACTGATATGGACTTAATCAATCAATAGTCATTAATTAGATGTGGTTTGTTATGTTATGTTAACCAATTTATTTCTCTCTTTAACTTGCAAATTAATTTGGGCAGGCATGGTTCTTTCTAAGCTGTTTATCTGTAATATTGAAGAAGAATCTGACGGGCACCGAAGACTATTGTTTCTGATCTTGATATTCAGTTTATGAGCCGTCTTTTGGGAGGCACAGTTCAAACTTATGAACACGAAACTTCAGCTGTGCATATCACCCTCATACAGACGTTGTGAATAGGAGTTTGGGCCTTGAGATGCCTGGTTGGAGATTTTTTGACTACATGGGATCGAGCTTCTGTAAGTAACCATCGGACATTTTAGCTGAATTATCATCTCTTCCTCCTATTTTGGAATTTTGTCACATATTTGAAATCAAGAGGCCTTTTTTACTTGTTTATTCTTATGCATTTTCTTTGCTTTTAATATGCACAAGCAACAGAAGGCAACCCCATCGGAAGTTGGTGACATCCCAAAATTAGTTTCAGAGTGCCCCATAAGCTACGGATGTTTGAAGCAGTCGTCTCATTGATAGAAGTATTCATTTGCAGTAACATATGCCCAATGCTTCTGCTAACAGGAACCATTTAAGCAACTAGTTTATTTATTTATTTTTTTGTTAGATGAGCCCGGGGGCTAGGTTACAAAAGAAAATCGAAGATACAAAGAAGAAAAAATATGCTGGAAAATGTAATCTAAACAGCTTGGAAATCGAAACAGATACTAATATCGCTGTTGGGTGCGTCATTTCAGATGGTTTCGCTCAGTGTTGGAAAATATCTAGAGAGAGATGGTGGTTACTAGCGTGTTAGTTCCGCTGAGTGTTTCGATTCTTTTTATTATTATTATTAGATAAAAAACGGAGAAAAAAATTTGGATGACTGATGCATTACACGTCGAGCAATTGATTGGCTACACTTTTCTAGAATGGATGACTGATGCATTACCAAGTCGAGCAATTGATTGGCAAGACTTTCTCAGGCGTAGGAAAGAAAACAAAGCACCTTCAGCTTCATATTTCTCAAGTTCTGCAAGTCTTGACCTAATAATAGGACAGGTTCCACAAAAATTATTTGAATGACATATGGTATTGATTATTCCAAGAGGTGATTATTTACCTATGAGCTCATGCTAAGAAAACTGTTGAATTTCCAGGTTTTTTTCTTCTTCGCCGTCTTTAGTTCGTTGTGGACGCGCAGCAGCAGCATACCAACTTAGATTACTGGTCCTATAAGAAGGTTTTGTACATCTCTTCCACCTAAGGCTTTCATAATTCTGACTCTTGGATTTGAGCTTTAGTAGTTATTTTCTGCTCGAAGCATCATGAATTCAAACTCCATAACATCTACTTGTCATTTATATCCCTTTGTGATCTCCATTGGTCCAACTTTGATGACGAAATTATTTTCAAAAATATACTATCCTTTAAAAAGCGACATCCAAGTGTAGCTTATGGGACACTTTGAAAGTAATTTTGAGATGGTTGATTAGCCAAGTATTCTTTCTTATGGAGGAAAGCAGGAATTTGATTTCATTAGCACTTGTGTGAAGGATGAATCTGTCAGTGTCTATGTAGTTTAAACTCTACAATCTGAATGCTATCCACATGATGTCAGCCATTGGCTGGCTATTAATCTTGGTAGAGATTTAATCCGTACAGGAGTAAGCCTCTTTCATGTCTATGTTTTCATACAGTGGTATAATTTGAATGATTGGATTCACACATTTTCATTTGTTTAATTAGTTTGTTAAGATATAAATGAGTGAATTCACTCATTATTATTGGATAAGGGGCGGAGCTGTATTTCGACTTCTGAGAGCAGACATGGACATCCCAATCATTTAGAATAGATAGTGATGTATGAGTAAGAGTCAGATTGCTTTTTGATACTTGTAATTGGAAGGCTATTTTAGCAGTGTTAGAACATTAAAAAAAAAAAAAGAGGTAGGGGAAGGTAATACACATGCCACGTGACCGATGGTGAGATACTAATTAATTAATCTATTTCATTGGTAGTGAAGTATCAATATATTAGATCAATCAATCGATACCATACTACTGATCCGATCATTAGTATATTCAATACGTAGTGACTTACTGACCGATTGATCTATTCCATCGGTAGTGAGGTACCCAATAGATTAGGACAATTCAGTCTGTATCTCACTACCGATTGGACTGCGTGTATAACATACATGGTTTCGATCATGTACACAAATCAACGCTCCTCTTAATTTATATTGTCATCATCAACGTCCATATAAATGTGAAATAGAAGAGGTTGAAGAAGAAAGAATGTTCTTAAGGAAATGATTTGACGGGAGGCAATGGCATCTTTGGAAAACATTTGCGGCCAATATAGCTTCAAAAGGGTAGGATGATGATAACCAGGGTTAGGTTAGTTAACCAGTGATGATGATAGCATCAACGTAAATATCTCACTTTACCCTAAAGATATAGGGTGAAATGTGAAATTTTAATTTTTTTTCTGAAGAAAAATGCTAACTCTTAAAGTTAGTAGGAAGCTTATAGATGAATTGGGACTGTAAATGTTTACGCACAGACAGTTAGTATGGTTGTCTAAAACCCGATGCTCATGACTGTAGAAAGAGTCCTGTGGGGTTCACTTCCAGCTCTCATTGTTCCAATAGGTCAACTGGGGTTTAGCCAAAAGAGCTGACTTGTTAAGCGTTGACAATATTCGAGTGATGGATAGCATGACTCAAGCTATGAAAGTGTGTTTTTTAGTTATATATCACTGACATAATATCAGGGCAAGAAAATGATTTTTTTTTTTTGGACCGTCCAACTACATAAGATGGAATAAAAACAAGTCCACAGATAAGTTTTTATTGAGCGAATTACGTACAACTTTCAGCCGATGATGTCAACTTCACAAATCATTCCAAAAGTCTAAGCTTATAAAAAAGTGTGAGTTTATATGTTCAAAATCTAATAGACAGAACAAGGTGCTCCAGAAATTTCGAGGCAAAAAAGAAATTTGCCATCATAGCAACAACCTTTAGCAGATATCTCTTTTTCAAGTCTCCGTTCGGGCAAAAAATTAAGGCCCTGAAGTAGCCATCCTATTCTCAAGTATTATATCTCTTAGACTGAGCTTGCCATCTTAAAGTCATCCTAAGCAGGACATTAGGATTGAACAGGAAGTACTCCTTGGGTGCCTGAAATCAAATATTTAAGTAAAACTAGATGATCTCACTTAGCTTATAATAAGATGAACATCTTTAACTCTACGGCATGCTAATATTATTCTTGTCCTTTTCTTTTCTTTTCTTTTCTTTTCTTTTTTTGTTGTTGAGTTTGCTAATATTATTCTTGTCACCATCAACACTTAATATGCCTTTGGTATATGTCTTGATTAGACAAATGGTTGTAACATATGGTATGTGTGATGAGGCATGAAATTCCCCAAGGATACGAAAACCGAATTCAAAATATTTTGGGTTGCTTTGGTTTCTTATTGCTTGACATAAGGAAGGAAGTGATTGATCTACTATAGCAATTATTTAGTAGTTATTGCTCCTTACCTATGATATGTATTGTCCATAGTTATATCAGCTATATAGTATAGTTATAGGAGAAAGTTGAATAGTTAGATATTTGAGGTAAGGTCCAATGTCCTGTCGGAGTCACAAACTCCCTAACTTTCGCATTTCAACTTTAGCTATCGGAAACGACAAATCAGATGCTTGGTCTGAAGTTTTTGTATGACACCAAGGTTTAGTAAAATACATTATCAACCTACAAGGGAGGCTTGCGGTTACGCATCCCCCCCCCCCCCCCCCAAGGTTGATCTAATTTATCGATATAATATGGTTAATTAATAGATTTTAGTTATTAATAATACATGCATCAAGCAGATAATTAATGGGTTATAATCTTAGTTATTATACATACCTCAATCTAATATAATAATCTTAATTATTCATTCCTCATGTCTTCTTCCCGTGACTTAATTAATGGATGGTTACCTTTTCAGGTGACAGAGACCCAACTTGGTCACCTTATATGGTCGAGAACATAAATCTATAATGTCTTAGCATCAAATGTTACAAAAGGCACCATTGGATATATTCGAATAGAACTATAACAACAACATGGGTCAACCTCCTTAACGGGAGTTTACATGGTCTTTTGAGTTCTACCTGTGGCATACACCAAGTTGATCCGCTATCGTCGTATTTGTTCGTGATAGTTCAGGAGGTTTTGTCAAGATTACTGAAGAATTCGATTTCAGGTATTGAAGGGCTCACCTCTGTCAGGTCTGACTTTGGTATCTCCCATCTATTATACTCCGATGACTATTTGGTTATTTCTAAGACCAAGTGCTTGGAAACTCGAAAGTTCAAACAAACTCTTATGGCCTTTAAGGAGTTATCCGGTATGGAGATAGATTGTCCTTAAGTCTAGTGTCAGATTCTCGCCTAGTACATCGGATGATCGCATGACTATCATTTGTGGTATTCTTGGGTTAGATGAGGCTGGCGGCTCTTGGACTTATCTTGGAGCTCTACTCACCAACGGGAAGGTCAAATCTGCGGACTTGATGGCTCTAGTTGATAAGTTGATTAATCACGTGATTTCTTAGCAAGGCAAAATGATCTCGGACCCGGGGAGGCTTGTACTTCTCAAATCAGTTTTGCAAGCGATTCCTGGGTTTGTGATGGCTACCACTCATCTGCCGGCTGCAATTATCAAGAAGATATCTCGGATTTGTAGGGACTTTCTTTGGAATAGTGGGCAGTCTGGTATTAGCACTGTGGCTTGGAAAAAAGTGTGTATGCCTATGGAAGCAGGGGGTTTAGGCGTCAAAGACTTTAATGTGTGGTAACTAGCTTTGAAAATGAAGAGGGTTGCTTCTTTTTTAAATGATGACCAGAATATATGGAAACTTCTCGCTAAGGCCAAGTATCATTGGGTAGGCTCTCTTCCTACAGTCAGAGGATTGTCGGCTTCGGTGTCGTCGCACTGGAGGTACATTTGTTTGGTTGCAGATGAAGTGGGGAAAGGATTATGTTGGGAAATCGACATGCATAACAGTGTCAATTATGGGTAAGCAAAACCCAACCGAACTCCTAAAACCGAACCGAACAGAATTGTTCGGTTCGGTTTTTCGATATATTCGGTTCGGTTCGGTTTTTTTTGTCAAAAATTCGGCATTCGGTTCGGTTTCGATTTTTATTTTTAAAATTCGATAAATACCAAAATACCGAATTTTTTAAAGTTATATATCTTATTTCGGTTCGGTTTTATATTGTAGAGTAAAAAACTACAAATTATTTTGGTTTTTTTCGGTTCGGTTATGTTTTTACACGAATTCAGTTCGCTTTCTAAATTAGTGTACCGAATTAATTATGTTTTTAAATTAATGTACCGAAAAAATTTCGGTATTTCGGTTCGGTATTTACCGAATACTCACCCTTAGTGTCAATGTGATGTTTGATGCATGGATCAGCGAGGACCCTTTGAGGAGATGGCCTATTTACTTCGATGTCTGAGCTGGGCTTGAGAACAAGGTAGTTGGGGACTTTCAAGTGGGGACTGGTTGGCAAGTGAGCTGAGGAAGGTCTTCAACCCATCATTGTGCGGCTTGATTCTACAGATTGGTAGAAGCAATAATGGAGATGCAGCCTGTTGGATGTTCAATGGTCCAAGCAAGGTCTCGATAGCATTGGCTTAACTGTTGGCTCTTCGTGAGAGGTTTCCTTCACAGGTTTTAAAGGCTAAAGACCCGACATGGTCGAACATTTGGCGGCTTAGAGTTGGACCACACATCAAACATTTTGTGTGGCGAATTCTAAAAGGAAGGTTGCCGGTCAGGGAGGTTCTTTGGAGGTTTTGTATGGTGACTGATCGTGACTGTCCCAGGTGCGGGGAAGGTCCCGGGACTATTGAACATCCAACGGGCTGAGTTCTTTCTTTCGTAAAGAAAGTTTCTAAAGGAAATGATAAGGAAAAACATCATAAAATCTAATCCTATATTATTTATCTAAGAACAGTAATCTGAACTACATTATGCAGAAAGAAGAAACTAAAGATGGAATAAACGTAATCATTTTATTGAATAACATTAACTTACATGAACATGAAACATTTTGAAAGAAAGAAAGAACTCAGGCGCATAGGCTCTGTGATAGATTTTATGCGAGAGATTACACAATGAAAAAGAAGGCTATCTATACTAGAGCGGTTTGATAACTTCCACTCAACACTTTCTCTGTTATCTTCCATCTTTCACTCTTAATAAGCCGCGTGTCTCATGTTCTCTGATGTTTCCTCGTTTCTCCACATCATGGTTTGGTCGATGAAATTTCTGTCTGGTTGATGAGCTTTCCTATTGTTACAATGTCATCCTTCTTGACCGATACTCTCTTCTTGTATATATCTTCATCGTCCTTAGTTGATAACTTTCTTGTCTTTAAATCATCATCGTCCTTGGCCGATGACTTCCTTATGTAAAGATTATCATCGTTCTTAGATGATATTTTCCTTCTTTTGGCCGATGATCTTCTACTTATCTTAGAACAACATCGTCCAATTGGATTGGAAAAACTGTCGATCCTATTTATTATACTGACATGTCAATCATTGATTGGTTAGTCATTATTTTGGCTAACACCAGTCAAGTCTTGTTGAATCCTCTTAAGGTAAATTGATCAAACCCTGGTAGAAATTGTTTATGGTTCGATTTTGAGACTCAGCAATTAGATTTTAGCTGCTCATGTTTCGTTCAGTACTTGTAGACTCTTATTAACAAATCAAACATCTATCTCTTTTACAATGGCCAGGTTGAGAGGTACGATGAAGTTGGACTTTTTTTTTTTATTAGTTGAAATAATGCGATGAAGTTGGACTCGGACCAAGCATATTAGGTGAATTGTCCCTTTTTTTTTCTTTCTAATAGCTGAGTCAGTGGTCCTGATTGCTTGCACAGGACCAATGGTTCGCTCTCTAAGAATGGGCAAAACTGCTGTCTAAAATAGTTTTGCCGGTCTATAATCAACCTTATAAAGTAGCGTGCGTTCTATCATAAGGTGCCTTTTTGTATTTATATCTAACTATATTTAATGGTGGTGTGTGTCATATATGCATGGGGTGAGAGAGGCAAGGTGGAGATGGCGATGCGGCCGACGGTGCATGTCGGCGAGGCAGGCGACGTACAACAAGAGGAAAGGAGGGCTCGCCAAGAAGGTGACGGAGCTCTCCATCCTTTGCGGTGTAAAAGTCCTGTTACTCTTCTTCCGATCCCCTTCCTCGCCGGAGAATGCCACCTTGCAGCTTCTCGATCGGCCATGCACAATGGAAAGAGATTATTATAGGGAAAAGCAATAAATGGAAAGCTGGGTCGTCTTTATCTATTTTCCCTTATATTTGTGTTCATATTTATGTTTTCCCACCAGTAATAAATTTGGCACAATGCAAAATATATAGTCAATTTATGGATGTACTTAGATCTTATAATTTGTCTAGTCGAGTTCTCTCATCATTTACTTTTGTTTTAATTTCTTGGAGGTTCTGAAAGGACATTACTACTTATCAAGGCCTTAACTTTGGTACGTAGTCATGCAAGGAGGCCATCACTCATAACGGCCCCTTGGATAGAATCTGGGACCTGGTTCAGGCCCGTCCATAATGGCTACTTTTTATAATTTTGTTGCAATTTTTCCAGTAAAGTCACTGATATCTTGCGATCCTGTTCAAGGATGGATCCAGCTGATAGAGGAAAAAGGTATTATTGTGCACTTATTTCATTAATTATCAGGTAGATCCTTTTTTCAAATTAAATAGCTGGTTCTCTAAATCGATTTTTTTTTTTTTTTATCTTCTTGGTTTTTGGTGATAGGAAGCGTGATATATATTCTCAAGGTAATGAAGATTAACAATTTTTATGACAAATAAAACTATGAATTTTTAGTGTTAAGCCAAAAAGGAAAAACTTTGCCACTATCCTACTTGTTGACTACAGGTACTGCAGAAGAGCTGTAGAAAGCAAGGTCATGAAGGGCGCGTTTGGCGCGCCCCGGATCCCGCGAATCCGCGGGATCCGGGGACGCGCGGATCCCGGTTCATGGGATCCGTGTGTTTGGCGTCGTCGCGGATTCCGGTCGAATCCCGCGAAATTGGAATCCGCCTGAGGCGGAGATCGCGGAATCCGCTCCGACGGATTCCGCGGATTTCATTCCGCGGATCCGCCGGAGCCAAACGCCCCGTGGATATGAGATTTCTTGAATCCAATGGGTATTATTTGGTTTCTTGTTCCACTCATTTATCCCTGTATATGTAATTAAGCAGTACTATTTAAGTTATTTTTTTTTTTTTTTTTGTGATCTATGCAGAGAAAATGGGATACAGGTAGTCATCTTAAATGGACAATCATTTGAATTAGGATTATTATCATAAAACTTCCAACAACTACAAGGATACCTCATATCAGAAAATCCCCTACATTTATGATCATATCACAGAACCCATTGAGAATATAAAAAATCTTTCGAGGTTAATCTAATACAAATATATAAAATAAATTTCTAAACTGCCCTTAGCTATAATGGGTGCATCCATGTAATTTTTGAACTTTGATTCGGATGCTCAAGGGCATAATAGTCAATTCAAAACTTAATTATGTATTTTTTAATCATAATTAAGTCTCTTAATTGGACAGAAAGGGTTATATGATATAATTCTATGTTTTCAGAGGGTTCTATGATACTGTTGGAAATTAAAGGGTTTTGTGATATTATGTATCTTTCCAAGAGTTTCTATTAACCCTTTAAATTATTAGTGTTTTCTTGGAACCTAACCTTATAGTTTACAAAATACATTGCAGGAATTTCATAACCATTTAAATGAATTGCAAGGCAAGATTGATGAAGCGAACATGAAACTAAAGGTTGTCTCTTAACCGTCTGTGTACCTTCTGGCATTTTGCTTAGTTCTATGGTCATATGAGAGATCTTAAATTTGCTAATGCGGCACAAAGGTTTTTGTTTACTACTAATTTCATACATCCATCATGCTGAGTCACAGCTTAGTGGGATTTCATGTTTATTCGCCGTGAGAGCAACGAGTATGCTGATTGGTTGGCTCGAGAAACCCTGAAGCTTAACTCATCAGTTTTTGCTGATAAAGAGTCGGCGGGGACCATGTCCTCAGCCCTTTAGAAATTTTTTATACTTAGGAGGCGTTTGTTTCGCTGGAATGTGTTGGAATGGAATGTGATTTCAGTGGAATGAAAAGGAATGTCACTTTTGATGTTTGTTTAAAGGTGGTGGAAGGGAATGTCACTTTTGCAGTTTGTTTGGTGTTGGAATGGAAACAGAATCCAGTGACTTTTTCAGTTTTTGTGTTTGTTTTGCGATGAAATGGGGGATATGGTCACCCCTGAATGCTAGTGGTGAGAATACCACCATGTATTCCGATTTTGATATATATTAAACTTTTTATGACATTAATAATATGATATAATTGTGATATTTTGATATCTATGTTGATGAAAATATAATAACACATCATATGACATTAATAATATGACGTCGGAAACTCACACGCTAATGTTATCCTCCGGTAAAGTTTAGACCAAGCTATTTTTTTCATTCGATGATGAGAAATTATTAAGCTTGTACATATAATAGCACACATCATAAAGACTCCTGTACAATATTTGAACTATTTAAACTTGTACAAAAAAAAATAACTTTAATAACACTCATGTACAAAATTTGAATATGAGAAATTATACATTCCACGTCCAAGTTTACAAAATTCATATTTTACCAATTTTACAACATTAATGAACAACAATTTACAACTCGGGCTTTCAGACGATAAGGCGCTCGCTCAATTGGCATGTCCGCGCGCGCGCCAGCCGGGAGTGCGCGCGCGTGTCGGTCGGATGCCCGCACCCCGCGCACGCTACAACGCTACAACGCCGCTGGCCGCTGACCGCTAACTCCACATCCATGTCTATCCTTACACCTATTCATTCTAGAGAGTCTATAACATCCCCCTAAACCTCCACACCCACCACCGCCACCACCACCATTGTCAAGCTCAATATTGAGCATTAGACAATGGCTGCAACGGACACCCACGGCCTGGCCACCCATGCGCTCGGCCTGGCCACCCACCTACCTCTTCGGCGTGTACTCCAAGGAGATGAAGACCGTCCTGGGCTACGACCAGCAGACCCTCAACACCGTTAGCTCCTTCAAGGAACTCGGGGCCAACTTCGGCATCTTCTCCGGCATCCTCGCGGAGATCACCCCACCGTGGCTCCTCCTTGCCAACGGCGTCGGCATGAACTTCTTCGGCTACCTCATGATCTACCTCGCCCGGGGGGGGTTTTCGGCGTTGTGAGGCCTGGTTCCGCCACTGCCTCGCCATCTCCGGCCGCATCGCCAAACCCCAGCTCTGGCACCGGTGCCAACTCCCAAACCTTCGCCAACACCGGCGCCCTCGTCACCTGCGTCAAGAACTTCCCAGAGAGCCGCGGCGCCGTGCTCTGCCTCCTCAAGGGTTTCGTCGGCCTCAGCGACGCCATCTTCACGCAGCTCTACCTCGCCTTCTACGGCGACGGCATCAAGTCACTCATCCTTCTCGCTGCTCTTAGATTCACTCCCCAGAGCCCTAATTTCCTTCTCGTCGTCTCCATATCCCCCACCCAAAGCCCTAATTTCCTAACCCTTCTCGCTGCTCTTCTCCACCAAAACCCCACCACCACCGCCATCAACCTCCGAGCTCGGTGTCGGCGTCGACGTCGTTGGCTGCCGAGGAAGCTGGCAACGGTGCCGTCGGAGGAAGAGAGGACGAGGGTGAAAAAGATTGGGTTCTCCGCGTGGATGGAAAAGTTATCCATGCTGGAAAGTGTTTTGAACGGATAGCTTTTCCATCCACGGATGGAAAATGTTTCTGGCCAATATTTGGCCAGAAACATTTGACTGGAATGGGAGGGTTTGGAATGGTTTTGGAATGTGACTGAAATGGAATGGAGGCCATTCCAGTGAAATAAACAGCATGGTCACTGGAATGTCATTCCATTCCAGGCATTCCAGCCTCTATTCCAGGGAAACAAACAACCCCTTAACCCTTAACCGGATCTCTTAGCCCTCGAGCCCAACTAATAAAAAAAAAGATCAGTACGGTGGAAGCAACACTTTGGAAATCTCTTGAACGTATTCAAAAGCAGAAGGTAAATTCGATCTTCCTCGTGCTAAAACTCTTCACTTAATTTATGCTCATTCTTTTTTTTGTTTGATTAGATGAGCCATGAAGGCTAAGACCTCTTACATAAATCGATCCAAGTCCGTGATGCCATCCTCCAAGGCCCAGTACAGCGGCACTTGTGAGTGACGACACCAACGGGCTACACCATCGGCTTTACAATTTTCCATTCTTGGGATATGTACAAACAGAACATAATCAAAGTCCAAAGCCTCCCTCCAAATATCTCTTAACACATGTTCCACAGAGGCAGGCCACAATTTATGCTCATTCTTAATCGCATAATTTCTTAGCAGAAATGCAGAATGCATGAGACTTCTTGAAGCTAGTTGGATCGAAGCAATCTTTAGTAGTTTAAATCACTTCCTTTTCATCTATGTTCATACCCGGTGATAGTTTTTCTTTGCATTTCTTGACAGGCATTTTAAGCAGAACGATCACAGAGAGAAGCTGCTGGTTTTCAAGTAAGTTCCTCACCTGTTGGATCTGTGTTGTAATTCTACAATTATGCGCGTACGCACGACTGTTTTAACGAGTTATTTGTGTAAGATAACAAGCATTGTGATCAGATGTAATAAACTTCTTCAGGCAATCCAACATGCTTATCAAGCTGGGAATGCCAGTGGTTCCTTATCATTGGGAGGAGTTGCTGGATGCTCAAATCACCATCAGTACGTGTCTGTAACCAGAAACCACCATCAGTACGTGTCTGTAACCAATAACTCCTGATGAATCTTGGCTATGCTAACTCCTGATGAATGATGACGACGTTATAACTTGCAGGGACCTTTCTGCACAGAATAGCTTGGGGTTTAACATGGGAATTGGAATGGGACTGGACTCATACTCTTTTATGAGCAGCAAGTCAGCTACGACGACGCCAATGCAACAGGATTCAACTTCTTCCCCCAGAGAGCTGCCAGACTAAAAAACTCCGCCGAAGCTTCTTCGACTCTTAACCTCAACAAGCCATATTTAGCCATCCAAGATACCGTCCGTCTTAAAAGTCATCGACGTTGATTTCAATAGGCAACTATGCTCGGAAAGAATTAATACCTTGAAAAAAAAGTCAGAGGTACTAATAATACCTATGGTTGTGAATCTTGTGATGCTCTCTCTGCTTGGTTTCCATTCCATTTTACTGTGCTGAAGTTGAAACAAGAAAAATTTGAATGCGTGAGATCTTTTGGTACACAAACGAGTACCATAAAAGAAAGCCCAATCAGAGAATCCACGTTGGCATCCTTGTGTCCGCGGTCCGTACGATCCGATGGTGGGGGGTTCTTATCAGAGGTCTCGTCGTTTGGTGCCTCAAAAGAGGGAAAAGTGCTTCAAAGAAAAACACAAATTATGCAATCCGCTTCCACTAGCCGTTGCTCCTACGCTCCAACGGTCAAGTTCCTCCCATATTTAAAACCCAGAGCCAGAGGGCAACATCCAACCGAACTACCAAAGCTAACCCCACGCTTGGTTCAGTAATGGCCTCCTCTAAGCTAAGGGCTTCTTCCTCCTTCCCAAGCATCCTCCTCTCCGCTCTAAATCTCTTCCTCTTCCTCCTCTCAGTCGCCTCCTTGGCCCCCGTCTTTCTTCTCAAGACACGACCGACCTCCTTCGGTTGGGCCCTTGTGACCGTCTCCTCCGCCACCCTCCTCTCCTCCCTTGTCGGCTTCTACTCCCAGCTTACCCACTT
Source organism: Narthecium ossifragum (assembly GCA_963920575.1). NCBI lineage: Eukaryota > Viridiplantae > Streptophyta > Magnoliopsida > Dioscoreales > Nartheciaceae > Narthecium > Narthecium ossifragum. The sequence continues at coordinate 3,875,928 of OY986964.1, read as the reverse complement.
CTGCTTCATAACCCACATCTCTCTCGTCCTCGCCGCCTCCATTGGCCAGCTCCTCGGCTTCCTTGCCCTATTCCTTCGGCCTGGCCCTTGCCAGGACTTGCTCGAGTCATCACGGAAAGCAAAGGAGGTGCAGATGCTGTTGAGGATAGAAGAGGGATTGCTGCTGGGGATGTTTGTGGTGCAGTTGATCGTGCTGGTCGCGGCCTGCACCGTGCAAAGCCAGTGGGTGAAGGACTACGAGGGGATGGAGACAGAAAGGGAGGAGTCTGCGAGGAAGCGAGGTCGAAAAATGGCAAGGGTGCAGGAGGAGTCATTGGCAAATGCCGCTGTGATGGCAGAGGAGAAGGCAAAGGAGCTGGAGGAGAAGATCAGGAACAAGCATGGGAAGTGGATGAAGAATGATGTCCAAGGCTGAGAGCCTGAGATGGTTTGGTTGGTCACTATGGGGTGGCCATCAGACAAAGCTCAGCACATGTTCACTTAATATATAGCGTGGCTGGCTGTTCTAGGCTTTTGGAGCTACCAAAATATGGTAAATAGCTGGTTGTCGCCGTCTCTACTTTCAGGGCATAAGAGGTGTTTGTAGTCTGAGATTGAGATGTTTCAACCCTTCCGGGTGACAATGTTGCATGTGTCTTGAGAATTCCTATGATCTTTTACTTAGTAAGATCTTTAAGAAAGAGATCACACATCAAATCATTTGAAATCAACCAAGATATACAAAGAGAAAAATATAGGACTATCAGCACCCTTCTCATGTACTGAAAGCTTGTCTTTTGTCCAGCACGGGTCTGCCTAAAAAGGTAGAGTTTCTATATGCAACTAAGCCAGTTTGTGAAGACTCCAAAATAAAGGACTAGGAAGCGTTGTTAACAACCAATACAAAGATTGTAGAAGTAACCTGGTCTCAAGACATTACAAACATGTATGTTTTCAAACATACGTACTTCACCCACCCAAAAGGGATCGTGCTTATAGAGAGTATCAACTAATCAAGTGAGGCGGTGCATTATAAGGAACTGACCTTATCTACTGACATTTTCTGTAGAGGTGTAGCCATCTTGGCTGAAGCTCCATTTACCCGTAGTAGCAAAGAATTGGTGACAACAAAGATAGAGCTCAAGGCCATCAATCCTCCTGTGGAACAGGTAGCAAATGTATGCTACTGCATAAGTTCTTTGAACAGTAACTGCTTTACCAGTCTCAAATTTTTCATTTGACACCAACTGCAGTTAATCACAAAACAGAAAATATAGACAGACATACCAGATAGTGATGGAGTCATGGCAAAATTAAATTGCGGAAGCAGTATACCGGCGGCAATAGGAATTGCGACTACATTGTATGCGACAGCCCATGCTAGATTTTGATGAACTTTTGTCATTGTCGCCTGCGCAAGGGTTATAGCATCTACCATCTGCAAAATAAGATTATTTAGGATAAAAACAAGAGTGCAGGAGAGATTGTATGATGCTCTTGAGAGTTTTAAAATTTATTCATTTAATACTTCATGCTAAACAGCTTGCCCATGAACCAAATGCAAAAGACAAGAGAAAAATTGTCCACAGCTAAATCAACTTATCAGGTATATTGCATATTTGGAACACTTGGCTTGATTAATACTATAAAGGATTAGTAACATGAGCCATTTAGTAGAAGGAATAGGTAGGTACCTGAGGAAGCTTGTTACCCAAAAGTATGACAGATGCTGCATCAGATGCAGCATTGTCCTTTGCTTCAGTTTGTAAAGCAACTCCAACATCCGCAACTGCCAACGATGGTGCATCGTTTATGCCATCACCAACCTTGAAATATAAAATAAACTTATAATTCCGTCTGAGAAAGATATGATTGACATGGACGACAATCTTCAGTCAGAGAAAGGTACATGAAATGTGCTCGGGAATTTCAAATGGACTCACCATTGCAACCCGATGCCCCTGTGCTTTGAAACTTGATATGACAACCGATTTCTGCTGGGGTGTTAGGGATGCTTTGATGCTTTCTTCTCCAATCCCAACCATCTTGCCAATGGTTGCTACTGCCTCTTCCCTGTCGCCTGATAAGAGCACCGTCTTGATTCCCTTCTCCTGAAGCCTTACAATTCACATGAATATGGTGAAAAATGTATATACCTGATAATTTAATATATTCACATACAGAGCGTAGTGCACCTGAATAAATTAAACTACAAGTCCTATGTATTTATTATCCTTGAAATTGGGGGAAAAAACTTCTTGTAATCCTCCTAATAAAATATCCAAATTTTGGAAATATGTATAGCCACATCAAAACTCTAACAAAACATAGACTACCAAATTAACTTCCAATTCCGTAGCTAAATGCTATACCAAACTTGAAACCCCCAACTATTAGGTTGAAATGGGCTCCTAGTCTTTCTGGACAAGATCTATACAACTATCATGGTGCAGATTCAAATAAAAAAATGCCATGTACCTGTACACTGTAGATCTAGCATCCTGGCGCAGAAGATCAGATATTGCCATAGCACCTATAATCCCTTCTCCTTCACGCCCAACATAAACAACTGATTTTGAGTAGTTTGATGATGATATCCAATCAGGTGACACACGCGATAAACGATTTTCTAGATCCTTTAACGCAGAATGAGTAGTTTTTCTCAGAAAAAGTTCATGAACCCAATCCTTCATACCAACTGCAACCAAAGATCCGTCTACTTCTGCTAAGCAACCAAATCCAGGTTCTGTCAACTGCCCTCTCGTGCTTGGGAGTGCCAAGTCAAGTAGCTCTGCTTTATTTACAATAGCCTTTGCTATTGGATGTGATGCAGTTTTCTCTACCGCAGCAGCTAGGCGAATAATTTCAGACTCATTATAAGCCAACGAAGCGACAGCAGACACAGTAGGTTTTCCTTCAGTTAATGTTCCAGTCTGGAGGACGAACAAAAAGAAGAAGAAAAAACAGTTTTGTTATGTACTTATTTGATACTAAACCACCAAAGAAAAAACTGATGAATTCGAGCCTTGCTTTATCTAGCGCCACAAGATCTATATCAGCCAGACGTTCCAATACATCTCCTCCTCTTATTAGAAGACCTTGTTTAGCCCCTGGTTGGATTTAGACAAACATAAAATCAGCCTCACAGAAAACAGAGTTGTAATGCCAAACTATGAGAGTAGAAATCCAGATAAAATCTGCGCTGCAGAACATACAATGATCCGCTCAGATTGGATTTATGATATCCCCATATGATATGCATTTACAAAAGTGCACACATAAAAAAGGTTGTTGGAGTAAAATAAATAGTAATGCCAAGGAAATGCAAACTGCTAATATCATGCTTGCTAGTGGGACAAATATCATATATGAATAAAAATCATCTCATTATGTGAACACTAAACATAAGAACGGTGAAGAAACTGTGAGATTGATAAGATATAGTACCTAGAGAGGTACCAACCAAGATAGCTGTGGGAGTAGCAAGTCCTAGTGCACAAGGGCAGGACACGACCTAAAACAACAGCAGCAGATAAGAAAGCAAATGACACGAATTAAAATCATCATTCTATCAGGCTTTCTCTGCTAGAGCTCTCTGACTAGTACATGTTGCCCACATTCCCATATACCCAATTCAAAATACATCTCTCCAAAAAGTCTTTACCAGATATCCACACATGGACTTATTTCATAGCATATCCGAACAACTGCCGACATCTTATATCACTATGACAAAGAATCAAGGACTCCATGAAGATAAAGTTCTAGTAGCATATACTTCAAGAATCTATCAAGAAAAATTGGTTTCTCAGATCATTATACTCACAAGTACATCAACAGAAAGTTTCAAGCTTAAAAGCAGTGAATCTCCATCCAGCCCTGCGATATCATTTAGCAAGACCTCTGGGAATATGTGTGACCCAATGTAATACCTGTGTGGATGTAAAGCCAAGAGTAAATCAATAAATAGAAACAGCTTCGCTCCCTGGTTGTGTCTGTCATATTCAAATGACCATTATATCTATATGGACAATTAATTAATACAATTACTATCAATCAATGATTAGAATTTCCTAACATGGCGGGCCTTCTGAATATCTTTTTCATGTCCTTTGGCAGGCCGATATAACTGAATTTTTATGGAGCAAAGGGTCAAGTCCTGTTCCGTGGTATCACTTTTCAGAAGAAAATAATTCCCATGACAGTCACTCAGATATCTTCATATCACATCCTCATTTAGCTGTCAGTTCACCATTGGGTCTGCATTCCGAAACACTATTCGTGGTGGTGGTATTATCGTTTCGAAGAATGTGAGAGAAGAATATAGATTTATGGAGCCCAATGACCTCAATATTAGCAGAAGACTCAAACAGCTGTCTCTTGAGACACATGCAGTGTTCGTGGTCACATAGAAGGCTAATCTCAGTCTCCTATACCAGGCATGGTAATCGTGAATCCCTGTGGATTAAAGCATTATTGATCAGTTATCTATGGCGGCATGTTGGCTGCTTAACCATCAGAGACTATAAACTTCATCGTCTAATATAGTAGTCAAGTTGAAGAGTGTGCATGATGAAGGTAAGACCAAACACCCACTAAACTTCCGAGGGTCTTTCTTATTCTTCTTCCACTATCTCTCATCATCTTTTTCCTTTATCTTTAAATCACTTGCTCTCATAAATCCTTTAAGATGAGAGGCAGCTGGCTGTGATAAGCACCAGCTGAACACCACCTAGAGGTCAAATCTTCAGCAGATTTTAGGTATCTTGAATTTCAACAACGATTTTCATGTAAACAAATGCCCATGCCCATAGTTATAAACCAAATGAAGCTCATGAGTTCTGAGGATTATTAAAGGAGTGTTGCTTTCCGTCACCCCAACGACAGTTTACTACAATAAAAGAGATCTGAGCTTGATATTGAACAATTAACAATGGAAAGGTTTTGGCAATCAACTAGATGACAATAAAAGAAACCAATAACCAATCAAAACATGGAATATGCTTTTAAAAACACATAAGCACTGATATAATTGAGGCTCTTGCAGAGTATACAGTTTTGACCATGTTATAATGCATGCTTAAAGCAATACGGACCAAAAAGCAAATGTTGCAGCTGATATTGTCATCACACTATATACGAAAGGCCCTGCTATTGAATCTGCAAGTCTCTGAACAGGTGCTTCATGCCCTTGTGCCTCCTCAACCTAGATGGGGAAAACAGAACAATCTTCTAATATTCTACTCAGAACTGATTTACGAAATTTCAGATTGAAAAGAACGTCTACCATGCGAATAATTTTTGAAATTGTCGACTTAGATCCAGTAGTAGAGGCTTCAATTCTTATGGGGCCATCCTGCAAACAAGAAATGAAGTTTCAAGAGTCTGTAAATCTTCATATCAATACTAAAACACAGTTGTCAAGAGTTCAGACAAGACACTGGAAAGGCGCCGCAGAATGTAACCCCAATAATAAAGGGAAGTCATTGAAGTTTAGAACCGTAATTAGGCTTGTTCATTCATAAGTAACTTAAATCGTAATCTAGACTAGCCAATTTCTTCTATATTTGAAATCATAACTTCTCCCTGGAACTGCCTTACCACACCAACTTCTTAGTCTTCATGTTATGTTAGTAGCATGCTCCTCTCTTTAACAGTGGGTCGAATAAATCAGAAACCATAAAATTAGTTGACTATTCTCCTTTGGTTATCCAAAAATATTAGCATGAAGTCAGTACAACTGGACCGCCTGTACTTAATCACCAACTAGAACTAAGCAGTAAGCAACAAACATGAGAAGCAGAAGCATACCCAATTTACTGTTCCTGCAGAAACAGCCAGGCCACATTCCTTATACACAGGAAGAGATTCTCCTGTGAGCATCGACTCATCAACAACACTTCTGCCTGCAAGAACCTTACCCTGTGTAGTAAAGAATCAAAACACAGATGAAAGACACTTACAGAAGGAAAACCCAATGAAAAGGAAATTTAAGAGTCATGGTTTGTATTCAATATCCATATACATATAGCAGTTCGGAAACCAAATGCACAAGTAACTTACGTCCACAGGAATAGTCTCCCCAGGCAGAACCAAGATTGAGTCTCCGACCCGAACATCATCAGTGGGAACTTCAGTAGTAATTGAGTTGGAGCTTAGAACAATATCTGATGGGCTTTCATCAGATGTAATTACTAACCGTGACTGAGAAGAGACCAATGACTGCAAGGAAATTCCTTACATTAACACCACTGTAAGCAGCACATGTGCACAGAAATTGGAGTTGGTTGAGCAAAATGGTCAGAATAATCAGATATTTAGATATTTGGCATGCTTCGAAGAGAGCATGAAAAGTGCAGCAAGGATTGATTTTTAAGTATGGACATTCAAGTCTCCGATCTTCAATCTTTAATTCCTGCAGAATTGATAATTTCTCACACAAAGCTTGTTCAGCAGACAATAGTGGAGAGGAGGCAGTTCAATAACAAAAATGAATCAAAATGGCAAAATACAGCTTCTTCAGTAAGATTGGTGCAAGGCTTATATTGTCAAATTGACATCACAGTGGCCACAGATATGAGCCCTATTTAATCGGTATTACAACCAACAAGGTCCTAAATTGTGGTATACTTTTAAACTACTGCATGGAGCAAAAGCTGTATGAGTGCATATTTGCAGAGACATAAGAGACTGCAAGAAAATATATAAGCAATTAGCTAAATTCTTTAGTGATCATAAGGATATGAGGTCAATCACTATAATGTCATAAAAAGTAGAAGGCAATATATAATCCCTTTCGACAACACATATTCTCAACACATAATGGTGCATACATGCCACATGATATGTGCACAGGGCATATGCAGCAACTGTGCGCCCATTGTGCAAATAGGACACAACCACACATATTCTTAACACATCATGATGGATACAGGCCAAAGATATCTGAACAAAACATATGCAGCAAATGTGCGCCCCTTTGTGCAAATAGGACATGACACAAACACATATAGGTGTCCTATGTGGCCACATGTTAGAAGAGTGCTAAGCAATAGGAAGTGGTAAACCCACTGTGCAAATCGGACACAGCACATGCATATGGGTATCATATGTGGCTTTGTGGACTACATATTGAAGAGTCTAAGCGATAGGAAGTAGCAAAGCCCCATAATTCTCAGACAGCTAAGGAAAGAGCCAGCTACTGCAGAAATTCCATAGAAAACTCATATAAAAGGAAAGAAAATGCCTAAAAAGTTGATAAGGCAAACCCAAAAGGAAAATTCAATAAAGATAAAACGTACTAGGAGTTCATTCATGTCACTGGATGCTCTGAGCCTAGCTCTTTCCTCAAGAGAACGTCCGAGGAGTATAATGCCCAAAAGCATGACCTGCATGCTACAAAACAACTCTCCTGAATAAGTAAAAAATTTAAGAGGACTTTGATCGCTAAAAGCACTACAAGTGTAGAAAAGATTCAATCTCTTCGAGAGGTGCTACAATAGAGAACAAACCCTCAAATTTGTAAGAAAATTTTCCAGAATACCTTACAGTGAACACGTGCTGTGTTTGAACTATACATCCACACACATTTATGCTTGCATAAGATACCCTTGAATGTGCAAGTGGTATTATCGGAATAGTATCTTTCATTGCAGACTGGACTACCGAAGCTATGTACACTAACAACCCCACCTCTTTATTGGATTTTTATTCAACGATGATGCAAAAGAAGCTACATAGGGAAAGGATGAGGATTGGGCAAGGTATAGCTGGGAAGGACGGAAATAGATGAGCTCACCGGTTCCTCGAAGAAAGATGCATCCCATTCGAGATCAGGCTTCAACAACGTGATCTACAGTAGGACAGAAAAAACTACTAGATTATGTCTGAATACGTTGTTATAAGTCAAAAACAAAGAAGGAAGAAATCCCACTTTGTAATGCTGCTACGTCTAATCAAACATTAAAAAAACTCACTGAGCTAATAAGGAACGCAGCAATAGATCCAAATCCAACCAGAGAGTTCATATTTGGTGACCCCTTTACAAATGCCCTAAAACCATCGATAAGTAGGTCTGCAGGGCAAAACATATAGTAGGTCAAGAAATAACCAGTCGGCTGCAATAATGACAAAAGATATACCTAAGGCTCTAAACATGCAGCAATAACAATAGTCAAACGCTTACAAATTTTTGGCATGTGAATCAAATTAAAGAATTGATGTATTACACTACCTTTTCGGTTGCTTCATTTCGCCTTATATGACTCACTCACACACATATCCACATAGGAGAACTCCACCTTTACACTATTATATTGATCTAAATCCGAGAAAAAAGTGCCATAATTACCTCTACCAGGTCCAAATAAAGAGACCAATGCAATGCCACACTTGACATTGGAATTGTGCAAGATTTCCCAAAACGATCCTGCATCGCCAGATAAATCAAGAAATCTATTATAAACAGAATAAATAAAATAAAGTCTAAGCTATCCTTCGGGACCATTGCACACTTTACAATCTGAACGATTTCTAAGAATCCATTGTAAAGATTTCTATGAATCCATTGTAGCAATCCATTTAATTATGACATTTCAAAAAATAACAAAGCAAGATTATACCGTGAGCAATATGAATTCCAAGAGAATGAAGGAGATGCGAGGCATGAGACCCACAACACAGAGCCACAAGAGTCCACGCGAAGGCCACCCGATTCCGGCTCCTCGCGAGCAGCGCCTCCTTCCTCTCCGCCGCCTCCCTCCACTTCCTTACGTTCTCCCCTACCCCAATTTCCGCCCTCTTCCTCCTGCTCTTGGCGGGAAACCCGCACTCTGTGAGCCTCGTAGCGAGCTCCTCCGCCACCCGTGCCTCACCGCCGCCGCTCTCAGCCACCGCGCCAGGGTGGAGCCGTACTGCGGCCGTCTCGGTGAGCATATTCACCGCAGCCGAATCAACCCTGGCATCCGCGGCCAGTAGAGATCGGACCCGGGCCGCGCACGCGCCGCACATCATGCCGCCGACCTCGAGGAGCAGTGGTGAGCTCTCCTTTTCTTGATTCTGGCGATCGTCACAATATCGTTCTCCTGCAGGGGCGCCGATCTCCACGGCCTTCGCGCGGAGGAATCCGCCGCGGCATCCATCCCGATGACGGCGGAGTTGGTGCTGGCGGAATGCCATGGAGTGGAGATGGATCTTGGGGCTGGCGCTAGGGTAAGGGTTCGGGGAGGGAGCGATTCGAAGGAGAGGCGACGCCATGGGAGAAGACAACCAGCAGCTCTCTTCTTGAAATTTCTCAAGAAAGGAGGAAAGGTGGATGATAGCGTTCTATGAACGCGGATGAGCTCTCTCCTCCGCGCGGGAACACTACTATATCCAGTTGAGTTGGCTGCCGAGTGCCGTATCCGGACGAACGTGTGGTGGGGAATGCTTGCACGTGATCCAACGGTCAAGAATGGTAGTTAAAATATGACTCTTAGCTCGGACCAAAGATTTTGGACCGGATTTCACCTGATCCAATGGGCTTAAATGGCCAGTATTATTTACAGCCCATTTTCTCTTCACCCAAGCGTTGCGTTATCCTATCCTCTCCAATTCACCCCTGACCGGATGCGCGCCACCACCGTCTGAAACCCAAACCCAGCCATGTCTCCTTCGCCACCTCCTCCGCCGCCGCACCCCGACACCTCTCGAAACGCGCCAGCCGCCGACACCGCTTCCCGTTGCGCATTGCTCCTCCCTTCCGCGCTGCGGCACCTCCCGTTTCCCCCTCCTCGTCCCGCATCACCGAAGCCTGGCTCTGTCGACCGCGCGGCTCAAGTCGCTGCCCTCGCTTCCACGGCCGAGCGGTTTTTCCGCGCGTTGGGCGCCGCCGCCGCCGAACACCCTTTACTGAAGCCCGTCATCTGCCTCTCCTCCGAGCTCCGCAGCTTCTGTGAGGTGAGTCACCACCACTACCATCCCCACCATCTCATGTTTTTATGTCCTTAATTTGCTGTGTGTAAAATTATTATGTGGTTGAATTTCGCTTGCAATATTTTGCTCTAATTTTGCTGAAGAACAAAACCATAATTGAGTGCTTAATTTCATTTTTATCCTTCTTATCTTTGTTTGGTTTAAATTTTCTCCATCAAATTAAAAGCATAAGCTGTACATACATGACAAACTCCAATCCCAGATGAAATGTTTTACCCAGCCTTTTGTGTGTCTTTCAATGTGCTTGAGGAAGAGCATTGCAGTCCAAAACCAATGGTTTTTTAATGTTTCGGTGGGGGGGTTTTGATGGGAAAGGCGTTCATATTGTTGAATTTTTGCTGCAGATACATGGAAGAGCCACTAGGGTCTCAAACTCATTGTCAGTCCACAGCTTTGCAGCTATCCTGCCAGGTGACTCCGTTGCAGGGCTGGTTGTGGCAAATGGCATCACCAACTTCTTAAACATATACAACTCCCTGCTGGTAGTTAGACTGGTTCTCACCTGGTTCCCGAACTCTCCTCCAGCCATCGTCGCCCCCCTAAGGTTTACTTGCTCATTATTTGCTAACATGGTTTCGAGATGTTGCCATAAATTTAAGAAGTTAATTGAATGCGGTCATCCTATCGGTAGTTCTTTTTTCACCTTAACTTCTCATTCAAGATTTTTAAAGTGGACTAAGCAATACCAGAACCTAAGGTTACAAGTGGCTTTTGTCTTTTGAGAAAAAAGGCAGGCAGGCTATGTTTACAGCTTTAAACTTGAACTGCATTACTAGATTCTTAAAGCCAAAGGATATATGGAAAAGATCCGACAATTTTACTTTTGCTCATTGAGTCCATGTGAATCATATTTTTTCCGCAAGACGGGATCTTCAGATGTATTGAAGATGCTCTGGTTTTATATTTGTGGGTTTAAGAGAGTAAGTGGACTAAGCGCTTCAGTTGCTGGTGGAAAATGACCAGGTATATTTTCTTAGTTCCCATTAATGATCTTGAGTGGGTGATTGTATCTGGTGCAATGTTGGGATCCTACTATGTGATCCTGATTTGGTATGAATTTCACTCTAAATTTGCAAAGAGTGTTGGAACCCTTCTTGCTGCTTCCATTCAAAACCCTTTCGATATGTTTTGTCTAAAGAGTGAGCATGACTAATCTGGCAGTCTTTAATTTGGACAGCGACTTCTAAAGTTTGGAAGTGTACAAATGCAATACAAGTTCTTTAGTCATGATAGACTTTTGCTTCTTTTGATTAGGTTCTGACACCTAATTTACTAAGATAAAGAGAGGTAGATTGGTAGCATATAGGAAACAGAGTGTTGAGATAGACAATTCAATATATGTTAGTCTCATGTACTAACAGCTTGTGATAAGGATGTGAGGTTTTTCTTTCATTACCACTGTCGTTAAAGTAATTTGCCCCCCTTCAGGGCTCACTTAAACTTTGAATTACGACTGATATACTGGAAATGAGGTAGCAATGAGGCTTGAAATCTCTAACTTCTTTTTTTCCTTTTTCTGCTAAAAAATTTGGTTTTTTATACTTTTTCTTAGGATGAATTAGAGATATCTCATCTTTAAATGCCCTCATGTGTATAGCATATTAGTAAGAGCATCTAACCTTGGTTAAGACTGAGGTGGTGTAGATGAGGGTAACAACACAGGTTCCTGGAATTTCTCAAAACAGGCAAATTTGATGGTATTAGGCAACCGGAGCTCACTTTCGAAGATCAGTCTTTTGGAGCTTTATTGCCATTTCGTTCCTTAATAACATGAAATTTTCCTACTCTGATGCTTTGCTGTATTTCCTAGCCATTATCAGTTTCTCTAATTCATGGTCGTGCCCACTTATGTTCCAGCACTCTATGTGATCCATATCTGAACATATTCCGTGGGATCATCCCACCTCTTGGAGGATCGCTGGATCTCTCTCCCATACTGGCTTTTTTGGTCCTCAATGCCTTTACCAGCACTGCTGCTGCACTTCCTGCTGAACTTCCCACGGCCAAGTCATCTCCGAGGGATGCTTCATCTCCTTCCATGCTCTCAAATTTCACTGCTGCACAAGAAAAATGGATGAAAAGGGTCTGCCGCAAGAGATTAGACAGCTCTGGATGAAGGAGAAAGAGTTTAGCCAGTGTTCTTTCTGCACGATCCCATTCATGTCTTAGTTACATGGTACAAATTTTTTGCGTCTTTGAACGAATGTAGTTGCCATCATTGATGTCAGTCATCTCTTGTAGCATTTCATGTCCCATGATGCAGTCACTTATCATATTGATCGTTCAGCTGTTGTAAAGAAAGACCTTGTAAGAGTATGTTGTTCCTATCTTAGTTATTTTAATCCAAAGCAAACATCACTGCTGCCACCTCCCAAGTCATGGATTTAGTTATATATATGCTCATAACTCTTTAAGTTGAATAGAGACAGGCAAATCACAACCCACTTGGGTAGCTCAAGTGGTGGTGTTCCAGAGGATAGATTTTGGAGTCAAATTCCACGGCTGCTAATTAGCCCACGTCCAAACTTATGTTCCTAGTCCGACACATAACTACCTCCCGCTGCCCGCCATTTAAATTACTCCAGACCAACTACCACTCCCTCGCTTATAACCACCTTTTAAACTCCTGCTCCTCTCTTAAGAACCTCCAACGTCTCCATGCCGTTATCCTCACCCAGGGCCTCTCAAGCCAGCTCGCCTTGCTCACCAAGTTCATCGCCCTCGCCTCCACCCTCTCCCCCACCATGGAATACGCTCGCAACCTGTTCGATGCTTTGCCCCACCAGGACTCCTTCGCTTGGAACACTCTCATCCGAGGGTACGCCGACTTGGGTCCCTGCGAAGAAGTCATGATCCTCTACAAGGACATGCGCCGGGCCAGTCTCTCGCCTGATCACTTCACGTTCCCCTTTGTCGTTCGCGCCTGTGCGGTCCTCTTAGCCCTTCGAGAAGGAACAGAGGTGCATTGCAATGTGATCAAGAATGGATTTGGCGCGAATGTCTTCGTTCAGAGCTCTCTTGTCACAATGTACGCTAATAGTGGAGAGATGTCTGATTCCAAGTTGGTTTTTGATGAGATGGGCTTAAAGAACGTTGTTTCTTGGACGGCCATGATTGCTGGGTATGTCCAGAATGGGTTTTCTATGAGGGCATTGGGTGTTTTCCAGAAGATGGTAACATCTGGAACGCAGCCTAATGAGATCACCCTCGTGAGTGTCCTCCCGGCTTGCAAAGGGTTGGAATATCTGAATGCGGGGAGGTCAGTTCATGGGTTTGTGATTAAATCAGGCATGGAGTCATTTACTTCATTGGTGAATGCTTTGATAGCAATGTATGGTAAATGTGGAGGCATCGTAATCGCTAGATTGCTGTTTGACAGCATGGATCTCCAGAGCTTGGCTTCATGGAATACGATGATTGCCGTGTATGAGCAGAATTGTGTTGGTGGTAAAGCCATTAAGCTCTTCCGACAGATGCTAACAGAGAAGGTGAAGTTTGACAGTGTTACTTTGGTGAGTGTAATCTCGGCTTGTGCGAGTTTAGGAGCTCTTGGCACTGGGAAATGGGTGCAAAATCTTGCTAGGAGCAGTGGATTAGAAACTGATGTCAGAGTCGGTAATGCTTTATTGGACATGTATGCAAAATGTGGGTGCCTAGATAGCGCTAGAGACATTTTTGAGAAGTTGCAATGGAGGGGTGTGGTCTCTTGGAGTGCCCTGATTGGTGCTTATGCAGCTCATGGCCATGCAGAAGAAGCACTCAATCTTTTTTCTCGGATGAAACTTGAAGGGATCAGGCCAAATAGTTTCACTTTTACTTCTGTTTTAGCAGCCTGTAGCCATTCTGGTCTCATAGAAGAAGGGATGGAACATTTTAATAGCATGAGAAGAGACTATACAATCAGCCCAACAATAGAGCATTGCGCTTGTATGGTGGACATTCTTGGTCGTGCAGGTAGATTAACTGATGCATATGAGTTTATAAGAAAAATGCCTGTTGAACCTGATACTGGAGTCTGGGGAGCTCTTTTAGGTGCTTGTAGAATTCATGGGAATCTTGACCTGGCTGAGCTTGTGGCAGAGGAGCTTTCACAATCAGATCCTCATAACGTGACATTCTATGTGCTCATGTCAAACATATATGCAGATGCTGCTAGGTGGGAGGATGCAGCAAGGTGGAGGAAAATGATGAAGAAGCAGGAGTTGAAAAAGACCCCTGGACATAGTTTGGTGCATATATATGGGAGATTCTATAACCCCCCTTCTGAATAGATTATCCATCTGCTGTTGAATCCTTGATGCATCAAGAATGTTTCTTGAGAAACTGTTCAAGTCATCCACCATACATAATACAGTTCTGACAATGGTGCTTATATATCTAGCGGATTTAGCAACAGAGTTTGGTTGCTTAATTCGTCGACTGATTTGGAAGTTCTCTTAAACTTATGCTATACTGCCGAGAAGGTTGCCTTAACTGCAGCTTGTTTTGGTGAGCTAGTTTTATTCCATGAGTTGTCTATGCTGTGCCTTACAGTCAGAAATTGGCTGCAATGACGCCACCATGAGAGGAGAAGCTAGACAGTTCAAGGAGCAAGGAAAGTCCCTTGGCCTTGTATAGATAGCTCTGCATCTTCAGTTTCAGTAGTCTGTAGAATGAGCATTTTCAGTTGTAAAAGTGTTTCGGAAGCAAGAGATAAAGGGGTAAAATAGTTTGCTGACAACATAACTTGATCGTTATGACTTACGTGCATTATTCTGCTGTAACATATCTCAGACCAGGAGAAATTACAGCTTCCAGCTTGTAAACTGAGCAAATAACGATCCAGCACATTTATTATGACAGGGGCCCAAACATTTACATATGACCAACCACCTTCAAATGCACTAGAAAACTGAGAAGACAGAAAGGAACTTGTGGAGAGTTAGTATCCCTCTGAAGCCGTGAATACATTTACTTTCATGAAATGCTTGTATCATCTTGCTTACACAAGGCCTGAACTTTTTTTACAGAGTGTGATACTCCATATACTTTAGTCTATTAAGTTCTATGATCTGTATGATACCCTAAACCCTAAACCCTAAACCCTAAACTTTTTTACAGAGTGTGATATTCCATATACTTTAGTCTATTAAGTTCTATGATCTGTATGATTTGGTACCTTTTAGTAGCATTGCTTGTGTCTGATGCAGAATATAAGTGTGAACAATCAAACATTAGAATTACTGAAAGGAATTTTAGGCAGTAAGGTTGCTGATTAACTTTAGAATATTATTGCATGTATTTTACCATGTATGTCATGGTGAAATTCTTGCCCTCTTGTAGCTACAATTCGCCATGATTCCACTAGTTATCATTTTGGTATTGAAACATTTTTGCTTCTAGGTGCTCTTATACAGCTAATACAAACAGAGCCTAGAATTCTCGACTGGAGTGATTGAAGCTTCCAAGCCATTACCCTAGAAGTCAAGGAGATGCTTCTGCCAATTCCTTATGCTAGTTGGCCATAAAAGGTACTAACATCAAACTCAAGGGTCCTACCACTGCATACTATAGGGTTGCTGGACTCTAAACAAGTTGATGCCGTATTAGTTGGAAGTTTCCAAGTAATCAGATAGCCCAAGTGCCAACTTTTTCCCTTTATATCAGCTGATAGATGTCAAGAAATTCCAATGAAGATGTGAAATCAACTCAACGAGTCATTGGCTCAAATCCGTAAAGCACGAGTTGTAGATATTGCTCATATTGTGTCATCCCCAACTTGTCAAGTATCTGATTCCGTCAAACAGTAGCATGTATTTGGCTCACCAAGATGAACCTTCTTTCCATCCTCCAAACTATTAGGCACCTACCCATACTAATTATTTGATCTGAAAGCTTGAGAATAGAACCTCACCTGCTTAATCAATTACCTGAATAACCTTGGATATGACTTAAGAGAGTAGAAGAAGGCTCATAATTGAAGTATATAGCTTCAACTGAATGAGGATGCCTAGTAATTTCACATCTATCCAGAGAATTCTGGATTGAGAGGCATATATGATAATATATGCTCATCATGAAGACATGAGTGAACAACTCTCCAGGGAGCTACATGGTGACTAGGACTTCTTTGACGGAGAAGCTGGCCGCCATAGCCCTCGGGCTGCTCGCCGTGATATCGCCATTATATATCGATTGGAAGCCATCCGTGGTCGTGGCGCCAGATTCAGATGAGATGGTTGGCGTTTCATTCTCTTTGCTACCACTGATGCTTATGCTACTGGTCGTAGCCATCACCCTTGCGCACTTTGTTGATCAGGGAAACGCGAGGTTCGATCCACACTGGATTCACAGAGTTGGAGGCTCCTCGTTTGGGATCATCGTCATTCTCCTATTGCTTGCCTTGGTGTAGAAGTGCAAGTCTTCTTTCGGAAACTGATATCAAATAAAACTGTATGGCTAGGCGACCTTTCAGTTGGCAGAATTTGTGGTTAATACATGTCATCCTATTCCGATTGTCTGTTGAAGTAAATAGAGCACCACTCCGGATCTTGGATCTCTTGTAAACAATCTGGAGTTTATGGGAGTAAAACATTGATGTTTGATGATCATTTTGGAGATTGCAAGTATCTACATCAATGTGACAGGATAACTAGCAGAGACACTCGATCAGCTTTGTTTTGGATTCTGGATTAATCCAAGTTTTCCAAAAGCACAGTCCTAATCTCTTCCGACCTTAATCCAAACAAGTACGTACAAATCTTTTACGAGTTTGTCTTGGATTCCAACGTGGTCACTTGCCCGAGTTTGCTTCGAATTATATAGATATATATATCAACACCCTCACAATCTAATCTCGATTCCTCTTCCATCCATAAACAGAACTCTCGGCCTCTTCCTCTCTCAGTTAGCCATGTTGGACCCAGAGCTAGAACAACCATTGTTCATGAGCTTGTACGTATTTTTCGTCGCGTTCGGCTGCCTATGGTGGCTCTGGAATATCGTGAGTATCCTATTCCAGATCCTACGCTCAGGCCGACGACGTCGTGGCTGGTCCGTCAACGTGACTTTCGATGAAGTTTTTCCGGCGACGGACCTTGAGAACTGCACGGGCCAGCTCCAATCCATCCCTGTAAGCGTCTATTCCTCCTCTCCTTCAAAGGAGAAGTGCTGCTGCTTGATATGCTTCGAAGAGTATAGCCATGGACATCCAGTGAGAGTGCTGCCCTCCTGCAAGCACATGTACCACAAGGAGTGCATTGATCAATGGCTGACAGTGGGGTCGTCCTTCTGTCCCGTCTGCAGGGCTCGGGTGATCCAACGCCAGATCGAGCCTCTCAGAATCCTTGTTGATGATGGCATTGTATGACAAGATCAATGCACTAGCAAGTCTCGCTCATCTCCTTCTTTCTTTTTTTCCTCTCTTTTTGTTATAGAGCTAATAATTCTTTCAAATTATTTAGAGAAAAGTATTGATAGAGGAGTTCTCTAACTTCCTTCTATTGTAATACGAGGTACATAATGTCTTGTCAAATATTAGCAAGCATATCACATTAATCCTACAATTGGAAGATTGAGTCTTATGTATTTTTGCAATGATGTAGCTATATCCACACTGAGAATTATTATTGGATGTAACCTTAAAAAATGTGAAAAATTTATATGTAGCCTTTGTGAATGTTAATTGGATGTAACCTTTGGATTAAAATCTAACAGTTGTTATCACTTCTAAAGAAAACCGATCCTTAGATTAAGATCCAATGTTAATAGGATGTATGTCGAAAAATCTATTCAACATAGACACCAAACACATGATCGAACTATATCGAGCCGAACACGAACACCTTGTTCAAGTTTGGCTCCTTTATAATCCGAACTCAAACTTTTGGCTCGTCTAAATGAGCCGATCTTGAGCCAAATATCGAGCCGAACTCAAACTGTTTGACATCCCTAACATATATTTGATTCATACAAATCCAAACCCAACCCTTTGACCTTTCAGATTCAAAAAAATTCAGCGTTAATATACTTACACAGCGGGACTAATCTGTTCTGAGTTCTTACCATCTTCCAAGTTCCAACCCCAAAAAAATATGAAACAAGCAACAGGAACTTGTCCAGGAGTTTGTGTTCATCTAAAAAAACCTGGGCAGACCTCAATCTTGTCCAAATTCGTTTCGGATTCCAATAAGGTCAATGACTACAAATCCAGTGCAGCACCATCACAAGCATTAATCTTATTAATCTTCTTCCATAGGTAATTGAACAGAGAGCTCTCTAACTTTGTATGTCTCGCCATGGGGTTAAGTAAAGATACCAGAAACGTCCTCCTAGCCATAGCCGTACCTATAGGCACAGCATTGCTCGTCTTGCTCCTCCGGCTCCTCCTCGTCGTCGTCAACAGTTATTTCCAACGCATCGTCTGTCGCCGGTACGTCAACGAATTCATTCCTGTGAGCATATACACCTCCTCTCCTTCGGAGGGGGCGATGTGCCCGATATGCTTGGAAGAGTATAGCCATGGACATCGAGTGAGGGTGCTGCCCAACTGCAATCATATGTACCACGAGACGTGCATTGATCGGTGGTTCATCACCCTGTCCTCCTGCTGCCCCATATGCCGGGCTCAGGTGATCAAACGCCGCATTGAGCTTCTCAACTAGGTCTGCCTTGCTCATGGCATTGTATGAGGAGGAGGGAGGTGTGGAATTAAGATAGGCGTTATCCACTATATCTATTATATAAGATCCAATGTATCCTATTAGACGGATAGACATGTCGGATCTAAGTTAAGCTCGAATATATCAGATGATCGAGATGAAATCGCATGAAAGAGAGTAGTGGATGGTGGTGGTTAGTGGATGATTAGGAGAGGAAAAGAGGAGAATGGGGCTGATGATTATCCCTAATTTGGCTCTTGTATTCATCATGCCTTTGCTCTCTATTTTTGGGTCATGGAACGAATAATATATTGGCTGAAATTAAGGCATTGCAGTAGTATGTATGGACTCTTTACAACCGATTGTAACTTTTAACCCTCGTTTAGGGTGTGTGGGCAGGCAAATGCCATTATACAAGTATAAGTCCATTTCAGTTGTCAAATTAAAAATCACAGATTACGAAAATCAATCATATGTCTTGAAGAATTTCCCTCAATCATTTCGATACTCAAAACAAGCAAGTAATATTGTTTTAAAGAACACGTATACAATATAAATCAATCAATTGCATATATAATTCTTGTGACGTACAGAAGTTTAATCTACACATGCATTTCCTTTACAATCTTCATATATACATATATATTCCCTGCAGGCCTCCTCAAATATATAATTTCCGTCTTAAAGTTTTTGTTCCTCAGTTTACATGATTAATGAAAGATCTAGATGCCCAACAAGGCTTATACCCTTGAGAATGATAGAGATCTGCTTGTAGAAAATGATTGTTCTGTCGATACTTGAACAATATTAACCCAAATAATGGCTTATTCCAAACCTACATCGATCCTTTATATAAAATGTAGGTTTGCAAGCCACCATTAATTCTTTTGATGGACTTTATTATTTGGGGAAGGCCCAAATCCATGCTTCATCATTAATTAATTATACTCAAAAAGAGTCATAACCTGTGAGAAATTACAAAGAATATAGGGGTTTGCAATTGCAAGCCTCCATTAAATTCTTCTGATGGAGTTTATTTGGGGAATTAAGAAGACCCAAATATCCATGGTGCATGCATTAACTCAAACTCAACTTGATCATCTGTAATTAATCACTTTGATCTCTAGACACGCTACAACAAAATCGGGATTTCGCGACAAAAAATTTCATGACAATAAGTCTTATATTTGTCACTATATACTTGTCGTGACAAATATATTTCGTCACCAGGTTTGTTACAATAAGTCCGTCGCAATAAGTTTATTACGATAAATGAAGCAATTTATTACAATAGGTGTATACAAGTTACGACAAATAAAAATTCGTCGCCATAACACTAGTACCGGTGACAAAATATTTTGTCACCACAAATAAAAGACTTCGTGACCATATGTATGTTTTTGTCACAATAGGCATGTTCGACATGGGGGATATTGCGACAAAAATATTTTATCACTATAACTTTTAACAAAAATTTTGTCACAATAAACAAATTTATTCCGACAAATGATTTCGTCACAATCTAGTATAAAAATAGCGACAACATATTTTGTTGCAATAAATGTGACTATTGTGACAATAACTTCGTTGTAATAAACTTATTTGACTTATAATGACAAAATAATTTGTCATAATAGATATAATATTATGACAACTATTTTGTCGCCATAAATGTATTTATACCTGTAAATAATTAAAAATCAGCTTTAATAAATTGGGCAAAAATCACCAATTACAAAACATTAGCTATCAATTAACTTGGCAAAATGACTATCAAAGTATACAAAGTCAGCCAGTGAACAATAATAACTACCACAATTACTAACCACAAATAGATGATGTCAATTATCTAACTAATATGACAAGTAAAACTGAGTTTTCAACTAAGTAGTTCAATTGCTTCTAAAATAAGTATTTTTCCTGCAAGTCTCAGAGCTGCTTATCGGGTAAGAGTCGCCAGCAAAAGAAACAATAATTGTTTGTCCAAGTTACTGACTTCAATTGTGTACATGTCAATCTACAAAAGAAACACACATCAACAAAGAATGAGAATAAATCATGCTGATTCCAACTACTAAAAAATTTCAAATCAAGCAAGCCTTGTATGGCCCTTGTATGGCCCTATCTAAGGACATACTTGCAGAAATATGCAGGCCAAGCAAAAAGGTTTCATAGGTTTAAACTTCTTCATATACAATTTCTTGCCTCTCACCAATTCATCCAAGGACATACTTGCAACAAGAAGGGCAAAAGATTTCTACACTGGCTTGTAAGAATGAGAGTTTCCTCTCCCAGACCTACAGAGTACAGACCATCTTTTACTATTCAAATATAAAGCCAAAAACAAGGAAACGCACATGAGCAAACAGTAATAGTACAAGATATACTTATCTCCAACATATACCAAGGAAATGCACATGAGCAAAGAGTGCTTGCCTTCACTTTGACGCCGATGTACTTTTCAACTCTTCCTTCAGGATCTGGGTCATGCATGAGGTCCACCATCATCATGATCATCATCGCCAGGTTCACTGTCCTTCACAAAGTAATCAAATTCACAACACGAGTAGATTATAAGCGTATTCTTTAGCATTAACCGATTGTTAGTCAGGGCAATAATTAAAAGATTAACAAACGGATGATTGGCAATTCAGTCCAAGCTTCTTAGATCAAGCATACTGTAGAATAACTTTAGGAAGTCCAAGTTTCTAAACCACATGCATAACAAAGTAAAGTAAATAAAGCCTTGCTTTGTTTCATTTTGCAGTTTTAGAGAATTGAATTTAAGCAAGTAATGGAAGATATTGAGCAGTAAAAATAAAACCTTTTTCTTCATCATAACTAAGTATCCATGGCCACCTTGGACAAGCTCAGAAAATACTTCTCGAAAATGCCTAGCAACACCTTTGAATGTCCGCTCAATTGATTCATCCTTTCTTTGATCCAAAACTGAAATCAGTTCCCTAATTTTCTGCAAGATTCCAACAGTGCAAATCTCATAGCTCATGCAACAAAGCCAGCTTATAAGTGCTGCATGACATTAAGACAATACCTCATCACCTGCATCCAGCTCAGCTCGTCTTTTCTGTAGTTGCTCTCTTTGCTCCGTGAAATTCATGTATTGGTCAAGAGCTTTCTTGTTGACATGGCTGAACTGTGTTAGCTGTACACCTCGCTTATTTCAATCTTGTTACTTCTCTATTTCTAAACTATTTCAATCTTGTTACTTCTCTATTTCTAAACTTTTGGTTAAGTCCACAATAAATCAACAGCTGGAAGCCTGTAACCCACTCATGGATCAGCAGGCTAGGACCTAAGACAATCTAGTAAACATTTCCAGCTGGAAGCTGAAATACATGGATACTGAAGCTACCTATAAAGAACTCAATGATGGCAAAGATAATGAGGCATGAGATAAGAAGTCCCATTGGAATCATCCAGGTTTTTGGGTTCACCTAAGACAGATGTTCCTTCAGCATTGATGTTTCCTATAGGACTAGTGCGGCACATATCAATTCCCTTACCTTACAAAGTAAAATACCTTCACCATTGACTTCCAGTCAATTAGACCCTTAAACTGTAGATTGCCCTAAAAATCTTTCTTCATCATCATCATCTCTTGAGTACATTATAGCAAGTATTCCTAGAAATCTACTAAGCTGCATGTGCCGGAGAAAGGCGAGATGAAACTAAAGAAGGCCATTTATTGGTGCAGCTTTCAAACAATGATGCAGAAAAAGCAAGAGATCCATGACAGGAGGGAAAGCAAGCTTCCCCCCGGCATGGGAAAACGCCCAAACAGGGCTCGAAGAGATGCCCCCGACCACGGGGGTCCTTCTCCGGCGCTGCAGTCGCCGAGGGAGGTCCCCGACGTCGTCCACGACATCTTCCCCGGCGACCCATCGCCGGTAACCGCGAAGCCCCTCAAATACTCACCGGAAAAACCCACAAAAAGAAGAGATCGGAGAGGAAAAGAAGAGAGGAGCTCACCTGAGCCAAGAAGGAGACGAAATCCGGCGGACACCTCGCCGGATCTATCATTTTTCCGGCGATCTCCACCTCTCCTCCTGGTTTTCTTCCTCCTTTCTTCCTTTCCTTCTCCGGCGCCGGCGATCCCTCTTCCTCCTCCCACTCCCTCTCCCTTCTCCCTTCTCCCGATCTCTCTCTCTGGATCTCTCTCTCTCGGGTCCGGCTGGGTGAGGTGAGATGAAGATGAGAGAGAGAAAAATATCAGGGAGAAGAGAAGGTCGGTGGAGTGGGTGGGAAGTTTTTCAGCAAAACCCCCTGCAAAACTCCAAATTACACGAAGACCCCTCTAATTCAGATAAAAGCCCGAAAAGTTTACACGTAGGCCCTTACATTTAAAATAAGATATAAAATACTATATTATTGTGACGAATATCTTTGTCACTGTATATTTACATATAAGTTTACTATGACAATATTGTTTTGACAAGATAATTTTTGTCACTATATAATTATTCACATCTTATTGTGACAATCTATTATGACATTGGTATAGTTTGTCACAATTATTGATTTATTATGACAAACTATTGTGATGAAATTACAAGTAGTTGCAATTACATCATTGGGCATGTATTATTGTGACGAAACTGATATTAGTTGCAATATGTGTCTTTTTTGCGACAAATTCGTATTTATCGCGATCGATTTCGTCACTATATATCATATTTGTTGTAGTGATACAAATTAAATAAAAATCCATTGCTGCAGCCACAGTACCTTAATTCCAGCCATAGGTTTCATATCCCATGGCCCAAATGGAGGACAAAGCCATTAATTAATTAATTAAAGAGCCACTAGTACATGTTCAACCAAACCCCATGATATGAAGCAAAAAAGAGGGCAGACACATATATAAAAACTGTTTGAAGTCATCAGAAGACTCCCAATATATATAGGAATATTCTAATGAAAAAGAGAATGAATACCGCTGTTTATTTCTTTCATCCAATTGTATATATATATATATATATATACAAATAAATCAATGAATGATATAATTAATATACATTGGTACAAGCTAGCTAGCTAGTATATATATATATATGTCGAAGAATATAACTGACTTTCTTCATGCATATATATGCTCTCAGGGCCGGGCAGAGAATTCGTACGTATTACATCCTTCTCATCCGCTGCTTGGCTGGCTTGCTTAATATAACTATGAGAACTCAACCATCGATCAGTGAACAAGATAGGTTACAAGGAGCGCCACCAGCAAGAGCACGTAAGCTATCCCTTGGTCTATGGCCACCATCCTCGACGATGGGGTCGTGGTTTGGCCATGGGCTAGCTGCATCAGCCCAGACAAGAAGAAGGTGACGAACAGGACTGCATAGACTCTCAAGGAACTCATCTAATTAATTCTTCGTACCAACAAAAGAACTAGCTATATAGGCTGGATCTCTGCAGAAGCTTGATGCTTGGAAGGATATATATATGTGTTTGAAATAGGAGCTGCGGAAGAGAAAGAGGACTTCTTGTGATCCAGATGCAAGAGTAGTGAGATGAAATTATAAAGAAGAGGTACGGGCTTGGTGTCTATATATAGAGAAATTAACAAGTTTTTGTTTTTGGGTGGAGAAGAGGTCTAATTAATCGAAAAGCCTCCAAGTTTGACTGATGAAAAAAAGCGCGGACGGGCTCGGAGCAGTTTTGACTTATGGGATCGATCTAACGGCAGGCTATTAATTTTCCCTTGACCGGAGTTTTCTAATGAGTTGTAGCTCACTAGCTAGCCTTATGGCTGAAGTAAACAGAAGGAAAAAAAGAAAAAGAAAAACGCGGAGGGCTTGAGACCGGATGACCCAAATTGATTTTTTGATATCTTGCTTTCAGAGATGGAATTTGTTTTCTAAAACTCCTGTCTGTATTTTATTATGGGATAATAAAAACTAATCACTGCCTCCCAACTGTACTCTTCCTCTTAAAAAAAAAGAAAAAGAAAAAAGAAAACACGGAGGGCTCGTGTCGAAGTAATTAATTATAACAGAAGGTATTCCTTAATGGGAAAGGAATAATGCACATTTTGAAAGGGAAAAAATAGAAGAAGAAGAAGCAAGCAACATCGTTGATCCTATATGTTGACTGTTGACTAGATATGGTCCAGAGGTATGGACTCTGATCCGAGAGGATCATCGTTGCCGCGGTGTGCAATATAGCTAGCTGCATGTATTAGACTTTAGCCTCATTGTAATCAAAGGCGAGACTTGTACGGATGTTTTATTCTTATATAAGATTTCTTTCTTGTCAAACATAACATGTGTGTGTATATATACTAGCGGACCCCGTGCCACTTGGCACGGTAATCACCGACCCCTTAACTTCCATATTAACTTCCTTGTTAACCACCCACCCCTCAACCCCTTTCTCCACTAACCCCTACTAACTTCCATGTTAACTTCCCCCTCATCCCCATTAACCACCTCCCCCACTAACTTTCCCCTCCACGTAGGCTCCACGTAGACTCCACATAGGACTAAGCCTGTCATGTAGGATCCACGTAGGACAACCAAAGGTTATTTTATGACCATGCTCCCATATAAGGATGATATACTTAGTTATGCCCCCTGTCACATGACTAGGTAACCACCAACCTCATCCCAATAATCACCCAATAACTCCCTCCCACTAAATCCTTCTTAACCTAGGATTATCATATCACATAGGTTTCACATAATATATTCTTCCGTTGCGTAGAATAACAAAAATTTCACTTATAATCATAGCATCGTATAAAGATGATATATAATAGCATAGTATGGAAGAAGCACGGAGTCATCAGAGATGAAGATGAAGGCTTGTCAATCCTATAGCATTAATTATTGGCTTGACTTTGTCCTTGAATGGAGAGGTACTTGTTAATCATGTGCGCACAACATATATACCCAGTCCAATCGCAGACCAATCAATCTAATTAGTCAATTGATGGCACACACAGCGCGCAATAGCCTTGAATTTGGATTTCTTTAGGAAAGCTTGCTTGGTCTTGCCTACCTACTGTGGATATGAAAGGCTCAGTCACCGTAGACATGCAAGCAATCCAGCCAATCAGGAGCCACGAGCCTTTAATTCCTTGTTTAATTGCTTGTTTAACTCGAGCCCCATGAACTGTTCCAGCCTAGATATTGCTCAATTTAAATCCTTGAACCATAGTAAGGAAGCATAGAACCTCCAATCGACACACATAACACCATGATAGAAGAGATGTCTTCTTCTCGATGCCATTCTATAGAGTTTTGCTATGAATAAATGTAAATTTTAAAATACAATATGCTTGCTCCCAAAGTGCATTGAGGGCTCACCATGCTTTAAAAACATACGAAATTGTAAAATGAGTCATTTAGCTACAATCAGCTTCAGAAACATCTCTGTTCAATGTTTCTAATGGATTCGGATTCATAATCCATGGCTTCGATCTCTCTCCAAAGCTACTCATGGCCTGCTGTTTCTGAAGCTGATTGTAGCTAAATGACCAGCAATTTTTTAATGCAGATGATGTCTCTTTTTGGTGCACAAGATAGCTTTAGTAGCTAAATGCCATAAGCACAATAAGGAAAACCTGCAAAAGCACGGAAAAACAACTCTACCATAAAAAGAGGTGAATGGCTTACCGCTTTACTAATGCAATAAAAAACAAAAGGAAATATGCAGTCAGCAAAGACTAAATCAAGTAATAAAAACCATTACCTTCGATTGTTTTCACCCCCCTCTGCAGAAGACTAAATGTTGTAATTTATCCGCCACGGTTAACTCCAATGCACCAGTTAGAAAGGCACCCTTGTCCTACTCACTGGATGCACATGACAAACGAAAGTTTTCATTGTAAATGGCAATAGTGAATGCTTTTACTGATCATACAAGTATACCCTGGATAGGGGGCGAGTTTCAGTCATTGGCTCAAGGGTGAAAGCCATAAACCACCAAAACTTTATGTCTCCTTAATGGCGATAGGCATAGTTCCTCAAAGCAAGACGATGGTTTTTCATGGAATACAGAGATAAAGTTTGCTAAAACGAATCATAAAAACAGACCGGAGGAGGAGGAGCAGCGGATGCCGGAAAAGGAGGAGGAGCGGATGCCGGAGGAGGAGGTGTGAGGACCCGTCCCTCTATTCCTGTGGCTCGTGGTTGACCGCAAGGGCAATTTGGTAAATTGCACCTTGTTGGTTTGTTTCACACCCGTGTGCACACACAGGCCTTGTTTTGGTGTATGTGTTTGAATAGAATGGCTAGGTGGACCCGGGATCGGAAGATCCCAGCTCGGGTGCGCAGAAGCTTGCTTTTGGGCAGCTGGCGGCCCGTGAGCGATCGATCGCGCATAGGAGCGATCGATCGGACTCATGAGTGAGTCGGCCCTGTTTTCCTCCACGAGGACGCCCGTCGTGGCCGTCACTCCCTTTGTCAGCGAGGGGATGGCCTCACCTCCTTTTCCCCGGCTTTCCCAGCCTTTCCCTACTCTTCCTTCCTCTTTTCTTCCCCTCCTTCCCTTCTCTCCTTCTCCTTTCCTGGTTCTTCTTCCCGCAAGCAGAGCTTGCTCTGTTTTCTTCCGGCAGCCCGCTCTCCTTCGTCGT
>OY986964.1:3583739-3843739 GCA_963920575.1 Narthecium ossifragum | reverse complement strand
CGAAATATTTTTCATGTTAAATCCAATGTCACCTTGTTTGCTTTCCCAACTTGGTTTTGTCGCCGTCAAAATCCCAACGGACTTGCAGGCTTCTTTTTCCACCAAACGGATGGCTCGATTGCACTACTTTGACACGTCTTACGAAGTCTCTATTATGCACATGATTCATTCAGAAAAGTCTGAGTCAGCAAATCAACAACAGCCCAACACATGTCTCGTACCACTGAGACCTCCGCGTGTCTATCCTTGGTCAAGCTTGGAGGGCTTTCAGAGCAGACCCGTTCTTTCTTTCTCTATATAAAAGCCCCTCCCCAGCATGCCTGTTCTCACAATCTCACATTTGCTCACAATTGTAGTCTTCTTCTCTTCAAGCGGCTCCCAAACATCCTTCTAAGCAACAAACTTCTTCTAAAGAGACCCATCTAGCTTTGCTTCTTTTGTTGGTTGGAAGGAGATCATCATGAGTTCCTTGAGAGTATACGCAGTGCTCTTCGTCACCTTCTTCCTCTCCGGTCTCATGCAGCTCGCCCATGGCCAGTCTACGACGCCGGCGAAGATGATAGATGGCAACGTGATAGACCAGGGGATTGCTTACGTGCTCATGCTCGTGGCGCTCCTCGTAACTTATTTTGCTCACTGATGGCTGTCAGTAATATCTGTCGTACAATTTTGATCTCTGGCTCTTAAGAGACAAGAGACGGTCAATTTCTTCATCATTCTTGTACCCATTCATCAATCATTTATGTGAAAAATAAGCACCCCCAATTGTTTTTCTCCTTTCTTTGAGATTTGGAATTATATATATATATATATATATATATATATATATATATATATATATATATATATATATATATATATATATATATATATATGCATTATGCGTTTGATCAAGCAAAAGCAATTACTTGCCCTCCATTTGAGTCATGACTAATAAGGTCGCATGCCGGCTGTTTCAAGGGATGAACTGGAATTAAAGGACTCTTGCAGCAGCATGGTATTATTATATAAGGCTAATAACATTTTACTCCCATATAGTTTAAAAATATATCAAATTAGCTCCTATATTTTAAAACGTGATAAAACACACCCTCAATTTATCAATGTGGTCGTATTAAACCCAATCCTCAAACGGAATTAGCCATGCTGATGACAAACTGGCTAAATAGGTCACGTGCGTCGCACGTGACCCCGTTTGACCGGTTTTGCCCGGTTCAGCCCGTCGCAAAACATCTCCTCCCCGTGTTATGGGTGGGCATTCGGTTCTCAGTTCGGTTCTTGGTTCAGAACCGAAAAATCGAATTTTTTTCAGTCCAGTTTTTAAAGAATCGAACCGAACCGAACTTACATAAGAACTGAACCGAACTGAAATTGCTCGGTTCCAAATAATTTGGAACCGAACCGAACTCTATTACTAACCGAACCGAACTTTAAAAAGTAAACAAACTTTTTGGGTTAGACCATAGGAATAGAAAAGTTCGATTCTTCGGTTCTGACCTGAATTTTGTTTAAAGAACCGAACCCGAACTTTTTATACATGTCAAAACCGAACCGAACCGAAGAACCGAAAAAACCGAACCGAATGAACCAAACTAATTTGTTTCGGTTCGGTTCTTCGGGTTCGGTTCGGTTCTGCTCACCCCTACCCCCTGTTGCAACCCACTCGTCGCCGTCGAAGAGTTCAGAGAGATCGAAAGACGTTCGAGAGCAAGGGAAAGCGACACAATCCCGCAGACATAGGGATTCAAAACCCTTATCGACCAATCAAAAGACGTTTTTGCCCCGGACATTGCTTCGGATCACATCACGGGACAAAAAGGGAGGCAATTGTGTTACCGAGGAAAATACTCGAGTATCGACAAATGGACATCCATCATCAAGATGGACACATGGCACTCATCCAGCAAGCCACAACCAGCGTACCTACGACGCCGTATAGGTATGACACGTGGATGAATGAATGTTGACCTGGCCTAGTGGAATCATCGCAAACGAGATTGCTCGGAAGCAGAGGCATCGACCAATGAAGGGAGGCACGCATTAAATGTTGCTCAATACCCGAGTTCAAAACTCATCATCACGTCGCCTTCACCATTATGATGATACGAGTCAATAGAGTGTTAAATAAAGCACATAGCCACCCTATCACTCCACGACAGTCGAGTGACGTGTGCAATATAAAGACACCAAAGTCGAACCCGAGCTGCTTCAAGAGGATGTCGGGTTCAAGATGGAGATCCTGAGATTGAAGAAATGTACGAAGATTCGAAGCTGAGAACTGAGTAACCCGAGATCGAGGCTCGAGGTGTCACATGAAGCAAGAATCTCGAGACCAAGGTGATGAAGCAAATTCAAGGTCGAGTGGACATATGAAGCCGGATACCAAATCCAAGGTCGAAGCGACATGAAGAGTCGAATCCTTATCACGATCCCCCAATCTATAAAGTTTCCTAAAACAAAGGCGGAGGATGTGGAGCAAGAAAATTAGGAAACGGTTATCCTTGAGCTATGTGTCAAGAGGGCAGCGAAATCACTACAACAAAATCGGGATTTCGCGACAGAAAATTTCCTGGCAATTAGTCTTATATTTGTCACTATATACTTGTCGTGACGAATACATTTCGTCACCAGGTTTGTTACAACAAGTCCGTCGCAATAAGTTTATTACGATAAATGTAGCAATTTATCACAATAGGTGCATATAAATTACGACAAACAAAAATTCGTCGCCATAACACGAGTACCGGTGACAAAATATTTTGTCACCACAAATAAAAAACTTCGTGGCCATATGTATGTTTTTGTCGCAATAGGCATGTTCGACATGGGGGATATTTCGACCAAAATATTTTGTCACGATAATTTTTAACAAAATTTTTGTCACAATATGTTTGTCGCAATAAACTGATTTATTCCGACAAATGATTTCATCACTAGTATAAAAATAGCGACAACAGAGATCTCATCCAATAGTTTCTATTTGAAGGACTCATTGCCATGTCAAGTGGCAACCTTTCATGAACCTTTTTTCGCCATAAGAATTTAAGCAACTCAGCTGCTATCTAATAACAGAGTCTTCTGTTTACTCATATGCCTCGGATCCAATTGCAACCTCTAAGTTATAACAATTTATTTATCTATTGGAATTCCCCATCTAAACCCATGTCAAATAGCAGGCAAAAATCTAGAATCCCAACCTCTTTCATGACAGAATCTCAGTCACCAAACAGCTTAATGAGAAGTTTAAATTCTACTATCAAAGTTGTTTACACCAACCCAATATTCAAGGATCCATCTCATACTTCACAAAATGAACCATTTAACATTAAAATTTAATCAACAGTAGATTACATAACAGAGAGAGAATTTTAACAAGCTTACCCTTATGCAGCTTGAAGCCTTCAAGCAGAGAATCCAATTGTTTCCTTAATTTATCCTCAAGCTGCATCCATCCTCTATCCATTCTTGAATATCTATCATGAATCAAAAATTGAAAATTATACCAATTCCATCACAAACATATTCCCTAGCATCCACAAATCAAGTTCTCTAGTGATATCTAACGACAATACAAGCAAAAAGTAAAATTTTATTGGCTACAAGGCACAACACATCAGATATTAAAATAAGATTTTAATGACAACTCTATTAGCAATTAAACAAGGAGTATGGAGAGAACCTAGTTCCTTATAACTAAACAAGGAACTTTTACTGTGACCTGGCTAGACATTATGAACAACTATACTATATCAAAAACGAAAGAAGAGTCTATTGAATTGGAACAAATTGGCAAGCAAAAAGAAGGGAGGTGGCAAAGAGACCAAGACCAATAAATTTTTACGAGTCAAATTACCCTCTGTTTATATAAACTGTCAAGAATCAAAAGATGCTATCAACCAATGTTTTTCTACACCCCAAGGAATTTCCAATGATTCAAATGTTGTACCCCTACAAGCTTGATCGAGTCATTGCCAGTCAATTCAATCAATTTTTTATTCAGTGAGCTGTTACTCTGTGTTGACAAACAAAAAATGAAAACTTATTCAGCTACCCCTTCAACAAATGAGCTCTCAAACCTTAATCAAGCTTAATTCCTGTAAACTAAATACGTCACAAACTTCAATTACATTAATTGATTCATTCTTCGCATTCTTTATGTGCTAATTAATAAGTTTCCAATTTGACCAGATCTTGCCCAAATAGTTTGGGATCCAATTAAAAATATATAGTTTCATGTTTTTTCTTCCTTGCTTAAAGAAATTATTTCCCAAATGAATGAAGAAATTGGAGTAAAGTAATAGACTAGGTGGTAATGGAATCCAAGTTTCTAACTAATATTGAAGCATTGAAATGCCCCAAAATCCAACCTGCTACTGTATCACTCACTGGCTCAGTTCTCCCTCCAATCAGGAGCACTATCCTGCCCCATGAGACATGCATTATTATAAATAATCACAATCTTCTTAATGTCAACTTTTCCAAAAGATCATGGATTAACAATATAGCATTGTCAACAAAGGCAATACATTGATGAGATAGAAAAAAAAAAAAGTCCAGGCTAACTGTGAGGCTAAAGTCCACAGGTTAATCTGACTCACAAAAAACAGGGAAAAGGAAAATTGCAAATCCAGAAGCCTAATTGCAGAGACAACTAGCAAAGCATTAAATATCAACCTCAAAGCATGTGTGAGACTTTGAGGACTCATCACAGTTAGCATGCACTAAAAATAACCAAGTACCAAAAATACGAAAAAAAAAAGAAAAATAAACCCATAGGAGGACTCATCTAAAGCCTCACATCTCAATGAATTCCGACAGTCGGGGGAATCCATAGATGGATTTAGAGATGAAAATCAAAGTACATCCCACTCCTCGGATCTTCCTAAGCTCTGTACACCAACCAACCAAAGAAACCCAAAAGCTAAGAAGGAGATTAGAAACTTCTAAAAAGAGATGTATCAGACTCTAGCATATTGGAACTACAACAAATATGATATATAGCGACGAAATCAATTGTGATAAATGCAAATTTGTCACAAAAAAGACACATATTGCAACAAATATCAGTTTCGTCACAATAATACATGCACAATGATGTAATTGCAACTACTTGTAATTTCATCGCAATAGTTTGTCGCAATAAGTCAGTAATTGTGATAGATTGTCACAATAAGATGTGAATAATTATATAGTGACAAAAATTATCTCGTCGAAATAATATTATCACAATAAACTTATATATAAATATAAAGTGACAAAGATATTCGTCACAATAATATAATATCTTGTATCTTATTGTAAATGTAAGGGTCTAAGTGTAAAATTTTCAGACTTTTATCTAAATTGGAGAAGTTTTCGTGTAAGTTGGAGTTTCGCAGGGGGATTTCTGCAAAACTCCCCACCTCACCTGATATTTTTCTCTCTCTCATCCTCATCTCACCTCACCCAGCAGGACCCGAGAGAGAGAGAGATCCAGAGAGAGAGAAGGGGGAAGGGAGAGGGAGTGGGAGGAGGAAGTGGGATCGCCGGCGCCGGAGAAAGAAAGGAAGAAAGGAGGAAGAAAACCAGGAGGAGAGGTGGAGATCGCCGGAAAAAGGATAGATCCGGCGAGGTGTCCACCGGATTTCGTCTCCTTCTTGGCTCAGGT
This sequence comes from Narthecium ossifragum, assembly GCA_963920575.1. NCBI lineage: Eukaryota > Viridiplantae > Streptophyta > Magnoliopsida > Dioscoreales > Nartheciaceae > Narthecium > Narthecium ossifragum. The sequence goes on along the minus strand of OY986964.1, from coordinate 3,838,092 downwards.
GAGCTCATCTCTTCTTTTCCCCTCCGATCTCTTCTTTTTGTGTGTTTTTCCGGTGAGTATTTGAGGGGCTTCGCGGCTACCGGCGATGGGTCGCCAGGGAAGATGTCGTGGACGACGTCGGTGACCTCCCTCGACGATTTCAGCACCGGAGAAGGACCCCGTGGTCCGGGGCATCTCTCCGAGCCTTGTTTGGGCGTTTTCCCATGCCGGGGGAAGCTTGCTTTCCCTCCTGCCATGGATTCCGACGAAGATCCGGCCAGCCTTCCTCTGGTTGTGGCCGTTGATCTTCCTCAGGGGTTTAGTGCTAGAGCTCGCAAGAAGCAAGCCCTGCTCTTCGCCATGGTGGCTATCATGCGGTTAAGCCCAAGTTCAGCGGAGCTTCGGCGGCTCTTCTTGGCGGAAGGGTGCGCGTCACTGGGGCAGAAAGACGAGCTGAGGAGTTTTATAATGAGCTAAAGACTGTGAAAGAATCTCAAGCTAATATTCAAGAAATGATGCGATCATAACGAAGATCTTAATAAAACTTTTAACATTTGAATTTTCCAGAGGACTTCCTGTTTGGTTGCACCAAATCCCCGGGATCCAGCTAAGGACTGACAACGAGTTATTCAAGGTTTCTGGAATTTTATATACAAATTTTATGATCTTCAATATCATGTGATGCTACATACATGCATATAAGTGGATGAACTCTTTGTTTGCAATTAATACAGAAAGAGATGCAAATATTTACGACATTGATAGTAGATATGATGAAGAAAGAGGATCTTTTGGCACCACAGGGAGGTCCAATCATTCTCACTCAGGTAAAAACAATGACCCCTTCTTGATTAATCCTACCATCATGCTCATTTTCTTTTGATTTTTTTTTTGGATTGAAGTATTGATCAAGCTATTGTTTTAGATTGAGAATGAGTATGGAAATGTTCAATGGTCTTATGGAGATGCTGGAAAGAGGTACGTCCAATGGTGTGCAAAAATGGCAGAATCTCTCAATGTTAGCGTGCCATGGATCATGTGTCAGCAAGATGATGCACCTTATCCAATGGTAATTAAGATTGAATTATGCTAGCTTTTCTTATGATCAATGATTATATATATAAAGTTATTAATTAGAACTTGAGATTAAAGAGAGTTTTGATGATTTGTTTCAATTAGCTCAACACTTGCAATGGTTTCTACTGCGAACAATTCAGACCCAACAATGCAGGCACCCCTAAGATGTGGACAGAGAATTGGACTGGGTGGTGTGTTTCTCTTCCCTTTTTTATCCAACTAGTTGATTAGATATTGTATATATATATATACATAAGTAAGAGTATCATTGTTTTAATTTGACACATTTTGATGATATATTAAGGTACAAGAACTGGGATAAACCGGATCCTCACAGGCCCGCCGAAGAGTTGGCGTACGCAGTTGCTCGATTCTTCCAGCTTAATGGGACATTCCAAAACTACTACATGGTTGGTTTTCATTAGAAATAATACAACAAGATCATATGATATGAACTACAGAGATAAATATTCACTGTAAACTATGTTTTAAAAAAGCTTTTCTTTTTCCTTTGAACTTGTGTAGTATCATGGAGGAACTAATTTCGGGCGTTCTGCTGGAGGGCCATACATCACAACCACCTATGATTATGATGCTCCTTTAGATGAATATGGTAATTTTTTCTTTTGCGAATTTATAGTTATATTCTTAAAACTATGAGTTTATATAGTTCAAAATGAAAACTTGATTCTTTACATATATGTGATGCTTTTAAGGCACATAAGGCAACCAAAGTGGGGACACTTGAAGGAGCTTCATGCAGCCATCAAGAAAATGGAGAAAGCTCTCCTCCAAGGAAACTTCAAATCCGAAAACATCACAGGCGATGTTTGGGTATGCGCCAATCGACTTATATATTTTACTAGGAAAAGAATAGCAGAGAACTATATATGCACTGGTGTTTCTAACATCTTTTTTGTTGATTGATTTTAGCTGACAAGTTACTCTGCTCCGGGGATTGTACCTGGTTGTTTCCTAGCAAACAATGATGTTAAGAACAATGCTACTGTGGAAATCAAGGGTTACAAGTATTTCTTGCCTGCCTATTCAGTCAGTATTCTTCCTGACTGCAAGAATGAGGTTTATAACACTGCCAAGGTACACATTATTTTGTATAGTTCCTCATTTTCCTTCATGTAAAAATCTGAGAACAAAAGCATCTATACAAGGTTTCAGATTAATTCAGATTAATTAATGCTCAATTTGTCTTCAAACTACCTTCATGATACTGAGACAAAACTTTGCTGAGGATGAGCCTGCAGCACTGAAATGGTCATGGAAGCCTGAGGACTTGGCGCCCACGGCCAAGTACTTGCAAGGCACGAAGACCGCCTTCGGTCATATGCCAAAAGCTCCAATTTTGTATATTATTATCTCGTTTACCATCGATTTGACTTTCATGCACAGGCCTGCAACAGCCAGGACTTGTGTGTGTCTAAAGCTATGATTTTTGCATCTTAGGTTCTTATTTTTAATTTAATAGGAAGAATCTTGCAATAATAACACATGCAACCTTTATAAAACCTGAATTGAATTAATTTCCTGGACATAAACTGCTAAGCCGAATACTTGTCTATTCTCAGGGAAAGCAGTATGCTTAGGAGAATTGTGCAAGGAAAATGTTGTCATCTTCCTGTGATCCTATGCAGGAAAATGATAATAGGATCACAATAAAGAGTAGGTAGGACAAGGTTTGTGTCATTGTGTACATAAACCTTGTTTCTTTGTTTTGCCACTGTATATACAATGCATCAAATTAATTAAGAGAGACTATGCTATTATATATATATGAGCAGGAACTGAAGCCATGTTTGCTGACCTGGGCCACTTCAATATGAGAGCCATTCAGGTATCCTTCCAGCTAGCAAATCGTTTCATATATCTTTGAGACAATTGGTGATTTTGATAGTTTCAACTCCTTAAATTTCTTAATTTTGCTTTTAAAATACGAGGATCAGGAACAAAGTCTTGTTATTAAATGACAAATTGGTTTTACTGGTGCTCTTCTCCCTGCTGCATCACTAGCTTATATTGGGCAAGCTGCATACCTTACTAAACACCCAGAAAATGTGAGGGATGCATTCTACAAATCGATCCCGAGTATGATGTCTGAATCTGATTCCAATTAAATTTGTTTATATATATATATATGCTAATTTGTCTTCTGCATACCTTGTGTGCAACTGCTACCTCCATGTCATGGCATTGTTTCACATTTTTCAATTGCATTTCACTAGAGAACTTGATCTTTTAGAGCCCTTACTGCAGTTTTCTTTTCCTTAAGTGTTGATTCCTACAACTATCATTTTAATTGCTAATAGAGTTGTCATTAAAATCTTATTTTAATTTCTGATGCGTTGTGCCTTGTAGCCAATAAAATCTTACTTTTTTCTTGTATTGTTGTTAGAATTCACTAGAGTGCCTAAGGCTATGTTTCTTGATTGATATGAAGGGGATTTAATGATTCAAAGTGCTGGAAAGACAAGAGAGAGGATCTCCTTTTATTACTGTCATAAAAGCACAAAAGAGAGCCAATGGCTACTTCATTCCTTCTCTTGCATGTGCACGTGCCTCCTCTTTATAACTTCCCAACAAAGAGAAAAGAAGAATAGTGTTGGCAATTATATTATCTCTGCTTTTCTAGTAGTGATGCTTCATACTTTCTTCAGACCCTTATGTTTGTTTGTCATACAAAGTATGAGCATTGAATTCATACTATTGAACATTGTTCAGGTTAAGCAATTGACCAGGAATCATCTACTGCTGCAATTTTTTTTTTGGGGCCAGCTTATAGGCAATCTCTTCATTGGTACTTAATTTAGATTTTGACTTGTCTCATAATAACCATTTACTTGTTTATGATGAAACAGGAAAACATGGAGATGCCTGATCAAGATCCTAGTCATATGCCTGATCAAATCACACAACAGGAATCAGTCCAATTAGGTTATTTCTACTTCCTGTTTCATCATATGCTCCAAACGGAATGAGTAACAATGCTTGAATTCAATAGAGGACTAGCCTTATAATGCAGGGTTTACTTGGATATTATTCAGTAAGGTTCCATTGAGGAATAGGATCTTGAAGTGTATTATGATTGAAAGCATCCTATCCAGTTCAATAGGATCTTGAATTTTACATAGGAATGCATGCGATGATCTTTAAATGCCCCATTATATCAATCACTATATTGATTCAGCATGTATACTGGTAGGTACTACTAGTGTTGGACTGTAGGAGTCATGCATGTCAGCTTCCTGTTGATCATCTCCTCTCCTCCAAAACCTCAGTCATCATAGAAGGGCGCAGAGAGGCTGTCCATGACCACAAATTGCATGCTTTCTGATGGCTTCCAGTGGCGCTTCCGCTGATTTATAAACCAGTTATTTATCTGCTTCTGGTTTAAGCCCGTGGTTTCAACTAGTGCAATCTTATTCTTATTCTTTGTTGATGTGTTTTTCTTTTGTACATTGACATGTACACAATTAAAGTCAGCAGCTTGGACAAACAATTCTTGTTTCTTTTGCTGGCGACTCTTACCGGACAAGCAGCTCAAGGACTTGTAGAAGAATACTTATTTTGGAATACTTGTCATATAGTTAGATAGTTGATATTATTTATTTGTGGTTAGTAATTGTAGTAAGTCTTATTGTTCACTAGCTGACTTTGTATACTTTGATAGTCATTTTGCGAAGTTAATTGATAGCTAATGTTTGGTAATTGATGATTTTTGTTCAATTTATTAAAGCTGATTTTTAATTATTTACAGGTATAAATACATCTATGGTGACAAAATAGTTGTTACAATATTGTATCTATTGTGACAAATGATTGTCATTATAAGTCCAATAAGTTTATTACAACTAAGTTATTGTCACAAAAGTCACTTTTATTGCAACAAAATATGTTGTCGCTATTTTTATACAAGTGATGAAATTATTTGTCAGAATAAATCAGTTTATTGTGACAAACATATTGTGACAAAAATTTTGTTAAAAATTATCGTGACAAAATATTTTGGTCGTAATATCCCCCATGTCGAACATGTCTATTGCGACAAAAACATACATATAGCTACGAAATCTTTTATTTGTGGTGACAAAATATTTTGTCACCAGTACTAGTGTTATGGTGACAAATTTTTGTTTGTCGTAATTTGTATGCACCTATTGTAATAAATTGCTACATTTATCATAATAAACTTATTACGACGGACTTATTGTAACAAACCTGGTGACGAAATACATTCGTCACGATAAGTATATAGTGATAAATATAAGACTTATTGCCACGAAATTTTTTGTTGCGAAATCCCGATTTTGTTGTAGTGTGGATCCTCCCATGGAAGACACCGCATCCCAAGCCAGGAGCCACAACCACCGCCTGCTTATTGCAAGAAGAAAAAGAGGGCTCTTTGTCGGCGACATCGGCGTACAGCGCCAGGAAGGCATCCAAACCTAGACCTCCGAACCGGCCCTCGTCGGACTCGAGGGCGTCCACCACCCAATCGAAGAACTCTAGGTCGCAGAGGAGAAAGACGCCCCCCGGGGGATGGAAGCCGTACTCCTCCTCGCAGAGGACCAGAAACAAAGAGATCCATCGATCGAGAAAGTCTAGAAGCTACACATAGATCAGCCAGAAGGCACGCATGAGATAGAGAGAGAGATGCGTACCTCGTCGGAGGAATTGCGGGATCCAGGAGGCACACCTCGTCTGAGGAGCTGCGAGATCCGGCTTCCCCTTCTCGCCTTCCACCCCTTCTCTCGATGAAGGATGCCAGGTGGAGTTCGGCGGCGGCGCAGAGGGCTTCGACGAGGTAGTGGACGGCGAGGTCGAGGGAGGGAGAGAGATCTCTCTCTCACTCTAGAGATCTCTCTAGAGATCGGATGGAGAGAGAGCTCGCAGAGAAGGCGAGCTGCGGCCTCGGATTGATCGGGCAAAAATAAGTAAAAGAGGGGATAAATGTTTTCCGGGAGAGCTGTGACTTATTGTGATGAAAAATTTTGTAATAAATTTATTATAAGATATAAAATATTATATTATTATGATGAATATCTTTGTCACTATATATTTATATATAAATTTATTGTGACAATATTATTTTGACGAGATAATTTTTATCACTATATAATTATTCAAATCTTATTATGACAACCTATTGTGACATTAACATAGTTTGTCACAATTACTGACTTATTGTGACAAACTATTGTGATGAAATTACAAGTAGTTGCAATTACATCATTGGGCATGTATTATTGTGACGAAGCTAATATTGGTTGCAATATGTGTCTTTTTGTGACAAATTCGTATTTATCGTAATCGATTTCGTTACTATATATTATATTTGTTGTAGTGAATCCGACCCATGATAAACCATGAATGATTGTGGGTGGTTGGTCATGGACCATAGCCAGCAATGGCCACGTGGAGGCGACGATCTGAGGTATAAAAGGTTGAAGACAAAGCAGAAGAGACCCCCCCCTCTCCGACATCCAGACTTCTATTACTACTTTTATAGTTTTTAGCCACTGTAATCATTCATAGCTCGTACTTGTAGGAGCTTTCATCATGGTTGTAACCATCTGTTGCTATTCAATGAAAGTAAATAACTAGTCATTTCTTTGCTTTATTACATGCTTATCTTCTACTTAGGAGTAGTTTAAACACTTCGTAGGAGTAGATCGGTTTACTCTAGGAATAGTGCAGCCATCCTCATGAGTAGTCTACAATTCTACCTTTAGGAGTAGCCTACAGTTCAAGCTAGGAGTAGAATAATCATCGCGATAGTTATTGCCCAATTCTTAACCACCATTATCCAAAAAAACACCATGGCATTCCACATTCCCATAGACTTAAGTGTTACACAAAGTTCTCTAAATTGAGACACGACTGAACCCATACACCCTTTTGATAATCCCTGCGTAACGATTGGCACACCTCACGTGTCTGACGACCACGTATCCATTTTGGATACAATTTTTGAACAACAGTTACAATGAGCCCCACCAGCAAGAGCACGAGGACGAAAGCTATCCCTTGGTCTATGGCCACGATCCTCGACGATGGGGTCGTAGTTTGGACATGGGCTAGCTGCATCAGCAAGAAGGTGACGAACCGATCTGCATAGACTCTCAAAGAACTCATCTTAATTCTGTGTACCAACAAAAGAACTAGCTATATAGGCTGGATCTCTGCAGAAGCTTGATGCTTGGAAGGATATATGTGTTGAAATAGGAGCTGCGGAAGAGAAGAGGACTTCTTGTGATCCAGATGCAAGAGTAGTGAGATGAAATTATAAAGAACAGGTACGGGCTTGGTGTCTATATATAGAGAAATTAACAAGATTTTTTTTTGGGGTGGAGAAGAGGTCTAAACGGCTCGGTCTCAAGCCCTCCGCGTTTTTTTTTTTCCCCTCCCCTTGTTTACTTCAGCCATAAGGCTAGTAGCTAGTGAGCTACAACTCATTAGAAAACTCCGGTCAAGGGAAAATTAATAGCCTGCCGTTAGATCGATCCCATAAGTCAAAACTGCTCCGAGCCCGTCCGCGCTTTTTTTCATCAGTCAAACTTGGAGGCTTTTCGATTAATTAGACCTCTTCTCCACCCAAAAACAAAAACTTGTTAATTTCTCTATATATAGACACCAAGCCCGTACCTCTTCTTTATAATTTCATCTCACTACTCTTGCATCTGGATCACAAGAAGTCCTCTTTCTCTTCCGCAGCTCCTATTTCAAACACATATATCCTTCCAAGCATCAAGCTTCTGCAGAGATCCAGCCTATATAGCTAGTTCTTTTGTTGGTACGAAGAATTAATTAGATGAGTTCCTTGAGAGTCTATGCAGTCCTGTTCGTCACCTTCTTCTTGTCTGGGCTGATGCAGCTAGCCCATGGCCAAACTACGACCCCATCGTCGAGGATGGTGGCCATAGACCAAGGGATAGCTTACGTGCTCTTGCTGGTGGCGCTCCTTGTAACCTATCTTGTTCACTGATCGATAGTTGAATTCTCATAGTTATATTAAGCCAGCCAAGCAGTGGCCGGATTGATATATGAGAGAGAATTGGCCAGATGTAATACGTACGAATTCTCTGCCCGGCCCTCAGAGCATATGCATGAAGAAAGTCAGTTATATTCTTCGACATATATATATACTAGCTAGCTAGCTTGTACCAATGTATATTAATTAATTATATCATTCATTGATTTATTTGTATATATATCTACAATTGGATGAAAGAAATAAACAGCGGTATTCATTCTCTTTTTCATTAGATTATTCCTATATATGTTGGGAGTCTTCTGATGACTTCAAACAGTTTTTATATATGTGTCTGCCCTCTTTTTTGCTTCATATCATGGGGTTTGGTTGAACATGTACAGATGTACTAGTGGCTCTTTAATTAATTAATTAATGGCTTTGTCCTCCATTTGGGCCATGGGATATGAAACCTATGGCTGGAATTAAGGTACTGTGGCTGCAGCAATGGGTTTTTATTTAATTTGTCTAGAGATCAAAGTGATTAATTACAGATGATCAAGTTGAGTTTGAGTTAATGCATGCACCATGGATATTTGGGTCTTCTTAATTCCCCAAATAAACTCCATCAGAAGAATTTAATGGAGGCTTGCAATTGCAAACCCCTATATTCTTTGTAATTTCTCACAGGTTATGACTCTTTTTGAGTATAATTAATTAATGATGAAGCATGGATTTGGGCCTTCCCCAAATAATAAAGTCCATCAAAAGAATTAATGGTGGCTTGCAAACCTACCTTTTATATAACATTCTCACAGTTAAAAGCTCTTTTAAGCTAGAAACGTTAACACCTAATTAAAATGACTTCGAGCATAGCTAAATTGGGTTATAAACGATCGATGTAGGTTTGGAATAAGCCATTATTTGGGTTACTATTGTTCAAGTATCGACAGAACAATCATTTTCGATCTACAAGATAGATCTCTATCATTCTCTCAAGGGTATAAGCCTTGTAGGGCATCTTTCATTAATCAAGCATATATATGCAGCCACATGCCACAAAATGCATGTAATTAAACTGCATGAGGATCAAAAACTTTTATTGTGTGTGCATGACTGCCATCGCTACAAGGGTGTTTATCGCCAACAAGTTCTCTAAACTTTTTCTATTGTAATATGAGGTTAAAAGTTACAATCGGTTGTAAAGAGTCCATATATACTACTGCAATGCCTTAATTTCGGCCAATATATTATTCGTTCCATGACCCAAAAATAGAGAGCAACGGCATGATGAATACAAGAGCCAAATTAGGGATACAAAGAAAGCAGAAAGGATTCAATGTTTATTTCAGCAAATTGTACATAGAAGATTAAATGATGAAATGGTACAATTATGACCAAGAATTAATTCTAATTACCTATGACGAGTTTGTTTCCGACTCCAACATGCATGGTTGAGTATCACAATCCTAATATATATACAAGTGTTTGCTTGTCGGGGTGCATGCCAACAAGGTTTTAGGTTGCCTTTTTAAATACTCAGTGGAGAGTACGTACCATCCCAGATTCCCAGGCTTCTCCTTCCATACCTAAGCAGAGCTCTCTCTTGATTAATTACACTCTGGACGATCTAAACCTGGTTCCTTGGAGCCTTTCTCTTTCTTGGTCTGTCGCCATGATCAACCACACATCTTCAAAAGATCACACAAAACTGCTCATAGCCATGGCCATAGCTATGGCCATAGTAATTTCCAACCATGTTGCCAAATATTTAATTTCCAACACATCAGAGATAACTCATCGGTACTCTATAGATATTGTTTCTCCTTCGGCTCTCTTTTGGATATACTTCAGAAAGGCTTTTACATTATCTCTTCTAATCCAACGTGAACTCTAATCTTAGTTGTTTTTTTTTTCTTGAACACTTAAGCGAAAAAGGCTGAAGAAAGTAGTAAAATAAACTCTAATCCTAATTCACGTAGAACTCCACATACTATACATGAACTTTTCTAAAATCCTAACTAAAACTCCTGGCTCCATATAGACTACTACTAGAAATAATCTTGCCAAAAATCCCAATTTGTTTCATATTTTGAGACACATCCCAAAAATCTCTACTTAGCTCGAAATCCCTCAAACCACATGGATATTATCCTCTATATATGCTCATACTGATCTAATTGGATCTACATATCAACATATGTACCTGTTGATCGATCCACACGTTCAAATTAACTTATCCTCGGACTCTCCATGATTTAGAGCTAGCTCTCTCTTCCTTTGATCTCTAAGCCGGCTTAATCTTGGAGTCTCTATCCCTCTGTCGCCATGGACTACCAGTCTAGCTACCACGTACTACTTCCAAACCGTCCCATACTACGATGGCTTATAGTCATGGGCCTCATAGCCATGCCTATGACCATTGCTATGGGCTTATTCTTGTGCCTCTGCATCATCCACAAGATCCTACGCCAAGGCCGGCGCAGTCGAGACCCGGCCGTCGGCGAGCCTTTGGACGAAGTGGCCATGCCGGCGAGGGATGTCGAGAGCGACAGCTGAAATCCATCTCTGTCAGGACCTACTCGTCCCCCTCCGAACTCGATATTCTTGGAAGAGTATAGGCATGGACATCGAGTGACGGTGCTGCCCAAGTGCAAGCATATCTACCACGAGGGGTGCATTGATCGGTGGTTCATCATCGAGTCATCCTTCTGCCCCATCTGCAGGGCTCGGGTTATCCAACTCTGGATCCGAGTCTCTCTCCTCTCGGTGCACGGCGGTTGATAACACTGTATGCGAGGATGTTAGCGGAAGCACCTAGCAACGATCACAACAAACACACAAAACGCAAGGATTTACTGGGTTCAGCAAATTGCCTACGTCCATGGAAGAGAGAGGAGGCGATTTCACTATCAGGTCAAAAGTTGTATAGTGTGGTTTGCAGGATGTATTTATACTAATTCAAGTATTAATACTTCTCTTTGGCACAGAAAATTCCTTAATTAACCTTGTACCATACGCGATGAAACTAGGGGTGGCAATTTGGATTCATGGGTCGGGTTCGGGTCGGGTCGAGCACTGATATCTCAACCCATATGCCCAACCCGAACTCGACCAGTTTAATAAACGGGTCATGTTTATAAACCCAAACCCAATCCATTTATAAACGGGTCAACCCGACCCGACCCATCTAACCCGTTTACATGTAAAAAAAGAAACAAAACAGGGTCGTCCGCGATGGTGACCGCGAGCGGCTGGAAGGTGAATCACGCCTAGGGGGTGGCCGGGAGGAGTCACGGTCGCCCGGTGGCCAAATCCGGTGGGCGGATGGCGTTGGGAGGCGTCGGGTGTTGGATCCGATGAAGGAGCATAGGATATCGGAGGCATGGGACCTCAATGGAGGTTGGAGCGGTGTCGGAGTGGGAAGAGGGACCATGGGTGGCCGAGATCAATGTCGCCATCTGCCCCTTCACCTCTATCTTCCTCGTCGTCTACTACTTCCTCCCGTCTTTCTCCCTCTTCTCCGACTTCTTCATCGTCCGGATGGAGGTTGAGAAGGGAGATGCTGGTGGACTTCGGAGAAGGGCTGGGAGGGGAGGAGATCGGTGGGGGGAGGAGGCCGCAGAGTACCAAGGGGAGATCACAAGGGAAGGGGGAGATCGTGGAGATCGCGACAAGAGATGATCGCGACAGGGGGGATTGCGAGGGGAGGGGGAGATCGCGAGGGGAGAGGGGAGAGGGAGGGATGGGGGGAAGAGATAGTCCAAACCCTTGACAGAAGACGCCGGTGCCGAGGCAAAGAGGCAAAGCTAGAGACGTCGTGAGGATATCCAACCGCATGTCCTGGCGGACTGCAAACCTCTTCGGCTGTGGAGGCTGGAATCTCGGCGGAGGAGAGATGGGTGGAGGAGAAGGCGAAGCAGCCGATCCATCTCCTTCGGCGACAGTAAGAGGGGAGAGGGGAGAACGCGAGGGGAGAGGGGAGATCGGGAGAGGGGAGATCGTGAGGGGAGTGGGGAGAGTAAATTGGAGAAGGGCTAGTGGGCTACCGGGTTAAAATTAAACAGGTAAACGGGTTGACTCGCGGGTCAACCCGACCCGACCCATTTATTCACGGATCATAAACGAGTCGACCTGTTTATAATCCGAATCCGTTTATACTAAACCCAAACCCATTTATTTCGGGTCGGATTGGGTCGGGTTTACGGGTCATGACTCGGATTGCCACCCCAAGATGAAATCGCCACCGCCCGCCTATATATATGCATGGTATTCCAACTATAAAAATTCATACTCTATAAAATATGAGCCACGTCAAACAGAATATGAAGCTAGCTTGTTGTGTATTCTCTCGAGTCACATCATACTCCTTAATAACTATTCATTCTATTCTATCAGTGCATATATAACCCTAGTTTATTTTCTCTCTTCTTTCTCCCTTTATCAAGTATGAAGCTCGTAGGTACGTATGACTCCATCCACGCATATTTGATCTTGCCAAATACTTGTTTGTCAAATAAATCGAGCCGAGCCCAATCCTCGAATTGAGCTCGAGGATTGGCTCAAAAATAAACCGAACCGAACACGAGGCTACACATTTCGGGTTCGAATTCGGATTGGGCTGGAGCCCAATTCAAGCGCGTCTCGATCCTAACACGAGAGAGTGACATCGCTGGAGTCGTGTTGGGCTCGGTGTCCACCACTAGTATAGCAAGTCCACCACTTTGCGGATAAGGCCGTCGTCTCCGCCACGGCCTCCTCACGTCTCCCGCCCCGCCATGGCCTCAGTCACCCGTGCCACGCTCCTCCGACGCCCATGCCCTCCCCCTCTCCCGCCTTCCTTCTCTTCTGAAGGGAGGCGGCGGCGGGGGCGGCGCCCGGTGATCTGCTGCATTCTGCGGACGGAGGAGCACGGTCGCTGGAGCAGCCGGCGGGTGGTGTCCATTGCCGCCCTGGTTCTCCTCCACTGCTCCGCCGCAATCCCCAAACGTATGCACTTTTCTCTACATCTAATGAAGGAACGGTTAGTGTCAATCTGATGGCTGACCATGTATTCTTGTTGTCACGCAGGCGCTTACGCGGCTAATCCTTTCGACAAGTACGTGAAGCGGTGCGTTCACTCCCTCCTCTGTTTGGGGCTTCTTTCTGGTGTATTTGGAGTCGAATTTTTGGTTGCAGTACCTGGCTATCATTCATAACGAAGAGAATTTTTAGATTCATCTCTTTTGTGTTAATCTGTGATGTGAGACCGGTGGATTTGATGGATTTCATCTTGAATTCTTCTGTTCATATCTTGGTTGATGTTTATATCTTGAGTTCTTTCTGGGGTTCTGGTGATGTTTCGTGTGTCAGGAAAAAGCTGGATCCACTAGAAGCTTATGTACCTGCAGTGCTGTTGACCCAAGATCAGTTCAAGGAGTTAGGTGATTTCAATTCTTCAGAAAATTTATCTGACAATTTGTAAGTATGTATTGAGTAAAGGTTAGATTTTGGGTACGTTATATAGCTGGAGTGATGTCTGATTAAAACTTCAATGTGAAATCTCAATAAAACTCCAATCTTTTGGATAAGTAGTAACTAATCAGTTAGCTCGTTGAACTACATAACTGGTGGGAAACACGAGTACTGAAAGATGGACTAAAACACAAGATGCAGATGTCTATTGTCTAATATCATCTCAGATTCTCATAGGCCGACTAAACTGCTTTGTTTCCTTTTTTTAACTTTTTAATCCCATCCATCAATGACTTGCTTAGGCCGGAAATATTCGGGTTTCCTCAAAAGATCTCATGCTTTAGTGTCATGCAGAAAAAGCTTTGGATCTTGAGCAGCCAGAGTACGATGTTAGCAGATCTTTACTACGTTCTGGTCCAGCAGCATCTCTGCGTGTAAATATTCGTGCAGTAAGTTTAGAATCCTTGCAATGTGTATTAAATTTATTGCATTTGTCTTCTGATGAGGAAATGATTCTTGAACTTCAAAACAAAATGCATTAGCTACCGGCTTTATAACTAGAGCTCTTACTGATTACTGGTGTGGGAAATAGAAGAAACAAAGCTCGTACTAAAAACACATATACAGATACTTTCATCCCCGAAACCAGAATGAAATAATTATCTACAATGATGCAAGCCTTTCCTGCAAAACTTTTCTGATATACCGGTTCTACTTGGGAGCCTAAGTTTGCATGAAACAATTCTTTGATTCATTTGTTGCCTGTAAGATTATCTTTAGTTTGTTTCCAACTTCTTGAAATAAAATGCTCTTGGGAAGAATTGGTCAAATGTATTCAAAACACTCTTACACTTGTTTATTTGTTGTGGCAGTCTTTATGACATCAGTTCTAGCTTTGAACATGACATTTGGAAATATAGGTGGCACAATATGCAACTGATGATGGTCAGGGAAAAGCAGCCTCTGATGCTGTCGATCAATGCTTAAGGTTGTACTATGCTGCTCTGAACTGTATTAGCACTATGCCAGCACTAGCATGTCATTGCGTTTTGCTTGTGGGATTTTGCAGAGCATTGGAGGATCTTGATTCCCTCTTGCTGCATGCGTCAAGGAAAGATCCAACAGCCACCCTTGAATCTATGAAGACCAAAATTAATATCGCTCAGGATGCATTGGACAGGTATTGCTGATTATGCCCAACTGAAGTTTAACTCAATTTCCTATCTTACTCTCAAGAATTGACTTATTTTCCAGTATTCTTATTTGTTTAATTAGTTAAGTCTGTGATCATGCCTTAGAAAACCAATCATGTTGAAGCAACATAAGCCAAACCTGCTAGTGTGGGCCGATAGTTGTGCTTTAAGGCCTCTTTATCTAGCCTAACCACAAACCAGAACATTTATAGACCACGGTAACCATCCATAACACTGCATACCATGTACACAACCTAGCACGCATGAGTTCATGGTGCTAGTTAAACTTTGTCGTTAGACGGTATTTTCCAGATCACCACTGAATTGAAGAGTGTGAATCATCCAAAGTGCAGGGTAGTGGCTCATTTTGGTATCATTTTTTCTGAACAAGAGATGTTTCTTTGCAGTCTGTTGCAGACTGTCCCTTCAGCAGTGCTGGATAAAGGGAAGGCAATCGCTGAAGCTTATCGGACCCCGAGCATCCGGAGAGAAGAGTCCTCTTCCAAAGTCGAGGACCCAGAATTAAAACAGATGGAAGCTCTGCTTTGATGGCATTGGGATTGCTCATTCAAGTTATTTCTTCATGCTTCCATCAGAGATCTTCACTTCAATTGCATTAACAGTCCCCCAATGCAAAGGAATCAAGAATAGGGAGAACAAAGATGTGAAAATTGCACTCTGTAAGTGCCTGCACCTTGGTACTCGTAACACGATCGGGCTTCCTTGCGTACTTCGTACGTGTAGGATGGTGGGGATTCTGATGAAGTGTGCACGTTTAAAGTCGTTACATTACAGACCAGAGAGCATGCATGCTCCTGCAGACCTCTGAAATGAAAAGGCTGCTTTCGTCTCCAGAAATGCAGGTCATTCATCCTAAATATTTACTACCTCAGAAACACATGTTTATCCTACATCTCATTAGTTAAAACCCAACTAAGAATAGGGATTATTTCTGCAAGCCTGGAAACATTTATATACGTCGGTCAATCACAAAGAACGCTCTATAGAAACATGAGACACAAATCCCCCATGCGGTCAAATGAAATGGTTTACATGAGGATAAGAAATATTAGTATTAAGATTACCATAAGAATAACATTAAACAATGTCACGGAGACTACAATTGTAAAAAGTGTTCACTGCACTTGATTATAATGCAGCCAGGAAGAAGGAAAAAAATAGATTAACAAGCATGTACAATACGACGCACCAACTGCTGCTAATAAGTCATTACCCAAGACACACGTTCAGAGAAAATCAACTAGAAGAGGACATCAATAGCTAATATAAGGCCCCCCCCTGACTTGCAACAGTTATCCTTAAGGCCATACGCTGCTCTGGATGCGCTTCAAACTGGGGCAAACGACCCGCAGTCGCCCCAAGTACATAGCATTTATCTGTTCAAGAAGGAACAAGATTAGTAAGATTGAAAAGGACTGCCAGCAGATAAAAGGGGGGAAGGCTATTTCTCTTTTTGAGACACAATTAAAAGGAAGACCAACAGGAGACTTCTAGCCTACATAGGCTACAAAAAGAGCAATTAAACAAACTGCTGAACAAGCTACGAGTGAAGGACGAGCTTTTCTACCTTTGGGCAGGAAAGCACATTGAGCGTCTCCAGCATGTTACATTGCGATATAGCCGCTTCTATGGCTGCTTCTTCCAGCATGCTACAAGCCTAAAGCAATCAAACAGACATTAAAAAAATAAAAGAAGACATACTGACAAAAACCAGCAAAGGAAAGAAGAGCAGACAAAGGAACATAGAATCTGCAAATGTTGATGACCTAGAGATTAACTACAGGAGCAATAAAAAAAATTTAGGAAAAAGCAATCAACATAAGCGGTGAAGGTGGTGGTAATAAAAGAAACAGTCATAACAGTTCTTGTCTTGAGTAGGGAAAATGTGATGCTGGCATGTTACATAGCAGCTGCATAGATGCTGATATTGATAGGATAGTGTCATTGCATGCATTAACAAGGCCAAGACAGAGCAAGTACCAGAAGCTGGAGGTTCAATAATCTTGGGCAATTGAGCTTCAAAATCTCCAAGGCGCTACAATTGCTAATGGCACGACAACAAATCAAAAAGGATTTAGTGAATGAATGTGGAGATACCAGCCCCAGAAGAATGCAGCTTCAGAAGAATCCTTACCTTAAATTTAGACTGTTGAGATTGAAACATGCCAGATCAACCTCCTTCAGATTTGTGGACAAATTAAGGTTTAACTTGGATAGATGAAAACATCGAGCTGTAGAAGGTATTAGGACTTTCTTAATGTTGGGACACCCAGTACAATTTAGGATCTCAAGCATACGCTCAGGACTGTTAAAAGGCTCTCCAACATTCTCGCTATGTATCATATTGGAAGACCAGTCGTTGACGGACATATCAGAAGAAAAGCAATCACGTGAACCCCAGATAAGGTCATGCATATTTGCACAACCATTTAAGTTCAAACTTGCTAAATTTGTGCAGCAAGCAAGAAGCTCCGCTATGGCTGATTGTCCAATAGATGAATATGATAAGTCTAACTCACGAAGGGCTGGAAGGGCACCTTCTCTATAGAGAGCATCCAGAGACGAATTCGTAAGGTACTTGCATGCAGAGAGTTTTAAGATCTGCAAATGGAATAGATCAGAGGTCAACAAATTGCATTGCAAGACCCAAACACATAATATCAAACTCTTCATAATTTAGATGTTTCCATCATGTTTACAAATACCATCAACCTCAAATTGCACAGAATGAAAATACTGCTTTTAACTTGCATATCCAATGATTAAGCTGCAATTACTTCACTGTAAGAATAAAAGCTATTTTAAGATTGCCTAGCGCTATATGATTTGTATCAAGCTATCAGCCACTCCATCTACAAAAACAAGTATCACCTATTCAGAGAACTGATCACCAAAAACTTTAGTCAAGATATTTCTGAATTCATTATTGTTGCCACAACTCGTAAAGAATATGTTGTCAAAGGCATAAGTTACTGAAGACATTACTCATTATGAGGCAAACTGAAAAGTTTCCCGTTACAATTTCTAGAGAACCGAAATGAAATGAGTGGTTAATAAACTCTACAAGAGAAACCATGCATTCATCACAAAACTTGTTTCAGTAGTCAAAAGTGGAAGCCAACAACTAATCACTCAAAAAGGAAATATAGAGAAAGCAGGTGTGAATGAGTTTCCAATTGAAATTTCCTCAAGATAGTAGGCAAACGAACAAATCCAACGAAACAAGTGAAAGTGTCATATGTCAGATCTTACAAGACTATCACTCACCTCTAACCGGGAACACGCTTCAAAAACAGGCTGCAAATTCATCAAAAATGTGTATGATAAATCAAGTAGGGTCAGATGCCGAAGCCAGTGCAAAGAGGAAAGTCCCTCCAAGCCTATAGATAGGCATGATGACAGGATCAGAGATTCAATATGGGGGCATGAAGCCGCTGTTGTGGATAAGGAATCATCCATGAATTGCCTGCATGAACAAAAGATATCAGCCTCCTATGCAGAGCAAATGACAACGATAACGGAAAAGCAAAAAAACATAAAGAATAATCACCTGCAAAAGGAAGCGTCCAAAGAGATCAAAGAAGGGCAATTAATGGATGCCTGGGACAGTACACCACAACCTTTCAGCTCCAATACAGACATATTTGGAGCTTCAACCTGAAGAATACTCAACTTTGGGCATATTCCCAGATTAAGAGAGCCAAGACCAACCTGCATGAATTGCCAAGTCTCAGGACAAATAAGCAGCCAAAAGTAACATGAATTACATATTAGCAGACACAGAAATATCAAGCATTGCTATTTTCCCAAAAGGTGGGCATGAATACATTCTTATTTTCCTTGAAGACTTATTTCAATGACTGAAAACCGTACATATTTACGTCATTTACTATCTGTTTTCCAGGTACAGCAATAGCAATTAAGCCTCTACCTTGTTATGGTATCCTCTTCGAAACTACCAAAACACTATCTCATATCTTTTTAATGTTGTTGGTGATAGTAGCCAGTGCTTCCTGCAGATCAAGCCATGTCACTTACAGGCACGAACATGTTTAAGCTCCTCGTTAACACATATTTCCTTTTGCTACAAGAACCACCGAGTCGTTGTTATTAAAGAGCAAGAGTTTTTGCTTGCTATGTAAACCTCCTCGCTACCTAAAATAGATGTCCCCTCCTCTTTGACACTAAGATGTATCTAATATGATGCTGGGAATCTGCATGCCACAGTTACATGGATCCCATGTATTACTCGGAAGGTCTTCTGTAATCATTAGTTGAGTACTCTTTAGTAATCAATGTCAACAAAGTTGGTAATCAACATTCAACAACGCAGCTATTATAACTAGGAAACACAAGACTTCCAACAAAAAGTTAGACCAAAGAGTCTATTAGTCCTTACTGAATTATTGCAGCTATCTCTAACTATTTGCCAAATTGATGTCAATACACAATCCAAGTGAAGCTAATACTGCAGGTTGAGGAGATGTAATGCTAAGAGCAGTAATTGTTTGAAAGGAAAACAAAGCAGAGCAAACTGGATCGAACACTGGGTGGGTGGAAAGAATATCACTTACAGGGCAAAATGATGCTCTTTCGAGATGATCACAACCATCCAAATTTACTCTCTGAAGGTTCGGACAAGAGAGTTCAAGTACAGTCATAGCATGACAACCCATAAACGAGAGACAAATGAGGGAGGAACTATTGAGTCGCATCGACGTTAGGCTCTGAATGTGTCAATTGAAAAGAGAAGTTAGTGAGTGGACTAATATCAAATAACTCATTGTAAATGTCATAACAGAGCATAGATTTATCCCCTAGCACAATAAGATTGCAGCATATGATGTCTAACCATTGGTCACTAGACAGTAATGACTAGAAAATATTACTAAATCAACACTACCAATATCTCACAGTGGTGAACTGGAAAGGAAGTGCATTTACTTATGAGTTATGACTCAAGGCAAAACAATTTGGCCATAAGTATAATCATGCAGGTTGACATGGAAGGCCGTAACCATTGGTTTCTAAGCAAAACAAGAATTAAACAAACAGCAGAAGTAAGGTGGAACATCATTTGCACTTAACTGAGTACTACTAGTTTTTCTTTCATGCCAAATTGTATCATTACATCATGAGGCGTGGCGATTCTTAAACAGGTCCCATCACAGTATTCACGAACAAGATTTCTCTTTTACAAATATGACTTATTGCTATAATGTAAAGTAACAGGCAAACGGATCAAAATAAGAGAGGATGAGAAAGAAAAATCTGCAGACAAGTAAAACAACCACTCCAATGGCAAAGTTCTTTTTGTGAGTTATTCAAACACTGATTGAGCGGCAGTGCACTCCAGTATTACACTTTTTCGTGAATCTGTGACACACATGAAACGATGTAGCATACAGCTGCCACCTCGCTATCAGTATCAAGAGTAGAAATGCTAAAACTTTGATTTTTATTCACGACAATGAAAAAAGCCAAAGACATCATCTTTTGCAATGTAGGACATAGAGAAGAAAAACTACAAACCTCGCAATTGTCAATAACCAATGATTTCAACATAGGACAACCAACCCCATCACTAAAAACTTCGCAGATTGAATTTGTCAAAGATTCACAATCACTAAGGTCTACTTCTTGCAAGTGGTAGCACTGCAATGAAAGTGTCGCCAAACTCTCCAGCTTTTGCAAAACCAACTTCTGCAGGGCCAGTTATCACCCTAATTAGAATCAAAACCTACAATGAACAAGTAATAGGAAAGAAAAGGAACACATTCTTGTCCCTGAGATTGAAGTCAACCTGAAGTGAATTAGAAATGATGTTAATGCGGTGCAGTGATGAACAGTTAGAAACCTTTATGCATGAAAGGACAGGACTCCGCAGATTTAAATCAACAAATCTACAGAGAGAGAACCACAGTTAGCACATGGTTTGGAATATAAAGATAAAGCAAGGAAGAAAGGACAAGGTACTGTACTTGCGACAATGTAAGAGACTAATCTTTTGTAGGTGTGGAAGATCCAACGACACGGATGTTAACAGACTGCAGTTATCAAGCAATAATGCCTGAAATTGTTTGAAAGAGAAATAAGATCTAAGCAACCAACAGCGGGCATGAAAAGTTTGGCCAAGTAAATGTGATAGCAACAGCAAAGGCTCTGACCTGGAGCATGTTACTGTGAGATATTGCAGTCATTGAAGCAGAAGTTATGCCCTCACAGCTGTGGAGTTTCAAATCTGTCAACATTGGCAGTCTTACAGACTACCACCAATAAAACATAAATGATTATGCCAAAGACAACTAAAACAGACAAAAGCAGCTAAAGCAGCACAATCAGATTAGAAAAAAATCACCTCCAGCGAAATGTTGGGACAGTTAGATGCATCAAGAACACTGAGATTAGGACAGGCGAAAGCTATCTCTCGAAGGGTTTCATCACTGAGACATGAGCATGATGACATGTTCAAAGATTCCAATAAAGGGCAAGATGTAGCTGCTGACCGAATTCCAGCATCGGATAGCTTGTAGCACGATGATATATCCATCACATGCAGCTTGGGACAATTAAGAAAGGCATGTGCCATGCTCGTACGCCTCAGGGATAAAGACTGAAGTTGAGGACATCTGCAGATTATCAAAATTTAAATAGATGTCAGTTGGTTCATAATCACATGACTGAGATACATGTACTATGATTCCACAAATGTACATCACCTGACAGAAATACGAAGCGCGCGACACTTTATGATCTGCAGGTTGCGCAATTTATTGTGGAAGATGGTTATCTCTTGCATGCCATTTCCAAGAGACGCTTCAAAAATGCTCAAACTATTCAATGCGGGAAATTCATCAAGTTCATGAAAGAAACCCTCGCCCACCTGTCCTCTTCCCAGGGTTAAAGTCCCAAGGCGCCTGAGAATCAAGATGACACAAAACTTTAGAAGAGATTGATTCACCAGATTAAGACCAACAATAATCATGAAAAACAAGAGAAAAGTGAAAAAACCTTAGATAAGGAATTGCTCGCATAACAAGCATATCAGAATTTTGAACTCCAAAAAGATTAACTTCAGTAGCATTGTGATATCTGCGACAAATAGCCTCAACTGCAAAGGCAAACAACAAATAAACACATGGAAAATCAACATTTTTAATCATAGGAAAGCAAGGACTTTTCTGAATATTCTTATTCACGTTGGTTGCATAGATGGAAGCTCTAAACAATTATCGAATCTCCGCTTACAACATGTCACGTTCATGCAAAACAGGTAACAGCAAGAGAACGTAGATCAATTTTAAACAATGTGGGTCTCTGATAGGAAAATTATACTTTCTTATGGACTACGAAGTTACTTCCCATGGCACAACATTCCTCTAGTATAAGCAATATCACTGAGTTTAACACGGCCAATAAAGTGAAATAACTCATCTAACAAATTTCTTATAAATTATACGAGTAAAAGATCAAACGCAACTGTTCTTCTTGGTATGTGTACTTATATAAATGTTAGAAGGATCACGAAAAGCAGAGCTCGAGAGGGCAATGATCATCACGAAACAAATCATAAGATGTTTAGAGTTATTGCTCTAAAGAACTGGAAAACTAAATAAAACTGTATATCCTGTCATTTAGAATAAGTAGCTCAAATTATTTCACACACATTCTGGCAGACCACGTTCCAAATTTTCCTACATCTCTTTTATAAATTATGCATGTTTGAAATGATTAAATTAGAAAACTATTTGTCCACAGATGCTTGAAAACTTCCTAGACAAGCACGTCCACCTCTCAGCTACCGTCCACTTTGCATACAAATTGAGTAGCCAACATGTAAGGTTATAAGTTAACTTTATGCATTGGCAAAAGATTTAGAACAAAAGACGATTTTTTATAGGCAGAAGAAGCTGCTATAACAAAGTTACATCAGCTGCCTTCCAATTTCGAAATGGCTGCAATTTCATCAGATTTTAGTAGCAAAGCGGACATGAAGGATCATCAGAAAAATGATATAAGGTCCAAGGTTTCTCAAAGTAAACCATCTAACTCCAACATCATCTACCTGTCAGCAATGAACCTTCTAGTATCAAGAATAAGGGACCTCCTACATTGAAATCACCTCTTTATCAAAATACAGAATCTTAAAGAATGATCTCGTTTCCTTATCTGTCAAAACAACATGATTTACGCCTAAAAAGGACAAAGGGTTGGCCTCTTAGCAGCCTGGATCGGTTAAATTGCTATGGCTGGATCAAGAACGGAATTTTCTTAAGGCAATATGCAGAATCACATGTTCATCTCGATTGCAGAGAACCAACAAAAGATCATAACTGAATAATTAGCTCATAATTCAAGGATCTATGTGTATATTTGTGGAATAGTTGCAAGTAGAAGTCATCATACATACAGGGAATATACTCCAAGAATAGTTGAGCATGCGCAAGATGATGAAGATAATGAACAGTCTTTCACCCTTACAGAAGGTTGGTGATTTGTCCATCGTTCTAAAACCAGACTATGGTCATTATTAGAAAGCTCTAGCAATTCGTACACAATAAACCATAAGTAGACCAGCATCTTGTAACCTTGCAACAAAGGAAAGGGACACAGGGTTCTATGGTGAAGCATGACAAAATTTTGAGTTCAAAAATACTAAGACTAGGTTTTGAACTATTTAGAAGCACATAAATGTGATTGTAAGCATGAAGCAAATATCACAACCTTTGCAATACTTGAATAATGTTCCTCAGACTTAGTTTTTTGTCCTTCATTATATGCAACATGTAAGTTACTTTAGAAATGGTAGGGGCAGGTAAGTAGAACATGGAGATCTAATGCTTTTATTCATTGGGTCAGCTTTAACAAATGTAAAAGCGACAACTTTCACTTTGCTTTCTAGTGCAATGCCTCAAAAAAAGCTCACATACTACACAACTGCTGATAAATGAATAGTCACCATTGCAATAAAATAAGGCTAATATGCATACAATTTCGTTGGGAGATCTTTGTATCCTTGAAGTTTAAACACCTCCAAAAATCCTCGTGAGTACTAGCTGCTTGCCACTGTTTGCAAGTTGCACCTGCTTTACATAAATCATTCTGCCCCAAGAAGGAAAAAACCTGCATCCACATGAACCAAATTGAACAACATTTCCAGCTCAAAACAACCAAGCTATAGCAACTCTGTAATGACAATTTTGCATACCAGGTGCAACAAGTCTTCTGTCAGATCCATTCTAACAACCTCCGCGTCCTCAACATTTTCAGCACCAGCCCTACCTCCATCATCATTGACACAGTTTGAGTCATTGTGCTTCTCTCGGACATCGTCGTTGGACATAGGCAAGAACTGAAGCATTGTTTCATCTTCGAAAGGAATTGAAGAACTCTCAGGATCAGCATAATCAGCAACAGCAAGTCTAGCAGAAGATTCAGGACCCACAGATAATGTTGCACACAATGGCCTGAAGAAACATAACAATCAAAAGATTGGTTTTTGACAGGCAAGCTTGTCTATCATAAAGACCCTGAAAATTCTAACTATCAATCTAAGCATCAAATAAGAAACCTATTGGCTATTGCTTTAGCAGAATCTTTATTGAATCTTTATTTTTTTCTTTTATGCAATGATTTCATCGTCTTCTATTCTACAAAATTGTGCCTGCATTGATACTCTTCCACTACTCACTCGTTTCAATATGTATTGGGTGCCTCTTCACACCACAAGTTTGTTGTTTAACAGAACTGAATTCCGGTTCAAATTTCTCTACACTGAGTTGGATCAAAAATTCAGTCTGAGAGAGAGACATTGACCTCTTGATCAGTTTAAAAACCAAGGCATTAGCTTCAGACGACAGGATGCTTCTCATTGTGGTAGGAATTCCTAAAAGCCTCATTTAAACACAAAGATAACAATGACCAGTTTGAAGAAGCTGCAAACCAAGCACTAACTACTTGGCCTAACCAGCACAATAAATTCCACATTGAATGAAATTGGTCAAAATTTACATGCCATATGATCCATAATGGCAAAGGCATGTAAGAAAATCGGGGTAAAAATGAACTATCAATAAGAAACCAATAAAAAGGGACTCAATCGAGATAATGAAAAACAAGATGCCAACCAAATAATTGTTCAATTAAGGCGTCCCGAAATGCTTCAAAGTAGATTAGTCTACACTCAAGAACTTCTGTTGAATTATAGGTTACAAAATGTAAAGGACATGCCAATTAAAACGGACTCAAAACAACCCATAATAAACAAGGGACAAATAAAGCATCTAAAATGCCAAAAAAAATTAAAAATATCTTCGTGCAACAAAGGACATGTCCGTAAGGTACAGCAAAGCACACGCAATTTGACATCACTTTGAAATTTTACAAGCAAGAATTCTATGAAGAGTATAAGCCACCATGAACTCTACAGGAACAACAACAAATGGATATTTTAAAAGACTCACTCAGAGAAAGAAATCACTTTGGCCCTCTTGTGTTGAAAGTCCCTCTTGTTGCTATCCCTCTCCAGCTCCAAGAAGCCCTCATCCTCCAGTCTTTTAGCATCTACCAATACCCCATCATCCTCTTCTTCCATAGCACGCCCGTCCAATTCCATAGGCGGCCAAGAACCCCACAACGCATCGGCGAACCTCGAGCTCCTGCCGATGGTCGGCTCCCCTGAGGAGAACCAGTCCTTTTTCACGGCCGTCATCGAAAGGCGCCACGACCTGCTCGCACCACTAGAAGACCCCTCGGCCGGCCGCCACCTCCCCAAAGAAAGCCCCAACTCCAGCTCATCAGTTTCCGAGTCTTCCTCCCTCCGCATCTCTTCATCCCCCTCTCCATCATTCGCCACAGCCTTCAAGCGCCCGTCCGCCATTCCAAGGCCCTGCCTTTTAACGCTACCCGTAACAACCCCCACAAAGGGGAGCCGTGGTAGGGGGAAACCCTGAATCAAGCCCTTCTTTCGCAACCAGAACACGGATCGGAATGCGGTAAACCTAATTCAAGATTGAAAGCATCTGAAACCGAAATCTCGCGATCAAAAATGGAAATTGGAAGAGAATAGCGGAAAGTACGAGGAAAACTACCGCCTCCGGCGGGGAATCGACGAGGGCGGACGCTCCAAGATGGGATCTTTCGGCTTCTCCGTCGAATCTTGGACGTATTCCGACCTAGAAAGGGGGGGAGCTGGAGAGATTTCTTGGATCTACTTGGATTCCATCCTTCTCTCTCCCCTTTCTTTTTATTTCTCTCTCTATAGAGCTCGGAGATTTGCCGCCGTGTGGAGGGACGGGATGAGAGCCGATGCCAAATGCACGAGGTCGGGCATACCCATAGCAACCTTTTATGCATTGAAGACCCTGTACATTGTCTGTATCTGATCTAACTCCTCTGGTCGGATTTATAAATATAATATCTAAGCTATTTAATTATTTTATTTTTTGCGCTATCATCTGTGAATGAAGCGTACGCATCGTAGATTCATAGCGGCGTGTTGTCGGATTAAATATAGTATTAAAAACTAAATTGACAAATAGTAGAGCCTATTTAAAATTGGTGCTTTTATAAATATGCGACGAGACCCTTGTTGATTCTAGTAATTCCTCCCGTTATCCTCCGTGTTTGTTTGTTGACTACTATGCCCTCTTTGTATTCTTGCAAAAAACTCCAGATCTTGGGAATTTAAAGCAAGATTTAATCCAGATAGAACCAATTAACAGCCCCATTTGCCGACCGCTTAAAGCAGAGCCACAATTGTGGATAAATTAAGGGGAATTGGCGCCGGCTAAAAAAAAACTCTCTGGTACGGCATAAACACCCGGGAGGATTTTATATGCACTACGATAGCGTATAACTGCACCCTATTTCTTAAAAATACCAAAAATACCCCCCTTCTTCCTTCTCTCGTGACGATGGGGTGGTGCTTACTACCGGCGACGGGATGAGGGTGGACACGGCGGTCAACGAGGCCGAGCAGGAGGAGGGAGAGAGAGAGGAGAACCCGGGAGAGAGAGAGGTCGAACAGCGGAGGATGAGAGAGAGAGAGAGAGAGGAAGAGAGGGAGAGGAGAGAGAACGAGAGAAATGGAAGAGAGAGAATGAGAGAGAGAGGATGAGCGGCAGCGCGATGAGATCGAGTGCCGTCGGTGTGAGGACATGTCCCTCTACTCCTGAGTCGACCGGCTGGGTCGGACCCGTGGCTCGTTTGATTGTTTCGCGTCGAGTGCGCGATCCGGTGAATCGCATTGTTTTCTTGGACCGCGAGGGCAATTTGGTAAATTGCGCCTTGTCGGTTTGTTTCACACCCGTGTGGTGCACACACAGCTCTAATGTTTGATTTACGTGTTTGCTAGAACCCTAGGCGGGCTTGGGATCGAAAGATCCAAGCTCGGCGCAAGAAGCCCGTTTTTGGGGCAGCTGGCGGCCCCTGGGCGATCGATCGGCCTTGTGTCGGTGCCGACGTGTCCAGATAAGGACGCGAACCGACTTAACCTTGCCCGGTCCGATCGATCGGACCGGTCCCTGTAGCGATCGATCGGACTCGAGCCTATAAATAGCCCGCGACCTTCCCCTGTTTTTCTGGTTTGCTCCCGTCTTCATCTTTCCCTCCGTTCTCCCTCCTCCGGCCATCTTTTTGGGAGCTTGAATACTCGTTGAATCCGTGGCGACGTAAGGAAGATCCCTGGTGTGGTTTGGAGCTTTGTTGGTGACTGGTTTGCGGGGAATCAGCCGAGGAGTGCGCTTCCGGTAGAATTCTACCTACGAGTGTTGTTTTTGGGTTTTCTCTAGATCTAGCCGGTAGATCTTGTTGTTCTTTATGTTGTTGGCTCCCTCATGCTTAGTATAATTTCTGGCTTAAGTTTCATAAGCTTTGGTTGATATTTTAGTAGGATTTAAGCATGTTACATCTCGAATTTTCCGGTTTCTGCTGTTCTTGAAGAACAACCGGTTTGCAGGGAGTTTTCTGACCAGTTCGTGCATGTTCTTGGGTTGTGATGAACATAAGAGTGGTAGATCTTTTAATCTACTCTCAGACCCAACTGATTTCATAATGTTCTGATTTTCCAATGAATTTTTATGAATTTCTCACTGGTGGACTGCGTTGTAGCAAGTAATGGTAAGTTAGTTTGATTAGTGGTTTAGATTAGTGTTTTTCCGTTAATCTAGCCATTGGATGTTTCTAGATTTTGGATATGTTGATCCCAGCATGTTGATCTACTTGAGTTTAAGTTGGATCTTGAATCCGACGTCGTTTGTACATCGGATCGACGGGGCTAATTAGCCTCTAAGTAGAGGATGTTTAGTGTTTTAATAATATTATATGTTTGAAACATATAATATTATATTTTATTGTTCATCAGCGTTTTCGGGGTTGCTTCCCGTTGCAGGAGTCCGCGGTTGACGGTCGTGGTACCGTCATAATGCCGGGACCCGCTGCAGCGATCCGGTTGGACTTATATGATATTTTATCATACTGTAGCATGTTTATCTCTTATCTGTGTATGTTCATAGCATGCATTCTCTGTTGTGCATTAGTTGCATGGTTAGGGCGTGGGTGATCTGCGGGTCGCCGTCCCGAGGCTGGAAGCTCGGATTTAGCCCTAGGATCGGGGTTGGGTAATTTGGATCCGGTTCGAATTGTGGTGTCCAGTCAAACTTGATGATAGGCTTAGATGACTGGTACACCTGTTGCTTGGTGATTATAGAGGTCGTGTCGGCCTCAAGTCGGATGCTGAGGTGTAGCCGGTGTTTCACTGTGACGACTCTTGAGTAGTGGAGTTACCTACTCAACGGTGCATTTTCCCGCCTGCAGTGTCGTGGGTCCTGCTTGTGAGTGTACAGTGTTCGTTCCTGCATACTGAGTGTAGCCCGACATGTGACCAGTCTTCTGGAAGACCATGATCGTAGGACCTCATGGACACGCGATGGGGTTATGGGGCCTCTATATACACCCAGATCTTACTTGAGGGCGACACTATTGCGTTTCCCTCTTCTTTCTGTGTATCGTAGTGTAGAACCATGCTGAGCTTAGTGCTCACTCCTACCCGGGCTGCGTTTTGCAGGTGCAGGCGTTAGCTCCTCTTTGGTGGCCCCTACCGAGCAGTTGGTCGGCGGTGCGGCGGCGCCAGGCGGAGTTTGAGAGGTGGTGATCTTTTACTGCTTTTGAAACCTTTATTAGTTAGTCTCCTACGGGAGTATAAATGTTATATTTGAATCTTCCCCTCTCCGAGGATATGTATATTAAATTCACTTGGGTTTTGTAATCTGAGGTCCGAGGTTTGCTTAATGTATTGTTGTTTAAATTGAGGGTCTTTTGATGAATTGCTAGGGAGACCAATAAATTAGAGGGAACCATCGCCAGTATTTTTTTCCGCGGTTTGTTAGGTTTCGGTTCGCGTCGCCCGGCCCAGTTGGGCTTTCACGGGTCGAGGCACGACAGTCGATGGGCGCGATGATCGGCTAGGCTGAGCGAGACGAGGGGGAGAGAGAGAGAGAGCGGGCGAGGGAGAGAGAACAAAGAGAACGAGAGATAGAGATGCCGACAGAAAGAGCGAACGAGAGAGAGAGAGAGAGAAAGGAAGATAGGACAATTTAGGCGATTCGAATAAAATGCTAAAATACACTTTGATACCATGTAGTTTCAGGGATTAGCATTCCAATATATTCATCTTCCAAAATCACATAAAACTACCATATAGTTTCAAAACATGGCAATTTAGTTCGGGTCGTCAAGAGCCGTTAGTCAAAGTCACGGAAAACCGGTCACTCTGCTCATTTTGACTAGTTTTCTCCGATTTTGACTGGTTTTGGGCTACTTTGCTGACATGAGAAGAGAGAGGTATGAGAGGGGGAGAGAGAGAGATAGAGCACCCTCCGGGGGTTTGGGGAGGTCCGGCCCCTGAGCTCCCACCATCGGCATCTTACCTCGTCGAGGTCAGCTTGCCATGAGGCACGATGAAGGAAAAGGGTGGGGTCTGTGGTGGTGGGGGAGATGGCGGTGATGGTGTGATCCGGATGGTGAAGGCAACAACAAGGCGGTGGTGGCGGCGGCATGGGGGTGGGAGTGGTGTGGTGGTAAAGATGATGGTAAGTGGAGGAGATGGTAGTGACGACATGATTCAGGTGGTGGACGCAACATTATGCCGTCAGTGGCCCCTCTTGTGATCCCCATCACCCCTGCCCAAGCCACGGTCGGAGGTAGACTCACAAACCCGAATCAAACACTTGGGCGCCCCCTCCTCTGCTTTCTCTCCCACCGAGCCTGGCGCACCTGCTCTTGGCCCGTCGCCCTCAAGCCCCTCCTCTCCTCCACCACCCCTTCTCGCCTCCCCTTCGACCTCTCCGACTTCCCCACGCACCTGCTCTTGGCCCGTCGTGGATGTACTCGAGTCCCTAGGCAAGGTCGGCGGCGATCTGGATCCGAGATAGCCAGGTGGACAGAGCCGTGAAGCAAGGATTTATGGTGTCCAGAGACAAGACCTGATGTTGTTGTCGGGGATGTACTCATCGACGAGATAGAGCAGTGAATCGGTGAGAGAGGCACCGAGTAGCGAGGCGATGGAGGCGTGGTGGGCGCAGCAGGCAGCGGTGAGCCAACCGGGTAAGACAGCGGGGTCGCCGTGGAGAGGGCATCGGAGGACGACGACATCCTCGGTGAAAACCGGTCACGTGCAGTTTTCCGTGACCCGGGCTAATGGCGTTTGATGGCCCAGACTAAATTGCCATGTTTTGAAACTACCGAGAAGTTTTATGTGATTTTGGAAGATAATGATAGTAAAATGCTAATCCCTAAAACTAGGGTGTATCAAAGTGTAATTTCCCAAATAAAATACGGTGAACTTATAAATCGTAAGTGTGCATTTAAAATAACCCACTTTCCAGCATATATTATTTTTCAGCCCTAAGACCCACTAGGTTATACAGAAGACCTAAATGCCCCTCTCACATATCCTAATCTCCACGCCACCTTATGCGTCTCTTTCTTCAACGTGAAGGACGAGCCGGTGAACCTCCATTAACCTCGGTGGGTTTATTCTCTCAAATTCCCGATGCCTCCTTGACCACTCCGGCAAGCTCAGAGTCGCCTCCACCGTCCGCAGGGACCCCGAGCCTCACCAACCCCATCCCTAGCTCCCATCCTCGTCGGAAGCCGGCGTCGACCTCCGAACACCTCCTCTCACATCAGGCGCCGCCACCTCCAGAGATCACCGCCACTGCCCTTCCCGACTTCCAACCCTCCAGATCTGAGCTCCTCTTCTTCGCCCGCCCCGTCCCTCTTCATCTCCGGCAAGGATCCAGTTCCTCATCGCCTCACAACTCCTCTGCCCCATTTCCCGACGAAGATCCGGCCGAAACCCATCGACCTCCCTCTCTTTCTCGCTCTCCTCCTCGCAGCAGGCGCCGCCACCTCCTCAAACAAGCCACCCCACAGTAGAGGTGTACAACGGGTCGGGTCAACATGTTAACGGGTCGGGTCGGACCGACCCGTTAATTTTTGAGGGCCTTATGACCCGCCCGTTAACCTGTTAATTTATCAACATGTTAATAGATTAACGGGTCAACAGGTTAACAGGTAAACAGATACATGTAACCCGATAACCCGTTATTAGTATCACATTAATAAATATAAAGTTTTAAATTACAATCTATTAATCTAAAATTTAAACAATATAAGCACGTAAATCTAAGTTGTATCACATGAAGAAATATAAAGTTTACAATGTAAGTTCCAAGTTCCAATTAACTTGGAAATTAATTAGATATATAATATATATATACTTGTAATTTGTAAATAGTTTTTATTCTAAACGGGTAAAACGGATTACCTGTTAAGCAAAAACTTAAACACCCATTACCCGACCCGGTATTATTATAACAGGTCGGGTCAGACCCGACCCGTTTACGACTACCTTATGACCCGCCCGTTAAGGTTTGGGTCAGGTTAATTTTTCGGGTCGAAACGGGTTACCCAACCCGTTGTACACCCCTACCCCATAGCCTCCCATCACCATCTAGCCCTAGACCCGGATACCTCACACCCTTCCGAGCCCTCCGCCACCATTCCCGCCGAGATCCGCCGCCTGTCACCGTTCCCATGCTCGAGGTCGTCGTCCCCGACGAGCAGAGCTTGAGAGCACCCATGAGCTCCTATGATCACGCCTCACTCTCTCGACCGTTGGATCCCCCTTATCCCAATCCCATCTGATCTGGTCTGAGCTCCCTGGCTAGATCTGAGCCGTCCAATCCAATCTGATCAAGACGGTTCCCTTGGATCAGAACAGATCCAATCTTATTTAACTTGAACTCAATCCTTGAGCTAATTCGAGCCCGATTTCCTTTAATCCTAACCATTTCTAAAACCTTAGCCCAATTTACCATCCGATCGAGCACAAATCGATTACAGTTAGGGGTGAGCAGAACCGAACCGAACCCGAAGAACCGAATTAGTTCGGTTCATTTGGTTCAGTTCTTCAGCTCTTCGGTTCGGTTCGGTTTTAACATGTATAAAAAGTTTGGGTTTCGATTCGGGTTCAGTTCTTTAAAAAAAATTCGGATCAGAATTGAAGAATCGAACTTTCTATGTTTATAATCTAAGTGTCTAACCCGTAACCAGGTCTAAGTTTCTAACCCAAATACCCAATAACCCGGACTGCTCAGTCACACACTCACACTCACTCGGTCACGACAGTCAGTGGTTAGTGGTCACTACTCACTCCCAAATCCCAATCCCTAGTCGCCGGCCTCCTTCCTCAAGCTCCCACTCACTCGGTCACTCCTCCCAATCCCTAAACGCCGCTGGCCTCCTTCCTCAAGCTCGCCTCGCATCTCTTCTGCCTCCAAAGTCCCTAAACTCCGTCGGCCTCCTTCCTCGAGCTCTCCTCCGATCAGGTGATCCCTCTCTTCCAAGCTCTCCCCCGATGTGGATATCCCTTCCCCTTGATGCATCCACCTTCAATTGGACTCCCTGCCATACCCCCTGCACCTCCAATGGGCGCTTCCTCTGATTGAGCACCAAGTATTCTTTTACCTGCCATAAAATTCTTCCGACCAAGGACCGATGATCATCAACATCTTCCTTGTATAGAACCTTACATCTACGCTTCCATAGTAGCCACATAGTATATGCCACGATAGATTTAAGTCGCCAAATATCATATGTCTCGTTCGATTTTGCTAAAAAGCTGAAAGCAAAAATCAAGGTTCAAGTCATCACTCAACACACC
This sequence comes from Narthecium ossifragum, assembly GCA_963920575.1. Classification (NCBI taxonomy): domain Eukaryota; kingdom Viridiplantae; phylum Streptophyta; class Magnoliopsida; order Dioscoreales; family Nartheciaceae; genus Narthecium; species Narthecium ossifragum. The sequence goes on along the minus strand of OY986964.1, from coordinate 3,805,160 downwards.
ATACCTGGAAAGAACTTGTTCCCAAACTACCCTGGCAAACCTGAAGCCAAAAAACACATGATGGATATCCTCCACCTCCAGATTGCAGCACGGGCGACAGATCTCACTGGTCAAATGCAAAGCCCATAATTTATCTCTAATCATCGGCAGCTTTCCATGAGCGCATTTCCATAAAAAGCGTCGCACCGTTTCCCCTCCAGTGACTCTCCAAATGCTCCACTAGTCCACATCTGAGGCTTGATTCCATGGAGAATTGGCTTCCAGAAACTGATAGACTTGGTCGAGATCTCCCCTCCAGCTCCCCAGGCCAACTAGGGTCTTGCCCATCCTCACTTGAGGCAACATGAATAGAATATATAACTTCGACCAATGAAAGATGAAACAGACAAGAAAGAGCAGTCGAAGACCAACTGCCATTACAATCCAAAAGATCACTAACCTTCATTGTGGCATCCTGGTAAGCGACATCGAACATGTACCCATAATTCTTTAGTGGCCCATCCAATAGCCACCAGTCCTCAAACACCCTTGTTGGACTGGCCAATGTAGGCCATTTCTCAACAGCTCTGAAGCTTTACAAATGAACTTCCACATCAACGAGGAGTTGGGAGGGGCTTCCTTGGAAGGCATGCCTTAGGGTATCTTGTATTTAGCCCGAACCACCTTAGTCCGTATAGTGTGAGCATCATCCAAATCTTGATGCACGACGCATTTGTGACGTTTTCTACCAAGTACATAGATCTTTTAGCCCAAGCCCTCCCATAATTTTAGCTTTACATATATGATCACAAGTAACACCTGAGAGACCTCCCCGACGCCCCTATCTTATGAGCTACCTAATCATCCTCTCCATACGTCGACGAACCGAAAGAGATATATAGTCACAAGTTGACTAATCATCTTTAAAAAACTAGATTGGATTATCCAATGGTTATTATCACTAAAGTGACCCAGAGCCGATTTCTTGATAAAATAATTTGGTTTAAGCCTTCTGTCAGCAAGAGGTGACAACTCGGGTTCACATAGAATTTTGATTCAAGCTACGCCTGGAATAGCCAAATCCAATCAAGTGATTGGATTTTAGTGGAAGAAATTTTGGACATGGAGTTTTTAGGATCCAAATCCGAATCTAACGAGGTTTAAGATGTTAAAAAATAGGCACCCAATAGTCAAGAATTCGAGAATATCCATGTTTGAATCGGGACATTCGGAATAAGTGTCTTCCGTTGAATCCTTACCATTATTATCATCTTGCACCTTTAAAGAAATATAATTACAAGTACATCTCATGGGACGACACAAACTTTCTTATAAAAAAACATAAATTGGGTGGCTAGCATTTATTTGGTCACCACGTATAATTATGCACCTCATATGCGATGCGACGTAGGTCTTGAGTTCTAATTCTCCCGATAATATTGTGATTGTGAGGGCATTTTTAGCGTTACTCTGAGCTTACTCAAAAGTTCAATTTTTAGATAAAATAATGAATAAAAAAAACATGGCTAGAGCCGTACGTCACCTTTGGTGACAGGTGACAAGCTTACATTGTTAACGTGAAAAAGGCCATGTTTGGTATGAGGTTATCCTCTTAACTCCATTCATATTCCTAAACACCAAATATCATCATTACTAGGGGTGAGCATTCGGTTCTTCGGTTCGGTTCTCGGTCCAGAACCGAAAAACCGAATTTTTTTCGGTCCAGATTTTAGAGAACCGAACCGAACCGAATTACCATTGGAACCGAACCGAACCGAAAATTTCGGTTCTGGACCGAACCGAAATTTCGGTTAGTGGGTAGTTTGGGTTAGTGGGTAGTCTAGGTTAACGGGTTAATGGGTTTTTCGGTTCTGACCCGAACCGAACCGAATTTTTTTTTCAAGAACCGAACCGAACCCCGAACCGAACCGAGAACCGAAGTTTTTTTTCAAGAATCGAACCGAACCGAACCGAACCGAATGGACCGAAGAACCGAACCGAATGAACCGAACTAATTCGGTTCGGTTCGGTTTTTCGGTTTCGGTTCGGCTCTGCTCACCCCTAATCATTACTATTTTATTCTCATTCCACCTATATCACCACTCTTCTATCCTCGTTCCTTAAACTCATTTTTTCTAATCTTTTCTAACTCTATTTTCTCTTAATCCCATCTTTTCTAACCCTTTATCAAACGGGTTCTTAAATTAGTCAAGTCTATATCACATGAACTATGATCGTTGTCTGTTACATTCTTTACGGTAAAAACATTACGCAATTTTGCTCTGCAATTTGCGCACATTTTACACGGGTTTATAGTTTCTGCAAATATCCAATTAAGAAGTAGATACTCCTGCAATATCAGCTGATGAAGTAACACGATAAATCCACAATGAAAAAGGAAAATCAAGAAATTAATCCAAATAAATCAAACCAGGGCTTCAAATTTCAATATCCGGTTAACATAGGTTGGCACCGTGCCAGTGCCAGGCACAGTTTAGCAAACCTGACCGTAGCTCAAGCGAGATTAATCCAGCTCTATTGTGCTTCATTGCAACAAGTGCAGAGCTCGCTCGAATGAGAATGTTTCTATTCTTGTATTTGAGACCTACAAAAGCTAGTCAATCCAGCCTTTGGAAATTTATCAATTATTTTCAAACCCTTGAAAAATCTTAATTTAAATTATATGTATGTAAATTTAGCCTTTTTAAGAAGGTAATTTAGCCAAGGTATTGATATAAATCAACTGTTCCATACTTCCATCACCAAAAACTAATAAAAAAAGAAGAAGAAAAACTTATGACAATAATGGCTGCTTGTTTAATAAGTTTCATGTAGTCAAAGATGGGAAGAACATAACCGGAGCCAGCTAGCCAACAGAAGGCAGCTGAGAACAGCGGGGGCAGCAGCGGCAGCGTTGCAGAGAGTGAAGAGAAAGCTCTGCCTGCTGACTGCTGACTGCTGTGCTCCCTGTCACAATAAGAGCCATGAGCAGGCGTCTGCTACCCAGGTGGCAGCAGCATGGCCTGCGCCTCCTGACACCATTGCCCACCCAGCTATTATTACACCCCCATAATATACTCTTATTGTACCAATCACTCATCAACAATTGACCTCATTAGTTTTCTAACATAGGATCCAAAACCACAGACAGGATTCTGCAGGCCCTTCTCTGCCTCTTGACTGATTGACACTTCCTAGGCTCACAGATTAATACTATATTGCTACTAATACTGCATTTGAATCCCAACAACTCTGTTCTACTTCTTCTCCACTGTCTAGTTGTCATAAAAGAAATCAAATATTATTCATCACCACCCTTGTAGCAGTGTAGCACTGTCTCTTTTCTGTCTTTCTCTTTGGTGGCTTTTGAGGTTTGAGGAATAGTGAGATGGGTGGGGAGATGATGAAGAAGGATGTGGGGATTACTAGTAGGTATCCTCCATTTACACTATCTCAATGGCAGGAGTTGCGGCACCAGGCACTCATCTTTGACTACATGGCCTCAGGCATCCCCATCCCCTATGATCTCATCCTCCCCATCAGGAGGAGCTTCTTGCTGGCCTCCACCACCACCAACCCATGTGAGTATTTTTCATGGGCTCTCCACTTCCTCTCTCTTTTGATTGATCAAGGATCAACTTGAATCTTGGGTCTTTGTGTAGCAGATGGATGGGGGAATTTCCAGATGAGCCTGGGCAGGAAGGCAGAGGACCCAGAGCCAGGGAGGTGCAGGAGGACGGATGGGAAGAAGTGGAGGTGCTCCAGAGAGGCTTGCCCGGATTCCAAGTACTGTGTGAGGCACATCCATAGAGGGAAGAACCGTTCAAGAAAGCCTGTGGAAATCCCCAAGGCCACCTCCAGCTGCAGACCTTCTCCTCCTCATGTCTACCATACCTTCCATCCCTGTCACTTGGCCCCCAGGCCTCCAGGCATTCATCCTCCACTCCTGTCTTCAGACGTTGGAGTTCGCTCACCTCGCAGAGCTTGCAGGTATGATTACTTCATTGATAACCATGGACAGCTTGTTATGTGTGTTGGGGAGCGTGTTGCGTAACTGCTGAGGTTTTTAAGCAGGTATGGCCATGGATTGGAAAATGTTGGCTCAGAAGCTTCTGGTGGTGAAAGGGAGAGTAAGTGGAGGTTTGGAACAGAGAAGAGCTCTGCTTTGAAACAGAGTACCTGCCCGCATTACGAAACAGAGCATTCCAATGAGGAGGAGGAGGAGCAAGGACACTGCTTTATTGATTTCAAGCTGGAAAAGCCTGGGAGAGTAGAGGATGATGGCCAGAAGACATTGCATAGCTTCCTTGGTGAATGGCCTCTGAAGAGCAACAGCTCATGGGTGGAGTTGGAGGAAGACTACGCTAAGACTCAGCTCTCGATTTCGATTCCGATGGCACGTTGAGACTACCTGGCTACCCATCTAAGATGTTAAAATGATAAGTATTCACAAAGATTTTGTTTTTTGGATTCTGTTCTAGTATTAGCTGTTCTGTTTTGTCATAGTTTCTCTATCAAATTCCATCTTGTTTTGCTGTTGCTGATCATCTTAGCTCTGGAGATGGGTTGCAACTTCCTAGCTATTGTTGTAAAATGGTCAGCTAGCTTATACATGTATCCTTGAATGAAGATAGTTTATCTTTTGGCTACCTTTGTGTCATTGATGCACCTGGTAACCACTACAGAACACAAGATGAGACTGAGAGCATCTAATTACTTCCATTTTGTTTCTCATAAACATTAAAACAATCCAGGAATGTTCAGATTATTGCCTGCAAAGTTGTGTATGATTGGTTGTTCAGTGAACAGTTTTGGTGTGTGAGGATGCATCACTTGCCCAAGCCTATAGCAATGTTTCAGAGGAATGCAGCTAGGTTGGGCAGACTGAGGCACAGCAGTGCTTAACACCTGTTTAGGACTCTGTGTCAAACCATGGTCCTGATGGTACTCAATACTTCATCTCAGGCAACCTTGGCTACACCCTGCAGTACAAGAACAACTATATTGGAGTATTTCAAATTATATGAATCCCGCTACAAGAGAGAGTGTAGAATTAGAGATCTTTCAAATGACTAGTAAAATATTTGAAGTTCCAACATCAAGAATGTCCCATGGATGTCAGAAGAATTTCATCAGTAAATCGAATATATATATATAAAGTTCCAAGTTTGTTTCTTAACAACTCAGAATTGCTTGAAGTGAAAGTTGTCACAGCATCCCTCTCTACTTGTCCAACCAAACTCCAAACAAGTTGAAATGTACTATTAACCAGCATTCTTGATATTATAAGAATAAGATGATCAAATTATTCGTCGTGACCTCATGAATGTCGTCTAGTATCATATATAACATATGGATGGTTTTATCCCATCTTATATTATTCAACAATGCCTGTTTTTCTACCTTTTGGTTTGAATAATCTTTAGAAAGCTTCTGAAATTAGACTTCAGTGCAATCAAACTAAACAAGATCTCCCCAAGTATTATTCTTCCAACAGGAGCTACTTATGAAGATCCCACTAGGCACAATCTATTGCATTTTGCAAAAGCTACATCTTATCGGTTCATTGGCAGTTCCAAATTTTTGTTCGAATTGGTCGTCAGAAAAGCTTATTGGTCAAGAAGATCTCACCTCCAAATTAATGACCAAGCAGCAACACTAGGCTCTTACTCTCGACTCAGTATTATTCAATCTCTTTATCTCAGCAATGATCAGTTTCAGCGCAGTGCAATCGAACTGCACGCTAAGCGTGCCGCCAATCGAAAGTTGAATTAAAATAGAAATCTAGTACTAGTTGAATTCAGATTGCTTCAAGTCAATGGTGTCACAGCATTTCTCTCAATTTGTCCAACCAAACAAATAGAAATCTAGTACTGACCGGCATTCGGCATTCTTGATAATTTGCCTACAAAAGGACCAAATTCTTCACCATGACATCATACCATGTTTTGTTCATCATCATACGCGACTTGTAGAAAATTCCTACTACATCTTGGATTACTGAACAACACCCCTCTTTTCTATATTCTGCATTCAATATTGTTTAGAGAACTCATGAGAAGACCTCGTTTGAGTCGTCTCCAAGGCTAATTTATTAGTTGACCAACCAAAAGACACTGGATAATGAATCTGGCTCAGTTTTCTCTAACCTACTTATCTTTTCTTAGTGGCAGGACCGGTTATGTTATGGCTAATTTAATTCGAGTTAGTAGTTCTATTCTTTTCTAGGTTCTATTAGCGACTTCTAGTCATATCAGGACTTTATATAGGACCAATCCACTTCAGTCACGATATAGTTCTTTAAAGGTAATCCATGATGAGTCAGGAGCAGAGCTATGAAAAGAAGTAATCCATGATTAATCTGAGAAACTTAACCAAGTATGGAAAAATGGATCGATTAACTCCCAAAATTCTCACTCTAAGAAGGGAAAATAAAATAAAATAAAATGCAGCAATTGTTGTGAATGGCAAAGCTCCGACGGCCGGCGGCCGGCGGCTAAGTCCTGGACGAAGTGGGCCCATCTTTCATGTGGGCTAGTCGAAAGACTCAAAACAACAGACAACGCAGCAACAGAGGCAGGTTATATCAAACTAGTTAATTACTTGACCCATCTTCCATTGGGTCAAATTGGACCCATCTTCCATTGGGTCAACTTGGACCCAGATCTGGCCCATTCAATCATTACCGTCACATCTCCAAATGACTCACCCGTCAAAGCCCATCCTTCCTTAAAGAACCAAAATTACAAGCCCATTAGTTTTGGACCTACTTAGATATATATGTTGGTTTTTAAAATTTTACCCCTAGACCATCCACTCCCGCGCGAGAGAAATGTTAAAAATTATAGAAGTTATCATATATATGTTGGTTTTTAAAATTTTAATGGTTCATCCTATTACTCGTGCTACGGTGCCACAAGCCATGTTTGCTATTCTATTTGATAGAAGTCACAAGCTCTGATCGCTACACCATTCACTCGCTCTGATGTACATAAGTAATTATATGCTACTAGGGTAAGTACCTCAATTATCTATCTTGATCTAATCTTTGTCTTTGTTTATCCATCCAATTCGATCCAAACCTCTAATAAGAATGCGCATTAGGATATTTCAGGTGGAAGGATTTTATCACCAGTTATTTGGTCCTGCTAATAGAAGTTTATATTGTATCGACAGTGTTGAGATACTTTACTTGAACCAAACATCGAGCCGATAATTAAGGATGATTTATGTCATATGTTACAAGCTCACTCAATATTTAGCCTCGGGTTTAACTTTGCATTCGAATTAACTAGTTTAAAGTTTCGGAGCAGGATTCGGATCGCAGGCATCAGCGCACCAAAAGGTCAAAAACCAAGGAACAGAGCGAGAGAGAGAGAGAGAGTTGATGGGCAAGCAAGAACTAGTACTAGAACCAAATAGCTAGGTAGACCTGTACATGTAGTCATGGATATATATATATAGAGAGAGAGAGAGAGAGAGAGCGCGCGCAAAAGGCCGTAGGCGGGGCTATCACAAACGTATTTCGTGAATTCTCGGAGGGCAAGCAAAGTTCTACGGATTCGGGGACCTTTACGTAGCTTTTGCCATGTTAGGAGGCCCTGCCTTAATTGATACGGGCAGTTCAAAGTTCAAACGGATCTGTCCAGATATTTAAATGTGTCCTCCACTAATTAACTCTTTCCTTTTCATATATAATCTCTTATATAGTATCTATCAGGTGGGCTCATGCGCAGTGGCGGAACCAGGATGAGATTTAAGGGGGGGCGAAATCTAAAGCAAAATGATCAATTTTTTTTTCTTTTAAGTAATGCAAAAGGTATTTTAGAATTACAATATTGAACATCAAGAAATAAAAACAATACAAATATTAAAAAATATGTACCGTACTATGTGCTGTAATTGCGAGGTGGAAGTTGGATCTTACGCTTTTGCATTTTTTAAAACGTTGCAAAATGACTTTGTTCTCAATAGTTTCAAAAATTTTCCGCTCGATGTATACTACCATGCAATCATTCATCCAATCATCTCCCATCTTATTACGCAAATCAGACTTAATCTTCATCGAAGAGAAGACTCTCTCAACGATTGTAGTCGCAACATGTAAAACCAATGCCAACTCAATAAGCCTAGTATGATGCAAACTAAACCAGTTGAATAAGATTCAAACAAATCTAAATGGTTGGTATGATGCTGTAATAGAAGCCTAGTATGAGGTAAACTAAATCCGTTCGAATTTTTCGCTTTATATTTGAGTAAAATTAACTCAATGAGCATATAACATGACCCCGAAGAATAATTACGGCCGCATAGGAAATAAATTGATCATCCAATGCTTTAGATTTCGTCCGAAAAAAAACTTAGAAGACTCCCTCTGCCTTGGCTGGATTGGAGATAACACCATTGCTTTAGATTTTGGCAAAATAAATTATCAATCTAAAGCAAAATAAATTGATCCTCTGCCTTGGGGTATAGGAGACTCCCTCTGCTTTGGCTGGATTGGAGATATGAGGTAAACTAAATCTAAACAGGGTTTTGCTAGCATCCACAATAACTAAAATGTTCATCACTGCCACTTCCACTAAAACCCTGTTCCAACTTCCAATCATCCAATGCTTTGACTGCTTTGACTGGGGTGTTTCCGGCGTTGCCAGGGGGGCGGCCGCCCCCCCTCGCCCCCCCTGCTCATGCGTCGTGGCTTCCGCACTCGAGGGCTGCTGCAGTCGGTGTGGTAGCGTTGGAGGAAGATGGTGGAGTACTTTGGACGATGGGGGAGGAGGTCACTGCGTCCTCTGTTCTTGATGCGGAGCTGCAAGCGATCTTGCTGGCGATGCGTACAGTGGTAGCCAGAGGTGGGACAAAAGTTGTGGTGGAGGCAGACTGCATGGTAGCCGTCGATATCCTCAATGGAGGGCGGCTGTGGCCGGAGGAGGTGGCGTCAACAGTTAGGGCAGTCTGGGTTGTTTCCCGACGTTTTGAGTATGCCATGTTCTTGTATGTTCCTAGGGTTAGTAATGGGAGAGCTGATGCTCTGACGAAATGGTGTCGGATTACCATGTCGAGTTTTAGCTGGGCCCGTGGTGATGGACCTAGCGGGATAGATGGGATAGTGTAGTGTGCCTTGTTTGTAAGCCGTTTGGCTCAACTCTTCAAAAAAAAAATCAGGTGGGCTCATGCCACATGGCGTGGCTAGCCGTTCATCCCTCATCTCTCTCATCTCTATTTTTATAATAACCAATCTTATGTCACGTATACGTCACATCATAAATTGGTAATGATGTGACATATGACTCAGCAGATGACTCGTAAAACATTACTTTATATAATAGTTATATATGTGTATATAATTGTCTGCATATGATATTGATGTTTGTGTATACACGTATAAGATTCAATGCATCCTATCATACAGACTGGGACGTCCGATTAAAGTTTTTTTTTTTTTATTAATTGAGTTCAAGAGTTGTTGCTTATTTACAAGACCATTGGAAGGGCATCAAGGCCATCTTCTGACTGCCAAACAAGACTGGTGCTAACAGACCGGCACCATCTCGTGATCCCATATGTTGAGTTTGTGGAGCCTGATCGTTCCAGACTCGACCATGACGCACTACGCAGAGCTGACGGGGTCCGGGGCAGCGCCCCTGGAACAAAAAACGGATTTGAGATATGTTGATAGGGGTAGTTTATGTAATTTTCTATACCCTATGTGCCGAAATCCTAGGATATGAGGGTGTGTATGGGTGGTCGTCATTGTATCTTGTAACATGGCTTTTTGCCTCTGAGATAGTGAAAACCTCCAGCGACTCCATGGACGTAGCCCTATTCTGGGGTGAACCACGTAAAAACTTGTGTCCGTGTATTATTATTATTCTTCTTCCTCCATTCTAGATCCTAACACCATCCGCCTTGACATTGACGACTCTAGGTATATGCATGACACAAACCGACTCAAACTGAAGGTGTAGTCTATGGGCTTGCTTCGCAAGCTCCTCGTTCTCCTTGGGCCATACCCTCTGTCCTCTCAAAACTTCTACCACCTCCATGGCATCCGACTTGACGACGACACACATCTCGTTCCTTTCTCTGGCCCACTCGAGTGCGCGATAAACCGCAATCAACTCAGCTTCAAAAATGGATTGAGCTTCAATTCTCATCCCTCGCACCCACTTGAGATCATCACTGCCTTTGAGTGCAACCACTCCAATTGCTGTGTCTAAATTGCCCTCAAGCTCCCTGGAGGCATCCACCTGCAGTATCAAACATTCCGCATCCACTTGTATGTTCCTTGCTGCACCATTTTGCAGTTGTGACGAAGGAATTCCTCAGCCAATATTCTCACCCTCCTAACCACGACCTCCGCGGTATCTCATGCCTTACCAAATACCATGTTGTTCATGTATTTCCAAATGGTCCAAACTGCATAGCTGAGCAAAGCTTGAAGTATCTTCACTCCCTCTTGGATGGAGGAATGCACAAAAGCATCAACCATGGTATTAGAGTCCCATGCGCAAGAGCCCATCCCACAACTCGCAAGCAAACGTCCGATCCAAGTTAAGTTCAGATATTTCAAACTGACGATCAAGATGAAGCCATGTGTAAGGTGGTGGTTACTCGATGGTTAAAAGAGAGATAATGATTAGTGGAGATGGTGGTTACCCATGCTAGGTGGCACTGGGGCCTCACTAGATATATTAGACAGCCGAGAATGCTAGATCCAAGTTATATCTTGATATATCATACGATTGAGATGAAGCTATGTGAAAGGAAGTAGTGGGGGTGGTGGTTACCAGGTGGTTAGGAGAGATAGAGTAGTGAGGGGTGGTGGTTACCGGGTGGTTAGGAGAGATAGAGTAGTGAGGGTGGTGGTTATTGGGTGATTAGGAGAGAGAAAGATGAGTAATGGGGGTGAATGTTACACGTGATATATATATACTAGTACTCACCCGTGCCCCTGACACGGTTTTTATTTTCCATGGTTTTTTATTTTTCCTTTTTGTTAAATGGTTACTGCTAGTGGGAATGATATATATTATTTTCCCTCGATGATATATATTATCATGCTTAGAAGACAATTGCTTTTCCCTATCAGCTTTGTTCTTTTTGTGTGCAAGCCATTCATTTTGCCACTGATCAACTGAATGACACTCCAATAGGTTAGGTACAAATAGCACCGTGATGTTTTTCACCTGAGTTTGGAAGAAGAAAGCATTTAGGCATTATGCAATCCAGGCAATTATATACGTCATGCAAACAGTATCACTCACAACTTCAGGTTCATCAGGAAATCTTTTTCAAACCACTTGAAATCAGAAAAAACTGCCAAATATTTTGCCTAGTGAAATAAGTCAAATCGGTAAAGTAGTTGATGAACTTGCTGTCAGTAATTCAGTATGTGAGTATCAGTAGCTTTCAAGAACAAAATACTACATAGATGATCTTTTTACAATTTTTAGAAGCATTTTGTAGATAAGTCATTGGTAGAAGTTTCATTAGAGAAGCCATGAGGCCTAAATTGGCATCTTCATCTTCGTTCCAACTTCCACCGTAGTGACCGTTGACATGAATTCCACATTAGCATAGGAAACTTGTTCACATTGGTCTGCTATCTTACCATGGCTACCTTTACTTGCCAGCTCTTCACAGGCCCATGTGAACAAGTTTCCTATGCTAATGTGGAATTCATGTCAACGGTTACTACGGTGGAAGCTGAAACGAAGATGAAGATGCCAATTTAGACCTCATGGCTTCTCTAATGAAACTTCTACCAATGGCTTATCTACAAAATGCTTCTAAAAATTGTAAAAAGATCATCTATGTAGTATTTTGTTCTTGAAAGCTATTGATACTCACATACTGAATTACTGACAGCAAGTTCATCAACTACTTTACCGATTTGACTTATTTCACTAGGCAAAATATTTGGCAGTTTTTTCTGATTTCAAGTGGTTTGAAAAAGTTTCCATGATGAACCTGAAGTTGTGAGTGATACTGTTTGCATGACGTATATAATTGCATGGATTGCATAATGCCTAAGCTTTCTTCTTCCAAACTCAGGTGAAAAAACATCAAGGTGCTATTTGTACCTAACCTATTGGAGTGTCATCCAGTTGATCAGCGGCAAAATGAATGGCTTGCACACAAAAAGAACAAAGCTGATAGGGAAAAGCAATTGTCTTCTAAGCATGATAATATATGTCACTAAAGGAAAATAATATATATCATTCCCACTAACAGTAACCATTTAACAAAAATAAAAAATAAAAAATCATATACTAGTAAATATATATATATAAATTAATATTTTATAACGTGAAATTTGAGTCATATACATCTATATACACCTGCAAAGCAGGTATTAGCCGGGTGGTTATTAATCGGCCACCTAGTATAAGAGGGTATACATATAAGAGAGATTATATAAAAGGTTAGAGAAAGTGGGGTGAGGGACATATGTCAAAATCTGGGCCTGTTCCTTGAAAGGAACCGCCCATATTGATCAAGGCAGCCGGGCATAGCGCGTCAGCCCACACACACATTCAAAATCCAAACCCAAGGGCCCAACCAACCCAAATATGGAAACAAAAGAACCCTAGAAGAGGCCCCAAACAGGGCCGAAACCAAACTCCTGTCTCTCTCTCTCTAAATACACGGTCTCTTGAATCCGTGAGAAGATTCTAGGGTAGTTGACAGGATAAAAGCCAACCCTTCTCGGGAACCCAAATCAATCCAACACCAATCCAATCCAAATTTAAGCTCTGCACCCTCTCTCTCTCTCTCTCTCTCTCTTCACCCAAGGCTGCAATAAGGAGATCTAGCCGAGCACCTCTTTGATATAGCTACGCTGGTTAGCACATGAGAGATGGGTACAGATAAAGAGAGGAGAGAGAGAGAGAGAGAGAGAGAAAGAGAGAGAGAGAGAGAGAAAGAGAGAGAGAGAGAGAGAGTGGTGGCACGGGTTTCAAGGGACATCAGAGTCTACTGCATGCTGTGGCTCTGCACTCATGTGTACGTCTCCCTGGCCCTATGTATTCATCTGTCTAAGCTTTGATATTTATTTCTCGTGCTACTGTGACTGGACGCAGTGGCGCAGCAGCAGGAAGGGATAGACCAAATGAGATCATGTCAAGTAGTAGCAGTAGTAGTAGGATGATGAGGAATTAGTGTAGACTATAGATATATGGACGGCCACCCATCTAGAGTGAGAGAGTGTAGGGTTCGTAGTATTCTTGTGCATGTCCAAATAGATCATAATGGGGTTTTGTCCGCACGTCCCTTCGGAGGAAGACGGCAAAAGACCCGTCAACTCAGCACAGGAAGAGCAGAAGGGGCCGGTCGGGGAGCCCAGCTGCACCCCTGCAATGTATCATTCCACCCAGGACAAACCCATCCACCATCTTAACCTGGCCCTATAACCCATGCAGGAGGGAGATCTAGCTAGCTGGGTGCATTGCATTGGGTGCTTTTGTGTTGTGGCCGGGTTTTAGTACGGAAAGTGAAGCCAACGTTGTCATGGACTTTCACCGGGAGACATGCGTGTTAGGCTGCACCATGACACGAAGCTTTGTTCCCCATATAACAAACTCCCTATTCACGACGAGGCGTATAATTATATATTCTGCATGTGTTTAAATCCTGGTATTAATTTGCATATATTCGTGATCCACGTACGTAACGCTAATTATAAGTCTTCTTTCAGTGGTGAACATTGCATGAGACAGGGTTTGAACTCATGATATATCATGCAGCTCTAGTCATTCAATCTACAGTGTAAGCGGATTGGAAGAGTGCTCTGCAATAATAGACTGCAACTTTTCATGTACGTACGTACACAAATTTCTTCTTTGAATACAAGATGTGCAGCCACATATATAGGCACCATCAAGCACTTCAGCAGAGAAATGATGCCATTGTATCCTCTACCACGGATATATATAGCACTAGTACGTGCATTTATTAACTCTAGAGGTTGGTCGATCTTACTATGCAGATGTTTGATGTTTCTATATTGAAACGCGGCAAGGAAACCAGAGACGTATATTTTTGCAAGACCTCTGACAGCAAAGAACAGAGGAGCTATCATAGGTGCATGTTACACTGTTACTGAGTGTTACGTACCCATATATCTAAAGTTGCGTTAATAAATCCAACATATTACACTATAATAGTAAGCTATAGTACGTGGGATAGGATTGTGATCGATTTGTGAGCATCAAACATATATATATTTTATGTGTGGATTGGAGGAAGACAATCACCACCTTCTTTATCTCACCTGAGCCTCACGTGACCATGACTTCGCTGGTGACCACGCGTGCGCCATATATCCTGCATCGATCTGCTTTCCCTGGCACGTGCGAAGTGCCTCGAACCTAATGGCACTCTCGTGATTCCTCCAATAAGCGGTGGCACCTGAGACCCTCATTTTTTTACAGGTAAAAAAATGAGGGCCAAACAAGAGAGAGAGAGAAGAGAGAAGAGAGAGAGAGAGAGAGAGAGAGAGAGAGAGAGAGAGAGAGGTGTCTGCTCACACTGCAAGACGTATCTGTGATGCTGTGAAGGGAACGAAATCCAAGAAGACAAAAGCAAACCCTAAAGCCCGGACGTGGAGGAAAGAGAGAGAAATACACACAGAGATAGAGACGTCTCTCTCTCTCCATTTGTTTATCTATTATATTATCTATGAGCTCTCTATCATTCACAGAAGCCCAAGCATATATGCTGCCTGCCTGGCTTCCTGGGTTTTAATCGATCTTCTCCCTAGCCAGCCAGCCACCCTCCTTGTTCTCCGGTTATTGAAGGGAAGGAAGGGAGCAGCAAACCCATGAGCTCTGGGGTTTGAGCACCAGATGGATCCATAGATAGATAGATAGATAGATATAAAACATCATCATTCGGTCATTCCTTCATTGGTTTCTGTTCTGTTGGGCTTCTCGATCTCCATCCAGTAATTATTATCCTTGTTTTAAGTCTTCTTATATATGGATATGAGCAGTTGGCTGGGTTTTTCTCTCTCCCCCTCTAGTGGTAGAGGAGAGCAGGGCTCTTGCTGTGCCTGTGAACCTGGCTATGGGGGTGGTGGAGATCAGGGAGGAGAAGGAGTTGGTGGTGAGGAGGAGGTTGGATATGGGCAACCTCTTATTGGTATGCCGCTTCGCTCTGATGGCTCTATCTGTCCCATGGAGCCATCTTTTAGGGCTTCTTCTCATGGTGCTGCTGCAGGTATTGAAAGCTTGGAATTTTTACTTGGAGAATATATGTATATATGTATAAGTGTGTGTGTTTTATAAGCTTTTTTGGCTTTTGCAACTCACTTTTGGAACATTCATTCCTGTCTTTGGTTTGTTTACAGCCTTACGTTTGGTCTTTGTTTGCTTGCTTCTTGTTGTTTCCCATGTTCTTTTGTTAGTTTTCTCTTGAAATCTTATGCTAATTAAGGTAGTGTTTACTAAAGAGTCTGAATTATTCCGTCTGTTATGTACAGCTCTCAATTGTTATCATGTCTCGATGCCTTTCCAAGTGTTCATTTGGCCTTTGATCTTTTTTTCTTGAAATTATTCTTGAAGAGCTTACATGACTTCAAGAGTGTGATAATACCACAGAGCTTCGAAGCGTTTATGCATGGAGGAAGTGAACTTTGCGGTTTAGTCCGTAGTCTTTCTATCATAGGACGATCGAGTTGTTTCTTGAGGAATTATATTTTCGATTCTGAGCCCATATCCTCTCTACTGATCATGATAAGTTTTTTTTTTTTTTTCAAGAGCTGATTTTCTTAGAGGTTTCATGGTTCTAGGCAAAACTCCTCATGCCGTGTTTGTTTTTTAAAAAGCATGATTATATCTGAAGCCTTCGGTTTTATTTGTTGTTTTCAAGAGCATTGATCAATATTTTTGCTCACTAACTTCTCAGCGAAATCCTCTGGAAAAATGCGAAATAAGGTTACCATCCTTCCATTTTTTGAGCGTTAAGTTTTGGATTCCTAGGTTTCTCTGCAAAATTCTTCCTTTCCTATCAATGTTGTCTACGGTTTCTGAACTTTATGATTCAGTGTTTTCTGGTTCTTTGATGTCTATTTCCAGCTTCTTTTGTGACCTAATCCTGTTGGTCGAACTTATGACAAACAAATTGAATCATGGGTATTATTCTCCACTGTAGGATGGAGGTACGATGGTGTCCTGGGCACCACCACCACCACCATGAACGAAGACAGCAGCAAAAGCCCAAAGCTTGAAGATTTCTTAGGAGCCTATTCTGAGAATGCCAACGAAGAGAGCCAGCGTCACCAACCCATCTCCTTCAATGATATGTTCTACCAAAACCCTGCTAGTTCTGGAATCAATGTGAACATGCCACCCTCTTTCAGTTCAGTAGAAAATGGAGAAGAAGCCATCCAAAACCAGTATCATGTCTTTGAGTCGTACCAGTACCCTCACCATTCTTATCATAGCCACCATTCTCTCAGGCCTCTGTATCTGATTCCTAGCACGAGCACAAACACAACATCTAATGCCAACCCATCATACAATGTTGGCTTGGATAGTGCCACCTCGCTATCTGGATTCAAGTCATGGCTGAGGCAAAACCAGTATGGGGCGCCGGAGAGGCAGGGGCAGGAGACCGATGAGTGCAACGTTCGATCGCTGACCCTTTCGATGAGTCCTGCCATGCAAACCGGGGCTAATGAGATTGTCCCGGCCGACCCATTGCCATTGGCTATCAATAATCCGAAGCGGCCAAGTGCAAAGTCCACGAACCGGGAGTCGATTTCTCGCAAGTCCATCGAAACTTTTGGGCAGAGAACCTCCCAGTACAGGGGAGTCACTAGGTGCATTTCTTGATTCTGGTCTTGTAAACAAGAAACATTTAGTCTTAACATGATTTCCATAGTCACTACTGGCTATAAGCTAACCAATCACTTTGTTATGTAGGCATAGATGGACAGGAAGGTATGAAGCTCATCTGTGGGACAACAGTTGTAGAAAAGAAGGCCAGACAAGAAAGGGAAGGCAAGGTAGATGATGATATTGTTTAATTTCTTAGTGATACTTGAGAAATTAGTCACCTAAAAAGTACTTGTTTTGACACAAGAAGAGTGTGTATTGACCATCTTATTCTTTTGATGCTTTGCCTTCAATTTGTTTGGTCCCTTTGGTCCCCTGTGGTGGTGCACATGCATTCGAGCAGTTTACTTAGGTAAAAAAAGAAGCAACCTAGGCTATCGTTACTTGCGTATGATCATCATAACCCCTGTATGAGATGATGTTACTATCTGTTGAATAGGTGGTTATGATAAAGAGGAAAAAGCAGCAAGAGCCTATGATTTAGCTGCACTCAAGTACTGGGGACCTACAACCCATATAAACTTTCCTGTATGACCTCTTTTCTTTTATCCTTTCTTCTTTTTATTGTTCTTAAATGCAGATCCTGAGATTGTTGTTGCATTGCCTTGCTTAATTTACTCCTCTCTTATATATCATTCTCCTCTCAGCTGAGCACCTATGAGACAGAGCTAGAAGAGATGAAGAACATGACTAGGCAGGAGTTTGTGGCTCACCTGAGAAGGTTCATGATCTGCCTTACAGTATACAGCTCTGTAATTGTATTTTTATGTTTAGGTGCTTAATTAGTATATGTTTTTCATTGGTTTTACAGGAAGAGCAGTGGGTTTTCCAGAGGGGCATCTGTCTACAGAGGAGTGACAAGGTCCTGTCAAAACCAACTTTAGTATTCAAGACCACTTTATATTTTCTACTTTGCAGCTTTTTTCATCAATTCGATAGCACCCATGCCATGCCTACCTATCTATCACATACCCATCGCTGCCTCTCTCTCTCTCTTCTCTCTTCTCCTTACTTTTTTTGGTTAAATATGGTCCATGTGTAGGCACCACCAGCATGGAAGATGGCAAGCAAGAATTGGGAGGGTTGCAGGCAACAAGGACTTGTACCTTGGAACATTCAGTCAGTCCTCTTATATGCATACTCTACACTTATTTCTTCAAGAACTCCTCTTCTTTTGCATATTTATGTACATAGCACTACCATCATGACTGACAAGAGTTAAATTCATACAAATCTGTTTATATATATATATATATATATTTCTCTGGATGATCAGGATTAATTATACTGCAAGATGCTTAATTAATTAATTAACACATCCAATGCAAGGTATACTCTCAATATGATATCATTGCTTCCATGTTAATGGTGGTTGTTTATTTGTGGATATATAGGTACGCAGGAGGAAGCTGCTGAGGCTTACGACATAGCGGCGATCAAGTTCCGGGGGTTGAACGCCGTCACCAACTTTGATATCAGCAAGTACGATGTCAAGCGCATCTGCTCGAGCACCCATCTCATCGGCAGCGACCTCGCCAAGCGCTCCCCTAAGGACTCTCCTGCCAACCATGCCGGACCTGAGCAACAGCCACTAGCCGCCATCTCAAGCTCCGGCGGCGGCGCCGATGACTTGTCTGTAATGCTCTGGGATTCTAAGTCTGACAGTCATAACCCCGGGCCGATGGATGCCATCTCCATCGTTTCGTCCGCAATGAGCAATCCGAACTCCGCTGATAACAAGGCCGAGAGCCCGAGACACTCCACCTCCGAGCAGAGTGACGGTGGAGATTTCTCGCAGGCGTTCTACCATCCTGCAGCGCAAGTACTGAAGTACGAGGCAGCCGGCGAGAATGGCGGCGGCGGGAGCATGAATTGGATGGTTGCATCGGCGGCTCCGACTCGACCAACTGGATTTCCTGTGGTGCATCATCAGCTTCCAATGTTTGCATTGTGGAATGATTGATTGATAAGTGTTGTTGTTGTTAGGCTTTGATATATATGCATGTTGCTGACGAGCTATCTTTAATCAGTAGATAGCAATTTTGCAGCAACTTGTCATGACTGATTGTATCAAGTTCAATTAGGCAGGCTTTACTAATTAAAGTACCTTTTGTTGTGTGATTATTGATAGGGAAAGTGATTTGCGTACATGCTCAAGTGGCCATGTATATCGTTCCAATGTCTATTGATTGATTCATTCAATTAATTTATCAGTAGTGTTTTACTGATAGATTAGATCAAATAATTGGTAGTGTTATATTGATTTGATGATTAATTTATTCAATTAGTAGACGTCTATTCATTGATAGTGTTTTATCGATGACTAGGTAAATCAATCGATAGATATTATAAGTATCTATTAATGATATGTTTGGCGGCATGAAACGGGGTGAATGAGGTGAATCTGTTGGATCCCATGGATTCCTAGACCCCGACTCTTTTAACGCCGTTCGTGGTATCGGTTCCTACAGATACCGTGGATTTCAGATCTTGGATTTCGTGCGGGGATGGCGTGCCAAACATGACCTGATTGAAGGGCATCATGTATCATGCGTATGTCCTTATCCATGTACTCTAATCGCGGTCCTATTGTTAGTCAAAGACTAATTCCGCCTGTTATATGGGTGCCTAAAGTTTCACCGGTTCTCTCTCGCACACGCACACATATGTATGAATGGTTTGGAATGATATGGTACATAAAAAACACGAGGGTGTCTCATGCAGTTTGACTGCAACGTACATTTATCAGAGATGTTGGTCGCTTTGAACTGCGTGCGTGAGGGGGTCCTCAATATAGGTATAGCCAATTGAATGACCCCTCTTGTCGTCTTCACTTTGGTCACATTCCGCTCCCACTCTTATCACCATCTTTATTATATTATGTAAACCAATCACGGTAGCAGGTAGGAGAGATGTACGCCGGCGGTACGCGGCTTGCAGGGGCTAGAGAGAGAAAAGGGCGCACTTCCGGGGTCATACTGTACTGTTCTCAATGCTACTCTCTCTAGTGACAATAATGGGTCAGCGAAGCATGCAGTTTGGGTGACAAATCTGATCATGATTATGATTCGTGAATCTCATCCAATCTGATTGGAGATAAATAGGTTTGGATTTGATCTAATCGAGTTCAGGTCATAAATGAATTGATCCATTTATTCATTGATCCATTTATGACTCGTGAATAAATGGATCTGGTCGGATTGATCCGCGGGTTATACGGGTTAACCCGTTTACCCATCAGTCATCTACCCATCTCCCCCCTCTATCCCCCTCCTCGATCCCCCCCCCTCTCCCCGATCTCACCCTCTTCCCATCTCCCATCTCCCCTCTCTCCCCCTCTCCTCCTCTCATGCCTCCCCTTGTGGCGATCTCCCGATTTCCCCCTCTCTCCTCTCCCGATCTCCGATCTCCCCCTCTCCCCCTCCCCTCACTAACCCACCTTCTACCGCGCCTCTCTTCCTCTCCTCCCTCTCTTCTTCCCCCGACCATCTTAACCCACCTCCTACTTCCTCCATCTTCTCCGAGCACCCAAGACACAACACCTCCTCCCCTGCGAGCTCCAACCTCGACCACGAGACAACCCGTGTCCACCGCCATTAATCCCTGCGAACTCACCCACAAGGCCACAACCCATCTCGGCGTTGTCCTCTTCGTCGTCGGCGCCTTCCGATCCCTTCCCTCATCCCTCCCGGCGAGATCCGACCCAATCCGGGGATCCCTCGCCTTCCTCTCGGAACCCGACGCCTCCTCCATCCTCAACCCACCACCTCCGGCTACTCCGACCTCCACACTCCCCAGATCCGGCCTCCCCGCCGCCTCACGACCCCTCCTCCATCGTTTTCAGCGAAGAACCGGCGTCGTTGGTCTCTCCCTAGCTCGCGGCTCCTCTTCCTTCCTTCAAGACTCGCGGGCCACAACCCATTCCGGCGCCGTCCTCTTCACCGCCGACGCCTTCCGATCCCTTCCCTCATCCCTCCCGGTGAGATCCGGCCCGATCCGGGGATCCCTCGTAGGGATGGCAATTTACGCCGCCCCGACGGGGTCCCGCCCCACCCTGTCCCTAATGGGGTGGGTTCGGGGGACCCTAAACGGGTTCGGAATCGGGTTTGGGGGAAGTGTGTAAAACCCCGATAGGGGTCGGGGAAGGACACCCCCGTTCCGCCCAGTCCCGATTGGATATTTATAATAATTAATATAGTGATATATTACCCCACTATAATTCATTTTCCTAAAAAGTCTTTAATCTAATCATGTTTGGACAATATTTTTGAGATGTTATTGATACAATTCATGTTTGGATCATTTCATAAAGATAAGTTTTGTTTGAATTGTTTTTTAAGAGGATAAATGTTTAGTGTGTTATTAGATATAATGTATTCAATGTGTCAAAAAATTTTGGAGTGGGGTGGGGCGGGGTTGGGATGCAGTAACTATCGGGGCGGGGCGGAGTTGGGGTTCTAGGTTAGGTTGCTGGGTCGGGGTCGGGGGAAGGGGGACCCCGCCCCACCTCGCCCCGTTGCCATCCCTAATCCCTCGTCTTTCTCTCGGAAGTCGAAACTCGGTGCTGCCTCCATCCTCAATCTATCGCCTCCGGCTACTCCAACCTCCACACTCCCCAGATCCGAAGTCCTCGCCGCCTCACAACCCCTCCTCCATCATTTCCGATGAAGAACCGGCGTCATCGGCCTCTCCCTAGCTCGTGGCTCCTCTTCCTTGCCGTTGTCGCCGTCGCTGATCCGCTGTTTAATAAACGGGTCAACCCGACCCGACTCGTTTAATAAACGGGTTAGGCGGATCGGTTCGGATTGACCCGTTTATAAATGGGTCGGGTTCGGATTGATAAACCTGACCCATTTATTAAACGGGTCGGGTTCGGGTTTGGCTTTTATTAAATGGGTCAGTGCCCTACCCGATCCGCGAACTCGAATTGCCACCCCTATATGCAGCACAGCCGAGGAGCAAGGCTTTGTGTTATCAAGGCTAACTTTGAGACCGGCGTTGGTTTAAAAGGTGCTCAGCTTCGACGATGACATGCCCACTACAAGCCCGCAGACTCAAACATATTCTTATCAGTTTTCAGGCCTCGGTGGGACTTGAGATCAACCTTATGAAGTCTAATGTCCGCTTCTCCAAGGTCGTTCCGGATGATAGGCGCCTGACCATTTGCAGGATCTTAGGTGTGTCGGAGGCGGAGGGGGTCTGGAGATACCTTGGAACGCTAGTGTCAGACAACAAGCTGAAGTCAACATATTTTGAGGAGCTATTGAACAAGATGATACGCAAAGTCTCATCTTGGAAGGCTGCTCTCCTCTCGGAAGCCGGTAGGGTGACACTTCTAAAATATGTGCTTCAAGCTATTCCCGTCCATGCCGTGATGTTTTCCTGTGTGCTAGTATCCTTGTTACACCAACTAGAATCCCTATGCCGGGTGTTTTTATGGAAGGATGCATGTTCCCTTTCTAGGGTGAAGTGGCAGATAGTGTGCAGGCCTATAGAGTGGGGCGGGCTTGGATTAGAGACTTGGCTCTTTAGCGAAGAGCTTTGCACATGATGTCGACTTTTGGTTGTATTTGCATCTTGGATCGATCCAATCTGAACCTGGATCAATCCAAAAAGTCGTTCCAGAGACGTGTTTGTAGCTTTGCACATTGAATCAATCTAAACTTACACTGGATCGATTTGACCATGTTTCCAGAGGCATGTTTTCATGTTTTTCATTGTGGATCGATCCAAATCCAGAGTGGATCGATCCAAAACACTGTAGACGGGAAAATTGGAAGGTTGAGATCTAATCCGATCCTTAATTTTTTGGGGCCTATAAATAGGGGGTTTTGAGATCTTGTTTGGAGCTTGCTCTTATTCCTTTGGAGCTCTTTAAGAGAGGAGATTTGTAATCCTAATCTTTGGGATATAAGAGATTAGGATTTAAGAGAGAAGCTTTATATTTGTAATCCTCTTTCATCTTGATAGTGGATTGATTGCCCGTGCCGCTCGTGGATGTAGGCTATTGCCGAACCACGTAAATCCTCGTGTTCTTTAGTGTGTTCTCTATTTTCTCTCCCTCTATTCTTTGATTACTGTTTTGGGTTGGTTTGAGTGGTTTGTTTTCTTCTCGATTGTTTGTGGATTTTTGAGTTGGGGTTGCCTTCCGGTGCAACACATGAGAAGGGCGATGAATTTGATGAAGGACCGGGAGTTGATTTGGTCAGCGATGACATGAGACAAATACCGCTGGTCCGGCCCGCTTACCACCTAGTAGATGCAAGCAATCGTGGTCCCATTTTTGGAAGGTAATTTGCAGAGCAGGAGGGAAAGCTCGAGCGGGGTTGCTTTTCACACAGGCAGCCAATAGCATGTTGGATCCTCTGAAGGATTGGTGATGCGGTGAGGGGCCGCTCTCAAATAGCCTGTCGCTGGTCCGGGTGGGTGGCACTCTAGAATCATCAAAGCTTGGATGTTTGATGAACAACAAAGGCTGATGCAGGACTAAGGTGCTAGAGCAATTCCATCCGGATTTGGCGCATCATGTTTTTGATGTGGAAATTGGTTCTTCAGCGTTGGTGTACAATGCTAGATTGGTGTACAACAACTCCGGAAAGCCAGACTCTGGTTCTCTTTATTCCTGGGTGTTTGTGAAGGAGTGCGGCACGATCTCTAATATCTCGAGAGAGGTTTGGGTGAATTGTTGAAAGACTCCAATAGGTCCGAGAGTTAGGCAATTCATATGGAAGGCCATACACCAGAGGTACCCACACGAGATGCTCTACGGTAGATAGGTCTTATTCAGGATAGCTCATGTCCACGGGGGTGTGGTGGTAAGGAATCTATCTAACATATCCTCGGAGAGTGCTTGTTTGTTGGATGGGTATGGGAATTGCTCTTGTCGAAGAATGGTGGGTGGTCATTTGATATAGGGTTAATTGGTGATATACCCAACTTAGTGACCTTTTTCATCCCAAAACCCTATTAAAAATTTATTTGATAAAAAACCCATCTAATTAGCAAAAGCTTGTTGAATACAGGGGGCGGGAGGCGGTGGGCGCCGGCTGGGCGACGTCGGCGTGGCCAATGGTGTGGGAAAAAGAGGAGGAGAGGAGAAGGGATCGGTGAGGAGATGGGTGAGGGAAACAATACCTCTCGGCGCGCGGGGCTCACGGGGCGCGCGGGGCGTGGAGGGTGGCGTGGCCGAGGTCTACGTGGGGCGTTGGGCGGCGCCGGCTGGGGAGAGGAGAGGGGATGGGAACTCTACCTTGAGCGTCGCTGGCTGGGTGTCGCCGGCTGGGCGTCGGGTCTTGAGGGTGGCGTCGGGCGTCGAGGGTGGCGTCGGGCGACGGCGTGGAGGGTTGGGCGATCGGCGACAGCGCGAGGTCGGGCGAGGGCGAGCTTGGGCGAGGGGAAAGAGAGGGAGAGGGGACGGGGGAGAGGGGAGCTTGGGCGGGGGGAGGGTGAGAGGGAGAGGGGACGGGGGAGGGGAGAGGCTGGGCGGTAAAGGGAGAGGGTGAGAGGCAGAGGGGACGGGGGAGGGTGAGGGAATGGGGGTGGGGACGGGGGAGGGTGAGGGTGAGGGGACGGGGGGAGGGGACGGATGGGACTTTCCACGTCCCATCCTCTCTCTCTCTCTGCTGAAGAAGGGTTTGAATTCGTAGGTGGGTTGGTGGGTGTGTGAGTGGGAGGAAGGAAGTTTGGGCGGGAATTTTTGGAGGGAAGTAAAATTTGGGTGGGAATCTCAAAGCAGATGATGAAATCTGGACCGTTGGATGTGTTTGGAGATAGATCTGGACCGCTCTTTATGTCTTATAGTTGAGACATTTCAAAAACCGCTCTTCCTTATATAATATATGATAAAAATGGGAATCAAAAAGTCATACATCCCATTTTTATCATTGATAAAAATGAGAATGCCATTTTCATCATTGATAAAAATGAGAATAAAAGTCATTCATCCCATTTTTATCATTCCGAGAATGATGAAAATGGATTTTTATCATTCCGAGAATTTCATTTTTATCATTCCGAGGATGATAAAAATGAATTTTTATCATTCCAAGCATTTCATTTTTATTATTTCGAGAATGATAAAAATAAAAATGATTTTTGATCATTCCGAGACATTCGTAGAATTTCATTTTTATCATTCCGAGAATGATAAAAAATAATTTTTATCATTCCAAGAATTTGATTTTTATCATTCCGAGAATGATAAAAATTCATTTTTATCATTCCGAGAATTTTATTTTTATCATTCCGAGACATTCCGAGAATTTCATTTTTATCATTGATAAAAATGAGAATCACAGCACTCATGCTCCCATTTTAACATTGATAAAAATGGGAATTCCATTTTTATCATTGATAAAAATGAGAACCAAAAAGTCATGCATCCCATTTTTATCATTGAATAGGGAAAAATCGGCAAAAAAAGGAAAAGTTAGAAAAATATGAAAAATTATGGGAAAGTGAGAATGATAAATGAGAATAATAATATTAAAATGACAAAAATGGAAAAAAAAATGAAAAAATGTGGGTTATTATTATTATTCTCATTTTTATCATTCCGAGAAAGATAAAAATGAATTTTTATCATTCCGAGAAAGACAAAAATGAATTTTTATCATTCCGAGAAAGATAAAAATGAATTTTTATCATTCCGAGAATGAGAAAAATTCCAAGAATTTCATTTTTATCATTTCGAGAATGCATTTTTTTCATTCCGAGAATAAATTTTTATAAGATAAAAATGGGAATCATAGTACTCATACATCCCATTTTTATCATTAGTAAAAAATAGGAACCAAAAGTTCGTACATTTCATTTTTATCACTGATAAAAATGGGAATCACAGCACTCATGCATCCCATTTTTATCATTGATGAAAATGAGAACAAAAAAGTCATGCATTACATTTTTATCATTGACAAAAATGACTTTAATCATTGATAAAAATGAAAATCACAACACTCATGCATCCCATTTTAATCATTGATAAAAATGAGAATCCCATTTTAATCATTGATTACAAAGGAGCAGTGTGGACGTCGACACCTCCAAAAATAAACCACTCGAAAAAAATCGAATAAAGTGGGGGTAGCACTCGAAGAAGCTTCTGAGAGAAGTGGCCCGGGGTGGGGCCGGGTTTAGCCCGCGAAGCAAGCAAGAATCCGGTCGAATCCGAACTCGGAACGGGGACCCGGTTCGCTCGCTCGTGATCTCTTTTTAGGATGCTTCGCGCACGCAATAATGCTTCCACGTGGCAACCTTTATCACCTTTTGGATTCTTTACCCCAAAACAGTCCGCATGGGCATATGAGCAGATGGTTTGTTGCATGTGGGACTCTGGCCCCTTCCCCCTTTGATATACTCATGGCTCTCTTGGCGTCCTCATCATCTACCAATGTCTTTAAAAGATAGACAGAAGCAATAGTTGGCTATGAAACAGCTAGTAGAGGCGGAGCTATCGGCGGTTCTCCGGGCATTGAAGGAGGCAACATCACAAGGGATGCATGAGGTCACCGTTGAATATGACTATGACGAACTCCATCAATGGAAGAGAGTATGGATGGCGGATATGGAAGCCATTATCATGAATATTTGGAGTTTGGTTGTGCTCTTAGAATGTGTGATTTTTATGCATGAACCATGCGAGGCTAATACGGTGACAGATGATCTCGCATGCCGGGCTAGACAAGGGGGCTGCTAGCGCTGTGCTAACGAGATCGCAGCACTGATGTAGCTTGTAATAGAGTTCTGTATCACCTCGTCTTTTGGCTCAACTTAGCACCAAAAAAAAACTCCTTAGATATGTCCAGTGTGTCATGGATTAGTAGCAAAGTATAAGCAAAAGTACATAAGACACCTTAACAGAATGATTTTAAGCATGTTTAACAAAAAGAGGGAAACATAATGAAGAAATCATGTTGTCAGAAAGAACATTTGAATGAGTTTATTTATTGCGTTTAACGGCACGTCTTCCTTGGCCCTTCTTTGGAGGACCCTTTCCACGACGCTTCAACATCTCGAGTTTAGCCAACCGCCTGTTATGAATACAAAATCATTCAGTTTCATAGCAAACACGCTATACAAAATCATGTAATTTACATGATTTAATGCATCCAAAGTTTATCTTCAGCTACTGCTAGATAGCTCCCGATGGATTTTCCATGAAGGTACAGGAATGGAAGCATTAGCAAGCGGGATATAATGATAACAACTTGGTATGTACCATAGTCAAAGAAACAACACAATCACTACTACAAGTCAGCCGTTACATCTCAGGTTGGTTTTGGCCATTCACAAATCAAAAAACTGGCTCCTAAGCATGATATCTAGGGCATTTTCAAATATAGGATGAACATCATAGCCTACTCCGTCAGTGCATGGACATACTGACTGCCATAGTTCTGAAAAATTGGTTATCACAACAGTAATGTAATGCAACAACTTTTATGCCTTGTTAATCACATGTTGGAAACAGTGGCCAAAACAGCAATGGCTAATTGGAGATTGTATGAATACCAATGGTCGCATGAAACATATTAGAGCTAGTACTCGATGACAGACTGCTAACAAGCAGTTACATATATCTCGGTGAACTCAATTCCTTAAATAAATGAACTTAATATGGTGATGGTGATGCTCACTTGTGATTATTCTCCAAGACTGTAGAAGACTCAGAAGAACCAAGTCTTATTGGAGGATAGTCTGCCAGATATGCTAAATTTGTCTTAGATTCATGAATTTGTGATGAATACATTTAAAGGTGATCTTAGCCCATGGGAATGGGAAGTGAGGAATGGGATTCCCATTCCAAACCAGTTCCCATGTTGGATGCTCTAACAGCACAGATAACCATTTCCAAAATTGTTGGCACCTGAGAACAAGGATTAACTTAGGTTTTTCCTAACCCGATCAAAGCCAGCCAGAGAAACAGGCTCCGAAACCAGATCAGCCCCATTACTTCGAAAGTTCTGGTGGAGGTCGAAGCTCAACACCTACTCCCTTCACTTTCAGTAGCAGAAACATACCTGAATGACAACACTATCTGTCTGGCTATAGGTAAAAGTTCCAAACATCCATGTCCTTGAAAGCAGATCAGCACAAGCTCATAGTTATTCCTACATACGCTCCTTTCCCTATCAGGCATCGATCCATAACCCCAGTGGCAACCAACCAAACTCTATCCTCAATATTCTTAAATAGCCATGAGATAGCAAAAGTATAAACATCACAATCGTGCTTTTTCCACCATAATATGCCTACAGGCTACAGATATGTTATGCCCAGAATGGTAAGAAGTCCAGCCGCGCCCAGTCTCAACAAATGAACCTACCCAAGTAACTATTGCCCATACATCCCACTAATCTCACTGCACAACTCCTTTTCAATTTCCAGCATAGAAAGAAAATTGCTCCTCATCCCAACCCTGTACCATCCTAGCCGCTGAATAACTACTTTTCTATACCCATAACACCTAATATCATGTATCAAAAAAATAATCAACCAATGCTACAAAATAATACGATGGCTCTAACATGGATATTAGGCAACAACTCCTCAAACAAAACGATAACCTCTACCCTTGGGTTCTTACCCTTGATAGTGAGATATAGAATGGGATGAGAGAAAAGAGAAGCTGCATAATTTGCAAGCAAGTGGATGCGAATATTTTGGAAACTATGCTTTTAAGAAGTGAACATATAGGGGAAGGAGACAAGATTTTTTAAGTGTTTTTCCAAGTGACAATGGCCAAAAGGATTGTGTTCAACGAGTGATATAGTTTTTCCCTTATAATTTCTACAACAAATCCCCTATGAGCACTTAAAAAGACTAGGACAAATAGAACAATAGCTTATATCACACCTAGCTTTTCACAGGTTTACCCAACACATTTTGACCAGGTTAGGGCAAAAATTTATCATAAGTCACTGGTGGCTGAGGGCCAACAAACAAGAACTGCCTTCATCTATAGTTATCCTCTCACTCAATCCTTCACCAGCATCGGCCAGGTCAATTAGATCATCGCATCATGACTAGGAAAAGCTAAGATAGATCCATTGCATACTCAAACACCAAAAATGGAAGCCACAAAGATGAACACGCAAAACCTCTATTCCGCCAATTTTCAATGCTATGATTCCGGTTTTAACCATTTGAAGACCTAGACTGAGCAACACACAAGGAAGGAACAAAAAAGATGAGAGATTGATCATGTATGAGATGAGAAGGTTCCAAGCATACTCTTTCTCTTCTCGGGCCATAACCATGGGATCGTCGTTCTTGATATCGTAGGGGTACCACTGGGCAACTTTATCCCCAATCAGCTTCTTCCGGAGAATCTTGTGAGGGGAACGCTTCCCCAATGGGTTCAGCACATGCCCAAATATCCTCGCCCGCGCCTCCGTCACCCCTCGGATCGCCGCCGCCGCCACCAGCTCACGCAATGAGTTCATCTCTCTAGGATTCCATTGAGCTCCCTTGCTGTATTATAATTGGTTCGAGTTGAGACATGATTAGAAGCTAAAAATATAGGCTAAAATAGTCAAAAAATAAAATAAAATAAATGGTGGATGGTCGGATGGGGATGGAGAAGAGTGAAAGAAGAGGGAAGAGTGGTTTCTTGACCACTGGTCGTTTAGTAATGAGAGAGGACCAGGTTGGGCCGTGCTTGAAATTCCAGCACAAGGATAGTTTGCAAAAAAGCCCATTAAGAAAGCAAGTCCAGCCTAGTTTCTTGTTTGGTTTTCTAGAAGAAGTAAGAACTTTAGAAGTGGAAGATGCATAAAAAGAATGGAAGGATTTTATTGCAAACTGGAATTAAAAACTATGAAACTCATTATAGCAGCATTCACCAATTAGGTTTGATCACTGTCGGCCCTAGGCTTACATGAGATTAGGATGCACAATTGAGACCATTTATATGAAGCTACAATAACTGATTACCATGCAGTAAGCCAACATAGAGCTATCCAACTCCGGGATTTGATCATACTTATAGTTAACGATTAATCAATGAAAACCAGCATGACTGACACATAAAGAAAACTTCAGCTACTAGGATATTCAATCAACAGAAACATGATTGAACTAGAGCATCCATCTGAAGCCAAACGAGCATGGTAGAGGAATATCCAAACTTAATGATAGCAACACAACATTATCGACCAAAAATAGGCCATCATATTGCATGGCAATGGCATAATATTGGCTGAGAGGGGAAGACCAGCGTATCCTAGTGGCAGTACAACATAGCAAGACATTGAGATGAAGTATAGCAGCATGAATAACAGGGGAAAGGAATTAAACCTAGCAGTAGCTCAGCAACCCCTTTTTGGCATTTCATCAAACAGCTATAGTGCTTAATATAGAAGCTAGCCCGAGGCAGCCAAGGGACAAGCCTAGCATGGGGGAGGTCTAGCCTAGCAGCGGTTCAACAACCCTCTACGGCGTTTCATCGAACATCTATGGGATTAGGTCTTCATGCCTCGAACTAAGGAGACAAGGGGAGGGGATGAGTCGCAGCCACCATGGTTGCTAGCGGGAACGGGGCTGGAGGTGAGGCATCGGTGGAAAAATCACAATTATCGATTGAGCCAAAACCTCTGTCAAAACTCAATCGATCAACTTGAGGGCAGCGAAGAATGCTACTGTTAACTCTACTGCAACCCTCTCCGACAAGCAACCAGTCAGGGGGAAAAATTGCTAACTCAATCAAACTCCGAGCACCTTGCGTGCATACTCCGAGCCATTCAGTTCCCAAGAGAAGAAAGACCATCCGGCATCAGTTGCCCATCTATACCCAACAAATCCAACCCAAACCTCATCAACTCTAGGAGAACCTTGAACAGGGGATTGGAGGATAACTCTGAACCTCCGACAACCAAAAAAAACAGGGGAAGACTTAATCACAAGGAATCAACCCATAGGAGCAAGGGGGAAGAGATAGTGTCCTGAACACCCTAAGCTAGCTTGCATCTCACCGGAAACAGCAGAGGGAGGAAAACCTGGAAACCCAAGAGAAATCCGGCAAACTACGGCTTAGGGTTGAGATCCATCAACCGGAAACAGAGGAAGCAACAATCACCAACCAGCCACACCCAAGGAAGAGAAGGAAGGAATATCCTCGAAAAAAAATCCATCGGAAGCCAAGAAATCCAAAGAGAAAACCAACGAGAAATCCCATAAGAAATCCAAAGAAATCCACAGAGAAATCCACAGAGCCACCAACAGTCCAAACCACAAGCATCGAACCGATCCTACTCTAAGCTAGTAGAGTCTAAACCAAGTTTAGGGAAGAAGCCCTACCTCTAGCGTCGAGCTCGCCTCCTATTCTGGCCGCGTCGTCGTCCCTGAGCTCCAAGCTCTCCGTCGGTCACGATCTCCTCCGGTCGTGGGTTTGCCGTCGCCCAACCGCGGTCGCCGTAGCCAAGGTCTCCGCCGTCGGGAGAAGAAACCCCGCCGCCGGCGTCGCCTTCTCCCCTTCTCCCTCTCTCCGGTTGGGTCGCGCCGCCTCTCTCTCTCTATCGGACGGAATACTGCCCCAACGCGAGAATAGGGCAACTAAAGAGGGTTCTTAACTTCTAATTATTGAACGGCTCAAGATTAGATCTTGACCATCCGATCAACCGGATCTGATCCTAGCCGCTCAGATCTCGATCCCTACGATCTAACTCAGATCCTCCGATCTGGGGTACTCCTAATAGTTTAGTTAAGCACATACATCATTACAAGGCCGTGTGTGCGCTATGCGTGTGTTAAACCAATTCCGCCTAGGGTAATTTACCAAATTACCTCCGGGGCCGCAACGATCAAAGGGGATCGCGAAGCAAGGCCACCGAGCCAAACCAACCGAACCAGACCCTCGACCGACACGGTCGGACCAAGTTGGAGGTACGGGTCCTCACAGCTCAGATCTGGGATATGGGTGGCGGATTGGCCGGATCTGGGAGGTGGACGGCGGGTTTAGAGGAGGCCGGCGTCGGGGACGACGACGGGGAACTCGGCGAGGCTTGGGACGGTGGGGATCGGGTCTAGGAAGGTCGGCGAGGCTTTTAGGGTGGTTTTGGGGGCGATATCGGGGAAGGATGCGGAAGGGCCGGCGGAGGTCGGGAGGTTGGGTTGCCGGGGAAGACGCCGGAGGAGATGGAAGACGGCGGGAAAGGGATTGCCGGAGTCGTGGGAGGTAGGGGAAAACGTTGGTGGTCTTGGATGGCAGCGGGGGCGGCCGAAGAGGACGAGGGAAGGAAGGCCGGCGGAAGCTAGGGTATGGGAGAGAAGAGAGGGGAGAAAGGAGATGCTCACGTGGCAGGTGACGAGGAGAGAGAGTGGTGACGTGGCGCTGACGTGGAGGAGAGAGAAAGTGACGGGGAGAGAGAAATTTCGGTGGAGGTGATGCCGACTGCGGAGAAGATGACCGACAGGGAAGAAGGTGGATATATGGTGGAATCTACATTACCTCTACTCCTATGATATTCTATCAACTATTCTTAATAATTCTCTTCATCATTCATCATCATGTATAACCTAATACAAACTACTAAGGTCCTTTTATAGAAACATTGACAGAGTTCTAATCCAACTAAAAAACCCTCTTACTTAATTAGCAAGCAATAAGGCTTTCTGACTCAACTCAACTTCCTAACTCAAATGGACTCTTAATTAATTCATAACAATCAAATATCAAATATGACTCAATTAAATATAAAAGACTAATGATAAATCCTAATCAAATACTCTAGTTTGAAGTAGGAAAGTCCAAGTCAAATTAGAAAAGAGGCTGAACCAGTTTGGTTCCTCTTCTGGGTTTGGGTCCAGTTGGTCGAGTCGGATCGACTCGTATCACTTACAAACACATCACACCTCACCACTTCCATAAAAAAATACAACGCACGCTCAGATGAAGCCTGAGAGCCGAATGGAAGGAGTCAAGGAGCCGCCCATATGTGTGTAGCCCTTTTAGATGAAATATGTAACTACCTATGAAATATGTAATTAACCCTTCTAGAAGTAAAGACTTATAACAGAGAGGGAAATAAAAGAAAGAAGAAAAAGCCCTAACTTCTTTCCAGCGGAAACAACTCGCTGAAAGCTACTTCATTATTTCAGAATCAACATGTACCCTGTCCGGCATATTTATAATTAATAAAAGAGAGCAGTGACGCGGTTTGAAATTGTAAACCGCCCTTTTTAAACACCTACGGTCCACCTCAGTGAAGATTGTTAATTATATTCTTTTCTTTTCTGAATAACTAGTTCCAGGGAAAAGAATAATTCAACATTGTTTTCCAGTACTTGACTTGACTTCATCCGAGACGCTGATGAGAAGCTTTCAGTATGGCGTCTACTCAGGAATAAACTTCTTCCTTCCTTCATTCCTTCTGGCATAATTATAATTAAAAGAGAGCAGTGACGGGGGTTTGAAATTGTAAACCGCTCGTTAAACACCAACGGTCCATCTCAGTGAAGATTGTTAATTATATATTCTTTTTCTGATAACTAATTGCAGGAAAAAGAATAATTAACATTGTTTTCTCGTAATTGACTTGACTTCATCCGAGCTGCTGAGAAGTTTTCAGTATAAATTAAGTATACTCATGGATAAACCTCTTAATTCCTAGCTTCCTTCTGGACGGTAAGAGCTAGCTAGAGATGGAGAAAATAACCCATTTCTCACACCCACAACACCCCCTAAGAGAGAACAACCGTACAAACAGGTTCACTTGTGATGGCTGCAAGGTAATGGGCTCGGGCATCCGGTTCCGGTGCGAGGGCTGCGATTTTGACCTGCATCACTGCTGCGCCGCATGCCCCAAGACCATCTCCCTCTTCATGCATCCTGAGCATCGCCTGATCCTCTTGGACGACACTAAGAAGGTGGCTGCGGAGTACCGCGTGAGGTGCGACGTCTGCATGCAGATCGCTGACGGGATGTTCTACCACTGCCCCATGTGCCGGTGGGACGCCCATCCCCTCTGCACCCAGCTGCAGCCCACCGCCGGTGCCACCGCCCACCCCGGCCATGTCTTGACGCTAGTTCCTCCGACAGCATCCACCGAGTGCACTGGCTGCCGAGAGGCGTGCGTTGGCTGGCTCTACCGGTGCGGGCGGTGCGACGTGAATCTCCATCCCCGGTGCCTCCATGTACAAAGTGGGATCATCGTGCCGGCTGCAGCGACGACGGAGGAGGAGAGCGATAGAGAGGCCGGTGGAGCAGAGATAACGACGTGCAGCGTGTGCATGGACGGTAGCAAGGGGGCCGCGTACATACCGTGCGGTCACAGTTTTTGCCGGCCGTGCTCGCGGGAGGTCTGGGTGAGTCGCGGCAGCTGTCCGGTGTGCAACGGCGACATCCACGACATCCTCGACCTCTATTGATCGATCTCGCGAAAAATGCTTCTTAAGATCGATCGTAAGAGCCCTCAATCGCCATCTACGAATCCTTTTTCAGATTTTATGTGTCTCAATTCAGCAGATATATGGTTGTTTTAAGCTGTAAGTTGATTTCCAATCATAGTAGTAATATAACGATTGAATCGAGATTAATTGCAAAGTTATGTAAAGAAGTTTCTTGTTTGTTGGAACGATTCGTGATATGTCCGTTGGCGTGATAATTGAGAGAAGAGGTGTGCGTGGATGCACGGATTTTAGTTATGTGCTGAAACCAGTTTTTTTTTTTTTAAAATTAATGCTTACAACTAGCGCATTTTAAGTTGGAGATTTCCAAAATCACAAATTCCTAATGAATCACTATTTATGAAAAACGATGAAATATATTAACCACAGAGCACAAATTGAAAAGAATATCAAATTATTTATAAAATGGTAAGAATAGTCCCTTCTAATTTAAAATTATATTTGCCAACATCACATAATCTTTGTTAATATATGAAAGGATCACGCTTACATTATTATAGTAGGAGACGATCTCTTGTTGTTCCTTGATGGAGATTAGCTAAGAAACATCTTGACCTCCTGCCCAATGCCACTCAAATTCTCTCAATAACTAAGAAAGTTAATGGACGATGAGGAGAAAGAGGATGAGCACTTCATTTTTACGTCTATGCACAAGAGTTGTTGCCAAATAGGACCTCTAATGTCCACATTTGACAGAATATGTCGTACTCTTCTTCTTTTGGACATGGTACACGTTCATAAATTTTATACATGTGTGTAGTCTATAAATACTTGTGAAAAGAAGTTCATACACGTATATAGAATTTTATACCCGTGTTTCTATAACCTACCCCTCGGCCTCTGGTGTGAGTCCATTAATCGTCATCTCTTCCACCAATTGCGCTAATGCTTCGTCTCTGTTGGGACATGGTTCGAGAGGTATTTTTAGATTAATGCCACCCAGTATGCAGGGAATAGTTGTTGGCTCTAAAAACGAGACGTCGTTGTTTGAACTAAGACAGTATGGGATGCGTTCGAAGTCGAGAAAACTGCCTTATTCTTCAGTGAGCAATGCATCAGAACACTTTTCATTGCCTTGCATGTGTGAAGAGCTTTCTCCGGTGAACTATTTTGGCGAAGAAAACTAAGACGTTCGAATGTCCGAAGGTAGAGAAGAGGAGGCAGTGGAAATGGAGAAGAGATGAAAAAATAAGGGAGAAGAGTGGAAATGGAGAAGAGAAGAGGAGGCGGTGGAAAGGGAAAAGAGAAGATGACGGGAGGAGCCATGCCCGGCACGAGACTTCATGAAGACACATTCCGTCGCATTTAATGCGATATTGCGATGGGAGGTTTTTTTGTTTTTAACCCAAAAGCTGTCAGTTATGATGGGAGAGATTTTGTGTTAAAGCCGGGATAAACTAGATTTGGAGTCATCTATTATAAAAAATAATAAAGGGGGTCTCATTCCGCCAAATGTGGACATTAGAGGACCTATTTGACAGTCCCTGCACACCTTTATCCCCAAGTCCTCACCCGGTTATTCATATGATCATATAGTAAAAGCTTCTAATCAGACCCATGCATGATGGAAAATGAGGTTATAATAAGAGCCTTCATAGGCTACTGTATAGCTGTACAACTCATATGGCATAACCAAAAGACCATCTCAGCCTTTCTTTTCACTACTTATCATTCTTCTTGGCTTTGAGAATTAAGATCTCATACCAGGGTGTACTCTGAAACCCATACATCGCCCTAGCACGCCGAGTGGATACAGACATATTCGAAACCCTTTTCAGCGGGCAATGGGTTAAGTCATAAAGAGATGAGGAAAGAGAGGGACACGTGACAGCTGAGTCACAAAGAGGGGTAATGTGGGTGAGTGGTTATGGGATAATGGGAATGGGTGATTACCCGGTGACATAGGACTCACCTAGTTTAATATAATTTGGAGAAAAAGTACTTGTCAACGCCTTTCTACGCAACTATCTAATGCTTAATAAAAGTTCATGAGCTACAAACTTAACGGGTACGGTACGTCTTTGTGGTTAATTTGGCATCAAACGATTCAAAATAAATCTGATTTAGAAAATCCTAAAACACAAGTACCGATTACAAATAGGAGACGGACCAATGGTAGATGAAAAAAGCCTTCAGTATTTGATGAGGGATCAGTCGGTAGGAGAGGAACAACTTTTCCATGGACTGTCCCGGCCCAATATATCTTGATCTCTGGTCCAGCCCATACCTCTACCAGGAGGTCCGGGACGCAGTTAGTTTGGGTCCTACCTGAAACAATTTAAGGTTAGGTTATGGGCCACAAAATCAAGCTGGGTTGGGTAATAACGTTTCAGACCATGAACTCCAAGCCCCAGGGAATTCTACTTATTCGGATCCCTCAAGATCCGATGTGAATCCGACCCGCTGATACATACCCGAATCCGTATTCGTATTCCTTGATTCCTTCCAAGGAGGGAGTCCATCAATAGAGATTAGAGACTCTTGGATCCCCCCCTCATCTCTCACGTGACGTCTCTCTCGGTTCTCCTTCATGGCCTTGGACTCTCCGACGTCTGAGCGCAAAGGTTTAAGAGATCCAAATCCTAATCGCCGTTTCTTGATTTGGGTTTTCTACTTTTGTTCGTTTCTTATATTTGGTGCTCGCAGTGGTGGTTCACCTGAGGGCGACCGGCGACGCTCCCATACTAAAACAAGCCAAATTCAAGGTACCAGATCTTTTCCTGTTCTTTGTTACATGGTAAAGTCTCTGAGCAGTGATGACCTATTAGGATCCCAGTGATTTCCTTTAAGAGTTTTAACGGTTATGAGGATTGATTCCAGAAGCTCTAACACCGTTTCATGGAAAGCACAATCTGAAGATTTTCCCATGTTGCATCACATACTCTACTCTTGTTCAGTTCCCTAATAAAATAGACATACCTATATCTCAAGATAAAGGCTTTGTAGGACTTAATTTGATTGCTATGGGAGGAGTTGGGGCTAGTAGGACTGATCAAGTTAATTTCTTGGGGAAGAAAATTGGGATAAAAGGTGATTATTACGTGTTTGGATGTGTGAAGTGTTAAATTTCTGTTGTTCTTGGTAGAAATTTATGTTTCAGAGGGTGAGGGAACATGCTTTGGCGAACCTTTTGTGTTATTTGGATAATTTCAGGCTTGAGAAGAATCCTGTAAAGTGGTTGAATTTGAGCCCCATGTCGTTGGTTCCATAAATTCTTTTTTAGAATGTATCTGTGGGAGCATGGATTGTGAAAGTCTGAGACATAGTAGCGTTACATGCCCTTTGAGTCATTCACCATTATTGAGACCAGCTTTTTTTGTGTTACCATTGTTTAAGATATGAATGTGATCCACTATTTGGTTATATAGCAAACTGTAGATCATCGTTTAAAAAGGTTAGATTTGTTTGTGATCATATTACAGAAGTTAGGGAAATTTAGTTTGGTTCATCTTTTGCTGGTATTTTCGATGTCACAAATGTGTTGGAAAGCCTGTCAAGAAGATGGATTAACTAACTGGATTGTTAATCTGATGCGCAGAGAGATAGTTTTTTAAATAATAACAATACATTGATGGTCAAATCTTGCCAGGTGAGCTCCATTTCGTACAGTAGGAATGGATGACTTTGATCTCCAATGAGTTCTGATAACAATAGTCTTTCATACTGTCGTTGATGTGCAGAATTCGGCTAGATAGGCTATTCATTGTTTGAAATGGGGTGGAAGATTTTTTCCGTTCATTTGAAATGCTCTAATTATTGTATGCTTTCGTAATACTGTATGTTGATTTTTTGGCTCCTTCCAACATCCGATCGATCCGGCTCTTGGTTTTTGGCTTGTTTCTCAACACCCGATCGATCCTTCTCTATAGAAGGATCGATCGGACTCTGCATGATCGATCCGGCTCTATAGAGCGATCGATCCGTCTTAGCATTTTTCCCAGACAGAGGACGGTGTTTTGGAGGAAGCACCTAGCGATCGATTCAAGGATCGCTCCTACTTGGTTCCGATCGATCCGTCTCTATTGTAGGATCGATCGGACTCGGGAATTCTGGAATTCGTCTACACTCAAGCAAACGGATCAATCCTTCCTCTTTAATGGGATCGATCCTTCTCTATTTGATGGAAAATCCGATGGCTCAGATTTAATCCGGGTTTGGGTTATTTGGAGGGATATAAATAGAGTGTTTGTAACCCTAATATCTAAGGGAGAAAAATAGGGTTTTGGAGAGAGCTTGAGAGCCTTTTGGAGAGAGGCTTTTGCCCTACTTTGTACTCCTTCATCTTGATTAGTGGATTGATCTCGCCGTGCCGCCCGTGGATGTAGGCTATTGCCGAACCACGTTAAACCCTTGTGTTCTTGGTGTGTTCTCTATTATCTCTCCCTCTATTCTTTGGTGTGTTTGTTTTCTTTCTCGATTGGTGGTGGATTTTTTGCATTGGGGTGCCTTCCGGCGCAACACTGTAATCTCATAAACTGGAACTTTTTTCAAGTTCATTTTTTATGAGATGTGAGCCAAGGAAGATAGAAGGGAAAAGAAGAATGCAATTTTTGCTGCTTCTTGTCTGAAGTGGCTATTTCCTAAGCTTATTTTGGAAGAACCATACGATTAAGCAGTTCTTGTATCTCTTATGCGTGCTATTTCGTAAGCTTATTTGCCATAAGTTTGACGGAGGTGCTTGGCAATGGCTTAGAAAATAAGATCCTGATTTTGTGTATTCCATACTGTGTTGTGCATGGAATTATACTTACACTAGTTTTACATGGAAATATATGTGAGAGAGGGGGGGAGGCCTCAAGGCTGCAGTAGTCAATGATAGCCATTTGTCTCACCTAATAGCACTTTTTTAGTGCTTCTATATTAATTGTGAACTGAATTTTCTTCTGCTTAATACTAGTAACATCACGAAGTTCGTTTCTGGAAAGTTCCATTTCAGTCTAAACTTAAAACTGCAGTTCAATGGTTATGGCTCCATATAGGAAAGACTTTGGATGATATGCATGAAAGCTTTTATCTTTTATCACTGATGAATCATTGTTGTATTGCCTCTTTAGAGTTGAGAAGGTTCTAGCCTCATTTTGAATCCAATTGATTAATTAATTAATTTATTTTTTTTATTTTTTTTGGGGGGGCGGGGGGGCTCTGAACTATTCATAGAGTTTATGTACTTTGATGTTTAGTTCGTTGTGGTTGTATTGAGCTTGAATGTGATGAGTATTGCTTCTGAAGTAGATTTTCGTAAAGGCTTAGCTGATTTACCTCTTCTGAATATCTCTTGTTGTCGCAGATTGCTGGAACTGACAAATTCTCAAAGGTCATCGAATTTCTTCGTCGACAACTACATCGAGACACTCTGGTAAACACACTTAATGCAATGGCCAGTGAAATTCATCTACTTTTTGTTGCACATTTACTAATTGTTTCTCTCTGATAGTTTGTCTATGTGAATAGTGCATTCTCTCCAAATCCCGATGAGTTCGTGATTGACCTATACAATGTAAGGTTGTCTAATTTAGCACACCAGTATTTTTCTTCATATGAATGTTTAGTTATATAGGAAATAATATCTTGCCTAGAACTCAGAGTTGAAGTTTTCCTCGGAAAAGCTGACGACCCTTATTCGTTGCTTTTGAAGTTTCACGACAGTTCTATAGAGTATCTCACGTTGACATTTGCAAGTTTTGCTGTTCCTGTACATTTGAAAGAACTTAACACAAACTCAGAGCATGCCCTTGATGTATGTAAATTATGATGACCTAGTTCTCCAGGACACATTGCACAGTCTCTTTTTTTATTTTGGTCTCCTGGTTTCCCTTTAAGACAAAGATGCTAGAAAACAAGAGGCCTCGGTTTGATTACTTTTCGTTCTTTGTTTGTGCATTAGAATGCCTAATATTAGAATCGCCATGAAACCTCTCACTGCATCCATACAAGGTTGCTTTGGGATCCTCTTTGCTTCTGACCATCTACATTAGCTATTGTAGATTAGTGTTAATTAACTTGGATTTTCTCAGGTATAGGCCTAAAGTTGGTAAGGAATTCACTTATTTGAGCAAAGTTGAGATAAATTCTCCATTTTTAATGAAACATTCTAAAAGATATTATGGCGATGTGATGGCTAGAAGAGGTGGGCAACAGTAGCATCTTCAACATGTAGACAAAAACTGCACCAATAATAGCATAGAAACATGACTATTATATGCAAGTCAATATTGCGATCTAACTGGCTTGTGAGAGTTTTGATTTCTTAAACACCATCTCTTGACTAACATGCTTTCCCTCATGGAACGACAGAATTTTGGATTTGACGGGAAGTTGGTTGTCAATTATGCCTGCTCCATGGCATGGGGCTGACTGACGGTGGTGGCCGCCAACATCGTCTGAAAAATTCTTTGAACGTGACTGGTAGGATGAAGAAGATGATGTAAATGTTCAGAATTTCTTGATTCATTGGGCATGACACATGATGTCCACATCTAAAACCTACATGAGCCACCTTGTGATCTCGTTTCTCTTGTATATATATGTATGAACTCGTTATGAGATGAGATGACCAGCAAACTTGGTATCCTGTGGGGCCTATCTGAAGTAACCGTGGAGTTCATCCAGATTTGGAATTCCGGATCCGATCGACACGGTGACTCAAATCTAGTTGAGTGCGACATGACATCATGCTCTCTCTCTCTCTCTCTCTCTCTCTCTATATATATTCCTTCTTTATGTTATCTTTTGATGAATTTTGTCGGGTGAATACACACGCAAATGCATCAAGATTAGAAAGACTTTCCATATCTATATAACTGATAATATGTAAAATAAAGTAAAATTTTAGTCAAGCTATGTAGAGCCAAAACCCAGGTCATGTTCAGCTC
This sequence comes from Narthecium ossifragum, assembly GCA_963920575.1. NCBI lineage: Eukaryota > Viridiplantae > Streptophyta > Magnoliopsida > Dioscoreales > Nartheciaceae > Narthecium > Narthecium ossifragum. Next base: position 3,764,062 of record OY986964.1, on the reverse strand, counting down.
GTTTATATTCCGAACCCAAAATCCCGATTCGCGTTCCAGCTCACTCGTTGACCTCGAGCCAAATTTTGAGCCGAACACGAGATGAGATGCTCACAAACACCAAGTTTAATCGACACAGCCCCCTAGTTTTATTTATTTAAGTCGCGAAGATCAATTTGCAAGGTACTTGCAGCCCTAAATTCCGATAACAATAGGCTCAACTAATACAAAGAAAAGAAAAGCAAGACGGTGTTGCTTGCGTCACATGCGCGTAAGCCTTCATCTAATCATGGATCAGGATCAGGATCAGGATCAGGATCAGCAGCACTTATTAATAGTTGGCTCGGAATGAAAGACGGCTCCAAATTCTATTGAAACAAGCAAGTCTCCATCATGATCAGCAATTCCCTTCCTGCCTATAAAAGCTAATCAATTAATTGGTTCACGTCATGTCAATTTATCCAAGACATGACGTGCACCAATTAATTGCTATATATTATATGTGTATGTCCTTTTAATTCGGATAGTCGCGTAAAGAACACACATAAATATGCATAATGCTGTCATATATCAACCAAACAGGAGATTATAGTGGCCGGGTATGAAACAAAAGCATGAGGAGATTTCTTGTCTCATGATACAAGAAGCTAGAGATGTTTACTTTTCTATACATATATAAACTTTCTATGGGCGATTTCATTTGCCATGACTTTATATAGTTTTATACGTTTAGACAATTAATCTCACTTGGTGATTTAAAATGGACATAGCGGATTGATTCTATTGCCCGGATGCCTTGATGGAGGGGTTTAATTAATTAGCAGTTTGAAGGGTCTGTCATGATACTGATACCTGCTCCATTTCGGGGGCATTTGGCGCGCCCCGGATCCCGCGAGTCCATGGGATCCGGGGACGCGCGGATTCCGAATTACGGGATCCGCGTGTTTGGTGTCGGCGCGGATCCCAGTCGGATTCCGTAAATTGAAATCCGTCTCAAAGCGGATTCCAATTTTGACGTTTCGAATTTTTTCAGGATGTCGATTTTGGAATCGGCTCCAGTGGATTTCGCGGATCCCATCCCACGGATCCGCCGGAGCCAAACGCCCCCTTCGGGATGCAGGAGCCCAGGGTCTCTGGGATGGATGTTGAAGCTTCGGTTTGACTTCTTTAAAAAAAAAAAATCAAACAGACGCCTTAAAACAAAACAAGTGATGTAACAATTAAAGGACATGCATATAATATATAGCAAGTGTATACTAAACACCAATTCATCATTCACTCCTATATATCATCGTCTAAACGCTAGCAATCCAATTGCATGCATGCTCTCATCCGGAAATTAGCATCCAACTCTTGCATCCATACCCTTCTTTTTGTTTGGGAGGGTGATATGCAGGTTGCCAAATGCCTAGGCTCTATATAAAGTTCCTCCTGGCTCTAGTCTTTTGTGGACAAGTGGCTGGAACATCCTTTAACATAAGATGTGACCTTATACATGAGATGTGACCAAAAAAAGATCACCCAATTATAATTTTTTAAGGTGGTGTTTTTTTTTTCTATGAAATATAAAAGAAAATAAAAAAAAACACGTGTAAATGGACTAAATCAATCAATCGATAGTGGCCTACCGATAGGTGTCTATTGGTAATAAGCTATTAATTTATTGATTTAATCCATCGGCATTTTGATAGTGAGATATCGATGACTTGATTTAAGCCATTGGTATTTCGCTACATATGGACTAAATAAAAAATCAATAACGAGCTATCGATATATGGCATGTGAATGTACATGCCACATGTATATGTACATAAATCAGTGCTCAAAAGAAAAAGCTTGTCAGAATCAAAACCAAATAGAGAGAGATCCCAAATTTATAATAACTCATGGTTCGCGCTTGACTTGATATCTGTGATATCGCCTGCACAAATATCTATGTTTAACTCTCCACAAAACCCCCCTCATAATAAACAACTCATTGGACTCAACTTAAAAACCTTAAGTCAAGAAATGCGAGTATGAGTTTATATTAATATAGTCTAACACTTATGTTCAAATAATATTTTAAAAATTAATTAAAAATATATAAATGAAAAATATAATGAAGAAAAGGAACAAATAGAGAGATGAGAGAAAAAGTAATACGCCAAATACTAATTAATATGCTTCTCCAATGAGTTGTCTGTGATAAGAAGATCCAACCCTCCTCAGTCCTCCCGGATCCTCTCCTCCAATCAGATTCACTCACGTATAAAAACGCCTCTGTCGTCACGGAACCGATAAACGACAACCCACTCCGGTGGAGGAGGGCCCACCACCACCACCACCAACACCAATAGCAAATGGCCACCGATCCAACGGCCAGGATCATCATCCATCTCTCTCCATCTTCCAACGGCTAGTTAGTCCCCCTCCTCTTACCCTGCTCCGCGAGGGACCCTACCGCGAATCCTTCTCCAAGTCGGTTTAAGGTTTCCTAGTCCTAGTCCGAGTCCGAGTTGGCAAAGGAATTCTAAATCCGAGAGCCGAGGGTGCCCTATAAAAGAATCCCGAGAGAGAGACGTCCGACTCCGACGCTAACCACCGACATCGAAGATGAAAGCCATGGCGACCTCGCCCGACCCGTTAACCCACTCTCGGATAGGCAACGTGCACAGCGCCCCGAACAGCGCCCCGATCTCCGACGCCGATATGGTGGCGGCCGAGCTGCTCGTCCAACTCAGCGAGAGCAGCGGGGACTCCCTGTGCTACCACCACCACGGCCTCTCCTTGTCCTCCTCCGCGTCCACCTCCTCGCCCCGATCCGTCTCCACCGCCATACCAAATCCCATACCGGACGTGGCGGAGACGGTCGAGGACGCGGCGGCGTGCACGGGGCCGCAGCGGAGGTGGCCGCGGTACCGCCGGATAGACGAATTGTATGCCGCCACGGTGCCTGTGGGTGGCGGCCGGCGACATGAGAAGAATCTTAGGAAGAGGAAGGCGAACGAGAATTAGGAGAAGCTTTAACGGCTGCTCATGAGGGTTTTCTAATTTCTAATTTGTAGATAAAATCCAATTCCTCCTCTCTTTTTTGTATGTATGTATTTATATGTAAAATAGCAGCACTAGGCTGCTTTTATTATGAACGAGAAACTTTTTTCACAGGGACCATTTTGGAAATCTTCTTCTTTTCTGGTGCTGTGTGCAATCTTAAGAATGCAAATCGTGTGATGAGACCATTAATCGTGCATGAAAGAGTTAGAAAACAGTGCATAGTTTTGAATTGAGTATGGTTTTGGGCATGATTTGATGTGATTGGAACTCAAACAGAATATAAATTATAAAAGGGCAGAGTAATGAATCTATCCATCTCCAGTCGATCCAGCACCATAGGTTTTGCTCTATTGAGATATGAGAAGCATCTAAATACCACAATACTACATTGATGACTTACAACATGGCCTGGAGTGAAAAGGTTCAAGCTTGCATGAGAAATCTTGTAAAGCATGTAGGAGCGAGCAAGACATGAAAAGGACAAAAGAATGAACATACTGGCCATCCTATAAAAAAACAAAGGACAATATGAGTCGAGCTGGTCTGAGCTATCATGTAGTGGTTCCAAAAGATTTGACGATGCCGCTGACTCTCTGTGCAAATGTTTTGGAGGTTATCTTCTTCCCAGGAACATGGAAAGGATTTGACACTGCGTCCACATACGCGGAGTGAAAGCTCCTAAAAAACTGCTGACAATAAAGAAAGACTGTGATTCACACAACTGAAAATATGCAAGTCAAACAAATAAGGACATAGAGCTAGCCACAAAGTCACAAGAGAGCAGTTACATATAACGGTTTTCCAATCGCATTATTTCCCACAAATAAAGATGTGGATAATAAGAACCCTACACAAAGAAATTCTATAATTCCAGCAAGCAGATGCAGCAGATACTGAGGCAAATATCATGTAACATGCAACAGCTTCCTCTCGGCAAATATTTTCGCTGTCAACCTCACAAATCTAGGTGCTGGCTAACCTGATCTACAACATATTGGTGCCCAAGTGAGTAACCTGATCTACAACATATTACACGGTATTACATGAAACTAGTAGTGATTAACAAAAGAAAAATACTAAACATTGAATACATTAGGTACATCATATTATCAGATCATGATGGATGTAAGGAAAAAATAAAGTAGTCGGTACTAGAAATTTTTCAAGGAACAAGCAAATATGTGGTAAACGGATATAATTTCAATAAGATCATCAACTCCTCGCACAAAAAAGAAGAAGAAACTTGCTGCATACAGGTGGACATGTGCAAAGAACATACAGTTCTAACATCTGCGTCTCTGACATCTAGATCAGTTGTGACCAAAATAAATTTCACCTTTGTGTTCGTCAAATATCCATATCTGCAGTATGTATCAAACAATCAGAAAACAGAATCTATGCAAATAGCTCTAGAGACAAAGAAACATTAATGTCTTGATTCCATGCCTGATGAACGAAATATTCCAACAAACTTACTTACACTTTATAGTTCTCAGTTGGATATAGAAGACCAAGGAATGTCTCATTCAAAGTAGGCCCACTTTTCTTTGGATTGTTCACTATAAATGAGAAGCAACCAATAAGCTTTCAAATTGGTACAAAGACAGGAAAACTACTTGTTCAACAAGGCATCGGAGAACTCTACTGCCATAAACAACCATTGCAATAGCACTTAATAGATAATTAAAGAACCAAATGCCTGTAATTGGGCATGCTAAGATGAGCTCAATATCCTTGTTTCAAAAATGCTTACCTTATGCCATTACTTCTCAGTAAGATATGTATTTTTTGTCTGTCCATGATGTACACCTGGTTTATAGAATAGCTGTATTTAAAGAACAGAACTTAACATTTAGCTTTCAACTACATAGTAGACCAACCTAGATATCATCTCATTACATCAAGGAAATGGCACGGGATGGCCATAAGAACATCCAATACTGGAAATTTACCAATCTATGTCACTTGAGATGGTAACCAACACAAGTCTTGTGCTCGGATCATGGTTTCGTCTACTTGAACGCTCCAAAAGCACATAACAATTGCCAAACTTCTTGGTGAAGCAAGACATACATAAAAATGATGTGCCATGAATATCCATGTTGATCCAAATTGCTCCTAGTAATCGTCACTTCAAAAGCCCTAAAATCTATTTTGACAGGCAACACCACCCTTCGAGATTTGACTTTCACTCACAAGCAGTGCAATGAGCTTAGCTTCAAAGGCAATTTAAGCCAATTTTCATGCACTGGGTAAATTGCATAAAAGTTTCATCATCGAAAATGACTATATTCACTTATAGTGCTTGATTTATGGACTGGCAGTGGATTTTAAAGAGAAATGTAGGCTACTTGATAAAACCTCAAAGAATCCAGGTTTAGTAAAAAGATCGTCCTCAGATCCCACAATAGCAAGTTCCCTTTTCAGGCAAGGGAGCCTCTACAAAACTATGCTCCCTCACAACCTAATGCTCGCTTGATTAGCACTGGCTCCAGTGACAGGACCCATTGCTCTTCTTTTTGGAATAGCAATTTGGACAACCAATAGCATTTTAAGTACGGGGCCAAACTCAAACAATTGCTACATATCACTCAAACATTACAATCAAATGGCATTTATCTCTTCTTACTTAGTAGCCGCCCCGGATAAATTGCAACCTATACGCTGACAAGCAACAAGGTAATAAACTATCGCAAATGAATTTATAATGGGAGTGTCACTTGCATTCAGATCATCATTAATTTTACTCTATAGGCCAAATACCACTAGTTAATTATATGGGCAATTTACTAGGTTTCGGCACTCTCTGATGCACTATAGGATGATATTTTCCATTAAATTTTGGTATCGGAATCAGTCTCGAGACGAACCCCCGTAATTTTCGAATGCTCTCCTCCACTTTCCACATCAAAAAAAGGAATTGGGCCATTAAGACCAGCTGAAGACCAGATCCGGTGAATCCTATAGAATAGGATCCTAGGTGATCGCAAAAAACCCTACCACTAAGGACATCATTTACATAAACAGAAGAAGGGGGATTGGAGGACCTCTCTCGTCGATGACGTCGAGGGAGCAGTGGACGATGTGGTGGAGCTTCAGGGCGTCATCCCCCTCCGGGAAGCTCTGCAGGTACAGCGGATTATTCTGTTCACCCGACATAGAGACGAGATCAGATCAAGGTCACCGCCATCGGCTCCATGGTGGAGAAAGCGGGTAACTTTGGAAGACAGAGAGACAGAAGACTGATAGATAGATACAGAGAGTGAGTGAGAGGTGGCGGTGGCGGCGCACCTGGTGGGCGACGACGGCGACGCACACGATCATCCTCGCGCCTCGAGAAGCAACCGGAGAGCTAGGGATCTAAAAGGAGCCGGGGCTGTTTTAAGAGACGGGAAGAGAAGACCGGCTGCCCACGTGGCAATCAATTACTTATTTAAAATGCTGTCTGCTGAATGAGATGATCTGGCTCAACGAGGTCCTTTACTTAGATTAAAGCCGGGTGACCTGACTTGATCGGTGTCGGTTGGATTGGGTCAAGTCGGGTTCACATTGAGTTGTGTGCATAATAGTAATCCGAGTTAACCCAATTCCCATCCGAATATACTAACCAGTTTGGCAAGCAGTGTATGAGAGGGATTAGGTGGATAAGTGAATGGACGGATTCCGGATTCAGCTGATCCAGCTGTTTGGTTCGCAACAGGTCTGAAATCCGAGATGAATTCGACAATCCTAATTCCGGATTTTAGAAATCGCGGATGCGATACTGGATCAGCGGTTTAAGCTTTCTCTCATAACTTTAAGATTATTCTAAATGATATTTTTATCCTCTTGATATTTAAAATGCCTATATTTATCATAACTTTAAATATACATGTTGAAACTTTATGAAATTAGTCTCATTGGAAAAATATCATCGATATCTTCGTTATGAGACCAATATTGAGTATTTTTTAAAGCAAATATTTGATGTAATTTAATTTATAAAATCATTTAATATATTATAACTTAAATTATACCTGAATTTTCAATAATTTCAATCAATTATTTTACATGATTAGATGCATTCAAAGAATTAATTTGATCTAAATTTTCAATAATTTCGATCAATCATATCTCGTGGGTATTGTTATTATTATAATGAAAAACATGTCTTAATTTGAAGAAAATTTAAAATTTTATTATTAATTTGAACAAAATTAGCAGATTCAACTCATCCATAATAGACAAGCCAAACGCCAGAATCAACTGATTCAGCTCATCCCATACAGACCAACCAAACAACAGAATCAAAATTCACGGAATCACCAGATTCAGCTCATTCCCCTTTCAGCTAATTCCACAGATTCCTCATTCAGCTAATTCATCATATTCAGGTTTGCCAAACGCACCCTAGTTCTTGCCTGGTTTGAATTAGGTGTATACCAATTACCAAGTCCATGCTGCATGCACGGGTCAAAGCTTTTTTATGTATTTTTTTTTTCTACTTGTTAATGCAGTAATAATTTAACTTAGGGTTAGTCAGATGAAGTCTTTTAACTTTCATAATTACATAACTTTTTTACTTTATTCACTATACTGATGTCCAAACGGACTTTATAAACAGCATCAGCTAACATTACAGGGTTCAAATGTCCCGCGTCCTTGATTTGAACTTTGAAGCCACATCGTTATCATGAACTCCAGTTGCAGTGACACATCACAGATTCACAAGAGCGAGCTGCATGCGCCAGCGCCATCCATGCAAGCTTCGTGTCCCAATCCAAGTCACATCATCGCACAAGAGCGTGCTGCCCCATGGCCCCCATCCATGCAAGCTTCGTGTGCCAATCGCGGCCATACAAAGCACGTACGTCATGGATGTTGGAAATTAAGGACGTGGTTTGGTAAAGGGCATGTTTGATTGAGCTGATCATGGAGTGTAGCGTGACTCAGTCCCCAGTCACCTAGCTCACATGTTTTGGTTGGTTCTGAATTGGCTTGACTGAATGACTGAGCTGATAATGGAGTGTAGTGCATGTGACTCAGTCCCCAGTCACCTAGCTCGCATGTTTTGGTTCGTTCTGAATTGGCTTGACTGAATGACTGAGCTGATTCAGTTGACGCAAAAACACCAATTTGGCCTATGATCGAGTTCGAAATCCGACTATGCTCTAAAATTCGCCAGAGTCATTCCCACGTACAAGAGTCAATTAATCCTCCGAGAAGTCACTCCACTTTAATTAAGCACTAATTAAGCGGAGCGAAGAGTCCAAGTGAAGTACTCTATGAAATGTTGAAATAATAAGTAGCTGATCAATATGGCCATTGACACACCGGTAAAAGAGCTCTGCACTCTGGTTTAATTTTCCTCTGCTCAACCTGCAACAAGAACAACAATTTGAACCATCCGAGTTTATAAGAATAATCAAGAGTACGTCGGTGCACCGACATACTATTTCTTGTTCACAGGAGAGAACAAAAGAGAGAGAGAGAGAGAGAGAGAGAGAGACCGACATACTATTTCTTGTTCACAGGAGAGAGAGAGAGAGAATAATACAGCAACTGATCTGATATAGATAGATGTTAGCTACCAATGAATACTCCAGGAGCAGTCCTTGCAATTAATGCTTTTCGTCATGAATGAGCCTATTTTTCTATATGATATGATTCATAGCACATGCACGGTCTTAGTGTGACCCTTCTAATTACAAACTTATAAATAACCAACTCCTCGAATTTAAGTACAAAAAGCCCAGTTGAGAACCATTATTAGAAAGCATCTAAGAAACTTCTCACGTTAACGTACGCAGAATACCCTTTTAACTAAGCTCTTAATTAAGCCAAGGAAAGCAACAACCAACTATAAACTACTAGATTCATAGACCATATAGTTAGACCCCTGTACTAATTAACATTATTCGGAGAATGTAGTCATTTCCATGGCCGGATTATTGCTTGCATGCATGCATGGAACAGCTAACGAAGCAACCATGTAGGTGGTTATAAGGTCTCAGTCCTACTCCATCTCATCTCTATAATGGTCGCAATAGTAGGATTGAATAGCTAAGTTCCAACCACCAATTATTCCCTTTGTTTCAACTTGAAGGTTATCCAAAATAATTTCAGCTTTTCCACGTACGGCTCTCGCTATATAAGTTTAGGTTGCCTCACAGCTGGCTAATTATATTACTTGCGTATAAGGAAGCAAAGGCATTGCTTTATCGTGGGGAAAAAGGTTGCTAGAGGTTGCACAAAAGAGTAAGGTTTGGTTGTGATGGAGAGATATGGGTTGCTTAATTTAATTTTCTCGAGCAAACTTTATTTTTGTTTTTACAAAACAGGATCATCACTTTCAATTATATTTGCAATTCAGAGATCAATTTGGTTTATATAATTGTAGGAATTAATTACCCTCGATCATGACTTGATGCGTATGTTCTACGTACTTGATATACATACAGTAATTTGTAATTGATGTACATGTATCATCTGTGTGTTTGATATCTACATCAATCGACAGTGATGCATACATAGCATATACGCATTAGAAACTTCAATCATTTAATCTAAAAGCTTAAACCATAAGTGATGACACGAGGGTCTATACAATAAGTACATGGTCACGGCTCACGAGTAAGCTTTATGATATAATCTATAGACATAAAGTTTGTTGTTTGGGTTGTGCTGAATTCACTCTCAAAATGCTCTCAAACAGTAACTTGTGCCATTTCCAAGTCAGTGTTCGTGTTGTTTTTGCAAGGTTAAAGGAAACGATAATATGGTGCAGCTTGGCAGTTTATGGAGAAAAATAATGGTGCATATTGTACATGACATTTAAAACATGTAGCAGTTTGGTTCTAAATATATCTGTTTACATAATATAGAAAAACTAGGTGAGTCCTCTGCCACCTGGTAGAGTAATCATCATGTTAATGGACGATTCGGTTATAAAAATTAAATTTGATTAATGAATTAGTATAAATACTATATAAGATTGATTATATTAGATTAGTATATTATAACTATAGAATAGATATAACTGTATGAATTAAATCAATTTTTTTTTACTCTTATAAGATTGATAACTATCTTAAATAAAATACTAAGCGATTTGGGCATATTATACAACAAAAATATCCCTGATTTCCTCAACTACCCATCTCTCTTTTTTCTATTTTTTTATGTTTCTTCTCTTTTGGTGGTGAAACGGGAACCTCAACGACCCATTTTTGTATGCATTTCTCGCTAACAGCCCTTGGATTTAGTTAGATGGACTCAATGTAAAAAGCATTCAAACCAATTAATTGCAAAGAGACATGAAAAAATATATGTAAATCAATCTCTCCTTTCCATACCAAAAACAAGGTCTAATTAGTGGCGTTGTTGTTCTCGTGTCACTATCCCATTGATCACATGCTTTCTTCTTACGTGTTCATGTAAAGGTCATCATCTTTATCACGGCATGATGCATCGAGCTTGTTGCAGATGCCCTCCACTAAGGAATAAGGATGAGTCCAAAGAGAGGGTCCAAATTATGTCCGTTGGTTATAATATAATATGCAAAGTTTTCATGCTTATCAATGGGCCTCTCCTTGTGATTGATTTGAGTATAAGATCACATCAAACCCACCATATGGTTAACAACCACATGTTGATGTGGCCCATGTTTGGAGTCAAAACACTAGTCATGCACGAAAGCTCCAAGAACACTACTCCATTCACGCTTATCATACCTAACATTTTAATTATTGGCTCATAGCAACTCCACCCTTCTCTTTAATCTCAACCTAGCACTATATATGAAGCCTCACTGTCTCCTGTATTCATCAAGGACATTATAAGCAAGAGAGAAGCAATATATAGCCAGATAGTATTGAGATTGCATCATATATATATATACATATATCCATGGCTCCAATAGCACAAATTGCTGCTACCCTTCTCTTGGTGCTCTCCATCCTTCATCTAGGCCATGGTCTGAGCACCGAGTACTACGAGAAGACCTGTCCGAAGGCCGAAGTGGCCGTGACCAACGCCGTGAAGCAGGCGATGGCCAATGATAAAACTGTTCCGGCGGCGTTGCTTCGCATGCATTTCCATGACTGCTTCATCAGGGTATGTTCATGTTTCCTGTGATCACCTCTCTAGATCTCCTCTCTCTCTCTCTCTCTCTACAGCTTACAGCTTGAAGGATTGCAATGGTGTGCGTGTTATATCTGATGTACTTGTATACTTTGAAGGGTTGTGATGGTTCGGTGTTGCTGAAATCGGTCGGGAACAACACTGCAGAGAAGGATGGACCTCCCAACATCTCACTGCATGCCTTCTATGTCATAGACAATGCCAAGAAAGCAGTGGAGGAGATGTGCCCAGGTGTTGTCTCCTGTGCAGATATATTGGCCCTGGCTGCAAGAGATGCTGTAGCCCTGGTAAGTTATTCTATGTGTTATATATCATGACATGCAATCAGCAGTTGATGGGTGATCGGACATCATTAATTGTTCCGTGTCAGAATACGACATGCATGGCCCATTTACCTTGGCTGGGTTAGGATTTGACACGAGACCAAATCCATGTTGGCTCGTAGTGCCTAGAGCTTATTGACAATTTATAGGAGGATCAAGACCCATAACAAGCCTAGCAGATGAATCCAAGCTAGCTAGGAGCTATATATCTTGGGATGCCTTTGGTTCCACTATCTGCCACAGAGTCCTCTGTTTCTACTCTTAGCTGGCGCAATAGATCGACATAGCTTCTTAGAATTTATTTTACCCAGCAGCAGAGGTATCAATGAGATTCTTGTCAATACCTTCGTTCTAACTTTTGCACATGAAACACCATGCTTGGGGTTTGGTAATCACTTCAAGATTCTCAAGTTTATACGATATTTTACCATGTGTACGTCTCATGTAACCATCATCTCGACACTTGTTAAGTAATTGATAATGGAGATATTATTGATATATAGGCTGATCGATCGAATGATTGATTGCAGTCTGGTGGTCCTTCCTGGGAGGTGCCCAAGGGAAGGAAAGATGGAAGAATCTCCAGAGCCATCGACACTAGACAATTGCCAGCTCCCACCTTCAACTTCTCTCAATTGCAGCAAAGCTTCTCCCAGAGAGGCCTCTCCATTAGAGACCTGGTAGCGCTCTCAGGTAAATTCAATCATTCATCACCATGAACATCATCCTCTGTATAACTACTCCATAATAACCCTGTGAATCTTATGTTGCAGGGGGGCACACCTTAGGATTCGCTCATTGCTCATCCTTCCAGAACAGGATACACAATTTCGCCGCCACCACCGACGTCGACCCTTCCTTGAACTCGGCCTTCGCCGTGGGGCTGAGGTCGGTGTGCCCGGCCCACAACAAGGTGAGGAACGCCGGAGCCACCATGGACAACACTGCGACCGTGTTCGACAATGCCTACTACAAGCTTCTCCTGCAAGGTAGGAGCTTGTTCTCCTCTGATGCAGCTCTCGTCACCGAATCCAAGACTAAGGGGCTTGTGTCCCAGTTTGCCAGCTCCGATGAGGCATTCAATGAGGCTTTTGTGAAGTCCATGATCAAAATGAGCAAGTTGCCTGGTGGCCAGGAAGTGAGGCTGGACTGTAAGGTGGTTAATTAGGTGAATTAATCTCCATTCATGCATGAGTGCAAGCTGCATGTGAGATTTAATGGAGAGTGTGCAAGTTTATTTTTGAACTTAGTTTTTATTGGTGGGCTTGAGCTTGTTTTGAGTGTGAGTCAAATAACATGGATGTAAATCCAATGTTACTTTCATATTTGAAAATTAAGCCAAAGGGCGCATGTGATAACGGTGTAAATTTAGTGTGGATAAAATTACAATGGTAGATTTTAAGAGTAATAATTAAAGGGTAACATTTACATGTTACTTATGTTTGGATAGTAAGGGTAAATTTTAACTTGTATTAATGCTCAATATATTAATAAACTTAATATATTCTCTTATTTTTTTATTTCTCTCACTATTTTCTCTCTCCTACTTTCTCTCTCTACTTTTTCTCTTATACTTTCGGAGAGAAAAATAAGAAAGAGAAAGCATAGAGAGCAAGTAGAGAGAGAACATAGGATCAGAGATAAATATAGGAGTGAGAAAGTAGAGAGATAACATAGTAATGATAAAGTAGATAGAGAAGGTAGAGATAGAAAATATGAGAGAGGAAGTAGATAGTGAAAGCAGACAGAGAAAATAGGAGAGGAAGTATAGAGAAAATATGAGAGAGGAAGTAGAGAGAGAAAATAGGAGGGATCGAGGAAGTCGGAGATAAAGTAGAAAGAAAATAGGAGAGAGGAAGTAGAGCGAGAGAATTGTAGATGAAGTAGAGAGAGAAAATAGAAGGAAGGAAGCAGAGAAAGAAAATATGAGAGATGAAGTAGAGTGAGAAAATAGTAGAGGAAGTAAAAAGAGAAAACTAGAGAGTGGAAGTAGGTGAGATGAAGTAGATAGAAAACAGAGAGAGATGAAGTAGGGTGAGAAAATAGAAAGGAAGCGGAGATATTAGGAGAGAGAAAATTATTCTGTACGGATTTCTTTTACTACCTTCCTGTTTGTGTTAAATTATTCATAATAGTGTTGGCAAATGTTTAAGCACAACTCATGAAATTATAAGACAATAACTGATTTAATATGACATCATTGCAAATGCTGAGAGTTCTCACTCAAACCGATCGAGTTTACTCTGTTTGACTAATTTCGTGATTTAAACCCCGAGCTTTCGAGTAATCTAATCTAAAGTGAAATCCATTGTAAGAAACAAGTTCTCACTACACCACTAGAATCTAAACCACCTAATCCATTGTAGCTAGAATGGGTCTAGCTACAACCTATTCTACCAAGGATGTGCAATAATATGAGAAGATCTAACTTAGAGAGAAAACAATCGCCATAACAATCTCAAACACAAGCATATACGTGGTTCACCCACTAACGGGCTACATTCACGGGCACGGAAACACTCTCATCCACTATCAAAGATCCAAGTAGGGATTACAAGGTTTGTAGAGATTATACCAATCTCATGAGAATACAAGGCAACCTTCTCTAACTCCACCTCCTTGATGTAATACCAAGCTCTTCCCTTGTGAGAAGACCACCTTTGAAGAACTTGAGAAGACCCCTCCAAATCACCTTGGAGTACTTGATAGATGAAGAAGACCAAGAGAGTTGGAAACCCCAAACCCTCTCTAACATTCACCTCTCTTCTCTAACACACCACCTTTGAACCCTAACACCCAAAGGAGACAATAAAAAGCTTAGATAGTTTTCAGCATTCTCAAAATGCCCCCACTTACAAAACTGGTCAAGTGAGCCCAAAACCATCTAACTCAACCCAATTGATGAGTTTGATATCACACAAAACCCAACAATCTCCACCTTAATAGCAAAATCACCAAGTCATCATCTCCGAGCCAAACATACCTCTTCATGCTTCTCTCAACTTGAAGCCTAAGGAAGATAGGCTCCAAATCACCTTCTCAACTTGCACCGGCTTTGTGAGCATATCGGCAACATTCTCACGAGTATCAACCTTCAACACTTGCACCTTACCATCATCAATGACTTCCCGGATGTAATGGTATTGTACATCAATATGTTTGGTTCTCTTGTGATGCACCGGATTTTTAGCCAAACACATAGCACTCATACTATCACATAACAAAGTCATAGATTGAGAAGTAATACCAAACTCCCCCATCAAGCCTTGAAACCAAACCGCCTCCTTGCTTGCTTCGGTAAGTGCCATGTACTCCGCCTCCATTGTCGACAAAGCCACCGTTGTTTGAAGCTTAGACATCCAACTAATTGGACCATTCCCATGAAGAAATACAAAGCCCGTCGTAGACCTTCTCTTATCAAGATCACCGACGAGATTAGCATCAACATACCCTTGCATTGGCCTTGTACTCTTCCCATACATGATTGTATAGTCACTAGTACCTCTTAAATACCGAAGTACCCATTTAGTTGCCTCCCAATGCATCTTTCCGGGGTTTGCCATGAACCGACTAAGAACACTAACGGCATATGCAATATCGGGCCTTGTGCATATCATAGCAAACATTAAGCTACCCACCACACTTGCATATGGAATTCGCTCCATCATCTTCCTATCTTCCTCCGTCTTCGGACTTTGCTCGGAAGATAGTTTGAAATGAGATGCAAAAGGTGTCTTCACCGCCTTAGCCTTACTCATGCCAAACTTGTCAAGCAACTTTTCAATAAATCCCTTTTGTGAGAGTGATAGCATGTCATTTTTCCGATCTCGCCAAATTTCCATACCAAGAATTTGACGTGCCGATCCAAGGTCTTTCATTTCAAAAGCCTTGCTCAATTGAGTCTTGAGATCATCAATTTTTGCCTTCTCCTTACTCACAGTAAGCATGTCATCCACATATAACACAAGGATCACAAATGTACCATCTTTGAAGAACTTCAAGTAACACAATGGTCATACTTACTTCTTTGGAATCCTCGATTCATCATAAAAGTATCAAACATTTTATACCATTGTCTTGAAGCTTGTTTGAGCCCATACAATGACTTCTTGAGCTTGCACACAAGATGCTCCTTGCCTTTCTCCTTGAAGCCTTGAGGCTGATGCATATATACCTCCTCTTCAAGATCACCATGTAAGAATGCGGTCTTGACATCTAATTGCTCAAGTTCCAAGTCATTAATAGCAACAAGACTAAGAACAAACCGAATAGAAACCATCTTCACAACCGGAGCAAAAACTTCAAAGAAATTCATACCTTCCTTTTGTGCAAATCCCTTGGCAACCAATCTTGCTCTATATTTTTGGATTTTCCCATTTGTTCCTCTCTTGATTTTATAAACCCACTTACATCCAATCGCCTTCCGACCCTTTGGTAACTCCACCAAATCCCAAGTTTTGTTCTTATGAAGTGCACCATTTCTTCCTCCATAGATTCTTTCCAATGCCTAGCATCACTTGTATCCATGGCCTTTTGAAATGAACTTGGCTCTTCTTCCTCGACGATGAACGCTCGAAGTGTATGTGGATCCACAAAATCCTTGAAATGAGTAGGTGCATGCCGTTGTCTTGTAGAATGCCGAACCATATCTTGAGCTTCTCCACCTTCATGAAGACTTTCCTCCTCATGAAAATCTTCATCTTCTTCACTTTGTTGTTGAGATTCATCCAATTCTATTGGTGCATCATCCGGCCCAATATCTTCATTTGATGAGAAACTTGGAGATGGAAGCTCGAGTTGTTGAGTCTCATGGTGGACTTCTTCATGACTTTTATCTTCTTTATATTTCTTCAACACATTTGATTCATCAAAATGCACATCACAACTAGTGAAAATTCTACGAGCAATCGGATCCCACAGCCGGTATCCCTTCACCCCTTTTGCATACCCAACAAACAAACATTTTCTTGATATTGGATCTAACTTGTTTCTTTGGCAACTAGGAACCAATGCATAAGCATAACAACCAAATATTTTCATATTTGAGTAATCACAAGGAGATTTAGACCATACCTCTTCCGGTATCTTTCCACCCAATGCCATTGTAGGAGAGCGATTCACAAGATAACATGCCATAGAAACGGCCTCGGCCCATAGCTCATGCTCCAAACCGGCATTGCTCAACATGCTTCTAGCTCGCTCCATCAATGTTCTATTCATCCTCTCGGCTACCCCATTTTGTTGTGGATCATATGGATTTGTATAGTGCCTCGAGATGCCTTCCTCCTTGCAAAAGTTTATAAATTCATTGGATTTGAACTCCAATCCATTGTCCGATCGAAGAATCTTTATGCGACGCCCGGTGAGGTTCTCAATTTCGGCCTTGAAGTGCTTGAAAGCTTGAAAAGCTTCACCCTTGGCTTTGAGCAATGAAATCCACACTTTCCGTGAGAAATCATCAATAAAAGAAATGAAGTATTTTGCACCTCCATAAGATATTGTTGGAGAACTCCATACATCAATGTGAATGTAATCAAGAACACCCTTACTTGTGTGACTCCCCGCTTTGAAACTCCGCTTATGATGCTTCCCATAAACACAATGTTCACAAAATTTAGAATTACTAAAAGTAATGCTTGGAATGAGCTTTCTCTCCATCAAAATCTTCATACATTTCTCACTCATGTGCCCCAATCTTCTATGCCATAACCGACGTGAAAGATCATCATCCTCCTCTACCGCATGAGCTTCATTCTCCAATGTGCTTCCCAATAGCTCGTACAAATTCCCAACACGAATGCCTTTCATGACAACCAATGCACCTTTAGAGATCTTAAGAACTCCACATTGCCCGGTGAATTTGTAGCCTTCATTATCCAACTCGGAAAGAGATATCAAACTTTTCTTCAATTCCGGCACATGACGAACACCATCAAGAACCCGAATGACTCCATCAAACATCCTTAAATGCACCGAACCAACTCCAACCGTTTTGCTAGTTGAGTTGTTTCCCATCAAAACTACACCACTCTCATAGGCCTTGTAAGTGCTAAACCAAGAACGATGTGAACACATGTGATGAGTTGCGCCACTATCAAGGATCCAATTTTGATGGAATGTAGAACTAGAACTCGCCATCAAGACTTCATCATCAATAATACCCGATGTTGACTCTTCAACTTGATGAGCTTCATTTTTTACTTCGAAGCCTTGTCTTCCACCACTTGCTTCACTTGAATAATCTCTTCCACCATTTGGGTATTTCCTCTTTAGACAATCTTTCTTCAAGTGACCGGTCTTACCACAAGACCAACAAGCACCTTTCACTTTTCGGCCTCTAGATTTGGATCTAGACTTGTACTTGCCTCTTGAATAATCTCTTAATGCACCTTCACGCTCGCTTGAACGGCCTCTTGACATAAGAGCTTCCGATCCACCATCCGAACTTCCCAAACTAGCTTTCTTCCGAAGTTCATCCGCTAGTAATGCACTACACACGGTGTCCATATCAATAGAGCTTCCATTTAAGCAACTTACACTTGTAATCAAAGTCTCATAGGAATCTAGCAATGTGCATAACAAGATGACGGCCTTATCTTCATCATTCATCTTCTCTCCGATGCTATCAAGCTCACAAACAATGCTATTGAACACATTTAAATGCTTGGAGATCTTAGTGCCTTCCTTCATCTTCAAAGAGAACAACCTTCTCTTCAAGAAGATCTTGTTGGTGACGGACTTGGCTTGGTACAAGCTCTCTAATTTTTCCCAAAGCCCCGAAGACGTCTTCTCTCCCACAATGTTGAAGAGAATCTCATCCGCCAAGCACATGCGAATGGTAGACAACGCCTTCAAATCTAACTCTTCCCAAGCATCATCATTCATAGTCTCCGGCTTCTTCTCTTTGCCTTGCAAAGTTTTGTGTTGACCTTGTTGAACAAGCAAATCATGAACCTTCAACTTCCATAGCTCAAAGTTTCTCTTCCCATCAAATTTTTCAACATCGAACCGATTTGTCGCCATTGAAGCAAATCGTCGAACACCTTGCACCCGAACCTTAAAACTCTTGATACCACTTGTAAGAAACAAGTTCTCACTACACCACTAGAATCCAAACCACCTAATAGACAAGTGGTAGGGTCTAACTACAACCCATTCTACCAAGGATGTGCAATAATATGAGAAGATCTAATTTAGAGAGAAAACAATCGCCACAACAATCTCAAACACAAGCATATACGTGGTTCACCCACTAACGGGCTACATCCACGGGCACGGAGACACTCTCATCCACTATTAAAGATCCAAGTAGGGATTACAAGGTTTGTAGAGATTATACCAATCTCATGAGAATACAAGGCAACCTTCTCTAACTCCACCTCCTTGATGTAATACCAAGCTCTTCCCTTGTGAGAAGACCACCTTTGAAGAACTTGAGAAGACCCCTCCAAATCACCTTGGAGTACTTGATAGATGAAGAAGACCAAGAGAGTTGGAAACCCCAAACCCTCTCTAACATTCACTTCTCTTCTCTAACACACCACCTTTGAACCCTAACACCCAAAGGAGACAATAAAAAGCTTAGATAGTTTTCAGCATTCTCAAAATGCCCCCACTTACAAAACTGGTCAAGTGAGCCCAAAACCATCTAACTCAACCCAATTGATGAGTTTGATATCACACAAAACCCAACATCCATTGTGAGTATATCCTTGCTTTTATATCAAAATAGGTCTCTCTTTCTTTCTCTCATTTTATATTATCCCTTCCATCTAATTAATAGATTTTTGCCGCGGTAAAAATATATGATTAATTTAACTTTGAAACGACTTATATGTTTTTGGGCATTATGAAAATTATGTCTAATATAACTAGGATAATGCTGTGGATATATGGCGTGGCATGGTGACTTGGCGATGCATCCCCATGTTGGTTTAATATATATTAATAAAATATTATTATTTTAATATATATTATTTAAATAATATTTTTTACATTACGTGATAAATCATGACATGACACGACACGTGACATATGATATTTAACATCTTTTTAGATATTTTATAATATTAATTGTTTATTTTATCTTATGTATGTCCAGTCGCTTTTGCTGGACTATAATTATTTAGCATCTTCCAGAGCACCGGCCTACATGTAGCTAATGTCCATGGACCATGGGTGTTTGTGTTCTCCTGTACGTGGCTCTTATTCCAGCTTCGGCTCAATTATTCAAAAGCACTGGTCTTTGCGGACAATGTTAGCCTCTCTTTGGAACTCATTTAATGAAAAAAAACAGTCAAGCACGAGAATTATATCATTTATATGAGAACACTGAACAGTCCTTTTGAATAATAACCATCAATATTGTGCAGTGTCGTTGCTTACTTTTCAGATTATAAAAAGGATTTTTTTTTTAAATCTTTATATTAATTATAACGTCAGTGAGTATTTATAAACTCAACATATAATATTAAGAGCTTTTAGCATATTAATCTCTTAGATCTCACTTGGTTGTATATAAGTCTACAACATCAACCCCTCAAATCATGTAGAGGGTTACAAAAGCATTATGTCGTTCAATTTCGTCTTATTGAACATAATGAAAGGGTCGTGTTATATGCATCACAAAAATTAATAGCGCACCACACCTATTTTTCTCTACCGAATTGATATAAAAAAATTCTATGAAAAGCCATCGAACTTGTATCAAAAAATTCGATGATTAATCACCGATTAAACTGGGTGTGATGCACTTATCAAACTACGTGATGCATGTAAAAGTACCCGGAATGAAATTAAAAGCCCATTGCATGGTGAAAATGTCAGAAACACCCTAATACAATAAGTTATGTGGTCGTTCCTCAAGGGATAAGCAAGTAAATTCACCTAACCTGTCTGTTTCTAAAGCTGTTGTTAGGAATATTATTTCTTATGATTTAAATAAAGCCTCACATTTGTAATCCTTTGCACAGGATCTCAATGACTGATATGGTATTGTCGGGATTTGATGGACTTATACGTAACTAGTGTGGCCCGTGTCACAGTTTAATTAGCCGCTTATGCTTTTCAGTTATATCTATGTTCTTTACTTCTCCTCCCTCGTTTTTTTTTTTTTCTTAGTTGAGCTAAAACTGACTAAACATTACATGAGACGCTCATCACACTGCTATATTACACCAACTATCTGCTCATCAGCAGCTCCCATACGAGCCCTACGAGCAAGATTTGTAGCTCCACATCCCAAACCTCTCTTCCATTCAGGAAGTTGATTGCATTCCTTGAATCAGACTCCACCATCACCCTACCAATGCCTCTCCCCACTGCTTGCTCCAGCCCTTTCCAGATCGCCATTAACTCAGCTTCGTCATTGCTTTTGGCCAGCACTTTCTGCATAATTATCCACTCCGGACTCCCATCACCCCTCCAACCGACCACGCCAATGCTAGCCTCTGTAAATCCATGCACCCAAGAGCTATCAGTTTGTATCACCGCACATCCGACCTCTCTTCTTTGATGAACTACATAGCCAGGGGTTATGGCTCCAACCCTTCCCACGCCAAACTTCCTCAACTAACCTCCGAGTTCGCCATATGAGTGACTCCGCTGGGACACTTTCACCTCGCCATAAGATTTCATTTCTATCCTTCCACAGTAGCTATAGTGTCCACCCTCGCATCTTAGATCTAAAGAACATCGGTCGTTGGGATCGAATTTTATTCTCTCTCCGCTGTGCTTCATAAGGTTGTGATTAAACAAATTTTTGACTATTTGAGGGACTAATATGCGAATAAACCACCTCCATCATTAACGTGTATTGGCCACGAAATCTGACGGCGTCGTGAGAGCTCCGATTCGAACCATTCACTCGTCCAATCCATCACGTAGCCGATCACGTAAGGGATTGCGCTGCTGGTCTTGCTGAGCGGAGGACGAGGACGAGGTCGAGCTCCTCCCACAAGCGGTACGACGCTTATATATATATATATACACACACACACATTCCTTTATCCATCCGTCCATCCCTCTCTCTCCGATAGCTTCTCCCCACCTCCCTCCTCTTCCCTCCTCCCTAAGCTCCCCCCATCGCATCCCCGCCGTCCCCTCGGGATCCGACGATCGCCGCCGCCGACGTGTACGTAGCGTGTGGAGCTTCTTTATTCTTTATCCGCCGATCGATTGCCCCCTTCTTGATACCTTCTCCAACGCATCGCCTGATCCCTAGCGTTTGCCGATCGCCGCAGACGAAGCCCTCGTGCCGGCCTCCTTGTACGACTTGAATATTGATTCTCTGGATTGCGTCGCCTGGTTCTTGTTTGTCGGCATTTTTGCCGGCTTTTGATTTCTATTTTCTTTGGATTAGTGCGTCATCCTTGGATTCTTTCTTGTTGTGCTATGGCATGGCGACCGCTTAAGATTATGATTCAGCTAAGGAATAGCATGGTTGAGGTTATGCAGCTATTCTTTTTCTAGCAATCGGATTGGTTGAGAAAAGAGGTAGAGTTAATTGTGAGTTCTGCGGGGAATTTGTGATAATTGGTGGATGCGTATTGCTTAAAGATTAATTTTTGTATTGATGCAGGAATTTGATTATCAAGTTATGGGATTTTCGGGTGTGTTTTATATAGTCGTTTTGATGGCTTTAGCTGCTTTTAACGGGTTAATATTGGCAAAGTGATTAGAGGGCGCCTTTCATACTTAAGACAGAAATTGGTGATTGGTTGAGCTGGCTGCTGCAGAAAAGCCAGCTTCTTGATAGATGTGACATGGTGTTTAGTTTTGCTGTGTGTACAATAAATTTGCGTCTGAACTAGCATTTCTTTTTTGATTTGGCGAAAAGATGCATCCTCATGTTAATTTCAATATTTTTGGATTTGTATCAGGGTATTGGTTCGGTATAGTGAATGTATTCAAATTTGGGTTTCTGCCGAGATGTTAGCGTCTACCAGAAATTCTATCACTTCATCCTATAGAGATGATGTTTGGTTGCAAGATGATCATTATTTGCTAATTGGATTTGGGGATGTGAAGAGTAGGCAATGTGTGATATATTGGCGAAAGAACTGTAGTTATCTTTAACCAATCTGTGGTAGTTAGCATCATTACTTCAACCTAGTCATTACTGGCGAGAGTTTTGGAATACTATGGCATGGTGATGAGTTATGGGGAAAAAAAGGGAAACAGCGAGCACAAATTGGATTAAAGTTAACAAGAAAAGCATTTAAAGACAAAGTGTAGGCCACTAGATTAGAACCTAATGAATGAAATGAGTGAGATAGTCTATGAAGCTAGTTTCCGCTTGTACAAAAGCAGTACTGTAATTTGTCAACCAATGAAAAGAAAACAGAACTTTGACTCTTAAAATGTGCTCAGGCAGTATGGCCTCCAGGAAGGATTGGCAAACACCTACTGATCATGGTCCCTATACAATTGCTCTTACATTTATGGTTACCTGTGAACTTCTCACCATGAAAGCAACTATTTTGATGGTTTCGAAACGATTGCATCTCTACATTTGGTCGTTGGCCAACTAGTTGGGAAATAGTTGACTGATGCCATTGAGTAGGAACATAGTTTGTTGTCGTCCTTGAACTTTTATGAGTTTCTCCTACTTAGTTGTTGTTCTGCTTGTTAACTTTGTTGATTCATTCGACAATCTAGAGGCTTGCACAGCTGAACAATTTGTGGGTTGGAGATTTAGTATACATGCTTATAACTTTTTAACTGCTAAACGCGTAGCTCCAGGGTGAAATTGTCATTTTTTTTATAGCCATTTAGATCAAAACAGAAACATTATCGAGAAAACTTGACGGATTTGGGCAGTATTACTGTGCACTTAATATGATCGAACTTATTATTTTATCTCCAAACAACTTCAGTAATTGTTTTTTGAGCATAAGGCTTTGTTGCTGATATGGTAATCTATTAGAAAAAGTTGATTTTTTGAGTGCTTAAAATAATTTAGGTTTGCGCTTCTGTGTGTGCGTCTGACTTTAGAATGTGGCTTTTTCAAAAGGTTTACTAAAAGTGAATGTTATTTGTCAATGGTTGTTGGATTTTGGGATTTGGGAATAGGCATTTTAGGACCATAGTTAAATGCATGATCTTGTTTTGATGTTGTAACTGAGGAAACATTATCATCAAAATATAAGCTATCGGCAACGTCATTAAGGGCTTAAATCTGTCAGTCTGCTGCTTTTGAGGTGGCAGAGTTTATGATGCTATTGTATGTTGGGGAAAAGTTAGATGCATGGATTATGTTGCCGATGGCACGGTTCATGCCGGCCAAAGGCCGGCATGGTATGTGCTGACGGCATTTGTCGTGCCAACAATCGGCAAAGACTCTGTGCTGGGGAACTGAGTCTCTTTAGGAGGGAAATATACTTCGCATGGGCCTGTGCCGAGTACTTATATCATATTAGTAATTTAGTGCTGGTAAATTATCAGCACAAAACGAATTGGTGGGCACCAATTGTGCCTGTCAATCCATGGTCAGAAGGTGTATCTTCTTGGCTAGTGACCCACTGGACCTTTGTTTGCTTGATATTTGGAAGTGGTGCTCACATTGCCGATACCATCTTTCAAGAAATCTTGTTTCTTTCAAGTTGCCATTGTTGTTGAGAAATCTTTCTTTGTAAGTGGTTTTCTTAAAAGAAAGATGGCAGAGAAATGATCATGGGACTCGCTTTTTTATGGCCAGAGGTCCCTTTCTCAAGTTGGAGAAGATGCAAGCTGGTTAAGCGCTCTACCTTTTTGAAATTTGCTTAGAGGTAGGTGAGGGGACCCTTGCACTAAAAGTGACTGTTGAGTTGTTAAA
This sequence comes from Narthecium ossifragum, assembly GCA_963920575.1. Lineage (NCBI taxonomy): Eukaryota > Viridiplantae > Streptophyta > Magnoliopsida > Dioscoreales > Nartheciaceae > Narthecium > Narthecium ossifragum. Next base: position 3,739,789 of record OY986964.1, on the reverse strand, counting down.
GGACCTTAAGAGCTTGCAGATATAATCGGATTACATTTTTCTCACTGGGCAGGAATTGTTTAGTTTATACTTTCTCTTTCATTTGTCAAGCTATTAAGATCTCGTGTTAAGCATATATGTCCAATACTTCCGGTTTATCCTTTTTTCCAACCAAATTAGGCATTAGGCATCTGCTTGTTGGATCCGCTCTGAGGAGGCCTCATATAGATGACGTAAAGCCAAACTCCTGCTTGCATTTTGAACATGCAGTAAATATTTTGTGCTAATCAGTTGTATGGAGCATTAACTATTTTCTATCCTGCTTTTTGCACTGCAAATTGTAGTGCACGGCTATACCGAGTTTTGGTGGAAAAAGCAACTCACTTGGAAATTTTTTGAGGAAGATATGATGGGCAGAAAGATGGAACATGTCATTTTTATGCAATAGTGAACTCTAACTTTTGAGATTTGTCAGCGAGACATATAGCCTGGGACCATTCCTTACCTTTAATTGCTTAATATCTGATGATCGTATTAATTAACTATTTTGCATTTGACGCCATCATTGCTTGTAATGGACAATAAAATTGAAATTAAGCCACTTCTTTTTTATATTGTTTTATTTTTTGCGCAGAAAATTCGGTTCTTTATCTCATGGAAAGCGCATATAATTCTGCTAATGGCAATCTGTCCATGTTCATTGATTCTGTGGAATTGACGAATGGGGTGACAACAGCTGATCCTGCACCAAATGGATCTGGTTCTATGGCCGAGCAAAAATCCAAAGATGTAGAAATGGGTCTTCCACACGATGTGGCAGGTAGCGTCTCACCTGAGACGCTTGTTTATAGACAAGATGTTGTGAGGTGCAAAAAAAGTGCCAATTTGCTCGGAGCTGTGCTGGAAGTTGCTGGGGATGCATATTCCGAAGGCAGCATCACAGATGAGAGTGACAGTGAGGATGATGAAGATAAAAACGGTGGAGATGGTAGTGGCGGCGGTGACAATAATAATGGGAACACAGAATCTGGCGAAGGAAATGATTCTCTTCCAGATGGCCAAGTTAGAGTAATGTGGACTGATGGTTCTGAAACAACTGAAAATATAAGTGAGGTCACTGTTGTGGACAGGGGATTCTTGCATGGGGATATGACATCTTCTGTTTCTGATCCAACAGGACAATTGGGTCTTGTTGTTGATGTAGATATTAGTGTTGATTTACTTGCTGCAAATGGAGAAGTGATGCACAATGTTTCTGCTAAAGATCTCAAACGCATCAGGGAGTTTACCGTGGGTGATTATGTAATCTTTGGACCCTGGCTAGGTCGTGTCGATGATGTTTTGGATAATGTGACAGTCTTGTTTGATGATGGCTCGATATGCAAAGTTGTGAAGGCTGATCCTTTGAGGCTTAAGCCAGTGTCAAGAGCTATTACAGATGATACAAGTTGTCCATACTACCCTGGTCAGCGTGTTAGGGCGGTTTCTTCATCAGTTTTTAGGACTTCTAGGTGGCTTTCTGGCTTGTGGAAAGCTAACCGTCTTGAAGGTACTGTAATCAAGGTTCAGGCAGTGTCAGTAGTAGTTTATTGGATTGCTTCAGCTTACCTTGGGATTGGGACCAACTCAACCACTGTTCCGTCTGAAGAGCAAAATCCAAAGAATTTGACACTGTTATCTTGCTTCACATATTCAAATTGGCAATTGGGTGACTGGTGTCTCTTACCATCACCGTCATTCCCATCATCATCCTCCGTTGCCAAAACTTCATCAGGTAACTTTGTGGAACCCACCAAGGGATGTGCATCTCATATCGACCATCCGGACGAGTTTCCAGTTGAGGAATGTACAGATATTCATGCAGAATTGTGCAAAGAAAACCCAGATTTTGCCTTAGAGGATCCTGGTTTAGATCTCATAGAGCGTAAAACAACTGAAATGTCAAACACAGAGAGGGAGGTGCAAGCTAATTCCGTCCAGCCTAGTGATTTCAGTAGCCAAGATGCCCTTTGCACCCAGTTGGATATTGAGCATCTTAAAAATTGCTCTACCAAGGAGTCCAAGTCATCCAGAAAATCAAATGGATCCCAGTCCCAAAGAAACGACTCTGTGAATCTTGATGAACCAGCAAGAGTTGGTGAACATAGTGAACGTGAATCAAATAGTCTATTGCAAGAATCTGGTTCTTGCAGCAGTTCATCAATTTTGAAGGAACCCACTCATGAAAACTGGCAAGCTTACAGAAGAAAGTTCCGCAAAGTCTTCTTTAAGAAAGAAATGAAGGCTCGAAAAAGAGAGGAAACCTTTGAAAAGGCCCTATGCATTGTAAACACTGTGACAAAGGTTGATGTGCTATGGCAGGATGGAAAGAGGGAAAATGGACTGGACTCAAAACTACTACTCCCAATACATACTCCAGGTGACCATGAATTCTTTCCCGAGCAGTATGTGGTGGAGAAGGCCGCAAACGAAGGTGATGATTTTTTTGAAATGAAGCATGTGGGAGTCGTGAGAAGTGTGAATGCAAAGGAGCGAACTGCATGTGTGAGGTGGCTTAAGCCCGTATCAAGTCCAGATGATGCCAGGGAGTTCGACTGTGATGAAGTAGTTAGTGCATATGAACTTGAAGAGCATCCAGATTATGACTATTGCTATGGGGATGTTGTTGTCCGCCTGTCACCAGTTCCTGTTTCCGACGATACTTCCAAACATGAAAGTTCTATGGAGGAGCTGGAAAAGCCGGCTGGTTCACTTAAAGCTCAAGGTGGTGTGAATAAGAACGATTCTGATCTTGATGAGACTGAGGAAACGGGTAACAATGAATCGTGTGAGAGCTTTAGAAACCTATCATGGGTTGGAAATATAACTGGTCTGGGAGATGGTGATATTGAAGTAACATGGGCAGATGGCATGGTCTCAAAGGTGTTATCTTTAGACAATATCCTTATAAAAAGGAGCATATACTAATATTAGTTTAATGTCTGGTTTGCCCTGTAGTTCCCTGATTTTGAGCTGCTGGGAAGATTGAGAAATTGATAATTTCATTGCCTTCTTGCTTAAATTTACTTTTCTATGTCTGATTGTTGAAAGTTCAGTAATGGTATCTTCTGTCACCTCAGGTTGGACCTCAAGCAATTTATGTTGTTGGTAGGGAAGATGGAGAATCATTTGATGGTGGAAGTGAAGTTAGCGATGATGGTGCTAGCTGGGAAACGGTTGATGAACAGGAACAGGATATAAGTGATGATCTTGAGAAGGTATATCCTTCTTTTAAGTTACATTTAGTTTATCTTTAAGACCTTTTCTTGGCCATTTATATTTAATCTGTTCACCGATGATGTTCAGGAAGTTGACTTCCAAAATCCTACTGCAAATACTGATGGAAGGGAAAAAGGCACCGTGGTTCCTGTAGAAGATGACGATCCTGGGAGAAGTGGGCCACTTTCAGGGCCTCTTGCTGCTATAGGATTTGTAACTAGGCTGGCGACAGGGTTGTTCTACCGAGGTAGAAAACAAGTAGATCAATCTGATTCGGATCAGTTGGATACACTCGTAGCTGAATCTCAGGATATCGGGACCTGTGAGAAAGAATTGTCCTCCAGTGAACCTGCTTATGAGGAATCAGATGCCTTGGGTAGTCATGGTGCACATAGTGCACATGATATTGCAGAGGATTGCTCTCCGGCACCAATAACAGATGCTGAATCAAAAATGGGGGATGATTTAGAGAGCTCAGCATCGTTGCAACTAAATGGTAGCTTTAGTGAGGACGATACTGATAACTTCAAACACTTTGATATTGCTGAAAACCCTCTGGACCACTATTTCCTCAGTGAGAGTGGGCAGGTAGAATTATCAGCCTTTTAGTCATTCGCTTGTATCAAACTGACTCAGTTTACTCTTTTTCTTCTTTGTAGATACAAACATGCAACTGCTGGTGTTAAATTCCTGATAGTTTTACTAAATGTTAATAATGCAATCTCTCAACCAAGATGGTTGCATCAGTTTGTTCTCATATTTTTTGGCTTTAGCCCATAATGAAGGCTCAATAATTAAATCGATGAGTTATATTGCAGACCGATGGAAGGAAATGGGCCAAGAAGGTTAACCAAGAGTGGAGCATCCTTGAGAAGAACCTCCCTGGTAAGTTGAAAGCCATAACTCTGCGAAAAGCTCAAATTAATATAAGCTTTTCTTCAGTTGAACTGTACCATCATCATCCTGAAAATTGTCCACAGATGCTATCTATGTAAGAGTTTTTGAGGACCGAATGGATCTATTACGGGCTGTAATTGTTGGAGCTTCTGGAACACCTTATCAAGATGGACTTTTCTTCTTTGACTTCCATCTTCCTCCTGACTACCCTCAAGTTCCGCCGGTAATGGCCATTCCATCATTCTTACATTATGTCCCAGATTAAGCATTTTTTGCAATCATCGTCTGAAGTTATCCATTTTGTAGATCTTTGGCTTTTTATTAGCTAGAGTGATCCTAAATATTTCAGACAGACTGCAATTAATATTGGTCTCTGATACCTGTTTTCAATTCTGCAGTCGGCATACTATCATTCAGGGGGCCTGCGTGTGAACCCCAATTTGTATGTTAATGGGAAGGTGTGCTTAAGCCTTTTAAATACCTGGACTGGCAAAGGAAATGAAGTTTGGGACCCATCATCCTCCAGCATCCTTCAAGTCCTAGTTTCTCTCCAGGGTCTGGTTCTGAATTCCAAGCCATATTTCAATGAAGCTGGGTATGAAAAGCAGGTTGGAACTATGGAAGGGGAAAAAAACTCTCTGCCATACAATGAGAACACCTACCTATTAAATTTGAAATCAATGATGTATCTTCTCCGAAAGCCTCCCATGGTAAAGTTCACCTTGCATACTACTGTTACAATCATTGTCTTTTGGTGTTAGTCATTAACTTTTATCTGCAGCTCTTTAGTTTGTTTCCTCAAACTACATGAAATGTTCTTTCATTCATGCTGCTTCTTTATTTGTTAGGTCTGACATGTTATGCTGCTTCTTTATTCCATGACGGTTACACTGCATAAATGCACGCATTACAGGATGAGGGTCTACTTTTCATCAGCTGGCCTTACTACCTTTGTATTTCTATTTAGCACTTAGCTTTTTATGAGATGGTATTTAATATTCTCATCTTGAGTTCAGGACTGGCTTTCAGGTTCTCTTTCAGTTCATTATTTCTTATTTGAGTGCAGTTCCAGTGGCAACCTATCCCTTTATACATCCTCATGTAGGCTGAAGGTCCGATATCATTTGCTCTTAGGTTTTATATCTTGAATTACACACGCAATGAGATAGGTCTCCAAATCTGCCAACTGACATTTTAGGGTTGTTGTCAAGTCCTTGTTCTAACAAAGCTACCGTGGCTGGAATTTCTACAAGTACAATTTTCACCCTGTAAACTGCCAGGTTCTAAATCTTCTAGCCGTATGAATAGACTTCTGCTCTATCAGTGAGACAGGTTTTTTGTGAAAACTATGTTGTTGATGATCTTGGAATCTGTAATTGGATAAACTTAATGATTTTTCTCGGTTTTTTCGGTTATGTAGTTCTCAGTGGTGATAAATAGCTGTTTGTATTCTCTCTATGTATGATTACACTAGGTATGAAAACCCGATTGTATAAAGCCCTAAGCAAATGTTTCTAATCTGCTTGAGGTGTGTTTGTGAAATTTTCCAAGTATTGCCCTTTATGTGTGGTGTGGCCGTGTGCTTGACTTATTTTGGCTAATGAATGCTGCATAGTCATCTGAGGTTTAACCAATACAATGCTGAACATTCCTTGTTCTTATTAGTATTTGTTCTGGTTTCTTGATGGATACAGCATTTTGAAGACCTTGTCAAGGGCCACTTCCGTAGGCGAGGTCGGTACATTCTAAAGGCCTGCGAAGCCTACAGGAATGGATGCTTGATTGGTTCACTCACAAAGGATGCAGACATGACTGCAAAGAGCAAAGAGCAAACATGTTCAGCTGGTTTCAAGCTGATGCTAGCAAAAGTTTTGCCTAGACTAGTATCAGCATTAAGTGAAGTGGGTGTCGACTGTCAACAATCCGAACACTTGCAGGGATCATGAGATGTGGATACAGTTCAAGTATTCTTTTGAGAACTGCTAACATGCCTTGCAGGTTTCTTGCTTCTTTTGAGGCAATGGGATCAAGTCTTGGCGCTCAAAATTGTTGGAATTCTCACTTTTTTTGGCCTCACTCACTTGTAATGACTTCACCCACTTTTCTGGCCACTTGCTCAGCGTGATCTGGACTCTCTTTATTCATTTTCTGAATTGTTTCTGCAGGGCCTTATTGAGTTTAAAAATAGGCCCTCAACTGTATCATTAGGAGTTACGGATATGTACACTACTCTGAAAAACAAGAAGAAAACAAAGCGTAGATCAGAAGCTCAATCTCTATACTTTACAAGGAGTCATTTTATTTTGCAATTGAAGTCCTGAACGATTGCTGTACTCAAGTTCACAAATTCCTACTCCAGTGAAAGGGTTAGTCAAACCCAATTCCACACTGTATTCTGGCTTGCGAGTACCGCGTTTTGCATATTTCTGAAATGGTTCCCACACTCCAAAGATGTCGCAATTGATCTGACAAAACTAGCTCAACTAAGAGGGATAAGGGGGGGGGGGGGCGGGGGGGGAAGAGATCTTACAAAACGCCAAATAACTGATTTGACGGTTCATTGAGTTGGGCAGACACGGTACCCAAGTTTTCACTGAATAATCTCAGGAAAACAATAATGGAGAGCAAGTTATTAGCAACGATAAGACGCATCTCTGTTTATGTCCACCTAAGTCCTTTTTTTCTGTTTGTACAAAAGGATAAATTGGCTTCGATATGGTCGAAGCGTATAGCTTTCCTGAGTGCCTAGTGAAAAATCTGGTTTCTATGTAAAGCTGCTGTTGCTTGTAGTTTGTGTCTCATGTAGGTGGTTGTCCAGCATAATTTCTACAAGTTGAATGCTTCCCTGCAGGCGAGAAGCCTTGCTTGGTGGTAAGAAAGAGAAGCCATCCAGAAGCTTTGAACAAATCAAACCCCATTTTGCCATAAGGTACTTGATGAGATGATGCCCACTATAAGGAAATCATTATAGTTAGTGAAAGGGATCACGTCAGGAAGGTTTTACATCTCCATAGTTCATTAATCATCAAAACATAGGTTGTGGCTGCGAAACCAAACCTTCGGTTGTGGTACGTAGTTATAAACACCGCGCCAGGAGATCTTTGCAGCAGAAAAGTAACCGTCGCAAAAAGATTGTCAAAATCTTGACAGAACACAAGAAAATCTAGGCTTCAGCTGAGCGAAAAACTAGAAGTAGATAGTTTGATTAATGACAGACACGTACCAGCAGTATCATAGAGTACATCAGCTCCAAGGATGATTTGAGGGTGTAAATCAAATAACGGGGAATCCCACTCCCCCCAATTCAGGCCTAATATCTGCATTATACAGAACTATTAGAATAGCATATCAAAGGAAGGACAATTAGCATTTAATAAAAAGTATGTTACTTGAAAGTCTACTTTGCAATTGAGCTTATTAAGGCTGCAAATTTCCTCCATGTTGCCCAGCACCTGCAGACTAGCACCAGATGAAACTCAAGTACATGCCAAAACGAGTAAACTTCAACAAACAAGATAGGAAAGAAGCAGCAGATTAAAGATACCAATCTATAAGAGCACTTTTTTATCCTTTGAAAAGTTGAGCCCAAAGGCTAAGGGCACAGTTGAAAAGGGAAGAAGCACTTCACTTAGCATAATAAATGCTTCTAGTCAACATGAATGTTAATATCAACTATCTTGTGATTGTGATTGGCGAGTTTTGCATCTATAACTTTAGAAAGTGAGAAAGTTGTTCACTCTACCAGCATTGTCTTTAGGAGTTATAACTCGAACATTAAGCAAAAGAGAAGCAGACAGAGACAGAAAACTTCTAAAAAAGGACTGATTTAAATGGCATTGTTAAAAGGAGTGGCAACTGCTTTTTGCAGCAATGGACATCACTGTCCTTTATATGAATGCTGGACCCTAAGGAGTACTCTAGAAGGGTGTGCGAGAAAATTCGCACACATAATAAGAAAGCCATCAACTTTCTTAAAAAAATTAGGTTGGTAAAATTGCAAGTTTCAAATTCAAGCCATAAACGCTAAAAAAGGAAGCCGCTATTGTATGACTTAGAACAGAGACTTCCAGCCTATCCTCATTATATACAGCTACCGTTCTGAAAAACTAAGAAAAGGATTGACATCCCCTCGTTCGGATGCTCTGAACAGAGCATGCAAATTCGTAAAATGTGCAGGTTACTTTCGGTTTTAGTAAAGATTGTTCTAATATCAATCCTTATTTCTGCAATCTCAGGAGACCTCACCTCTTTTCTGCATGAATTATCTGTCAGTGTGACATCTGCCCCCAATTCTGCGGCTACCAATCCAGGCAAAGAAGTCCCAGCGCCTACCTGTTCATGACGGTGTAAATGTCAATAGGTCAATAATCTGACAAAATAAAACTTAGCTTATCAATACCACCGCAATCAAGCGCTTCTCGCAAACAAGCCAACATGATAATATTAACTTAACACAGAGTCAGTACCTATAATGGCACTAAATCGTATCCTGCAGGGAAAATTTCAGCACCGAGCTAGAATACACATATAGAGTCACAACCCACTGAGCTATATCAAGTTTCTGCATTTATAGAAGTTTAAGGCGCAAATGCATGCAGAGAAAATCATATGTAACGACTAGTAAGCAGTTATTTCACTTGTGTTTTTAAGAACATAGTCCTACAACCTGTAAGCAAGAGGTTTTTGTGGTTTCAGAATACAGAGCGGCAGCAATTGCCATGAATTTGAAACTTCATGGAAGATAGCTAGATCAGAAACTTATGGATAGCAGGAAACAATGGAACACTAAGCTAATCGGCTGAAGTCTTGTGAGCTGACATTTTGAGACCAACAAAAGCTCGTTGATATAGGTCAACATGAATATGCATAGTTAACAATATACACACGCGCGTCAGAATATTCAATATAACAACCATGCATGTTACTGCAGCTGTAGCTTAACTAACTTGTACTAACATCTTTAGCTGTATTTTGGGTATTAAATCAAGACTGTCAATTGCTTTAGCAGGTTCCAAGCATTCAGTGCAAGAATAATACACGCTAACATCTTTGCTCTCATCTTATTGCACGTGCACAAAGATTTGCTTTTCGTATGGAAAATCGCCTAGTTGTGGTAACTGTTTCTAACAAACCACTATCAATAACTGTTGCTAATCAAATGTTTGCTGAGCAGGCACGAACATAAACAAACTAAGCACTCAAAGCAATAAGTTTACTCATGCATTGTGCAGCCTCCATTAAAATGATATTAATAGACAGGCCTATCAAACTATGCTTGTATGTACAAGCCATCATAATGGGAGTAATACTAAACAATTACCTCGACTACAGTAATGCCAACAAACCGCAATCTTTGTTGCCACACATACTCAGCAAGAATAATGCTACAGGGCCATACAAACATTCCATATTCTTCCTGGATATTCTGCCAGAATCAAAATATATTGGTCATCTTCCACAGAACATAAAAAGCAAATCCTCTGAGTAAATGAAGATCCAAAGATGCAAAAAATGTAATATGAAGTGGCGTGCAGACAAAGGAATAAGAAGTATGCTCAACTGCACGTGAATACACTTAAAGAGTCTGTAGGTTGTGGAGAAAGGCATAAAAATTTAAAAGACATGAGTCCCTTGCAATAAATAAAGGGTCTATCGTGTGACTCTTTTATTCTCTCATCCATACCGTTTCTGAGACTCTACAAACAATAGGTTTATTATCTTCTCAAAACACTAATTTGACATCCATCATTATCCAAGTAAAGCTTAAAATATCAGCTAGACTCAGAATGTTCTAGCTAAACCTTTTAAGCAAGAGAAAAATAATTATTGAGCATGCTTCAAATATTGAGAAGTCATTTCAGGGGTAAAAGTCTAGATATTAAGCTATCCCATGGCAGGAAGCTACGGATGATTGGATTTCTGAGGGTAATTTAGAGAACCTCTCCATATAATATATAAGAGACAAATCAATTATGGAGATCAGCAATGCTTTACTGTTTCATACAGCAATCCTTCTTGTTGTTTATCAAGACTTTATATCATGGAAGTATAAAGCAATCGAACTAAAGTACTACCATTCATGCATTGGGGAATCCCAATGGCATTAACCTTGGCTGTAGAGTAGAAAAAATATGTTGCCCTCTCTATCTTAAGAGTTTGAACTTTCAAAGTACGACGAGGCCCTCCCGTCAATATGTTCTTGAGCTTTACACTTCAGTGTCATCTCCTAAATCCAATAATCACAGAACACCAAAAATATCGGACTATTCAGATAGATTTATCTCATGGAGAATCAAAAGATAGGCACAACCTTCTCAAAGTAGAAAGAGTAGATATTGGAAGAACATATGCACATGGTGAACAATGTTGAAAAAATAAGAAATCTTGCTTATAAAAACTTAGGGTTTAACAAGTATCTACAAAAGTAATTACACAGGCATCACATTTGGTTTCGAGCGATCCATCGATTTGGCAATCTTGCAATCAATTCAACCAACTCGTAAGCGAAAATTTGTATCCGGAACGTGACCGGGATAAAAAAGAAGTCATCTTTCCAAATTATTTAGGGATAGGATTTACCTCTATAATGTCGATGTAGAAGGAATGGTCCTCCTCGGAGGATTTGCCTCCGAAATAATGGCGAGAAATGGTGGTCATGGGCTCCGTGCTCGTGCTCGTGCTCGTCGGTGATGATTGCTTCGTCGAGGCCGAGGTATCGGCGTCCGAGCCCTCCTCCATCGTCGCCCCGCCCCCGCCCCCACCCCCACCACCACCAAAGGGCCCCAGCTAATGGCGTTCGCCGCCGCCTTCAACGGTGGCGCTGCCACTGCTGGTTTCTTGAGCTTGCTCTCCCCACGTCGCCGTTCGGTTTGGCTAATTAGGCCACTTGGATCACTTCATGTGGGCTCAATCGACTTCTATTTTTTGACCTGACCCAAACTCTTATTTTTGTTGGTTGGATTTCTTTAGAAAAGAAGAAAAATGCTGTCTATTGTCCACCAACTAATATATATCATCTCATCATCTGAGTCATAAAATTATACACATATGACATACACGTGATATAAAATTATAATTAAATAAAGACAAGAGAGAGAATAGTGAACTGATATGGCGTAAGTTATTATAAAGATAATAGAGGCGGGCAGTTAGCCGTGCCAGGTGGCACAGGCCCCCCACCTAGTATTATATAAGATCGGGTTTTATGATTCATCTATTTTTCCATACGACTGAGTTATCGAGAGGGGAGGAGAGAGAGGGGACACGTGACAGCTAAATTATAGTGATAGAAGGTGAGAGTGGGTAGTGGGGGATGAGTGGTTAAAGAGTAGTCGGAGGTGGGTGGTTACCAGTGTCACGTGACACGAGGACCCATCTAGTGTATATGTATATTGAAGACGAAGCTTGTCAAACATAATTTCTAGTTTATCCAAATCCGACTGGGCGTTCTGGTCTCTTCCACCATCATCGTCGGCGGCAGCACCCAGGCATTTCTCCGGGAATTCCTGGTCATGACAACCTTATATATATATTAATTAATTAATTATATTGAAGATGAAACTTGTCAAACATAATTTCTAGTTTATCCATATCCGACTGGGTGTTCCGATCTCTTCCACCACCTCGTCGCCGGCAGCACCCAGACATCTCTCCGGGAATTCCTGGTCATAAAAACCATTTCACCGGCCACGGCCACCTCTCTCTCTCTCTCTCTCTCTCTCTGTATCCACAAGTCCAGAACCACTAATAAATGATAAACTAGATAAGCATGGCATGCCAGCGTGGCAAACGAAAACGAGAAGCACGCGCACGCATTCCTTTCCTCCTATCCTGTTGCTAGAGTGCTAGACTCGATAGACATCGCGACCTCTCCCAGTCCCAGTCCCAGTCCCAGTCCCAGTGCCAGTTCCAGTTCCAGTTAGATGGGGATCCACGTGGCCGATCTAATTATAGTTGGGCATACAATATGATACGGGACCTTCTCGATCAGTTTGGGCCGTGCGGGGTTCGTCTTATTAGATGACGCACCCAAGCGCCGTGCTGATTCCAATTCCGGTGCGACATTTGGCCGCTGTTTCAACACAAGACTTCCCTTCTCTTGTAGAAGGATTTTTTTCATAGGTATGCAATGCGATAAGATAAGGAACTCCTCCATTCAATTCCTCTGGGAAAATATAGACGGAGAATTGGCTGCATGTTGACGCGTTTTGTAATTAATTTCCTATCACGTACGTTTGACAAACAACTAACGGATAATGTTAACACATGCATCCAATTCCAGCAGGGGAATAAAACGTGAGCCACAATGAGATAAATAGGTCTTTGTTGGTAGTATATAGCAGAGCACCCGAGAAAATAGGAAAAAGGGAGGGGTGGGTGTATCCATGTGATGAAGTGCACACCTTGAGACACAAGACCCGGCCACCCGGCCACATATATGCCTCTGCCTGATCTCCTCTGTTGTCTTTGGCTAATCGTCTCCGCCTTTAGATCGATGCTTAGACGTACGGTCTAATTATCTTACCATAATTGCAGACAGGAATGAGTGACAATGATGACTTCCTGGACTTTCAAGTTTCAATCAAAATCATGATATATATGTCGTCCATATATTAATATTGCCATTTCTTTAAATTAATGCGATGCCTGCCACATGGAACGTACAAAATCTAAATGTCGTCCGACAAAATCTATGGCTTATATTCCTGATCAAATTAAACTTTCTACGTTTCCCAATTAATTAATTAATACGAACTTGAATCCCTTGATGATCCTCTTCCAGGCAGGCATGCAGGCATGCACGTGACCCTAATCATTGCCCACATTTCTACTTCGATACGACTGTTGTATGGTATGGTTAATTGTAAGATGTAAGATTGTTCACGCTATCTCTCTCTCTCTCTCTCTCTTGGGGGTGGGTACCCGTATCTCACGAGCTTCTCGTTGCTTTCCACATACTGAGAGGTAAATAGAGAGAGAGAGAGTTTAGCGTGTGCCGCTGTAAGAGTGTGGAATGAAAGCAAAGGTGAGGAAGAGATCGTGGAAAACAGAAGGAAGCTACAGCCAGGCGCGTAGACACCCAAGGGAAAGGGAGACTGCCAGCGCGCTGACGTGTCCGGCGCCACGGCACCGCCTTGAGGCCTCTCCCTTCCCTTATAAGTTAACCTCATCATCTTCCCCGATCCCTCTCTGTCCTGCCCTCATATAGATAGACCTCTCTAGATCTCCTGCAACCTCCGCCCTGGTGCAACACATACATATATAGCTCATATATATTTTTTTCAACCTAAAAATAGCAGAGAAAGCTGCATAGGCATAGCCACCGTAAGAGCATGGTGTTGGGTTTTCTATAATCTTTAAGTGTTTAGTGTTTGATCCATGCATGAGAGCCTGTGTGGCCAAGTTCATCACCCCGATCGATCTTCATCTTATAGTTCAACCAATACAGCTTCCATCAGCATACATGGAGTTATCAGCTGGTTAGATTTAATTTGTTCTTCATTTCTTTTCATTGCTCATCATGGGTTTTCTTAATTTTGTGATTGCATTAATCTAAACGGGATCAATATTGAAAGAAACACATGCATGCATGCCATTATTTACTTATCATTTTCATGCCTGAAATCTCGACAAAGATTATATATGCACCTCTCTCTCTCTCGAACGAACGAACACGGAGATGATCTCCTCTCTCTCTCTCTCTCTCTCTCTCCTCTGTGGCTTATAACTTGTTCCACAAGTAATTAACATAACCGAGGAGTGAGAAAATTAAAAGAAAATTTGAAATGTAAACATTAATTGTTGGTTTACTTGTACGTTAATTACTCTAAGATAAAAACTAAGTAGTGATCTCTGACATGCCATCTTTTATTAGGAAAGAAGAAGGCCCTAAGCAGGCACATTAGCATGGCGAGGAGCAGCTTAAGCGTGGACGAGGAGTACTTCAAGAGCCTCCGCACCAAGTCCTACATAGACATATGGACGAAAGTCCATGACCGGCACCACCTCCCGGCCACCACTGCCGCCCACGAAGAAGACGATGAAGTAGTGGAGGAGATTACCACCGTCTCCTCTCATCGCTCCGGCTACTATGATCACCTCTCCGACTTCCTACTAGATCCCAAACAAGAGACTCTCCTCGCCGCCACCTCCTCCGCCGGATTGGACGACTCCTCCGATCACCTCCACCGCGTCACCAACCTCCTCCTCGACTTCTTCGAGATCACCCTCCAAGCCTGCACGGCATGCGCTACACTCCTCTACTCCATCGACTGTGTCCGTTCGCACCACTCCTTCACGCGTCGACTCCTCCTCCAACTATCCAATGCCCCGACCGCCACCGCCACCTTCTCGGAGCTCGGTCCCCTTCTTGAGCTCCCTAACCCCCTCTCCGTGCAAAGCCTTGCTTACTTCCACCACACACATGAGCTGTTCGGCCCCCTCATCGAAAGGCTCGGGTCGGCTTACCGGAAGACCACTAGAAAGGCGAAGCTCATCCGAGCATCGAAGAAGGCCGGCGGGTTTGCGTTAGTAGCTGTGTGTGGAGTAGTGACAGTAGGGGCATTGGTGTTCGCTGCGCACGCTGTGGCAGCTATCGGTGCGGCGGTGGCGTTTGCACCGCCGGTGGCGCTTTTGAGGCCCCCAAAGGCCATGAAGAGGTGGGTCAACAGGAAAATGAAGTGCGCGAGCGAGGCCTACCTGAAAAAGGTGACGGCGCAGCTCGACGCGGCAGCGAAGGGTGCGTACATCATCGCGAGAGACCTTGACACGATGGGCTGCATGGTGAGGAGGGTGGAGGACGAGGTGGAGCACGGGAGGGACGTGGCGAAGATGGCCTTAAACAATAGGGAAAGGCACCTGGTGAGGGAGGTGATAAAGGAGATGAACGCCGGCGAGGATGCGTTTGTAGAACAATTGGAGGAGTTAGAGGAGCACGTGTACCTCTGCTTGCTCAGCATCAACCGGAGCAGGCAGCAGGTAGCTCAGGAGATGATGATGGAGGCCGGCACAGCCATGGTGCCGACGCCATCGACGCCGACGGTAGCAACGCCGGTGTGAGATCTATTGGTTTGATTTGATAAGTGTTGTATGTATACATAGATAGATAGATGCTATTCTTTCATTAATTTTTATGTATAGTTCTTTTCCTTTGAGTGTAAGATTTTTTTTTTTTTGCTAGTTGAGATTCATGTTATGTGGCAATGGCCCGTTTGTTCTAATAATAGATCGATCATGTGATTAGTTTTGCATTTCGTTTGGATTTAATGATGGCTTCCTTGCTATTAGAGTGCATGGTTTAGGAATTAGGAGTAAAAGGTTCTTAAATGCAATGACGATCGACAAGTATAATTAGGTTGAATTGTGTCCACACGTATGTCATACGTGTATAAGATACTTTCATATATGTGGAGATTGGTTTGTGGATTGTAAAGCTGGAGCATACATATTCATGAGATCTTTGCTGGATCTTTGTCTTAAATAGTCATTGGGTGCTGCCATTAATGGCGGATAAAACGGCCATGGTTCGGACGGCGTGAGCTCGGCATGCAAGCACGTGAATGTGCCTGTTCTATTTGTTACAAGCACAGGGATGATTGTAGACGCGCTTACAGCTAATATCTATTTAGAATAGGATAACAGCAGTTAAAGTGAAAACATGGGTTACCAGCTGAACCAATCACATGTATTACTGACAGCACATGTACCGTTATTAAATAGTATAAGTGTCAATAGTTATTGATATAGTGATCTACTGATGAACTATATCAATGAATTGTTATTAAATTATATCGATAGTGAGGTACCGATTAATTAATAGAGTCCATCGATATCTCACTATTGATGAACTAGATGAATAATTCAATCGATAGTGGATTACCGATTCATTGATTAGTCAATCGGTAATGGTCTACCGATGGACTACATAAAAGAATCGATAGTCCTCTATCGATTCGGATATGTGTAATGCATATATGACATCAACATGTACACCAATCAACACCCATTGCATAAAACTTAAGCATGCATCTATAAACTATGTCATGTATGAAATACAGATACTGACGTATATAGCCCCTACAGTATACCTCGTATTTCATTCATAATTAATCGCAAGCACCTCTGCTTTAGGTTCGGATACTCTGGGATGGTTACTTTGGCAAAGCGTGAGCAAACGTGGATATGGGAGGCATGATGATCTCTAGGTGAATCAATCTGGGTATCCACCAATGACTCAGCAAATGCTCTAATCTTCTATTCTATGTACCCCCACAAGTCCTGCAGCCACTACGAATCATATGGTGCAAAAGAAAGCAACTAATTTTCGAGAGAAAGCTCGGTAAAACAGGACGTCGCGCGCAGCGCCTTGCTATGTTCCATGACTCCACGGAAGAAGTTCTAAGGAAAGCCCATCAAGAATACCCTGAACGGCGGAAAAATCATACACACACACACACACAAAAAAAATGAAACTAGTCTAAATGGCAGAAGCAGGCAATACATGCTTGCACCTCATGGCGGCATTTCTTCAAACAGAGAACAAAATCACACGTCATGAACTCTGCTTTTCATGTGTACACATACAATAAAAGTAGACATTTAATTAGCATACCAAAAAAGTAACATGACAGCTCCACAAAAAAACCATTGATCAATGGCCAAGAGAAGCCATACTTTGGAATTATAGGAAGGGAGCCCTTTGCTCTTCTAGTCTCCTTCAAATCTTTTCACCCTTTGGGTGGTAGACGCTCTGCCCTCACCTCCTCCTCGTCATAGAACAATAGCAACATTCCCTTGTATTTCTTCTTCAGCTGGCTCTCGATGCCCCTCTGCCAAAGCCTAAGCATCATCCAATACTCAACCCAGTGATTCCCAGTGCCAACCCCCACGTATACTTATGGTGATCAATGGGCTGTCGCTATCTACCCATTAGATCCTGGGCTGAAGAGGAGCTGCAAAAGCGAGCGGGTTTTTATCGAGGGAAAGCTGGGCCTTGCCGAGGGGCTGAAACAAGAGTACGGTGACCCAGCAAAAGGTCGGCGCGAGGAGGCCTACAACCGGAGCCAGTGAAAGCTACGTACGCGCGCGCTGATCTAGGGAGAGCCGAGAAGCTTATACCAATGGGTGCGGGAGCGTTGTGTGTCATTGCCTACTTGAATGCTTTCAGTACTTGTGGTAGCATTGCTCAATGACCGAGGCATGCTTAGGGAGGAGGGTGGTCCAGACTACTCTTGTACGGATGCATGCATGAAGCCTA
Organism: Narthecium ossifragum; assembly: GCA_963920575.1. Classification (NCBI taxonomy): domain Eukaryota; kingdom Viridiplantae; phylum Streptophyta; class Magnoliopsida; order Dioscoreales; family Nartheciaceae; genus Narthecium; species Narthecium ossifragum. Next base: position 3,722,400 of record OY986964.1, on the reverse strand, counting down.
GATACTATGATGCTGTAGGGTTAGCTAGCTACTGAGTTGCTGATGTGTAGAAATACAAACAGGGTTGGGTATGGACTTGTTTTAGTACTTACACAGCACAACTATCAAAGAATGCAGGTTTAGAGGCTGAGGCTTGACGTAGACCTCATGAAAGTACATATGGAGCAGCTAGTCTACAAGGGTTCCTAGGGCTAGAAGGCTAGGGTTCACTTTTACGTTCATTTATTAACTGTTTGTGTTGAAGTCCTGATCAGAAGAACCCATGTAGAGTTGGTGTCAGAAATACAAAACGTACAAGAACTTCACAACGTGAAAGAGAGATAAGCGTCCAAACCATGGTGCCAAAATTATGTTGCTGGAGCAAATCAGCCTGACCCGATCTGCCATGCCACCTAGCATGTCACATGTAATTTTGTTTTTGTAAGGAGTACAAAAATACAGGAGGTTTTGAAAGGAGGATATGAGATGAGGTTTGGTATGTCATGGCGCTGACATGGTATATGTATATTAGTGGGGCCATGTCATTTAGCAGGGTAATCACCCAACAATTTTTCAATTAACTATTATATAAGGATGATTAGGGAATATCTATATGTAAATATAGGAATATATATAAAACTAATTTATGGAAAATGAACATGTAAACAAACTAATAAGAGAAACGGTTGTGACCGTTTTTGCTCCTTATAAGGTTGATAAAGTCCCCGTGCAACATAAACAATAAGAACAAAGTTTTATGTACATGATCACGTGGTATGTGTAATACACATGTCATACGATCGATAGTGAGATACTAATTGATTGATCTATTCCATTGATATTGTTCTATCGATGAACTAGATCAACTAATCGTATATCACTACCGATTCGATCATTGATACATTCAATCGGTATCTTATATCGATTGATTGATCTAATTCATTGGTATTGTTTTACGAATGAACTATATTAATAAATCAATATCTCACTACCGATTCAAGCACATATGTAATATACATGCTCTGACAATGTACGCACATCAACGCTCCAGTACAACTGCACAAGACGAGAACAATGTTTTTAAATATGATTTTAGAAACAAAATAATTAGTTGTAACAAAAAGTTGTAATAATTAGTTGAATACATCTCCAATGATGTAGTACCAGTAACATACCACATCAACCTGTCATAGCAACTGTTCATAGCAGGCTAGCTGGCTAAGATCTCCTCCACCACCATCCTCCTGGCCCTGTTAATATTGAGCAGTAATAAGTAGACATGCTCCTCCAGTTCCCCCAGCTGATCCAAGATCCGCTCTGGGCTCACCCCCGTGCCCTCCCCTCGCACGCGCGCCGCCATCCTCCCCAGCGTCTCCATCTCCCGCTCGTGCGCGTACGCACCGCGTGCCGCGGCGTCCAGCTGCTTCGCCACGCGCTGTATCCTCTCCCACTTGCGAACCGGCCCAAACCCACATGCCTTGTTAACCAGCGCCACGAGCCAGGCCCGACGCATGACCCTCTTGTGGGCGGACACGAGCCGGCCCACCATGGCCTCGTACACGTCCACGATCCGCTGAAACTGGGCACCGCCCGGGCCATCCAGCACCCCGTCTTCCTCAGCCCTCGTCGGCGGTGGCCGGTCAGCCAACGTTAACGCGCGGCAGCGGGCGAGCGAGATCGAGTTGATTAGCGAGCCGCAGAGGTTGCAAGCCGCCAGGCCCGCGTCGAGGTACCGCAGGACGAGGCAGTGAGTGCGGGCGACAGCGACCATGGCGGCGACGTCTCCCTGGTTGGGCTCCAGGAGATAGGCGTAGTCTACACCCTGGGATTGTTCTTGGACTTGATTCCACATGTCCATGTACGATTTGGATTTCACGGCTTCCATGTATTCATCCCTGACGCTCATCCCCGCCTCCGCCGCCGCCTCTGCTTGATCGCCGGCTGCTACTGCAAGGAAAGACAAGAGATCACAAAGTTATACATGTGTAATACATTAATTGCCAAAGAATTAAACGATTGGTAATTTATCTATGTCGTCTCAAAAGAGAAGACTAGATGAGTACATGGAATTACTTACGTACCTTTGTTGGACAAGGAAAGGGCTGATGTTAACCTCGGCCTCATCTCTCTCTTCACCTCAAAGGCTCAAACACGTCCGAATTAAGAACAATGGTAATGAAGAGTGCATGGTGATCATTGGAGTTTATGTACATCCTTGCGATATTATTCCTGGAGTAGTACTGAGATATTTATATATGTTTTCCTTTTTCTTATGGATGGAAGCATGTTCGGTGCAACGGAGATATTTAGTAACCTACACGATGCAATTAACTGTGACGTATATATTATGGTATATATGACCTGCAGGCTATATATGCTGCTTAATTGGCAATCGAGAACTAATACTCATGAACTCACTTGACTACGCGTAACCTCTTTTGTACGTTGATTCCAAATTTGATTCTAGAAAAGATGAATCGCATGGAGTAGTTCGATATATTATATTCCGACATGCAACCAGCTTCGAATGCTCACCCCTGAACTCAGGTGGTCATGAGCTTTGCAAGAAACCCTAAAGACAGCTCATCTAGCTTATCATACTATATCTAGATATATATGAGATGGATGAGGATGTCCAAGCGTGCACGAGGCCTGCTGGTTGCATCTGCTAGCACCATGCCTAAGATTGTTGACACGTGTTGTTAAAGCGTTAAGTGTATCCATATTCATCCCTACTAATTATAAGATTAGATTTCCTGTCAGCTTTAAGTGTTTTTGGATTGAGTAATTAGAATTTACATAATATTAGAGAATTTGTTCTTTTAATTAAATATTTACGGACTTATGCTCGTTCGAGAAAAGTAGTTCAATCCTCCCAGAAACAAATAATTTGTATACGAGAATAATTAGCGAAAGAATTAAGAGCTACCATATTGAAATATACCAATTAATAATACAATTACAATCTCAAGATGTTTAAAAGATAGCATCCGTACGTATAATAATATATGATGCTTGAATTAATGATCATGTTCGAATTAGAAAGTAGAGGTGGTGTAGTGCAAACGATCAGTAGGACTCCACTGGCTGGCGGGCAACTCTAGCTGATTTAGTAGGCACGCCTCTGCCACCATGCATGAACCCTATAAGCTAGCTAGGTTTGCTACATCACATATATGCAAACCAAATGCATGACTAGCTCGACTCGCTCGATCTAGGAGAACTGCAGAGAGCTAGAGAAAGCCTGGCCAAAGGCCCAGTTGGACGGGACGATGTCAGGGAAGACGAGCGTCTGGCCGCCGGAGATGGTCACCTTGAAGGAGAGGGATTGGCCATTCAGATAAGCGTTGGATTGCCAATTGGCACCCCAGTTCCTCGACATCGCCATCCACCCAGTTTTCGACCCCTTGATCGCCATGGACTCTACTGATCCAGCTCCTGCAACATTGGAGACCAGCACTAGTTCGAAGTAGTCGCGACCGGTGATCGTAAACTTCACCCCTCCATGTTTCTTGCATGGAACCCTACATAAATTTAGCCATGATCGATCATTAGCTGAGTTATATATTTTTTGAAATCGTGACCAATATAATTGTCCCAGAACAGAAGCTTAATTTAAGCCTTGCGATTGGAGACTGACCTTTGGAACATCACCGGCACGATGCCGCCGCGATAGATGCCGATCTTTTCCCAAGCAGGCTGGGCCATGTCGAAGTGCTGGCGAGGAGGGTTGCACCAGCCGCCGTCATCGTTGGGCAGAGCATTGTTTGGCGGGCACAAGTTGGTGGCGGTGATGGTCACCGACGTGCCCTTCAGGCACCACTTGGGGTCCGCATCGTAGTCGCACATGATCCGGAAACACTGCCCACAAGAGGCCCCGTCGTTGAACAGAGCCCGGCTGAGAGCCGCCGTTCTCGTCCCATACCCCGTCGAGTACAGATCGCCGTACCCACACGCTCCTCCTGCAATCATCAGAACATATAAACTCACTCTTTCCTATCAGCTCAAGCTTAAGGTAAAGCTATATATATATAAATGTGAATATATAATATACCCATAGTTCCGGAGGCATCGCTGCCGCCATAGAACGTCGCAGAAGCTTTGGTCCAGCCGGAGGCGGCGAAGCCATCGGCGATGCTCCACATGCAGCACATGGTAAGCCCAACCAAGAATCCATAGCCAAAACCCATCTCTCTCTCTCTCTGTCTCTCTAGCTATGGATTTCCAGGAAACAGAGGAGGAGGAGTGGATGAGAAGTACAAAACCATGGAAGTGTTTAAATAGGAAGATGAGGAGAAATAGGAAGGGCAATCATGGGCTACTGATCACTTGCACATGGCCATGGCTGCAACCGGCCATCTGCACCATAACTTGCGGGGATTACAATAGTTTTTATGATTGATCTAATCTACCGAATATTTTTCTGGGGGCCGGGTTGCTTTAGGATGATCAGGGAGGGTGGTATTATTGAAATGATAGGCATCACATGGTCTCGTTTGTCAAACAGATGGGGGCACATGGCCATCCTCACCCCCGGTTTCCACCACCAACCAAGATTTTGTTGGGCTTGGCATGGCTTAGTTTCTTCATTTCCTTGATTGGTGACAAACGAGTTGAGTTCCAGTGAATGTGGGTTCTTTAGTTGAGCTATTTTTCTATGGATTTTGCCAACTGGAAGTTTATATATATTTATACATGGGTTATTGAGAAGTGTATCTAATAAAGAAGATCAAGCATACTAATTAAACAAGGTAAATGTTCTTCGAACGATCTTGCCATATATATATATATATGTATCTAAGAGTTTGAAGGGATTCAATCTTCAATGGGTTTGTTTTTGTCTATAGTGATCTCGCTCAAAGTTACTTTTAACTCTTGAAATGCATGCCATTGGTGAACTCCGATGACGGTGCAACAGAGCTGTGATATATTATGAGTGGTGCAGAACCAGGCAGGCACAAGTTGTTTTTATATGGTATATATCAGAATCATTGTAAGTTCTTGGAATCAACAAATCCTGACATCTTAATTTAACATTTGCCATGAGGTGTTTGATAAATGCATAAGGACTTCATGGGCAGTACGTGCTGCCATATTCCTGAATTGAAGCAGTATTTTAATTCTTGCTTTCTTCCGCTGTTTTTTTTTTCTTTTCAATAACGTTGCTGAAGTTTTTTTCCCCTACATGCAGTTCCTGAAATCTGAGAGTTTCAGGTTGAGTATTGCAGTCTTGTCATCTGAGCATGATGGATGATTGCTTCTGGAGAACTTTAGCAAGCAGCTGAGTCAGTTGATCAGTGGAGTAAGCTCTTTAGTTTAATTCTGTTGTTAGACTTGTGATAGATATATATATGAAGTTGTTTGAAAGCTTCAAACCCAAACTGCCATTTTGGGTCTTCACAAGAAATATAAGATGGTTCAATGAACAATTTTGAGTCAATGATCAATCACATATACTTTTTATGCTGGAATTGAACACTATAATCTGGGTGCATGAATTCTATGATCTGTGTACGTATGCATTCCTTGAGAAATTAAGCAAGTTTTTTGAGGCCATCGCTGGAAGAATGGAATAAGGTATATGCTGGCCTGTTTACTAAGGCCCCCCTACAAATTATGTATACTTTGATTTGCAAACATCATGGTATTCTTACTTGAATTAATGTTTGAATGTACGTAAACAAGCGGATGGCCCTTCTCATAAAGGACTCCAATCTGGATTCATTTTTACTAATAGCATAGATGCATGATAATGAGAAGGATATACCTTATCATTCTATATATGCCTAACATTGGGGTAAAAAGTAATCTTGTACTGAAAGCAAACATATATACCAACTCTGATAAGACCTTTGAAATGTGAATGCTTAGATCAGGACAGGACTTGGCTTTTGGAGTCCATGTGCTTAGAGCACACAACACTAGGTCAATAGATGCCCGGTTCAATAGCTTGTACTATCATGGTACAGAAAATTAATGTAGATTCAACTGGAGCATTCCAGGTTATGTATGTATGCACAAGCAAACATGGCCATGCTGTAATGCTTATAATATGTGAGGAAAGTTTTTTTTTCAAAAAAATCAGTACTCAAATTGACCGAATCCACCCCTTGTTGCGGAAAATGTTATGCATGAACCAGTATGTGTCTGACCACAAGTATTGTGCCTTTCTTCAACCACAAGAACAGCTGACCATGAACCTAAGCATGATTTTACAACAAGAGCAGTTCTAAAAAAATTTGTTTTTTTTTTGGCAAGTGTTTAAGTAGGGTATACTTGGCTATAACTTCACCATCAGGTTTCTCAGAGTTCTTTTTTAACAACTGTGAGAACATATGAAATGACCACTGAGATCGATCGCATTGACATTCTTTGGATTCTTGCATTTGAAGTAAAGCAGCACAACTAGTCATTAGAGCAAAATTTTCTACACTTGTGGTCAACTAACTTACAACTTGCAATGAATAGAGATCTTCAAAAAATTCTCCGGGGTTAAGATGCCCATATCTGGAAGCCCACAACTCAATCAATGAACAGAATAGTACTATTAAATAAGAAAGTTTGTCTCCAGTGATAGGCTTGGATAAGATATTCCATTGGCACATGCCTATGGCTACAAAAAATTAGAGAAGCCATGTGACGTTCTATCTCTAGATCTGGAGATTGAAGTAGGAATAGGAAAGAATATCTACAAATGTGCATTGTACCAATTATTTAGAACTACCAATCCAATCATGGAAATGAAAAAAGGAAATTTATTTTATGCTGGAGTATTCAAACCCTCATGCCATGTATAAAGTCAGTAAGGGGCTTCAGCAAGTTGACAGCCCCATAGAAAGAAATATTCCAACAGTGAAACATGAGCAAGTTCCTTCAACACAACCAAAATCTGCACAACAAACAAACAATTGCTCCCAAAGTAGCGGCATATGTCAAAGTTCAACTTTGGGACAAAACTAGTTATCAAATCTTACAGATAATCCCATCTGTGACTTATCACCAATATTACATCAAAGGAAATAATTTTTTTTTTTTCAGGTTGACAAGAACTACAAATTTTAGATGCATAAAAGCTCAAGTCTAATCAAAACTCATCATCATCCTCCTCAGCAATGTGTTTTGCAAGCTCCTGCTCCTGCTGTTGTCTCTCGCGTCTCTTCTCTGCACTCTCTTTCTCCTTGTGGGAGTTTGGCGGGAACCTCAATGCTCTCACCGCCTCATTGTGCATGTTAAGACAGAAGGCAATCCTAGAGTTGAATGCTAACTGAGGCTCATTGGTGGAGTAGACATCACCTGTTTCCTTTGACACCATCCATCCATTCACATGATCAATCGTTGCATCGATAGCCCCATCTCGGATGGCCTTGGCTACAATGCTCTCAGCATCAGCAACAGGATTTGGGGAGTCCAATCTCAACTTTCTGGCTACATCAGCCAGGGAGATACGAGAGTAGGAAATGCTGATATTGCGGAGACCAGTTCTGATCACATTGTGTCGAAGCCTCACAATTAGGTTGTGGGTCCCATCTGCACTGAAAGTGCTAGAGAATTTCTCCGCGACAGTCCTAAAAAGTTCCAGATCCCCAATTCTCACAGCCTAAAATCAGAAAGATCAGATATCAATACCACTACCGAAAGGACTGAGCATGAGCCTCAAGTAAAAAAAAAAAAGCAAATTCTCACGTTTGTAAGCTCAAAGTAGGGTGTCAAAGCCTTCTTCATGCCTTTCTGCATGAAGACAGTCCTCTCAGGGATCTCCCCAAGAAGCAAACGAACTATAATAGCCCACTTGTTGCACTGAATGCGAAAGCCCCGAGCAGCAATTGGTGCCTTACGAGCAGCTTGGAGCAGACTCTCCTTAGCATGTGTGTACTCCAACTGAATAGTTCTGATCTTTCCGAGGTAGAATAGGTAGCGGCAGAACTATAAGAAACAAGGAGAAAGATATTAGTCGAGGACTGTCTCTGTGATTAAACAAAGTCCAATCATAACAAATGCCTGGTTGGGATGCATTCAATCTGCTTTACAAGACATAATTCTAGAAACTAGAAGCAAAAAGAATTTCCAAACCATTCAGAAAAGAGCAAAAGGAAGTTGCCTGTTGGTTCGAGTGAGCCTCAAACCGAGGTGCCTTGGACCTCAGTTTCTCAGCCTGGTCATATAAGTTATAGTGCAGGTAATTTCGAAGTAGCAGGTTAAGAAGTGTTTCCTGCACGCAAATAACGAAAAACGTTAGTGCCTAGAGCATTTGAGTGATCTAGACAAGCTTCAACCAGTATTTAATACGGAAACAAACCTGACCCAGCTCATCACAGCGTAAGGTGGCCATCCGATGCAAAGCGAGAAGGTTTCTGACAATAGGAGAAACAAAGGGCCAATTGAGCATAAATTAGGAAAGCAAAACTGATATACGAGTAAACAGGTCTTTGTAAATCGGGATTTGTAACTCACCCACGGATTTCAGCAAGGCTATTAGTAAGTTCATAGCTATAAGAATAATAGAAGTAGAGCCTAGATGCCAAAACATCAACAGTTCTTCTGTTCACATTCTTTAGGCGAGCAATGCTTGCAGAGGAACATGCTTTGGCCTGGAAAGGAATGAAGAATGTAAGGACATATTTCTTTTCACTCCAGTACTAGAAGGAACCCATGAACAAGATTAAGGTACCTCACTGTATCTTTTTTGGTCAATTAAGAATATCAAGACAAGCAGGTAGCAGTAGATCTCAATCTCTGGTAGTGAATGCTTAGGCGGAACCTGAGCAGCTGAAGTTGCTGTGTCAACATCCATCTCATGCTCATCTTCCTGATTTAAGAACAAAAAAGAAAGAAATACCTATCAACAACCACGTGGCAGAAAGTGTCAGATCAACACGGCCACTGCCAGTCACAGGCCCAAAAGGTAAAAGGTTGGGATTATAGTCGACAGCAATCTAGAATAAATAAACGATCAAATATGAGATAGACATTGGTGGAGCATCTCTTCTTCATTGATGACCTTATCTTTAGCCCTGTACATACCTATAGGCTCACTCTCCAGAACAAGTGGTTGTTTAGATTGAGGCCTTTCCTAATAACAATCGGTATAACTTCTTTCGGACACAAGTGTTCAAATCTATTATGACGTAACGATGAGGTGCCCAAAGAACCCTCTTATCTTGTAAAATCCTTCCTAGGCGTGACAAAATAATTTTTTTTTGTGCAACTAAGTTAGAGTTTTCTATCTAAATCTTAATTTATAAGTGCCTATATGGAGCTACTTCCCTGGAATATAATGTCTTATTACTTTACTTTACTTTATAACAAATCACAAGATGATTAATTAAAATCAATAAGATCCATTCCAAGTATCTATATTTAGTCATCCGAAGGTATTTTTTTTAAAAAAGATGAATACCAGTACAGATTTGCAGTATCTTCTGCTCAGCCAATATAGTGATTGCATCGATATATGCTATAATTAGCCACGATGTACAGGACTTTGGACAGAAGACTCATGCCAAAAGAAAATTACATAATCCAAAATAGGAGGGAGTCGAACCAACATTCTTTATTGAAATACTCATGCCAAAATATACAGCTGCTAAGGAAGAATCAAGCTCGCTATGTAAAACAGGTACAAGAATCAGCTTGTCTGCTTGCATCCGAAATTATCCAATAATAATAAGTAACAGCTCCTCCTATATACAAGAACAAGGCACCTTTTTTTTCCTGACTACTGAATGGATCAAGGAAGGACATGTAGCACTTACCTTTTTCTCTAATTAACCTAGAAAAGAATTTGAACTCATGTAGAACCCTCACACAATCAATGGGGAAACAACGAACCAAGAAACACAAACATGATCTAAATCCCAGGCCTAAAAATATTTCTAAAGGCTCTACCCAATGGTTCGTGTTTGAAAAAGATATCACATATAAACAGCAAAACTTCAAACTTCAACTCAACCATGATAACAGCAAAAACAGCCTATTGCACCTGAAGACCAAATTGCCAATGGAGCAAAAGGCAGCGATCAATCAATCATTCTTTCTTTCTTTTGTTTAGATTTATCCCAGCCTTCAACTGCATACTAAGCACTCAATGCATTTTCCCCTGCACATGTTATCCGCAAGGGCATCCACCACTCACAACTAACAACGAACACATGCACAAATCAAAAGATTGGTCCAAAGGCAGCTTCATACAAGTAACCACTTAAATTCTGTTGAATCAGCTAATGGTCAACAGTATTCAGAAGATATATGACTCACTTTCCTGGAGACAAGCAAATCTATCAGGCCCAACAATCAAATTAGTAATAAAAAATAAAGGACTTCACATTTGAAAGCTCAGAATTGTTCATAAGAAACTCCCCCCATTTGAAAGCATGGACAAAGTGAAGTTGACAAGCTCGTGGTGTCAGACAGGAACAAGAGATATATAACCCAGGTGTTTGCTTCCTATAAAGCAAATTTAGAATTTACACAATTGGAAGCTTGCAGGTAAAGAAAAATCACAAGCGCAATCTAATTGAGCTAACATTTCTTCAACAGCTTCAACCAACCAATTTTCCTAACCTTTTAGATCATATCCTGCACCAACATGACATCAGAATAGAATCCTAGTTCAAGTTGTACAGTCCCAACTGGGGAAGTAAATGAGACCTAAGAAAAAAAAACAAGATTTCCACTGTGCTTATACGTGTCAACAAGAAAGTAGGAAAAGATGATGGAAAACTATATTAATTTGACACAACTCACTGCTCGATAGTCACCGGCAACCTAATTTTATCAGATCTTGCAAAGGGTAAGTGAAGAGAATGTGAAGAAACAGATGAAGCTTAAATGAAATATTTTGAAGAGCTACACGTGCAATCTTCTAAAGACTATGGGACAACTAGGTGAAGGAACAAAGAAGGCATAAACAGTACAATGATGCAAAGCAAGAATTAGAAACTCTGCAGAACAAAAGGAAGATCCAGTGGTATAGCAGTATAGAAGACAGAAGATTGAATTCTCCTGTTGTTAACAAGCATTTGCAGCTCCAACCTTGTTGACGGTAAGAGGCGAGAGAAGGAAGGAGGTGGGCTAGGGTATCTCACTTGAATAAACATCATGACTAAATCCATGGCATGAAAATTGAAGAATTTTGATACAAGCATAAATTGATAATTGGCAAAAGTATTATCATATTTCCAAAAGTTTAACCACACATTTTTGTTAGTTTTCAGGAGGAACTGTAAGGTTATTGCTCATGTTTAAAACACAGGAGGAGAGCAGACTGGGACAAAAGACTTCTCAAGCATGTCACAGAAGTACTAGATGAAATTTGTGAGATCCAAATACTCTATGAACAATGGTATCATACAATACTCTCATCACTAAATTCTCCAAGCCATTGGTGCCATTATTCATTCAGTTCTTGGACATCCCAATTGAGATCATATTAATGCAAAGGAAGGGTTATGCATGATCGATGAGACAAATGAAACCTTCACATAATGACTATAGTATCTTAGAGTCTCAAGGAAAGAGAACGCTAAACTAGTTTGACAGGGGCCTACATCTAGGCCTGCTCTGATTGCGTAACACATTCTGATTCCTTATTTCTTCAACATAAAGATCCATTCAATAATTCCAACCCCATGCTTTCCAAAATCTACGCAAAGTATTACACACCCAGTTAGAACAAAGTTATGTCTTAATCCATCATGAGGTTTTCCTTCAACAATGGAAATTCAATAATAGAACCCTACAAAATCTGACTTCAGAGCTTATAGGTTAATATGTGAAATGCATATAGAGTTAGTGTTTGCCTTTTTAGTTAGACATACTACTCTGAACTCGCATTTACCTAAACAATCCATTTGCATCTCACTACCAGGACGGGGACAAAGTATAGCAATTTCAACTTAGCCTCAGCTAAATCGACAACATCATCTTGTAAAGATAGAAGTTAACAATAGCAGCTACTGCATTGACGAGAGAATGAAAATACTAAACTATACCTTGGGAAGATAGGATGAGAGCCTAGAATGCGCCTCAGAGCCTGGGGAGAGCGCATAGTTAAGGAACGCCGCCACAACTGGGGTTCGGAGCTTGCGGCGGAGCATGATGGTGAGGCGCACTGCCCGCACGATCCGCCGCACCTCCTTAGCATACGCGCCCGTCTCGATCAGCGATGCGATCTCCTTCAGATCTGAACACAATTTCCCCCAAACAATGAAAAAAAAAACAATCGTTACAATCTCAACCTTTGACAATAAGATAAGAGGAGAAGCTAGGGTTTTTCATTCGTATGTTGGAGGGTGGATTTCCCCCACACAACGAAAAAATAATCGTTACAATCTCAATCTTTGACAAGGAGAGGAGAGGAGAAGAAGCTAGGGTTTTGATTCGTACGCTGGAGGGTGGATTTCCCCCAAACAAAGAAAAAGATGCACTACTTACAATCTGAATCTATGACAATAAGAGAAGAGGAGAAGCTAGGGTTTTTGATTCGTAAGTTGGAAGGTGGATTGCCCCCCAAACGATGAAAAAAGAAGAAGCAATCGTTACAATCTGAATCTATGACAAGAAGAGAAGAGGAGAAGCTAGGGTTTTGATTCGTACGTTGGAGGGTGGAGGGGCCGGCGGCAGCTACGGATACCGAGTTGGAGGGGTTCTGGACCTCCTTCATCTCCACGTCTTGCGTCGCCATTGCTGCAGCACCACGCAGAGAGAGAGAGAGAGAGAGAGAGAGAGAGAGAGAGAGAAGTAGAAGGGAGTAGAGAGAAGAAGAAAGAAAAGAGGGAGGACGAGGAGGCACTATAACCCCGAAAAGTAATAGGGTTCTTGAAGGAGTGAAAAGGGTGGAAACCCAACTGACTGAATAAAAACTCAAGACTCAAATAAATCAATCAGTGAATAAAAGATTTAAATACGTTCTACGACACTGTTAACTTTCAATTTTAATGTCTTAAATTTAAATTATATCAATTTGATCCTTTAATTCCTAAAAACTATTCAATGGACTGAATTGAAACTCCATCCAAATTTGAGGGCACTGGAATGTACTTAACATTGATTTTTTTTATTTTTTTATTTTAAAATACATTTGATATTTGGATATAATTGACAAGGAATTTTCAAAAATCTACAGTTTATAGAAAACCTATTTGGAGTGCTGCTCTTTCTTGCTTGCATACCAATTTTGTGAACTGGACTGAACAATAGATCGAGCCAGAATAACGTAGCCCGGCCCATCATCTTAGGCTTAAGTATTACACACCCCAATCATTTTATTAGCAAGATTTTTCACCTCAAACATCGAATGGTATATTTGAAATGAATAAAGTTTTGTGTATATGGATATGTGGCATGTGTAATGCACATGCTATCGAATCGGTAGCCCACTACCGATTCTTCCATGATCTACCGATGGACTAGATCAATGAATTAGTAGTTGAATTGTACCGATAGTGAGGTACTGATTGGTTGATAGAGTCCATCGGTATCTCACTCCTGAAGGGCTAGATGAATGATTCAATCGGTAGTGAGATACCGATTCATTGATCTAATCCATCAGTAAACCACCGCCGATGGACTACACGAAAGAATCTACCGATTCAAGCATGTGTAATGCACATGCCACGTAATCATGTACACAAATCAACACTCATTTGAAATATAATAATATATGTGGGTTGCCGGTGTATAGGAGGTGTCATGCTTAGCCAAACAGGACCCGTATCGACGCAGGGATCGTCTGCTGCAGTATCGTCAGGAAACAATAAAATTAGCAGATACAACAGCATGGTACCTTGATGAAATGGGCGTTTGGCGGTGAGCAGGAGGATGCTGTTCAGCAGCAAAGGATTGGTCTTGGAGTTCAAAATCATGAGGTACCATTTTACCGGGGTAAAGACACACGAAACCTTTATGACGAGGTCCATAGTGAATCCTTGCAGTGTTGCTTAGACCTGACGGGAAGCAACACGATACACGGCATAACAATATAACAATAGATGTAGGATGGCAAGAGTGAGTCGAGACCTCAACATTACAAGAGCTGCTAGCATTAGAAGAGGCCTTTGGAGTTAGAAATAGCAGTGATTAATGGAATGGAGAGCACACGATTGATTGCCTCTAAGACCTGGGCCCGTCCAAATTCCCAGAGATTAAATGGCCAACATTAAAGGGACGGTTTACTGGTTAAGCAGATTATGCTCATCCAACACAGAACACTAAAATTATTACAGAACAGAGATCATGAGCTCAGAGTCTCTGGAAAAAATAAAAGAATGTACTGCTCGGTTAGTTCAATGTTACAATTAGTCTGATCTAAATGAGAGGAAAAAAACAACAGACCCACTACTACCCTAGACCTAGCGAAGAACAAGAACCAACTACTGCCTGGCATACCAAACAGCTTATACATACTATGGTCAATTTATAAACTGAAAACATGCTAAGAAGATAACAAAGGAGCAGGCATCCAGCACATAACGAGGTAGAGGTTTATGATAACTTTGAGATAGCCGGTTACTGGCCGCCGACGACTGCATGGATCGGTCCATTTGATCTAAAATCACGCCCCCTCCCACGGTTTAGCCCTCTTCCACGCCCACGACCTGCATACACATGGCCAACCATAATAAGGTTGAGTTGATCCTCGTGTTACACAGAAAACCCATCATCTTTGTAAAAATCTAGAGTGAATAACAGCGGAGTGAGATATACCTCGGCCCTGGGCAGGAGCAGGAGCTTCGTCGATGTAGCCTCCAGCATCTTGTTGATAACCATTCTGACCACCGTAGCCTCCATTCTGACCACCATAGCCTCCATTCTGACCACCGTAGCCCGCATTCTGACCACCGTAGCCTCCATTCTGACCACCATAGCCTCCTCTGCCACGGCCTCTGAAACCACCACGTCCTCTGCCACGGCCCCAACCCCCCCTACCATATCCACGACCCCTATTGTCCCACACTCCATCACCGTAATCAATTGCAACAGGCCCATTTCCTGAATACAAAAACTTGTTAGATACTTTAGCATAGCAGCCCATTAGAATTGAAATAAAGACGATGGCTGAGTACTAGAACAGAGAAGACAACACATAAAAGACAGACCTCTAGCCCTTCCACGGCCACGTCCGCCACGACCTCTACCTCTACCACCAGGAAAACCCTCTAGAATATTGCATGACACATCAGAAAGGATATAGAAAAAAACAGCAAAACAAGAAAAGTGTGCTAAAAATTACCTCCATAATCAAATTCATTCAGTGGCTTCACCTGGTCTTTGGGCAAAGGGGACTGATATCTGAGAGCAAGTGCAGAAGTACCAATTAGAAAACATAAGAGGGAAAGCCCAGAAAGATCAGCCCTCTAACAGGGTTAGGGTTATAGAAGAAAGATGAAACAAAATTCTGAATGCAATGAATGTTTAAAAGCAGCATGAATTGTAGATGGGCAAATTCGAGTAGATTGCACTTTTGTTTATACTCAAGCCCCTAAAAGTAGCAGACAGACTTCAGGATATGGCTATCATCTAAAAAATTCAAAATCACAGTATATCATAGACTAATAAAAATTGACAAAAACTCAAAATCAACAAAGCATCAAATAACATGTGTTATGTATAACTCCACATAAAACATGCGTATATCACTTTCATCATCAACAGGTCAGGCATTTTTGCATGACACAAGTCATCCAATGTATAAGATGTAAAACGCCCTGAAAATTGGGAACATACAGCGCCCGACATTGAAATGTTAACACATAACAACCAAGAGCCATCATACAGCTATGAAAGATCTTCACTTGTAAGTCATTGAGTTTTAATTAGCAATTCCCAATTCAGAATCCTGAAAACTATCAACAAGGGGCAAAAAAAAAAAATTAATGCCTGATAGTACCCGAGCCTTATCGCAGCAATCTGGTTTTAGGATATTGTAGAACTCTGAGATGAGAAGCCTAAAAAAATTGGTGTCAAGCACCTGATCAGCATGACTCTAGAGGCAAAAGAGACCTCGCTACAAGGTTGACCAGGCAAGTAATTTCCATCATGAAGAAAACATGCTGAGCCTCAAGTTTCGATCAATTATCATAAATAAGGTATCAAAGATTTAATGCCACCATGTACACCCAATGCATGCTCAGTATACTTGTTGCATACTTGAAGCACTTCAATATAAAACAGAAGAGGAAAAGCTTCAGACCAAAACAGATAAAATGAAAGAATGGGAAGCATCAAATGGGTAAACCCCAAAGAAAGAATAGAAATACAAGGGCAAAAAGTCATCACATAACTCAAAGCAATCATAATGTATACATTCTATGGAGAAGCTAAGTTAGAATTAAAGAACACACTGTACAAATAACAAACAGACCCAATCAAATATGCTGATCATATCCATCACAATATTACCGAACAGCTATTCTAGATCTTGAAAATTGTGATGCAACTTAAAGAAATTGACAACAGAACAATAAAAAAAACCCTGATTAACCAAATTGAGAATAAAGTATCACAAACCCCTCACATAACTCAATTTCGTGATAAAAGATAATCAACCAACATGTAAACTATCATGAAAACTTCTAATCATTCAAATGTAACAAAAATCTCTCGACAACAAGTTTGAGGATACACCTAAATCGATGAACAATCAAAACTAAACCTTAAACAAACAAGAAACTGGTGAGCAAGGGAGTAATCACAGACCTGATTAAAAAAAAAAAGATGAGATTGAAGAGTATAAAAGATAAAGAACATCAACCGTCAGGGAAAAAGTACTTCCACGTTTCAAAATTCATATACACCTCAAAATCAAAATGCATTCAAATCTTATTTAGACAAGAATTTAAGAGAAAACCATCAAAGACACTTCTAATCTCTGCAAAAGAGACCAATTGGAAACATTGTGGCAGACTGCCATAGACACCTCAAAGTTCTAATCAAGGCCTGATCCGACAGACTACACTTGTTAATAACTCACCTTATACCGCTCTCAACTGAAAGAAATCAACATATATCTTGGTAGGACTTTCTAATGTGAACCAGAAGTGCCCAATGGACATCTAATAAGTTGGAGCAGCAAGTGAACTCAAAAAACAAGACTTCCCCCCACACGAAGAACTTCAACTGGATAAGTACAAAGATAACTACAGCCAACGAGAAAGATGACCAATTATGAGTGAAAAATCAATTTAACAAAAAATTTAATATTTCATCGCATTGATAAGGCAATGATGCAGGAAGCAGATTACAGCATGTTTCAGAAAGATAAGTAAATCTATCCCCTCCAAAGATATAATGTAAGACTATGACAGCCAAACGAAACTAAGCGATATCAACTTGCCAATGTATTACAAAATCCCCAAAACATCTGATAAGTTCAAGTAGAAACTGCTCCTATAGTATCACTGGAATTAGCATATGCCTACTACAAGAGACAATTAGTTAAAACTTTGTTACTCACCCAACAGAAGATGTATCCAACTCATTTTTGGACAAGGTGATTGTGATCATCGACACATGCCTAGTCGTTTCAAGCCTACAAACAAGTTAACCTCAATCAGCATCAGATAGATGCGCATTTTGAAAAAGACATAACACAGTATGTTAATATAACATCAGATCAACAATCAGATACCATCCAACTAGGTTTAATCATGTTATTCTTACGGGAGTAGTCCTTCCTCTAATGGCTCCCAAGTGTCAGTTATGTCGGTTGATCCAATAGCAGTATTCTGATGAAGACCATAGATCCTTCTCTGTACCAACAATAAACTTATAAGAACATGGGCTTTTGAAGGAGACAACTGAACACCCAATCAATAGTTAAAATAACTCGGATGAGAATCAGAAGCGGATTAAAATGCCAAAAAGGGGTACCTTGATCAGTTCCACAATCATCACAGTCTTGTTGATGGCTCTTCCCATAGCCTTAATAACGATTTCATTTGAGCCCTTTTCCTTAAAACACAAATACACAGACAGACAATCAAAACTTTGCAATCAAATGAATAATCGGAACAGAGATCATACAGCCGCACAAGCACATAAAGAGCCATTCCAACTTGTAACTTTGACGTATCATTACCCATTAGAGGTTATCTTAAACTAGCATCACTAGAGAGAGAGAGAGCTATCACACTCTATGAAGAACTAGTATTGCAACGAAAAAAACCATCATCCTACATGTATAAGCAACAAGCACTGGTAAGGCGCTTGCACAAGATCTAGTAAGAACTTAAAAGAAAGATCTGCCCTATAGATATACCTGAAGCAGGCTGGTGGCGTAAGTTATATAACTGCGCGTTCTCCCCTGAGTCGTTATGCGTATCTCATTCTCGCTGATAGGGGTTTCCTCCCTCGGCTTTTCCACCCTTTGGTACCGGTCCATCTACCAACAAATACAAGAAAAATAAGATAACTTCACACAAGAAACACTCAAGAATCATACAAAAAAACTGCACCAACTACACTTCCTCAGAAAATTGCAAACCCTAGCCAACTAGCAAGTCCAAATCGTCAGAAAAAGGCAACAGGGCATCGCATCGGAGCCACATCACTAGATCTTCACAAAACTAACAGAAAAAAGCAGAAATCTCGAAAAAAATCACGGATAAAGTAGAAAGAACAGTGTATAAATAGGGGAAAAAGAGGATATTACGCACAAAAAAAAAACAGATCAATATTGCACCAAACAGCACTTGGGGTTTCTTGCCAAAGGATTCGAGTTGAAAGACAACAAATACTGACAAAATCTTAGGAAAAGAAGAGACTTTGGTAACAAGTTTCTCTAACCTTTTAGTTTTCCCTCCTCTCCGCCCTCTTCTCGGCTCGTATTCTTCTATTCCGCCCAGAAACCTCTCACCCTAACCGCTTCCCTTTTATAAGACCCGCGCCCCTCGAAGCGAACGAGTCTCCCCCCGCTGCTAGGGTTCTTCGAAATTACGCAAACAGGCCCCTGTAATTGGGAAATTACACTGTGGCGTGGCCTTCTGTGATTGCGGGGGTCGAATCGTGCGTCCCGATGGACGGCTGATAATCGAGGGCCCTCGAAAACTGCTGGCGAGATCAAAACCGTCTGAAACGGGGATGTTAATCTCTGCGAGTGGTGAGGATAGTGCCACGTGGAAAAAACAAGGGACCACGTGTTTCTCATCGAGTGGAACTATTGCGAGTGACGTGGTTTGGGCCCAACGCTACTTAATTATCGGCACCATACTTTATTAAGATAAATTAATTTTTATTTATTTATCTCACTTTTATTTTGGTGAAAAAGAAAAGAAAAGAAATTAAAAAGAAGCAATTGGTCTCGACGGCAGCCGGGATCCATACGTTACTATAGGCACGTAACTGAATCTAAAAATTAAAAAATATTATGTTACGTCCCGTGATACTGTCAAATCAGATGATATTACCTGCAACCCACTGCTAAACTGACGAGACAATCATATCTTCAGTAAATTCCTAATCAACCTCATAAGGAGCAATAACGATTACAACCGTTTACCTCCTATTGATTTTTACATGTATATTTTCCTAAGTTAACTTTGTATATTTTTACCATATTTCTTAAATTAGTTTTAAATATACATCCTTATATAAGATTAGTATAATCATAAGTCAAGATATTAATTTTAAATATACATCC
Organism: Narthecium ossifragum; assembly: GCA_963920575.1. NCBI lineage: Eukaryota > Viridiplantae > Streptophyta > Magnoliopsida > Dioscoreales > Nartheciaceae > Narthecium > Narthecium ossifragum. The sequence continues at coordinate 3,702,785 of OY986964.1, read as the reverse complement.
TTATAATTATAAGTTAGGAGATTAGTTTTAAATATTCATACTTATCTACCTTATAAGATCCAAGGGTAGTACTTTTATGACTCATCATCTGAGTCATAAACTTATACACACATGACATACACGTGACATACGCGTGGTATAAAATTATAATTAAATAAATAAATAAAAAAGATAGTGACTGATGTGACGTAAGTTATATAAAGATAATGGGGGCGGGCAGTTAACCGTGCCAGGTGGCACGGGCCGACCACCTAGTTAAGATACAGCAAGAGAAGTTTGAAAATTAAGCAGAAGATGTTGCTGTTTAGAATAAACAATTCAAAATTACAACATTTTTATTGTTCTCATGTGTCCTTTGCAAGATACGACATCAGATAAGTATGGAAAAGGAGAAGAAAGGAAACTATATCCCAGAAATTTTACAAGCCCTGAACCCCACATACTGTGGTTTGAATCAAGCACAGAACCATATGCATGATCAATATTGAGCACAGTTTTAAAAAATGGGCAAAGATAAAAGGAACAGCACCAACACGAAGCTTTTATAAGGTTTCAAGGTCAAAGCATGTGATCCAGGGCTGCTAGGGTGCAACGCCACTGGGTTGGGAGTGGAAGTGGGGGTGGGAGTGTGGCTGCTCAGTGGTGTTTCAGCCACGGCAGGAGGAGGTGCAGAATGATTACCTGGGTAGGGACCCGTGCGATCAAAACCTGAATTCAGTGAAGTCCCTTAATCATTCAAGCATTCAAGATGAAAGTAACTTGTGTGCCAGAATGCAAGTGGCCTAGATACTTACAGTTGGATGTCTTCCACCCCAAGACTAACCTTTCTCGGTCAAATACAAGGCGGAGGCCAGTCATGAAATTTTCTGCATGCCATTCAGATGAGTATTCAAATCTAAAACACACAGAAATTTGTGTTCGAAAAATCGAGTGTCAAAGAAAGGCATGTTGGTAGTTCTACCAGGAATGGACCACTTATTTTACTGGAACAAGACAGATTATATATGACTATGAGGTATAGAGCATGGATGATCTTACGTCCGATTATATTCCTTCTGCTGCTACGGAGGATGGCCAAGCAATAGAGATATTGGAGTTTCTAAAATTCCAAAAGTGAAATACATCACCAAAAATTGTACTCCACAGAAAGAAAATCAATCAGAAAATCTAGGCCTCTACCGACCTGCGTGGATACCAATATTATTGGTTCGGATACAGCATACTTGCCTCCACCTTTCATCGTCAAATGCAGAATAGGCGTCAATATCCCAGTTTGATTAGGACTGCAAGCATCACCAAATGTCTAAAGATTGTAACCCCCTTTATAATTAATTTATAACTTAAATTATAAGTGGTATCATTAGCAAGGAAAATACCTGACATTATAACAATACTCAAAAGGGATGTTTGGATCAGTTGCACTCCGCATATCTTTCACTTGTGAATTGAACTGAAAAACAGAGTTAATATCATGGAAGTTGCTTTGCTTTCCATATAGATATGTACCAGTTCATCAGTTGAGATACTTACACTTTTGGAGAGAAGTGTATAAATTGGATCAGCCAAAGAAGTGAATGATGTACCAGAATCAACAAGAGCACTGAAAGATGTATCAATTGAAGCATTCCCTACTGCAATTCCAGTAATATCAATGTCGTATGCTGGACTGGTAAATAAAAGGTCCCCAGAAAAAGAGCAAGTGAGAATGATCAATTTAGTCTCCCGCAAGGAGGCCATCTATTCTGAATCTAATGCATGTCAAAAGCAATAAAGTACCGATTTGAGCCACTCACTGTAACTGGCTAATGTTGAATGGTGTCTCCTGTTGGTCCGAACTACCCTTGTCTCCAAATTCTATTCTCCCAACATCCTTGTAATTAAAGCACAACGAAAAGGAATTCGAATTAAGACCTTCACTAAGTTCACTTGATAGAATGCTAGGAACGGATATGCTATTGATGCCAAGACCAAGAAGACCATCAGGAGCACCACCGCCCAGCAACGAACCAGTCTGAACCTGCCCACAACTGTAAATACACTCTCAAAATGGGTAGAAAGGAGGAAAGATGAATAAAGAGAGTATCAAAATCAAGCAAGCACCAATTCTGTTGTCATTTCCTAATATCTATTTTTGTGGTAAGGCTGCCTCCATACCCAAAAACAATTCTTGCTTCAACAATTTCTGGACGTGCACCTTCAGCGATCAAGTATAAGATATCAGTAACTAGTTGCCCAGAAGATGAGGTGTTACCATCTGAGTATGCAACTATATAAGGACATTCACTGGTAGCTCCAGAACATTTGCTTTGAAGTTCACAATAACGGCTATCACAAGAAACATTTTTGCTTGTTGACGACATATTGCGACTGTATGTTCTGAACTCAAAATCATCATTCTGCAAAATCATAAATGAGACATGCATTAAGCACAGCAAAAAATGACTTCCTATGCGTAACAATGACTTTCAATGAATTATCCAAGAAAGAAATTGAAGCAATCTAATACAACAGTATATCCATGTCCAGGCACATTAAACTTCCAAACGTTTTTTTTCTCATGAAGAGTAATATTTATCATCTGAACCAGAGAACAATGTCATAACACTGATCACAGAAGTGCACACTTAGGGATAAGAGACACAAATGCAAGGGACCTGTCATTGCAGTCTACAGGTAAGTGATAGTTTCCTATCCCGTGTGCAAGATTTTTGATCCTCACGAAGGCATGATTCCCTTCACAATCATAGCATTTAATAGCATGAATTCTGTAGATAAGGCATCTTTTTTACATTCAAAAATAAAGGAACTCCCAAACTGGTCTTGTCAGGATTAAGCCTTCAGCATACCAGCCTTCAGGCATATATGCATGATGACGCAATCAACCAAGTCTCCTATCTTTCTCAGGAAACATACTAAAGCTGTCAGTATTTCTGATGTACTCAGAATTACAAAACCAAGTCATAGAACCACCTTGGTTGCAAGAAAGAAAAACAATGTGGGAAAAAATCATTATGAGCTATTGATCAATCGGGTTGATCATGAATAGAAGTTCTAACACAACTTACACCTCTACTTTTGCAACGTGTAGAATTCAACGTAGATTCCATTATGCAACTTCTAGACATTCAGTCCTTTCAACTATGGTAAAGTAACTTCACTATAATGGCTATAATAACAGTTCAAGTGATATTTAAAACATCAACAGTTGGCTATGTTCTTAAAGACAATTGTTATACTTGACAATCACAAATTAAGGTGAAGCTCCAGCTCTGAGTAATCCCTCTTTGACATCGTGCATCTCTACTCGATATAACCTATATCCATGTTAAAGTATGCCATACCAAAGTTATTGTGAAAGAAAACAAGAAAGGAGCTGACTTAGTACCAAGAAATAGCTACAGCGAAGGAGAATGAATTTATAATCCATACCCTTATAAGAACTTGATCCATACAGGTCCTACATACTCAGAACACCATTTCTTTAACTCCCATCAAACACACCGTGAACTCACAAATAAACTTGGCAGAAACTAGCAGCTTGAAGCATAATTAAATTAAGAAAATATACATAAGCCATTTTGGTGATAGAATACATACAAATCCATATTTCCGAGAGGATAATGAAGCACAACTCTTGCACTCACAGGGCAGCCAGAGCAAATTGCTCCCCGTGTCCAATGCCACCAGAAAGGTCACATTTGGTGTCCCCAGCGAGATGGAAGTGTAATATAAGCTATTCCATGTATCAAAAGAATCAGACTCTCATCAAGCCAAAATACAAATTTCTAAAAGAATTTAAAGCTCAAAATACAAAGCCTGGACAAATTTCACTCCTGTCTTTAAATGAGCAACAAAAAAAATCTTGTATAAACTTCACCTTTATCTCTTTTTATCTAGTTTTCTTTTCTCTCCCCAAAGTATCTGAACCACAGGTATTTGAATTACCATCCTTTTCGACGAAAGGAACAAAAAGCTGAAGTTTTTTTTTATTTTGTCTTTAAATGAGCAACAAAATAAATCTTGTATAAACTTCACCTTTTCGATCTCCAATCTCTATATTCTAAATATTATACTTCCACAAAACAAAAAAAGGAACAAAAACCTGAAGTTTTTAGATGATAATTAGTCCTTTTTCGTATCCAATTGAATTCTGGGGCACAGTAGATGAGAGTAAACTCGAAAGGAGGGTGGTGGGCCTTACAATCCCAGTTGGGAGAGCTCCAAGGTGGCGTTTCCGTCCGCAAAAGTGAGCCCCGTGTAGGCGACGCCCAGCCCACGTCCTCGGACGCTGTCGTGGGCGGCGAGGGCCCCATAGTACTCGGGGCTCCCCTTCACCGGCCACCGCCACCCGACGGCGTCAGGGTGCCTCGACTCAGCCCACCGCCGCACCCGGTCGGAGAACCTGTGGTGGAGCTCCACCCCGAAGGTGGCTCCACCAGCTACATAACCGGATGAGATCAACAACACGGCGAAGAGGAGGAGGTGGGGGGGGATAGCAGGAGAAGAGATGGCCATGGGTTAGCGTCTGGAGAAACACTAGGGTCAGCGGGATAGGGTTTCGAAGGCGATCCATGGCCATAGGGGTAACGTTCCACATCGCCGCGGTCGCCCGAGGACCGAGGACGTCGTCGCCCTCGACGGCGACTTCACTCCTGGTTCATATAAGAAAAAGGCAAGGGAATGGATCAATCTTAGGCGGAGGGTTGTTGTTATAAACTCAAAACGTGGCTTCCTTTTATTGGGTGAAGCTTACTACTACTATACTTTTATCGTCAAATAGCAGTTGGTCACGTAATGCTGGAGGATAACAAACGTGTCCAGCGAGTGCTCGTTGACCTGGAATACTTTGATCAGTGTGGGCCCCGCCTCCCGGTAAACTCCCCTTTGCGAATGTGGACTACTAGCAAATGTGAGCGGGTACACAAGCCAGCGAATAGGCGTCCACCACGTATAGTTCCTACGTTACTTGCCCTGTTCCACAGACAGAAACGATCTCCATCCCCTTCCCGCGCTTTGGACCTTCGGTGTAAACAATGTACTTAAAAATGTACAACTCTCGACCATCGCTGCATAAAAATTTCACTTATTTATATGCCGACATGCAGGCAAATATTTATCTGTGAAATCCAAAAAGCTCTCACCTATTCAAAAGTAGACAAACAGAAAAGGAGGAACAACATATACTTATGATCCATTTAGAAACTCCCCAACATCCAGCTTGTGAATCGTTTCGTTCTAGCAAAAGACTACTAGCTATTAGATCCATTCAAACATAACACAAGGTGTTCAGTGCCACTTGAGCACACAGAAGAATTAACAAGTATAGGACCAGGGGTAAGGTAGTTTGATCTATTTTTCATTCTGTACATTATAAACAAATGATCTATTGTTCCAGGAAGAGCAAAGCTTCTCCGTCGCTATTGAGGTGCTTCTTCAATAATGGGTCAATGATGCTTTTCCATGTGTCAAAGTCAACTGGTGATCCAGCACCAGGCAGTAGGAACCCGTTGACGAAGAAGTAGGGCGCGCCACCAACCCCTCTCGAACAACCATACTACAAATTCAACATATACCATAACTACATTTGAAGCTCAGGACATCGCATTAAGATTTGAGGAGTTTGACACGCGTTCTAACCTGGAAGGAAATCCTTGCTGCCGTATCAGATTGAGAATCCTCAAAACCAGATAGAAATGCAGACAGTGAAGAGTTTCCAATAGCCGTCACAGCATAATTTGCAATGTCATTGACTATTGATGCTTTAGACATGTCATTTGTTGGTCCATTATACCACCTTTCCTGTTCAGCAATTGGAATTAAGAAGGAACAAATGAAGTACTGTAATTTACAAATTTACAAACTTCTCAAAGCCCCAAAAGGGCTACCACTCGATGACGGGTTAAAGATAACAGCAAACAAACTGACAAGAAACTCTCTAAGAGAAATAATGGTCAACATTTTCATAGCAGTTTCATGTAAAGGTATTATTTGGTATATGATTCCAACTATGATTCTCTTTGTATTTGCTTCCAGCTGCATAGTATCTACCCACATAGTCCCTCTTCACCTTTCATTTATTTAAGGGCTTGTCCACCTCAATATAAATGAAATGGTTAAACCTGATAGCCCGATAGTTCATCCTGATTATGACAACCTTGGTGTAGAAAATAATCGTGGGTTGGCCTACTTGGGATTTGAGAACGATGGCTTGCGTCCAAGCCTGACTGATGGTCCCAGCAGCGATTGCAGAAACTCATAATAAAACTCATTAATCTAGCTGCAGGCACATCCTTGGTACACAATAAATGGTTAACAAATACCAAGAAAGTTCCTTAAAGCAAACAACTCACATTGTCTATTTCTTCATATCCTTTCATTTAGTCAACAACTACATGTATGAAACCTTTTCTTCACTTCGACTCATCCATTACCAGAGGTAAAAAGCCAAATAATTAGCTTCCTCACATAAAATCAAGTTTGCACTTTGCACATAGACATCGTCGCTAATTCATGTTTTCTCTCACACAGTCACACCTTCCCGTACATTCAATATATGGCAAATTTGTTTGATTATTGAGTAGAGAATGTCATGTACTTTGGAAGATTCAGTATTGTCATGATTCATAAACAGTTTTTCTCACTTTCAGAATGTGATTAAGAAATTGGTCACATAATCCCATGACTCTGTCACCTAGTCCTAAATCTCTGATTAAGCCTAATGCTTTTCTCCCTTCTTATGATGCATTATCTCTGTTGACTTATCAATGAAGTAAAGACCAACCTCCATCCTGTCTAGATAATATTCCCCTTAAGGCCATGTATTGCGCAAATACTCTGTTGGATTTCGAATGGATTAGGATCACAAGATAAGGCACAACATATATCGATAGAGTGCATACTGTCAATCAATGCTAGAGACCTCCATAATATGACTACAAGATAAGCTAAAAAGGTAAATGAATTTATAAACTAGTTGAGTATTCAGACCTGATGCTTAAAGAATAGCTCCAGTAGAGGAAATGTTGTTGAAGAATTCATCATGTTTGCAATATGAAGTGCACGACATGCAACAAAAGCATTCTCGTGAAAACTGCACATTCCATAGAGCCTTGTTTACAATAGTTGACGACCATAACAAAGAAAGCATAAGAAAGCCAGTAAAATCTCTGCCATGTCACGATAAATGTGAGGATCATAAGATTTTTTCTGTTCTTTGCAGTCAGATACATTACATTTACTTGATATGTTAAACACGACAAAGGAGCATATAGCATTCAATATGTAGCAAAACTATCAGCGGTATTATTAAAATGCCAACTAAGAGTTTACATTAGCTAGCATAAGAGCTAAAAAATGTTACACAAGTCCCTGCAACAAAATTTAAGATAATAATTTCAACTCAATCCTACTGTAGAATAATTGCTGGCCACCCTCGGAAGGCTACTTAAAGTGGAATATAGATCCATCTATGAAAGCTAACTAACTGCAGTAGACATGTAGCCAACTTGGCATCTACCTGTTCCTCTGACTTCTCAGAAAAGAGACATAAGTTCATTACTTGAAACTAAGTTTTAACAATGGATCGATGACATTTCATGCCAGCTATCTCTTTTACACAGTCCCCATTACTGCAGAATGGATGAGGGCTGAATCAAGACTAAAGCTAGCACAACATCTGGAATTAAAATTTGAAACAACAATTTCAAGGATAATTAAAAGCCCATTCATACAGCAACCAGAATGGATCATTTTGCATCAATTTTGGGAGAATTTTTCCTGTACATTTCCGCCATTATCTGAGTAACCAAAAGAACCTTTCGTTAGCCGCTCAGTAGTTCCATATCTAATTTCTTGTGATTTCCCTCCAAGAATTCCCCTGAGGGCTTCGTCAGACAGAAGCCCGCTCCAAGATTATTTCTTTATATTGTTTGCAAACTAATACAAGCCCGAACTCCAAGAGGCATATCGGCAACCAAAATCATCACGCCGACGCTTGGATCTCAAAACCTCAAAGATGCCGTAACACAATTCAAGGGCTAGATGCCTGAGAGGATGAATTGAAGGAAGAGAACTCACGGAAGGGGGAAGGGGTGGACGATGAGAGAGATGTGAGGCGCGTAGTACTCGACAGCGCGCTTGAGATCGGGCCACGAATCCCTGCTATCGCTGCAAAGCGGATCCAAGAAGGCCTCCACGAGTATGGCTCCCCGAGACGGCCACCCCTCTCCGCCGTAAGCGAAGCCATCGTACTCCACCGGGATCCTAGTGGCGCGAGAGATGCGACAGAAACTGAAGAAGAAGACGAGGAGAAGGTGGAATACCGCCAAGGGCAGAGCTCTCCTCATCTCTTCTCTCTCTCTCTCTCTCTCTCGGGTTCGTTTGTGGGTGCTATTTTGGGTGGGTGGTTAACGGCAATGCTTCGATCACAAAGAACTCGTGGTCTTCATGGACTAGAGATAAGAGCGCGCTTTTTGTTTGCCAACGGGCTAAAGGGCCCCGACCCGACATGATCGTCGTATAGGCTCGGTGGCCTAGACTTAGGTCGCAGAAAGGTAGTAGCTTTTGGAATAGTTATCATTCCAAAATAGGGTCTCAATTGGATTCATATTGACCCTTATTCATTTCATCATTTCTGTTATGCCGATTGAATAGATGAAGATATCGATAATAAAATACCGATACGATATGTGTATTACACATGTCACGTCGACATGTGCACAAATTAGTGCTCTAAGCTTTTTTCTTCAATGTCCTGAATAGTAATTTTTATCTCCTGAATTCTAGAAGGACTATTTATTTCGATCTGTATTTGAGGCCTGCCGTGTTATTCCAAAATTATTACACAAGCAGATTAAGAGCCATCTATCTATATACTTGCAGAATCTGAAACAAAATTATCTAAAGCAAAATTGTTTCTTTGATATACAGTGAATTCCAAAGGTAGGATCGATACTGTATTATTATTTTCTCACAGATCGATGCACGAAAAGCAGAGCATTTAAACTTTATTTCTGAAGACTCCTAGCAAATATAGGTACCTTGGCAAATTTTAATTTGCTGTCAAAGAATTAATTGCTCCTCTAGCACACTTAGTACAAACTCTTCAATAAGGTATATTTGGCGTCATAGATTCAGTATTTCCCAGGTGATCTTTGATGCCAAGAAGCCAGGCAGCACACTGCAGGAAAACGATGCTAAACGCGGTTGAAGTTTGAAACGGCTGACAAGATCGATCTCTTAGTTCGTCAAAGTCTCATAATCCTGGCATACATGTTCAAAAGCAGTCTTGAGTAGAGAATTCTCATGACTATATCTTTTCTGATCTACTTATTTTTATCTATATCTATATATATTTCATATATATATATAGTATAATAGTATGCATGGGATCCTAGCTTCTTACCTTGTATTTTAGTGTTGGTTGGTCTACAGAGCCACCCCACTTCCTTATTCTAGATTCAGCTGCCATTGCCTGCAATGTTTCCAAAAGGACTCCTTAATTAGATTGATTGCAGATGATATGTGTGAGAGAGAGAGAGAGAGAGAGAGAGAGAGAGAGGAAGAGAGAGTGGACCTCTTTATTCCAGTTGGTTTTCCATGTGATGCCAATGAGTATCAAGGTCTGCAGGCCTACCCCAGCCAACATCCCACCCCACATTCCCTGCAACTCAAGCTCATATTTGTTCATCAAGAGGGAAATATATAGAATGGAAGTGGTTTGGTTTGCAATCTAACAATTTATACCTTTACTCCCAAATCCAAAACAAAGGCCATCAAGAAGCCTACTGGAAGGCCAAATACATAATAGCATCCCAGGTTTATGTAAGCCACAAGCCATTGCCATCCTGCTCCTACTGCCACACCTGCAATCCCCAAATACCCAATACAAAAGGAAATTATTCTTTATAAAAATGAATCAAACTAAGATTAATTTAAGGATTTGATTTATTTATTTTTTTGCCATGTATATATATAAGCATATATATATATATATGTAGATATAACCTGTTAAAACTGGTTGTATGCTGTTGAGAAGAAGGGAGCACGCAAAGAGCTCGGCAAGATCGGAGACAGCGCGAACAACCTCAGGACTATTGGTGAAGGGAATTCCATAAACATCCTTCAGAGCTAGCACGAGGACGAAGAACACGAAGCCTATCAATGCCGAGGCCATAATCACCACAACTATGGAGAACTTGGCTGCCCTTGGCCTCCCAGCTCCGAGCTCGTTCGAAATCCTCACACTGATCATGAAGCCATTGCAGTACAATTATTGCAACCATATATTACAACTAACTAGCTATAAGCTAGTGTAACTCAGCACTAAGAAACCAAAACAAGAAGCTAATTTGGGTGTCACGCACCTGATAGCTGAATTGATACCGAAGAATACCATGAACTCCCATCCAAACAGGTTTTGACTACAGCAGCGGAAAAAAAAAATTCCGATGATTAGCTTAAACACAATGCCTGTTAATTAAGGAGGCAATTAATTAATGAACTGGTACATTAGAATTAGTTGGAAGCATACCAGATTGACATGGCTGCTACTGCTACTTGTGGATTCTTCAAATGGCCTACTAGCACAATAAGGAACATGTAGAACCAAAACTCCAGACTGATCAAATGTACAAACAAAAACTTTAGCTGATGATAAGAAATCCATGCATCTAATCATTTGAACTAATGCCTAATAGTTCTATATATACATGTATATATATGAATTAAATGCATTACCACAACATGATACCAGAGCCTATGGAGAGCCTGGCGAATGCACCCAGATCCCTGAAGGCTCCCCAGCTGAACCCAGTCCAAGCATCAGGGCAGTACCCCATCGCTATGTAGGCAAACTGCGCGAGAACAATGAACCACCAGGCGATGTTGAGGGAGGCGGCGGCGCCGACTAGCCCGAGCTCAAAAGGCCCCATGAGAAGCCAGCTGAGAAAGACGTGGAGCACCAGCGCGGCGCCGGCGATGACGGCCATGGTCATGACCTTGCTCTGGGCCTGCAGGAACTTTTGGATTGGGAAGTTGAGCCCGTAGGCGAAGAGCTGGGGGATCATGTAGAGAGAGAAGCGTCCGGCGAGGACCGAAATGTCCTCAGCTTGGCCGTAGAAACGGAGGATCGGCGTGGCGAACAGGTAGATGGGCAGCATGCAGGTGCAGGTGATGAGGAGGATGACCCATGATCGTTGCATGTACACGCCCAGCATTTTCGGCTGCTTTGCTCCAAATGCTTGGCCACACAGTGTCTCCAGGGCGCTGCCCATACCGAGCTATATACGTACATGGATTACAAGTTAAGAAGAATAAACCGGTGCCAGTGCCAATGCATGCATGCATTGTATGTATACGTATGCATGTATGTATGTGCTAGTTAGTCTAAATCAACGACCAGCTAGCTAGTGTCAGCTTTACACGCAGCTCACATCAGTGATCCTTAACATTATTATATAACGGCAGCGCGGGAGACCCGCAGCCGTTATTATTCATATTTCCATGGCTGCAATCGAAATCCTTTCAGACCGTGTAAAACTCTCCTATAATTATTCATATTTCCATTGCCGCAGTCGAATCCTTTCAGACTGTAACTCTCCTATATCCGGATCTCACCATCTCGGATGTGAAGCTATATATACCCCCCCACACCCCCACCCCCCCCCCCCCCCCCCCCAACAACACACCAGTGGCGGAACCATGATGTGATTTAAATTTTGGGGGCGGCGAAATCTAAAACAAAATGATTATTTTTTTTTCTTTTAAGTAATGCAAAAGATATGTTAGAATTACAATATCGAGTATTAAGGAATAAAAATAATATAAATATTAAAATATATATACCGTACGATGTGATGTGATTGAGAGGTGGAACTTGGAGATTACCCTTTTGCATTTTTTTAAAATGTTGTAAAATAACTTCGTTCTCAATAGTTTCAAAAATTCCCCGCACAATGTATACTACAATGCAACCATTCATTCAATCATTTCTCATCTTATTACGCAAATCATACTTGATAATTTTCATCGAACGACTATGAGTTGTTATAATATCTTCCATATTGGATCAAGGCATGCTATGCAAAGAAGTAACTCCGTACTTTTGTAAAACGATGATTCATCTCTTGAGTGATGAAATCAATAACTTGGAAAAACACTTCAATATGAAAATGGTGCATATAAGTAATACTTTGTCATCCACGCCTCGAACGACTACGAGTTGGTATAATATCTTCCATATTAGATACACTAACAGAATTATCGACATAAAAGGTTTTGATTTCTTCCAAAAATTTATTCCATTTTGTCTCCCTCAAATACTGCAACCGTTCCTTCACTACTCCAGTCAAACTCATAGCATTAACTATGTATTGATCCTTTCGCTGCAAGACCTGTGACAATTCATTCGTAATTCCCATTATATTCCTAATCAAATGCATAGTGAATACAAACTCAAAGCTTTCCATCTTATCTATTAAGCTTGTAGTGATGGATCTTTGTTCTGACTGAACTCCATCATCTTTTATGTTTTCAAGCACTTCCAGCACTGATGACCACACAGTTAAAAGACGAATTATTGTAATGTGATATGAACCCCCAACGAGTATCACCTACAATATTATGGGAATTAAAAATATATAAACAAATAAATAAAATATTTGAAGATATTTAGTTATTAACGAGTAATCACCTTGATAATCTCATACCAGCTTCAAAGACACAAACCGAGAATTATTTCAGAGTCCAAACTAGTATTGCCTTGACAAGTCCTAAGATTACAGTAGAACTATTATTGCATTGACAGTAGAACTGTAATCGTGAGGGTTACTCTGTTTTTAGGGAATAAAGTCTATAAAGACACAGCGATGGGAAATAACTCTAAGCTAGTGTTCCCTCAAAGTTTATCCATGTGAACACTATTTTGAGCCTGTAACTCCTAAGTTGCAATTATGAGTGCTAATTCTCGGTTATTATTGACTTGAAAAGAGTGATCAAATATTTTTGAATTGTTAGTCTCGATTGGCAATAGAATTCTATTATGGACTCAGTATGCCATAGACTCCACCATCCACCCTCTGGTACTCCAGCAGCTCCTGTGGCGTCATCCCGAACTGCTTCGGCCCCATCATCGGCGAGGAGGGGGGGGGGGGGAGGCTGGGTTTCCAGCGTTGCCAGAGGGGGCGGTTCCGCCACTGCCCCCGACCCTTCATCTTCTCCACGAAATGTGTATCCTTATTTGCACCCAAATCCGAATGCTACTATTACCACAAAATGTGTATCCTTATTTGCAAAATACTAAACAACACCAACCATATCTCATTAACACCAAATTACTTACTCGGAATTGCCAATTAATCGTGCCGGCCAAACCCACCTTCAAAGCGAAACTCTACATAAAACATATCGCGATCTGCGGAGAAGCCGTAGTCGCCGATCATGAGCACCACGAGCTCTAATCCACCACCACGTGTCCATCCGCATAAAAATATCGCGAACCTCATAAACATCTCGAAAATAAATAGGTGGAGAGATGAAAAGAATGGAAAAGAAAGCCCTAATAGAAGAAGGTCCCGAATCTGAAATCCCCACTCTATTTATATGAACAGAGCTATGTATATAACAGGTATCGTCCTATCTCTTGTAGTGGGTTTCCACTTTCCATGTATGTTTTTTTTTACAGAAATGATTTGTGCACATGCCCACGTGGCATGTGCATTTCACATGATATGAATCGGTAGCTATGCTACCGATTCATATACATATCTATCGGTAGTAGGCTACCGATAGGTATGTATCAGCTACCGATAGACATGTATCAGTAGTGGGATACCGATAGCTATGCACAATCTATCGGTAGCCCACTATCAATAGGCATGTATATGAATCGACAATGAACCTATCGGTAGTGGGGTACCGATAGGTTGTACATGTCTATCGGTAGACCACTACCGATAGGCATGTATATGAATCGGTAGCACAGCTACCGATTCAATAATGTGAGATGCACACACCTGCTGGCATGTGCACCAATCACTGCTCTTTTTTATCACAACTAAGAGCATGTGCATGTATATTTTTTTAAAAAAAATTATTTGATTTAGTTAATTATTTGTTAATCTTAGGATTTATAATTTATTTAGTTTCATTTAGTTAATTATTTGATAATTTATAAAATATTTATAATTTATTAGTTTGATTTCTAATTGTCGTATTTTTATTTATATTTTTATTTTGTTTTATTTAGATAATGGATAAATTTGTGACAAAAAACCATGAACAGACCAAGCGTTGAATCATCTAATACTCATGACTTGCATACTACTTCAGAGAATAATAGTTCGAAAAGACCCCGAACTAGTTTAATTAATCCGAATGATATTGTTGGTGACTCAGGGTTGAATGATATTGTTGGTGACCCAGGGTCGCGTAAACCCATTGAAACATATGATGTTGGAATTAGGGATGAAATTCGTAGAGGGTATTTGATCAAAGGCCATTATCAACCGTTTGGGAGAAATTTTCTTTTTAAATCCACTTGTCTTTCGATTTGTCAATCGATGGACACTTTCGTGTTTGTTTACATAACAGGTCAAATTCATAAATTCGGGACCAAAATACCCTTTCCCAACTCTCTCTCATCATTTAATGGCACCTGACACAAATACGAGAGAGAGAATGGAGAAAATTTCTTAGTTATGCAATGAATGCCACCTGACATATGCATGTCAACTTTATTATTCAATAAGTGAGGAATCCTTGTCAATTTCAAGGAATCCTTGGTTATTAGTTAGAAATATTTAGTTATTAATTATTACTTAGAAGATACCATTCACATGTAGAATAAAAAACAGAGTGTCGAGGTTCTTTGGAAGATGGGAGCTGGATCCAGAGGGGAGGAAAGAGAGAGAGGTCGGCGTTGACGGAGAGAGAGAGATCGAGCCGGCGGGGGATGAGCTCGAGACCAGGGGACGGAGATGGCTTCGTAGGCGGGGGACGCTCGAGACGACGGAGGGGCGGCGGGGGACGAGCTTGGGATGGCAGAGGGAGGGAGGGAGAGAGAGGGGGGAGAGAGAGTGGGAAAGGAGAGAGGAGAGAGAGATCGGCTGGAGGGAGAGAGAGAGTGGGAAAAGTGGATGGAGTGAAGGGATGGATTCCATAGAATATTTAAGAAATTGGCTAAGTAAGACCAAGGAATTCCTTAGTTATGTGAGGATTTTCTTAGTTATGTGAGGAATTCCTACAGCCAAATTCATTCACTCTCTCTCTCTCCCTCTCTCCTTTCCCTCCTCTCTCATCATTTAATGCCACATGACCAACTCTCTCTCATCATTTAATGCCAACTTCTCCATTCACTCTCTCTCTCCCTCCCTCTCTCTCCATCTCTCTATCCACCCTGAACTCTCTCTCTCTCTCTCTCTCTCTTCATGTCATATGCATTAAATGCATCTCTCCATCCACTCTCTCTCTATCTCCCTCCACTCTCGCCCCGCTCTCTCTCTCTCCCTCCCTCTCTCTCCATCTCTCTATCCACCCTGCACTCTCTCTCTCCATGTCATATGCATTAAATGCATCATCATATGCATTAATAAGGATTCCTCGAGGTCAGGGAGAGAGAAAGAAGGAGAGAGAGAGGTCGGGGAGAGAGAAAGCAAGAGAGGAGGCGACGGGAGAGAGAAAGCAGGAGAGAGAAGACTAGGTTGAGAGAGAGAGGGAACGATGGAGAGAGAAAGATGGGTGGAGAGAGATAGAGTCGATGGAGAGAGAACACCAGGTAGAGAGAGAGAGTCAATGGAGAGAGAAAGATGGGTGGAGAGAGAGAGAGTCGATGGAGAGAGAAAGATGGGTGGAGAGAGAGAGAGTCGACGGAGAGAGAATACCATGTGGTGAGAGAGAGAACGATGGAGAGAGAAAGATGGGTGGAGAGAGAGAGAGTCGATGGAGAGAGAATACCAGGTGGAGAGAGAGAGAACGATGGAGAGAGAAAGATGGGTGGAGAGAGAGAGAGTCGATGGAGAGAGAATACCAGGTGGAGAGAGAGAGAAAGATGGGTGGAGAGAGAGAGTCGATGGAGAGAGAAAACCAGGTGGAGAGAGAGAATCGATGGAGAGAGGGGGCGATGGAGAGAGAGGAGTCAGGGAGGAGAGAGAGAAAGATTAAGGATTACTCACTTAAAAATTGAAGAAGTCCTCACTTAAAAATTAAGGATTCCTCACTTCGTCACAAATTTAAGATTTATCATTTAAAATTGAAGGATTCCCCAGTTAAAATTGAAGGATTCCCCAGTTAAAATTGAAGGATTCCCCAGTTAAAATTGAAGGATTTATCAGTTAAAAATTGAAGGATTCCTCATTTATAATTGAAGGATTCTCTCTCTCTCCACCTGGTCTTCTCTCTCCATGGACTCTCTCTCTCCACCCATCTTTCTCTCTCCATCGTTCTCTCTCACCCTTTGTATATTAAACATGTGCTTCGGAGGATTTGATGTTGAGCTAAGACTCGGAGGCCTCGATGACGCACTCGGATGGAGATCCTCGAGGCCGTGTATCAAATGAAGGATCGACATTAATGCTTAACCATTTCCGAGAAGAGACGAGAAGAGGCAGCTGTTTCCCAGGGACGCGTCACCATCAGAAAAATAACTCCACCCTTGTACTCATTATGGAAAACTTGAGGGCCAGCCTACACAAGGCCTACACTCAAGGCTCGGGTAATGAGGCTTTAGAACCCTGTGTCTAAATCCACGGCCAGGATTTTGATCAGCGCATCATAGGAGATTCTATCCTCTTCGATGCCTCCGAGAACGGATCATCGTGCGGACGTCCTCGTCGGCGGGGGAGATCCTAGCCAAGGCGAGATAGGCCTTGAGATAGGCCTTGAGATCGGCCATCATCATCGTGATCCATGAGAGGAACAACTCTGTCATGAACTCCGCAGCCCCCGTCGTCACAAAGGACTTGCCGTCAGTGGCTGGGGAACCGAAGGCGCGCCATCAACGCCAGCAGCGGAGATCACTGCGGAGAGAGTTTCACCTCGGATGTCGAGGCCGGGGTCGCCGAGGTAGGGCTTCTCCGAGGTCGCAGAGGTCGAGCTTCTCCGAGGTCGCCGAGTATGCCAAAGGTTAAAGTTTCACCTTGGATGTTGAAGCCGAGTTCGCCGGAGCTTCACTTCTGATGTCGAGACCGAGGTCGCCGAGTACTCCGAGGTCATCAAGGTCGGGCTTCTCCAATGTTTCCGAGGTCGTCGAGGACTCCGAGGTCGGCCTTCATAGAGGTTGTGCTCCTCCGGGGTCACCGAGGTCGGGTTTCCCCGAGGTCGCAGCATACGGCGAGGTCGGGCTTCTCCTCGGATGTCGAAGCCGAGGTCGTCGTAGCTTCACCTCGGACGTCGAGGCCGAGGTCGCCGAGGATGCTAGGGTCGGGCTTCGTCCGGGGTTGCTGAAGTTGGGCTTCCTCCGAGGCCGCCGGCTACGCCAAGGGTTGGAGCTTCACTTCGGACAACGAGGCCGCGGTCACCGAGGATGTTGGGGTCACCCAGGTCCGGCTTCTTCGAGGTCGCAGAGGCAGGCACATTGAGTCCGACGGCCACAATGGCTCCTCTACTTGCTACCCTCCCCTGCTTCGCCGAGGTCATCGAGGGCTCCGAGGTCGGCCTTGGTAGAGGTTGTGATTCTCCTGGTCGACGGGATCGAGCTTTTCCGAGGTTGCTGAGGTCGGGCTTCTCCGAGTTCGCCGAGTACGCCGAGGTCGGGCTTCTTCTCGGAAGCCGAGGTCGGGCTTCTTCTCGGAAGCCGAGGTCGGGCTTCTTCTCGGAAGCCGAGGTCGTCGGAGCTTCATTTTTTATGTCGATGCCGAGATCGTCCAGGATTCCAACGTCGCCGGGGCCGGGCTCCTCCGAAATTGCCGACGTCGTCGACGACTCCAAGGGTGGAGTTACTTTTTCTGATGGTGACGCGTCCCTGGGAAACAGCTGCCCCTTCTCGCCTCGGAAATGGTTAAGCATTAATGTCGATCCTTCGCTTGATACACAGCCTCGAGGATCTCCATCCGAGTGCGTCATCGAGGCCTCCAAGTCTTAGCTCAACATCAAATCCTCCATCAAATCCTCCGAAGCACATGTTTAATATACAAAGGGTGAGAGAGAACGATGGAGAGAGAAAGTTGAGTGGAGAGAGAGAGTTCATGGAGAGAGAAGACCATATGGAGAGAGAGAATCCTTCAATTATAAGTGAGGAATCCTTCAATTTTTAACTGATGAAT
Organism: Narthecium ossifragum; assembly: GCA_963920575.1. Classification (NCBI taxonomy): domain Eukaryota; kingdom Viridiplantae; phylum Streptophyta; class Magnoliopsida; order Dioscoreales; family Nartheciaceae; genus Narthecium; species Narthecium ossifragum. Next base: position 3,684,528 of record OY986964.1, on the reverse strand, counting down.
CCTTCAATTTTAACTGGGAAATCCTTCAATTTTAAATGATGAATCTTAAATTTGTAACGAAGTGAGGAATTCTTAATTTTTAAGTGAGAACTTCTTCAATTTTTAAGTGAGTAATCCTTAATCTTTCTCTCTCTCCTCCCTGACTCCTCTCTCTCCATCGCCCCCTCTCTCCATCGATTCTCTCTCTCTCCACCTGGTTTTCTCTCTCCATCGACTCTCTCTCTCCATCCATCTTTCTCTCTCTCCACTTGGTCTTCTCTCTATCTCTCTCCACCTGGTCTTCTCTCTATCTCTCTCTCCACCTGGTCTTCTCTCTCCATCGACTCTCTCTCTCCACCCATCTTTCTCTCTCTCTCTCCACCTGGTATTCTCTCTCCATCGACTCTCTCTCTCCACCCATCTTTCTCTCTCCATCGTTCTCTCTCTCACCACATGGTATTCTCTCTCCGTCGACTCTCTCTCCACCCATCTTTCTCTTTCCATTGACTCTCTCTCTCTCTACCTGGTGTTCTCTCTCCATCGACTCTATCTCTCTCCACCCATCTTTCTCTCTCCATCGACTCTATCTCTCTCCACCCATCTTTCTCTCTCCATCGTTCCCTCTCTCTCTCAACCTAGTCTTCTCTCTCCTGCTTTCTCTCTCCCGTCGCCTCCTCTCTTGCTTTCTCTCTCCCCGACCTCTCTCTCTCTCCTTCTTTCTCTCTCCTTGACCTCGAGGAATCCTTATTAATGCATATGATGATGCATTTAATGCATATGACATGGAGAGAGAGAGTGCAGGGTGGATAGAGAGATGGAGAGAGAGGGAGGGAGAGAGAGAGAGCGGGGCGAGAGTGGAGGGAGATAGAGAGAGAGTGGATGGAGAGATGCATTTAATGCATATGACATGAAGAGAGAGAGTTCAGGGTGGATAGAGAGATGGAGAGAGAGTAAATGAAGAAGTTGGCATTAAATGATGAGAGAGAGTTGGTCATGTGGCATTAAATGATGAGAGAGGAGGGAAAGGAGAGAGGGAGAGAGAGAGAGTGAATGAATTTGGCTGTAGGAATTCCTCACATGACTAAGGAAATCCTCACATAACTAAAGAATTCCTTGGTCTTACTTAACCAATTTCTTAGATATTCTATGGAATCCATCCCTTCACTCCATCCACTTTTCCCCTCTCTCTCTCTCTCCCTCCCTCTCTCTCCAGCCGATCTCTCTCTCCTCTCTCTTTTCCCACTCTCTCTCCCCCCTCTCTCTCCCTCCCTCCCTCTGCCATCCCAAGCTCGTCCCCCGCCGCCCCTCCGTCGTCTCGAGCGTCCCCCGCCTACGGAGCCATCTCCGTCCCCTGGTCTCGAGCTCGTCCCTCGCCGGCTCGACCTCTCTCTCTCCGTCAACGCCGACCTCTCTCTCTCTCTCCTCCCCTCCGGATCCAGCTCCCATCTTCCAAAGAACCTCGACATTCTGTTTTTTATTCTACATGTGAATGGTATCTTCTAAGTAATAATTAATAACTAAATATTTCTAACTAATAACCAAGGATTTCTTGAAATTGACAAGGATTCCTCACTTATTGAAGAATAAAATTGACATGCATATGTCAGGTGGCATTCATTGCATAACTAAAAAAATTTCTCCATTCTCTCTCTCTTATTTGTGTCAGTGCCATTAAATGATGAGAGAGAGTTGGGAAAGGGTATTTTGGTCCCGAATTTATGAATTTGGCCTGTTTTGTAAACAAACACGAAAGTATCCCTCGATTGACAAATCGAAAGACAAGTGGATTTAAAAAAAAAAATTCTCACCGTTTAGTCATAATTTTCTTAAGAAAAAATATGGTAAAGATATGATGAGTTTTAGGGAGACATGGTTCAAAGACTATGGGTGGTTGGAATACAGTGTATCAAAGGATGTGGCGTATTGTTTATGGTGTTATATGTTTAGGAAACCTCAAGGAAAACAAGGCGGAGGAGATGTGTTTAGGGGTGAGCAGAACCGAACCGATCCCGAAGAACCGAACCGAACCGAATTAGTTCGGTCCATTCGGTTCGGTTTTGGAATGTATGAAAAGTTCGGGTTTCGATTCTTTAAAAAAATTTCGGTTCGGTTCAGAACCGAAGTTTTCATACATGCCTTAGCCTATGAACCTATGGTCTAAAAAGTTCGGTTCGGTTCCAAAAAGTTCGGTTCGGTTTGGAACCAAACAAAAGTTCGGTTCGGTTCGGTTCCAAAAAGTTCGGTTCGGTTTGGAACCAAACAAAAGTTCGGTTCGGTTCGGTTCCAAATGATTTGGAACCGAACAATTTCGGTTCGGTTCGGTTCGGTTCCTTCATAAGTTCGGTTCGGTTCTCTAAAAACATGACCGAAAAAAAATTCGATTCTTCGGTTCTGGACCGAAAACCGAACCGAAAACCAAATGCTCACCCCTAGATGTGTTTGCATGTGCATGATTCAACAATTGGAAAAAAGCAATAGAAAAATTTGGTGAACATGTTGGTGCACATAACAGCTTTCACAATGAAGCTAGAGAAAAATGTGAAAAAATGTGAAACACTCAGAAATCATCGGCAAAGTGTGTCGCACATATTTTCCGCATACGGTTATGACCAAGAGAATGCATATCGCATTCGTTTAACAGCAATTTTAGATTGCATTCGATTTCTTTTTATGCCTTTTGCATTACTTAAAAGAAAAAAAAACTTGATCATTTTGTTTTAAATTTCACCCCCCTTTAAGTCTCATTCTGGTTCCACCACTGTCTGTATGAGAGTTACTAGAAGCTAATTTTGGGATCTTTTTTATGTTTTGACTTGAAATAATATAAACCAGGATTTAAAAACCCAGATTAAAGAAAAAGGCATCCAATAATGCATATAGATTTGCTACCAGTTATTAAGGCCAACCAACTAGATAGGTACCTTGCTGCGGACGAGGTTAGGAGACGTATGAGCTGGTCGATTGGAGAGGGCAGTGGCGTCTCAGTTGGTCGAGATGTTTGGTGCTCCGAGATTTCTCTTAGTCGTTGGCCTACCTTCTTCGACGTGTTTGCTGGCATTGACGGCATGGTTGTTGGCTCCTTGCTGCAAGGCCGAGACTGGGATAGAGATAGAGTCCTTCAGATTTGTCACCCTCTGTTAGCCCATTGTTTGTTTGCTGTTGAGGTTTGCTCAAGAGGAGATGTGGCTCGATGGAGTTTTAGTGCCACGGGGAAGGTCACCTCCTCTTCGGCATATCTTATGTTGTTATAGGAGAAGGTTGGTCGTGCGCTTAGAGAGAGTGTGACTGATGAAAGTTGGGCTAATGTTTGGAGGCTAAATGTTGGCCCTAGGGTGCAGCAGTTCATTTGGCGTGCGCTTAGATGGAAGCTTGCAATTCAAGATTCTTTATGGCGGCTTTGTCTTGTTTCCGATCGCAATTGCCCTCGTTGTGGTTGCGAACCTGAGACGATTATCCATGCCCTATTTGGCTGCGGTTTTTTCAGGGAAGTTTTGGATATTGTGTCGGATATAGAAGGAATTAGTTTTCCAGCTTGGGATCCCGACGAGGTGATGGAGTTCATTGTGGGATCTAGCGGGCTGAGGGAGGCGAGGATATAGAGGAGGTTTTTGGCCGTTGCTTGTTGGGAAATATAGCGTGATAGGAATGGTATTGTCTTCGAAGGTGAGGGAGAATCGGCTATGGCGGTGGCGTGTAGGGTTAGAAGACTTATCAACGAGGTTCGCGGCGACCTACTTGAGCCGGGGAACCTAGTTGAACGGAGGAGGGGTTCTCACTTGGTGCGTCTTCTGTTGATCCCAGTTCCGGCATGGCAGGTTATGGGATCGTAAGCCTTGCTGAGGATGGTAGTTTGGGGTGGATTTGTGGTGCTCCTATTGATGTTGGATCTGTTCTTCAAGGAGAAATGGCAGCCATCAACCATGCTTTAGTGACGGCCAGCGATCGTGGGATTAAAAGTTTGATTGTGGAGTCGGACTCGCTTGATGCGGTTCGAATTTTGAATGGTGCCAGGTTGTGGGCGACAGGGGGTTGAGGGAGTGGCCAAGGATGTGTGGTTGCATGCCTTGAATTTTGATTGTATCTTTTTTCTTCATATTTCTAGAGAGTCTAATGATAGAGCGGACTCTGTCGCTCGTTTCTGTCACTGCTCTAGGTCTCCTCTTGTTTGAACCTGTGAGGACGGGATGGAGATGCTAGATGATCTAATGTAATGCTTTGCTTTAGCTTTCGGGTTCAACTCATCAAAAAAAAACTAGATAGGTACATGCATATATATATATATATATATATATATATATATATATATATATATATATATATATATATATATACACACTTGCGAATTCACATGTTGAAGGGGGGAAGCTCCCCCCTAGCAAAAAAAAAAGAATTTACCTAATATATATATATAATACTTAATTGCCTCCCCTCTCAAATTAGATTTGACCCCCTAATAATTTAGGGATTGCTTAGAGAAAGAAATTTTTGACGATCTTCCTAATGAAGATATTATGCAATACTATCAAACTATGAAAACTGAAATGAAGCAATTGTAATTATTTACTTGTAATAAGATATTTATTTTGAATTTTTAATTAATTAATTAATTATTTTCTTCTATATAAAACTTTTTCTATTAAAATCATCCCTTCATATAGATCTTGGATCCGCCAAAATATATATATATATATATATATATATATATATATATACCATGTGCTCTTTATGGATGCAATAAATAGATTCTAGAGAGTTCTAGGTAGCATCTATTATATATATATCATTCAATGAAAGATCGGAAGGACATTGGATTACATAGATGTGATGTTGCAACCGGCAAGTCCACATAAAGTAAACTGCTGCTCCCGCCCCCCTGACACCTGACATCCCACTATCCCCTCCCATTTACCATTATACCCCTCTTATTTTTTCCAGTTTTTTTTTCTTTTTTTCATTTGTTTTGTTTTCCTTTAATAGGTTTTTTTTTCTTTTCTTATCAATTTTATTTCTTTTCTTTATCAGTTTTATTTTTATTTTTGGATAAACAGTTTTTTATTATATATTTATAATCTTTTATTTATTTTTTAGTTGTAGATTTTAGGAGTCATTATTAAAACATCAAATCATAAAGATTAATTTATTTTTTAGTTGTAGATGTTGAGAGTCATTATATATTTTTGTATATCTTTTTTTGCTTTATTGTTACATGTATTTTTTCATGAATATGGTTAAATCAATATTAATTTAGAAGATTTTTCATAAAACACAATGTATTTTTTAACTGTTAGTATTTTTGTTAATTTCATATATATACTTTTTATTTTGATCCATATTTTTATATTTTTTAAAATTTTTACAAATAATGACTCCCAAGATCTACAACTAAAAAATAAACAAAAGATTACAAATATATAATAAAAAACTGTTTATCCAAAAGGAAAAATAATAATGATAAAAAAGAAATAAAATTGATAAAAAAAAAACTAATCAAGAAAACTGATTAAAAAGACAAAACTACTGAAAAAAGAAACAAGATTAAAAAAAATTAAGGAAAAAGAAGAATGGAAAAGGGGAGGGGAAAAGAGAGGGAGGGGGCATAAGAGGAAAGAATATGGGTGTAGAGGGGGGCATGTGTCAGGGGTCCCGGGAGTAGCAGCCCCCACATAAATGGCTGTGCATATATGGATTCGGGGATCCTGCATCGCACATCTGTGCATATATAACATCAACGTGGCCTACAATTAATTCTGTGACTTAAATTATTCAACGCTTACCATGCGGTTCTCTAAAATAAGGATAAATCGAGCAGCACGTACTCATGAGTTCATCATACTTTGATCCAGATATCAATGAGATATATATGATATATAGGAATCTATTGTTAGTCAAAGCTCCGTATACAGTGACAAAATAAATACACGAAGCAAGAATGATTAATTTGATTGACCATGTTAATGATCTCACGAGATATATAGCAGTGCAGGACTCTCCCTGATCTTTCTCCAGTCAAAGTACTTTTTCATACATCCAAAGAGATAAGCATATGGGATTGAAGCATAGATCACCATATATGCTGCTGAGGCACACTTTGTGCCGCGCGGTCACTAGTATGCATGACGTACTGGTGTAGGCAGCTGGGCCTGTGAGGATCGGCATATCATCCTAATAAGCTAGCTAGCTAGCTAGTGTCTGTCTGTGTCGTGTCGACTTTGCCGGCCGGCCGGCCGACACAGAAACCCTTGCGTGAAAGTGCTACGTACGAATAATAATTTGGAGATGCAATCAAATTAACAACTTGGTGGATGTGTGGGAGCTGTATTAATTTGACCACTTCGAATGAATGTTTTTAAGTATATAAATATATAGCTAACTCACCATGATGCCGAAGGCGAGGCCGGCGATGACCATGTTCTCCACCGAGACGGCGTCGAGCTCGAGCGTGGTGAGGTGGCCGGCGAAGACCTGGGTAGCGGCGCCAAACGAGTACTGGCAAATAGAGGTGAAGATCGCCGGCCCGGCGAGGTACCACAGCTTCTTAGACTCCGCTGCCGCCTCCTTGACGAACTGCCCGCAGCTTTTGATCTCCTCGAGATCGCTCTCGCGGGCGCCTCCCCGGAGGAGGAGAGGGTCCTCCATGTGCTCTCCAGCCATGATCAGGGGGGCAAGGAAATGGATGGGTACGTATTTAAAGAACCTGGCGAGTGGAGATCTAATAACGAGGTCTCAACCGGAATCCCAATAAAGAGCACATGCATTAGTTATAAGTCGGGCGGCGAATTGAGAAGATATGACCCCCAAAACAAAACAAAACAAAAAATGTTAGAATATTGTGACAACCTTAGAACTATAACTAGGCACGAATTTGATTGATTTGCAGTGGAATTGGCTGGATCAATTGTAGCATGAACTTGTACAGGATCAACTCATATATCTTGCGGAGGACATCAAGCCACGTTTCCTCCTAAAAGATAGGGATGGAAAGGTGGAGGACTTTTAATTATTTGGATAAGCTTGGCTGCGATCATCGGTGAAAGAGGTAAGAGGAAAGAGGAAAGAGGAAAGTTTCCAACGAGGTATAGATCCTATCAAGGGAAAAGTATCCTGACTTGCTTTTGCTTCCGCTTCCGAACAATAAGAAGCTACAAAAACCCACGTTAAAAAGGAGAGGCGGCTTATTTATTTTGTGCATATACCTCGTGATTTATTGCCTTTTTTTTTTTATGGATATACCTCGTGACAGCTGGGACGTATAGATCTTGATTTCTCTTTGACGATTAGTGTCCCAATTCTCCCCTATTTTTTTTATGCATATATCTCAAGAGTTTAACTCCGAGGTTGATGTTTTGACGGCCTCCGTTTGGACAAGCACCATGATTCCCCATACTTGAGGCTTCCTTGTACTCTTGGCATGTTTCTATGTTTGTATTTTGTTACTTGATTCTGGGGCTCAACTAATAATAATAAAAAAGCTTATTTATAAAGAGTTTCTTGGACAGTCGAAAGGTGGAATCTTTCAACCCTTTGAGAGGAGAGAAAGAGATGGTGCTTTCATAGTGTTTTTGATGCATGTCAAATGTGAAGCATCGTGCATTCATCTATCGGACTGAGCCGACCATATAGTGTGAGAGGGTGCGTAGGTGAACAATGTCAAGAGCGATGATGTGTACGCGAGAGGAATCAGTGTAGTGAGTCTGTGTCAACTTTTATAAACGATACTCTTGTTTTTTAGCAGATTGATTTCACATGATCTTAAATTGGTCACATGGTTTTTTTTTCGTAGGTTTTTTCATATTAAAAATCGTGTCTCATTTCTTATGCCTATTTGATTTCTTTCATGTACGTGTTTATGCGTTTTTCAATTAATTTGTAGGAGTTTTATAATTTCAAAAAAAAGGCAAGAAATTACCTATAAGTAGGGTATGAGAACTTGTCAAATGGTGCCGGCGTAAACGCCACGTTGTATTTATTTATGTTTACGTGCGTAGACTTACAAGCACTGCACGTCATATGTGGTCGATCCTCATCCAAGTATTTGATTTGATATGATTCTTAGAGGAAAGGAAATAGAGATCCAGAATAGAAAAGGACCAAAATGTTTGAAATTGCACGTTGGTGGCGTTCCAAAATTACTTTATAGTCAGATTAATTAATGAAGAGCCTTATTCTCGCAGAAGTGGATATATAGTAATAAATATCAGTAAAGTTTCTTCAGCACAATATGTATATAAATGGTGAATTCTGAAGGTATCTCAGACAGGAGCAAATGATCAGCAGTAATGGAGTCTTTCGACTCCCTTGAAAAAGGCAGGGAAGCATCTCCCTAACTCTAGTTTTTGGTCCATGGATCTGTGCTCATCTTCTAACCCTTTGATGACTGGAGGTCTGTCATGACCAGTCTCATACCCTGTTGTACATCTGTGTAACTTTTTGTGAATGGTACCCAGCCTACAGGCTCAATTGCTCAAAAAAAGGAAGGGGAAAAAAGAAAGAAAGAACTCCCTTGAACAAAGAGTAAACCTGAGTAACTACCATGCTTAATTTACAGAAGTGCAGAATTTTGCAGATGATCCACAGGCACTGGCAAGTTTTGGACTCGAAGGGCTGTTCGATCCTCTAGCTATCCCTAATAGCATATGATGATTTGCTATCAATATCAGAGCACTATAGTACGAGCTATTAGACATGGACGTCGATGAAGAAGGCGATCGATCTTATTATTCCAAGTTGTAAAATCTAGCTAGCTAGCTGATTCCCAGATGAGATTTAAGACTGCCACAATTCCCTAGCTAGCTAGTTGTTCAAAAACTCATGATCCTGCCACACATGCATGCACACATACGTACAATCAAAAACGCAGTCACGATCGAGTAAACCATGGATGATATATATGCATGCATGGTATGCGTGTGATCATTCATAACTTGTCTGCAAGCGCTGGTTCATGAACAGAGCCACCCCACTTTCTTATTCTAGATTCAGCTGCCATTGCCTGTAATTAATTGTTCCGAAAGAATCCATTTCAAATTGATGGCATGAAGATGAACAAAATAGCTAGGTTCTATTAGAGAAAGAGAAGAAAGAGTGGACGTACGTACCTCTTTATTCCAGTTGGTGTTCCATGTGATGCCAACGAGTATCAATGTCTGCAGGCCTACCCCAGCCAGCATCCCACCCCACATTCCCTGCAACTCAAGCTCATATAGAATTACTCATCAGGATTCAAGAGGGGCGATATATACGTACTCGATCTATAGAATTAATGGAAAATACTTGTTTTTTGGAAACTGTGAACCATATTTATACCTTGACTCCTAAATTGAGAACAAATGCCAACAGATAGCCTAATGGAAGACCAAAAATATAATAGCATCCCAAGTTTATGTAAGCCACCAGCCATTGCCATCCAGCTCCTACTGCCACACCTACAATGGCAACATATATATATATCCATGATTACAAATAATAAAGAGCATCAATCAATATTTGTTTATCTTCTTTAATTAATTTAAAGGAATTAATCAGGAAAAAAGCATAGATCGATAGATGTGACCTGTTAAAACTGGTTGGATGCTATTGAGAAGGAGGGAGCAAGCAAAGAGTTCGGCAAGATCGGAGGTAGCGCGAACAACTTCATGGCTATTGGTGAAGGGAATTCCAAAAACATTCTTCAGAGCTAGCACAAGGATAGCCAACATGAGGCCTATCAACGAGGAAGATATAACCACCACAAGTATGGAAAACTTGGCTGCCCTTGGCCTCCCCGCTCCGAGCTCGTTCGAAATCCTCACACTGATCATGAAGCCATCGCAGTATATACAAACATTATGACTAGCAATTAAGCTAGCTAGCTAGCTACAAGCATGATCAGTACTAATTTTATTGTAGCTAGTTTGGATGACCTGATAGCAGCATTGAAACCGAAGAATACCATGAGCTGCCACCCAAACAAGTTAATACTGCAGCAGGGAAAGTTGACAGCAATCAGCTTAATGCTTGTCTAATGCTTGTCTAAGATTAAAGATACATACTTTGTGCATGAGAAGCTAGCTAGTTAGCTTACCAGATTGACATGGCAGCTACTGCTATTTGTGCATTCCTCAATTTGCCTACCAGCAGCATAAGGAATGTGTAGAACCACATCTCTACACTGCATATATAAATTAAATGTAGCACACTAGCACCAATCAATCCAAAAGCTTAAGCTAAAAGGAAGATATGGAGATTGTATATTACCACATCATGATACCAGAGCCTATGGATAGCCTGGCAAATGCACCCAAATCCCTGAAAGCCTCCCAGCTAAAGCCAGTCCAAGCACCAGGGCAGTACCCCATTGCTATGTAGGCAATCTGCGCGAGAACGATGAACCACCAGGCGATGTTGAGGGAGGCGGCGGCGCCGACCAGCCCGAGCTCAAAAGGCCCCAGAAGAAGCCAGCTGAGAAAGACGTGGAGCACCAGCGCGGCACCGGCAATGACGGCCATGGCCATGACCTTGCTCTGGGCCTGCAGGAACTTCTGCGCCGGGAAGTTGAGCCCGTAGGCGAAGAGCTGGGGAATCATGTAGAGAGCGAATCGCCCTGCGAGAACTGAGATCTCCTCGTCTTGGCTGGAGAAACGCAGGATTGGTGTTGCGAAGAGATAGAGGGGGAGCAAGCAGAGGCAGGTGATGAGGAGGATGACCCATGAGCGTTGCATGTACACGCCCAGCATGCGCGGCTGCTTCGCTCCAAATGCTTGGCCACACAGTGTCTCCAGGGCGCTGCCCATGCCGAGCTATGTACGTGATGATCATATACCCAGCCATTAGTATGTGTTACTCTCACAACTCAATCCAAAAACCTAGATAGAGTTTAAAGTGACCAAGAAGTCCCTAAGCGTTAAGACAAAAGTTTAAAAAATACATAAATATGTTCATCATAGCTGCATGTAATTTAGCAATTTTGCATATATATATATCTAATCAGTTTAGGTATTTTCTGTTTTCATTTTCAAGAAAACAGAAAATGGATCTGAAATCATGTTTGGTTTACAGCTTCTGAAAACATTTTCTGGAAACGAAAAACAGTGATTTTTAGAAAATTTTTGACGTTTTCAACGTATTCTGAAAATGAAAAAACCACTCGTGATCGAAACCTTCTCCCGACGGTGTTTTCTCGCGAGGATCTCTTGATGGTCTCCACTCCCGTCGTCATAGCTCCAACCGTCGGCCGCCAATCTCCCTACTCCGGTCGCCGTCAAGCCCACCACCACCTCTTCGCCGTTCACGCCGCCTATTGTCGTCTCTGGCGATCGCCACGACTCCGAGCCCCCATCACCGTTCCACTTCCACAAGCACCTTTGGCGTCGTTCCACTTCCTCAGTCACCTGGCCTCCGAGCCCCGATTGCCGGACTTGAATCGTCAAGCCCGCCACCACCACTTCATCCACGCCAGATCGTCCCAACCTCCTTCACCAAGCACATCCGGCGCCATTCCACTTCCCTGATCGCCTGAACTCCGAGCCCCAATTGTCGGACTTGGATCCTCAAGCCCACCACCACCTCTTCGTCCACACCAGATCGCCCCAACCTCCTTCCCCAATTCAAGCACCTCCAACGCCAACCTCCTTGATTTCACCATCTACCATGCCGTGACGAACAATCTAGTCCGGTGGATCGAATCGTTAGGCCAAGGCGACCCCTCCTTTGTCGGTCCCGACCTCTAGCAATCCTCCCTCCTCGACAATCCAAGCCCGACGAGTCTCAGCCCTTCGATCTACTTCCCCTCTTCCAGCACCTTGCCGATCTAGTTCGAGCCAATTCCAGCTGACCAGATCCAATCAGACGATCTAAGCCATTCAAATCTGATCATGCTCGATTCCAGCCGTCTATATATGAATATATATTTGGTTTAATTCTAGTTTATACTATTTTGCTAAGTTAAGAGTTAAACTTATGTATTTATGGAAAAATTATTGCTATCATATATGACTATATATTTAGATTAAAAGAATTATGAGATTCAATAGCTTCGAAATAGTAATTACAAAAAGACGTAAAATTCATATATTGATGATCTATAACATACAAAATAAATAATAATAACTAGCTTACACAATTAAACCAATTGAAAACAAAAATCACAGTTACAAAGCAGACACGTATGCATGTTTTCATTTTTCAGAAAATTGTTTTCAACCTTTTAAACCAAACATATTTTCATATTTTCCTTTCCAAAAAATTAAAAACAGAAAATTAAAAATAAAAATCTAAAAATGTTTTCCAAATCAAGTAGCCTCCTCCCATGTCCCCATGATCGTATATTAAAATTTTAATGTATATATATTAAGATTTAACTTTACTGGATCATTATGTGAACATTATTTATATATATATATAATTGAGATTAAAATAATATAATGACTTTATTGAATATATTTTAATATGTTTACGGGGTGTATAGAAAATACACCGCAGATGGGTGCATCGTGTGAAACGATCATTTTGGTCGTTTCATACGATGCACCATTTTAAGATCAACTACGCATCATACGGTGCATGCATCAGCTGATACATGGGTCAATCAAACATGAGATTGTAGGATCAGGGTGCATCACACGAGTGATGCACCCTGATTCACTCAACCAAACAAGCCCTAAATTTGTCGTTTCATGCTTTCAGCATTGACCCAAAAATTCGTTACACGCGGGTAGCCCATCCCCCCACCACCACCATTTTACAATTTATTATATAATTATTGGTCGATATAAAAATTGAACCCACCGAAAGACAAAATTGATATCATATTTCAAAAAAAAAATACATCCATTAAAAAACAAAATTACCTCTATCAAAATAAAATAAAATAATAGACCACCCAAACCCCAACAGTTGGATGGGCCCCACTTAACAAACTAAAAAAATCATCTAATTTCTAACGAAATTTAGTCTATTTCCTAGTGAAATTGGCTTTTATTCTACATGTCGCTGCTCCTGCCGGGGTTGAAAGAGTTTTTTTTATAATGAAATATGTAACGAACCGGTTGCATAATCGTATGAGAGGGAGATTAGTGGATGAATGATTGTTTAATTATATACATTGAGAGGCATTGACAATGAAGTTATTATACAATGATTTCAAAATATGAAAACTCGTCGAGAACAATCGTAAAAGTTCAAGTATAAACTTTTCTTGTGGAGACAATGATATCAATAGATTATGATCATAATATATTATGATTTTATTTTGATTATGATTTGACTTATTTTATGCGTGACTTTATGCATTTGTTATTTTATACGTGATTTTATGCATTTTTTGACACCGTTGCTTGAAATTCAATCCGGGAGCCAGCACTGGTTACACGAGCTGATATTCCATTGCAAACATGACTATACAATTCTATATATAATTCCCCCCTCATCACGTATGGCTTCTTAAATAATCCGGGAAAAAAAAAACAAAAATACTATGCTCGGAAGTCGGAAAGCTATATATATATTTAGGGATAAAAGATAACGAAGCAAGAATTATTTGCTAAGTCATACGCCTAATACTGATTCCAGTGTCGAGCCTATTTGGTTGGCTACAGCAGAGCTAGCTGCATCGCATCAGACCCCCCCCCCCCCCCCCCCCCCCCGCCGACACCGCCCCACCCTGACACCGCCATCCCTCTGACATCCCCATTTTCCCCCTCCCTTTTACCATCATGTCCTTTTTTAGTCTTTTAGTTTTCTTTTTCTTTTTCATTTGTGATACGAAATAATAGATATAGCACCTAGTGTGCCCGAAACAAAATTTGGAGACAATACTGATTAGAATTTATATTTTTGTGTATCTCTTTTTTTATGTATTGTTACATGTACTCTTCCCTAAACATGGCTTATGAGACTTTTGTATTTTTATATATTTTTATAAATAATGACTCAAAATCTACAACTAAAACATAAACAAAACATTACCAACATATAATAAAAAAAACTGTTTATCCAAAAAAAAATAAAACTGATAAAAAAAGAAATAAAATTGATTAAAACAAGGAATAAAGAAAACTTATTTTTTAAAAAAACTACTGAGAAACAAAGAAACAAAATTAAAAAAAAAACAATACAAAATTAAGAAAAAAGAAGAAAGAAAATGAGGGGAGAGGAAAAGAATGGGGGGTCAAGGGCACAACGGGAAAAGGGTGGTGTGACATAGGGGGGCTGGTGTCGGGGGGTGATTTTTATACTTTTTAAAGTATAAAAATATGGATAAAAGTATAAAAATAGTTGTAGTTTTTTGGAGTGATTATTCAAATATATACGTTTTATTTTGATCCATATTTTTATATTTTTAAAATTTTATAAATAATCACTCTAAAAAACATCATCTAACAAATAAACAAAATATTACAAACATATAATAAAAAAACTGTTTATTCAAAAAAAAAAACGGATAAAAAAAGAAATAAAATTGATAAATAAAAAAGGAATAAATAAAACTGTTTGTAAAAAAAAAAAACTGATGAAAAAAAGTAACAAAACTAAAAAAAGCAAAGAGAAAAAAGAAATTGGAAAAGGATTGGAGAAATGAGGGGAGAGGAAAAGAGATGGGGGTATAATGGAAAAGAAAGAAGTGTGTCATGAGAGGGGGGTGTCAGGGGGTACGAGACGCAGCTCTCATTGTAGGGTCTGTTTGGACCCGTGACGAGCGGATGTCGAAAATAGAATCTATTTTTCGTCGATGAGCCACGGATTCACCGGATTTACTCTCATTCGCTCTCATTCTGACGAGCCAAATGACCCGTAATAAATCCGAGACGGAATTAAAGACCCGACTTAATGGATGCATAAGATAATATATATATATATATATATATGAATTATGAATCGCTTTCATGCAACGAATATTAATTTTGTTGGTGAAGTGTGATGATCATGACTCACCATGAACCCCAAGGCGAGGCCGGCGATGACCATGTTCTCCACCGACACGGCATCGAGCTCTAGAGTGGTGAGATGGCCGGCGAAGACCTGGGTGATGGCGCCGAGAGAGTACTGACAAATAGCGGTGAAGATCACCGGGCCGGCGAGGTGCCACAGCTTCTTCGACTCCGCCGCCACCTCCTTGAGGAACTGCCTGCAGCTCTTGATCTCCTCGAGATCGCTCTCGCCGCCACCTCCTCGCCGGAGGAGGAGAGGGGCCTCCATGCGCTCTCCTCCAACCATGATCAGTCCGGGGCCATGGCCATGGAACCGGCTAGTATTTAAAGAACAAATAGCCTGCAGGTCCCAATTATACCATTCAGATGGCGATGCTACAGCGACTGCGACTCAAAGTGATCAATAGGCACATTAGTCAACTGCATCAACCCAAAGAAACCCTCCTACTTGTGAATGCTGATTGTCGAATGATGATGGACGATCGGGATTAACCCCTCGAAACTATCAATTTATTATTGATCCGAGGGATTAAATCCTGATCATAGCATGTACGGGATCTGAATTCTTAGATCCGAAGCTGGATCCGAATTCTTAAGATTTTGGATATAGGAAAGCATCTATAGTTGCAATTATGAGTCGTCGAATGCTGATCCAGTGAAAGGGTTTTGTGTGGACCGGCCCATTGCAACGCACTCTATGATCTGCTTAGTTAGTTGTGGGCAAGCGTTTAAAACGCTTGTTTGGGCCGTAAATTTTGGGCCGTAAATGGGCTGATTCCTAACCATCGTAAGCTTTCGGAATCCAAAGTGATAGTTTGGCACTCAGATTTGGGCCCCCAATTTTGATCTCCTACCACTGAGATGTGTCTTGATAGGTTTATCCGGGGAAAAGAAGTAAAAAAAAATAGAAAACAAAGACACACAGATTTATATGATTCATTATAGAACGGGGTTACATCCACGGAGTCGCTGGAGTTTCACTATCACAAAGGCGAAGAAGCAAGTTACAAGATACAATGATGGCCGCCCATATAAACCCTCATTTTCTAGGATTTTGACACATAGGGTATAGAAAATTACATAAACTACCCTCCACACCTCAACATGTCTCACCAATACTCATATCTTTTTTCTTTTGTTTTTTCCCTTTATACAAATAATAAGATAAAATAGATTGAATTCAAGTCATGACAAGGATGCTCCGCTTGGCAATCAAGTAAGGTTACAAGCCTTACCAATAGTGTGATTTTTTCAACGTTGCAACGTGCTCCTCGCATTGAAAACGTGGTAAAATAAATTTTTAACGTTATGAGTATATAAACTATTCTTTTTTCTGTTTTTTTTTTATAATCAACTTTAGATTTTGGATTGAGCGTTGAAGTTAACAACGACGAATAGACACTCATCTATATTTATAACTCTAAACATGCCCTTACTATTTTTCAAATGAAGATCACCAAAGAATATGACTAAAGTTTTTGTTCCATTTAGCCTCCCATGGTTTGGCCTTTCCCTATACCAGACCTAATGCCCGACAGGAAACGACCAAGATCCACTATAAAATTCTCATGAAAAGCCAATGACTAAGTGCAATGAACTTTGGAGATGGTGGACTTGTTGTTGATGATGGGAAATTGATTCTTTTTTCACATTAGTCCTTCAGAATTTGCAAATTCTTGTATCAATCCCTCGAATTATGACCGTATCATATGAGTCACTCGGATCATATAAAAGAATTCAAGTTCTGTCAAGAGACTCAAATCAATCATGATTAAAATCCAATCACGACGTTTAAAGTGACGAAAATGGCCCTTTGACTTTTTTTAACTTTAGCTCAGTCTTCTTTCTTAAGTAGGTCGGACCGGGGGGTAATTATGTAATTTAGTTATTTATATGGATATGTTAGGGGATATTCAGGTCATTAAGTCCAGCAATTAATTCCTTGTATAACAAGTATTGATAACAAAGGATCAAAATTTGAGAAGTAGAGAATTAGAGATGAGAGAAACATGGATCGCTACTTAAATAGCTGATGATGTAGTTCTCCAACTGTAAAGGAAGCCAATTCAATGGTTGATCACTATATATAGATAGCTAGGTTTTACCTAACAGAACAGAAAAGACATATATATTTCAGTCAATGCTGTCAAGAAAGACTATTATATGACAATGGAAGTGCTTCACAAGTGCTTCAAAACAAGGGGACGGCATTAACTAGGACTGGGTTCATCTCCTCTAGCGCATATATATATATATATATATATATAGAGGGGGGATCGGCTCACACATGGTTTAACACAATGTTTGACACATAATCTCAGTCCTTAATCTCAGCCTTGATCAAGGGCTGAGATTAAAACTTATACCCAGCTCCTCTCTCACCTTATTCCCAGCCTCCTCTCCTCCCCGATCCTGATCTAGGGCTCGCCTCCTCTCCTCTCCTCCTATCACGACCTCCCACGGCGCCCCCTCTCCTCCTATTCCGACCTCCCGCGGTGCCTCCTCTCCCGATCCGGTCCAACGGCTGCGTCGGCATCGGGAGCGACCGCTGGACAACCCAGCCACTATCGGGAGGTTTTCTTTCGCTTGCCTCCCTTGTCTTTGCCGTCGCCTCTCTCTCACCTGCCCTCATCGCCGACCTCCCTCTTGCCCTCTGTCGCTCGCCTCCCTCGTCTTCGCCATCGCCATCGCCGACCTCCCTCTTGTTTTGACAAGGGCCGTGGTGCATGTGAGACTTTTCCACAAGTTGCTGAGGAGCAAAGTTTACTGGATGCCCTCCTGCCTGCTAAGGTATAGAACCATTATGCATGGCTGCATTGTTTTTGCTGAATACAACTTCATTTTGATCTTTTTTCTGGTATATTTTGCTCAGAAAACATTAATTTTGTAGTGGGATGGAATGGTCTGCTTAAGTTATTAAAACCATGCCCGATCATCAATGATCTGCTTGTACCTGGAAAGCTTGTTCCTGGAATGGTTTGCTTAAGTTATATATTAAAACCATGCCCCAAGCATACAGTTAATCTTGTATGTTTTGGTGTTTCATGTCACAATTTATGATTTTGTATGCTTCATGTCTTCTGATCTTGTATGCTTCCTTTATGTTGCCGCAGTTACAGTTAATCTTGTATGTTTCATTTATGCTACTGCAGTTACAGTTGATCTTTTATGCTTCATTAATCTTGTATGTTTCATTCATGCTTTTCATTCATATGTAAAGTCTCATTAATGTTGTTTTTCATTCAGGATTTTGGATGCCCTCAGTTGCTTCAGTTAATGAAGTTGTCAGTTTAGTTCCTTCCAAATGTTAAAGTTAAAGGCCCTCTAGAAGTTGCTGGCAGAAGTTGAAGTCAAAGGTCCTCTAGAAGTTGATTCAGGATTTTGGATGTTTCTGAATGAACAACTGTTAACTTTTCTTTTGTATGCTAAACTTTAATGTACTGGGCCCTCAATGTGAAGGAGTTGGTGTTACAGGACTACAAAAAATGCAGTAATTTTGTTACAGGACTATAGAAAATGCAGCAAGCATGCTGAATTTTTGAGGAAATGCAGCAGACATGCTGAATTTTTGATGAAAAAGCAGCAGGCATGCTCAATGTTTGAGTGGTTGTTGCTGCAACACTAATATCATCAGTTAAATAGAAATTCTAGTCCAAAAGGAAGAAGTGAAAGATGGAGACAGATGCATGAGGATTCTCAAAGAACAACTTATGAACTAAAGATTCTCAAAGAACAACTTAATTTGCACTATTAGTAAACAAAACCATAGACAAATCAAATCCATAGATGATATCCAACACTTATCAACTGAAGGAAGCTAAGTTCATTCTTTTCCATTGGTATGGGTACACAAGTTACAAAAGAATACAAAAATGTCATCAGTTACATGCTATGTTTCATACAGTTGCTTCTTTCTGCTTCTTTTATACAGTTGGTTCAAAAATCATACAGTTTCTGAAGATACATAGTCATCTTGCCTATTGGCTAAAATGAGAGAAACTTCTTCTCTCGCTGACACAACTAGCTCCACGGGGCAATTTCTCTCCTTCTGGACAAGCAAGGACTTCATCCAAAACATCAGCAAGGATCACAGGGACATCAAACTTAAACAGTTGGTCACATCAAACTTAAGCAGACCATTCAAGGTACAAGCTAAAACAGAGTGCACCAAGAAATAGAGTGCAAGAAATTCTTAGTTTGAAACAAAATCTGAATGGCATGACTCACTCTCCCACGAGACCAAAGCTAAAACAAAGAAAACAGTAGTCAAGTAAAAAACAAAATGTGAGATCCGTGCCATCTAGGTATTGGTGGCCCTCGCGTAAATCTGTTGGCTGGCATGTGCAGACACCATTCTGATGGAACCCCTGGCCATTAAATCTTTGATCGCCCTCTCGGCCGATGATCCATTAACCTGAAGACAAAATAAATTCCAAGTTAAAACAATAGGAGCTGCTCAAATACATGAAAAACAGACATTACTTGTTCATCTAAAATAAAGGTTATTTCTTCAACAGACAAGCATGGCATTACCTGTTCATCTAGGGCAAAGAAGTCTTTGCTGCCAAGAGGATAAGCTACTGAACCTTTTCATTATTGTCAGTTTATTGGCTCTTACAATCTCAACCTACTGAACCTACATCAAACAATCTCAATAAGGTACAAAGTGAAGTAGACATAAAAGAGGATAAGCTACTTGCATATATCCAATATGATGAGGAACCTGGCCAATCGAATAGTAATACCACATTAAACCGAATTGTACATTTGGCCCTTATACGTTGCTGAAATAGACATGAGGAAATCAGATCCTCTTCAAGAGAATTGATCATTTCCAGTTTCAAATAGAAATGAATTACCTCCTTCTTGGACATCCGCATGTCTTTAAGTATCCTCTTGGTCACTAGCCGAGTATTCTACTTCCGCTTCTAGGGCTGTGGAAGCAAATAGACGATTAAAAAAAAAATGAGACTATTTATCTCAAGTTAACATTTACACAAATGAACTTGTAACTCACTTACCTTTGTTAGTTTTACTCATTGGATTTTCAGGACAAGTTCTCTTGTCATGACCTAACTGTTTGCATAAGTTACACTTTCGTTTCTTCTTTAATGCCAACTCTAAGCTGCTTTTCAACCTCCCAGAGTGTATACAAGCATCTTTGCCCTTCACATCTTTTTTCCTACCCTTAGTTTGAGAGATGTTCGGATCCGAAAGCAATAGTTGAGATGGCCCAGTTGAATGTAAATCATCTTTTTCATTGCAAACATTGATTAGAGGAGGCACATAAGAACAAGCTTCTACGAGCTTCTTGGATAGATCATTCATAGCTTGGATGTAAATTTTGTAACCTTCATCTGATGGGGCGGCCAAACAAGCCAATTTGGTAGATTCTTGACACATATGACTAAGTCTTAATGCCTCGGAATCTTCGTCCCCATCATCATGCACCAAACTCACTGAATCAATTACCCTAAACTTGTTGGCCTTTTGTCTCCATCGTGGAAGAATAAAATGGTTCGGTATTACATCAATGTCTAGCCGGACAAAAACTTTCAAAATATATCTACATAGTATTCCAACAAACTCAAAGTTTTGGCATTCACACATACCCTCATATGTTTGTGGATCCAAACTGACGATGAACTTTTCAAATTCATGAACTTTTGACGTCACCACGAACGATTGAAATCTATCAGCATTTCTCATTTCTTCAACCTTGTAATTAAAGGCTTCACTCATTTCATCCTTGAACTTGTTGTAGACATTTCTAGTGTAAACTTTTGCTGCATGCTTCAACAAAAATTCATTGTCCTTCACAATTCGAAACTTATGCTCGGACTCATAATCCTCATCACTTTCCCTTTTGACAATCCTCTTCAAGGCTTGCTCGTATTTGACAATAAATTCTTTAAGATTTGTCTTTGGAGTAACAAAAGCATCAAAAAATGAATTGATGCCCTCACTACGTCCGGTTGTATTCATACCGGCAAAGAAGGTGCCGCGATTATAAACAGGTACCCATGAATCACGAATATCATACAATTGTTGAAGCCATTCATTGCTTTCTAGCCCATTTTTCTTCATCAATGCCACCCAGCTCTTTTCAAAATCCTCTTTCTTATATGTGAACCAAATACATTTTTTCACCTCCTTCTTGAATTTTGATTTTTTATAGTACACTTGTGACAACTTTTCCACAAACTTCTTCTTAATGTGCCAAAGACATAGACGATGACGAGTGTGAGGAAGGACTTTAGCAATTGCTCCTTTCATTGCCAAATCTTGGTCTGTGATGATAGCAGTTGGAGGACGTCCTCCCATAGCCTCAAGCCATGTCTGAAACAACCATATAAATGTCACCTCCGTCTCGTCTTGTAAAAGTGCACATCCAAACTGTATTGACTGCAAGTGATGGTTTACTCCAGTAAATGGAGCGAAAGGCATATCATATTTATTTGTTCGATATGTTGTGTCAAATGTGACTACATCCCCAAAATAATGGTATGCCATGCGAGATCGAGAGTCCACCCAAAAAAAATTCACTGCCCTGCCAATTTCATCACATTGAACTGCATAGAAAAATTGTGGATTTTGTGCTTGTTTGTTCTTAAAGTAAACAAGGACTGATTGTGCATCACCACCATCTAGCTCTCTATGCCTCACATTCCTCAAGTGATTATAGCAGTCTCTATTATCAAAGCCCATGTGCTCGCCACCGAAAATTGAAGTAACTTTACAAACATCCAAATTTTCTTTATGAAATGCTTCGGTCAAATCCTTAATTGCTTTGGGCATGTGTCGATTTGACCTCATTTTCATCCTCTTAGATGGAGTCACTAATTGGTGATTATGGGTGTCATCGAAAACTGTTATTTTCCATTTGCTACTCCATTTGTCATATTTAATCCGCAAATGAGCCTTGCATTCACATCTCACAGTTGAACAATTTTTTAATCTTTTCTTTGTTTCCACTTCCTCATCTTCTTCTATGTGATCATTCTCCTCCACGACACCATCATTCTTAGTCTTGGCAACATACTTTCCTTCTTTTGCGCAAACAAATAGCACACTAGTCACTTCATTTGACCGGCTTTGTCCTTTGGATGAAGTTCTAGTACGAATCCAAAAACCATTTTGTCGACCATAATCTTCATAATACTTTCGTGCTTCATCAATTGTCGCAAAAGACATCTCACATGATGGTGCTTCTATCTCTTCCACATCGTTATTTGGAATTTGAAAATCATCTACTTCAAAATTATCTAAATCAACATGTTCTTCCATTGCTTATCCTATAGAAGGAGCAAACAAGATACAATAATATGATCAATTTTAACAACAAATGCAGAATTTAGCACTTAACATCAAATCAAATATATTGCTTGATTGATATAGTTACAGAAATGCAGAATTTACCTCTTCTTGGAATTTGATATTAAGATCGGTGTCCAAATCGCCCAAGATTGGTCACCACATTGTATGCAAGATCCCCAGTAGTCTTCTGGGGATGGAGATTAGCACCTGAAGTACATACCAAAATTCCTTAAGCAAAGAAGGCTGATTGAAACTCAGATTGAATTTGAAAGAGGGAGTAAGGATATAAATAACGAGTTAAGACATGATGTAGGTTTGATCACAGTAAAACCGTGACTAGTAGGAGAACTCGTGAAAAGTGCAAGATATGAAGTCAGAAAGAGAAGAAGTCTCTTGTTCAAGTACCAGCAATGATAAATTATATTAGGAAAATGATGTAACAAATTTGGACTGCGCACGGGAGAAAAATTGACCAAGGGAAAGGATACGAATTTCACTAAGAACAAATCAAAAGGGTGAAGACATGACTAAGCTATCGGCATAGGATTGCAAGATAGGAGAAGAAGATGCTGGATGGGATAACAAGTAATAGTACAAGAGAAGAAGAAATCGGAGAGGTAGGGGTGTAGAGATAAGGGAGAAGAGTTGGTGCTAAAAATGGTAGTTGGGAATGTCACTGGTAGGAGGAAGATAAGCTGCCATTGTCAGAGAATGGGCCGTAGAAAAGACAAAAAGATACAAGCTTTCCATGTACAAGCAGATCATTGATGATCGGGCATGGTTTTAATAACTTAAGCAGACCATTCCATCCCACTACAAAATTAATGTTTTCTGAGCAAAATATACCAGAAAAAAGATCAAAATGAAGTTGTATTCAGCAAAAACAATGCAGCCATGCATAATGGTTCTATACCTTAGCAGGCAGGAGGGCATCCAATAAACTTTGCTCCTCAGCAACTTGTGGAAAGTCTCACATGCACCACGGCCCTTGTCAAAAAAAGAGGGAGGTCGGCGATGGCGATGGCGAAGACGAGGGAGGCGAGCGACAGAGGGCAAGAGGGAGGTCGGCGATGAGGGCAGGTGGGAGAGAGGCGACGGCAAAGACAAGGGAGGCAAGCGAAAGAAAACCTCCCGATAGTGGCTGGGTTGTCCAGCGGTCGCTCCCGATGCCGACGCAGCCGTTGGACCGGATCTGGAGAGGAGGCACCGCGGGAGGTCGGAATAGGAGGAGAGGGGGCGCCGTGGGAGGTCGTGATAGGAGGAGAGGAGAGGAGGCGAGCCCTAGATCAGGATCGGGGAGGAGAGGAGGCTGGGAATAAGGTGAGAGAGGAGCTGGGTATAAGTTTTAATCTCAGCCCTTGATCAAGGCTGAGATTAAGGGCTGAGATCATGTGTCAAACATTGTGTTAAACCATGTGTGAGCCGATCCCCCCCCATATATATATATATATATATATATATATATATATATATCTTTCTTAATTTGTTCAAAGGAGACTATATATGTTAGCATCTTCATGTCTTTCATCCGTTTTTTTGTTGCTTAACTTTTAGGATCCGATTGGAAGCTGTTCAACAAGGCTAAGTTTGGATGGGAGGAGATCTTACCTGCATGGAGGAGCCGCAAGGTGTGCTCAGCTCATTGGAAATCTCTCTGTGAAGCTGCAGATGTCTTGAGGAAAAATATGAGGTGTAAACCAGGAGGCCACAGTAAGATTAGCTTACTTTTTGATAATTGGTTGCATGATATGGCTTTGATCAGTTCTCCCTCGTTGTTTGATTGTGGATCAGAGTTTATATCTGCAACTTTGGGTGATTTTTTGTCTAACAATGCTTGGGACATTGGGAAACTGCAGCAGTTTGGTAACTCAGACCTTGTAGCTGACATTCTAAATATTCCCATTGCCCAGGAGGACTCCGTCAGCTGGACCTTGGGTAAATCGGGAAAAATTTCAACGGC
Organism: Narthecium ossifragum; assembly: GCA_963920575.1. Lineage (NCBI taxonomy): Eukaryota > Viridiplantae > Streptophyta > Magnoliopsida > Dioscoreales > Nartheciaceae > Narthecium > Narthecium ossifragum. The sequence goes on along the minus strand of OY986964.1, from coordinate 3,660,369 downwards.
AGAGGCTTATAATTCAGAGGTGCAGAAATCAATTAGGCCTTGTCGGTTCGAAGAGATGGGTGTTTGGCGCAATGTGTGGAAGCTCCCTGCTAGTCCAAGGGTTAAACAATTCTTATGGAGAGTACTACATGGGAAGATGGCTGTGAAGGAATTATTGTGGAAGTGCAATGTGGTGTCTGATATGGACTGCCCTCGGTGTGGATGTAGGGAAACGATTTTTCATGCTTTGATGGAGTGTCCCTTCGCCAAGGATGCTCTTTCGCAGGCTCTAGCTGGTCTCCAAGGTGGGGAGGACTTGAATTCAGCTGAGGACTTTCTTAACATCCTAATTTGTTCCTCTAATCAAGAAGGTATTAGGACATTGAAGTCCTATATTGCCTACACTGTATGGTTAATTTGGAAGGATCGGAATGCAGTTGTGTTTGAGGGACGTGGAGATACTATGAGGGGTATTGCTTGTCGGGCGAGGAGGTTGGCCGCGGAATTTCTCTTGAGTAGAGCAGCACAACAAATCAACCGACAAAGGACTGATCGTTTTGAGCCATTCTTGCAAGTGGATGCGTCGATTACTGATGGAGGAGCGGCGATTGGTGTAGTAGGCTGCCAGCCCAAGGACGGTACAGTGAATCCAGAAACAGGGGAGGAAGCGGTATGGGCTATTGGAACTCCTGTAAATGCTTCTTCGGCCCTTCATGGTGAGATGCTTGCTGTTTATCATGGGCTAACTTGGGCCAAGAGGAAAGGGTGGAATCACATAGTCATGGAGTCTGATTGTAGCTTGGCTGTGGATATTCTTAAGGGCTTTGCAGTGTGGCCTGCCTCTGTGAAACATGTGTTAAGAGATATTTGGAGGGAGGCTTTGGACTTTGATTATGTTCTGTTTGTGCATATCTCAAGAATGGAAAATTGTAAAGCCGATGGTGTAGCCCGTTGGTGTCGTCACTCACAAGTGCCGCTGTACTGGGCCTTGGAGGATGGCATCACGGACTTGAATCGATTTATGTAAGAGGTCTTAGCCTTCATGGCTCATCTAATCAAACAAAAAAAACTTTTAGGATCCGTTTGGATCGAAAATAAGATAAGTTTATATGTAAACATCAAACCTAGTCATGTAGGATTTAAAAAAAGATATTTGAATACTTATCATTAATCCAAACAACCCTCTTATGTTCTATAGTTGATGCGATGATGACCGCCCGGATCCGAGGTTTTTTCCCGGAGTTTTGCTGTTGTTGTTTTCAGAGGTCATGTAGCCGTTTTCCCGGTCTATATAAGAATAACATTTACCTGTCAAGACTCTGAAGAGGACAAGAAACATGTGTTACTATGGAAACTTTGAAAGCTTTTCAGATGGTAATTGCTAAATAATGCTACAGTCTCACATCGCATGATTCTGTCATCTCTGGTGGGTGCCTGGGTGTGATATATTAATTGGCTGCTGCCATGTTTGTAAATGGATTAATAGGCTCAAGATTATATTTAAGGACTAATTAACTAATGATTATAAGGTTCGTAAAAGTAGTTAATTAATAGAGAGAGACACTATAAAAAAAGTCTAATAATAGAAACAATTGCATGGAATTTTAAAAGCAAAAATAACACGTTAATTTTGTTATTATCTTAATTCAAATATCACGTTAATTGATCGATATATGAATAAAATTCACCTAAAAGATGCCAAAGGAAAAAAAGAATGTACGTTGTGACCAAAATGCTACACACCAAGAATGCTGATCATGAGGCTCTCAAGTCTCACCTGTCTTGCAAACTTTATGTCAAGATCAAAAGAGTCAACAACGTACAGGAACCTAGCTAGTTGTATGTACATGTGATGCAAACTTAAAGTTGCAGTACCAGAGCAGATCAGATATGCACGATGACCTCTCCTCCTCATACATGACATGCTACGTTAGCTAGCTAAAAAGCCAAACTATGAGAGTACATACGTGGATAGTTGAGAGTGACATCTATCTTAGAAACTTTTACCAATTAAAGGGTTCAGAGGAAGGTCATGATCTCCGACCTACTCATATTACTAGGATCATATCTCCCCACGTACATAAAACAAAAAAGAAAAAAGAAAAAGAGGATGGGGATTGCATTAATTGAAGGCTCAGGTTAAGTCACAAATTATCTAGAAAAAAAAGACATATTTGTTTGCTTGCGTGAATGCAACCGATCCGAGAAGACTTAGGGTCTGTTTGGTTGCTTGAATCGATGTACCATGAGCGAACGATCTCTTGTTTGGTTGACCCATGCATGAGATAAAGCACGCACAATATGATGTATTTTGAGACTAAAATGGTGCATCGTATGAAACCGTAAAAATGACCGTTTCACGCGATGCACTCATGTGCGGTGTATCTCCTATACACCCCGTGAACATATTAAAATATATTTAATAAAATTATGTAAACATTAAAATTATGTGAATATTATTTTAATCTCAATAAAGTCATTATATTATTTTAATCTCAATAATATATATAGTATTCATATAATGATGCAATAAAGTTAAATTTTAATATATATATATATACATTATTTTAACATTATTCATATAATGTTCACATTAAAATCATATAATGATATGTATATATTATTATTATAATGTTCACATAATGATTCAATAAAGTTAAATTTTAATATATATACATTAAAATTTTAATATATATTATATGATATTTTAATATATATATATATTAAAATATTGTATTGTTTTAATCTCAATAATATATATATTATTCATATAATGTTCACATAATGATGTAATAAAATTAAATTTTAATATATATTATAATATTATATGAATAATATTATTCATATAATATTCAAACACGAGAGAAGTGTTTGAATATTTGTTTGTGTGGAGCCCTTGCATTGTTTTTGGCTTTGAATGGTTTTTGGCCTCTATGCACCCAAATCTTTGGAGCAAGCTAAGCATATGCCATAGTCCAGACTGTGAGGACAAAGTATAGATAGAGTCTGGGGGCCTCACAACGGGATGGGAGCCACCTGCTTGAATTACCTTCTCGTTGGGGGCAGGGCTGCAATCAAACCAGGCCTTAATCTGGTAGCTCGGGTTCGAGTTCGATTAAATTCGAACTCGGGGTGAGTTCGAACTTAAATGTAAACTCGAACCTGTTTCGATCTCGAACTCGAGCATGGGTAGGCTCGGCTCGAAAGCTCACGAGCATGGGTAGGCTCGGCTCAAAAGCTCATGAGCATGGGGATGGATCGGCGAGGTCGAGGTCGGCGAGCATGGGCATGTAAGAGACGGACCAGGGGATCTAGCCTAAGATCTGGTTCCAAGCGAGTAGAGCGCGGTTGGGGACGTACCGATGATGTCGAGGTCGAGGTTGACGAACCAGGGCATGTAGGAGACGAACTGAGGGAAGGGGAGGAAGGGGATGGGGATGGTGCTGGAGATGTGGTTGCCGACGAAGTCGAGGACGCGGAGGAAGGGAGTCAAGAAGGGATGGTGTCAGAGATGAGCTTCTAGTCGGCAATGATGAGGGTGGAGAGGCGGTTGAGGCGGCATATGGAAGGAGAGAAGGAGCCGGTCATCTCGCAGCGAGCGGAGCGGGTGAGGATGGGGTCCTCGGACTCACCGTCGAGGGTGATGCCGGTGACGCGGCCGTCGGTGGGGGTTGCAGCTGATGCCGTGTGAGGACCTGCCCCTCTTTTTCCTTTTGGGCTTGTTGTTGACCCCAAGGGCAATTTGGGAAATTGCGTCTTGGTGGTCGTTTCACACTGGGTGTGCACACACAGACCTTGTTTGGTGCTTGTGTTTGTTTAGAAAGGTTAGGTGGACCCGAGGTTGGGGGTTCTGGACTTGGGCTTGTGTCCCAGCCCAAGTTTGCTTTTCAGGGCACAGAAGATCGATCCCCTTAGGGGTGGAGATCGATCATGTTTGCTAGTAGGATCGATCCCGCATGCAAGGAAGATCGATCCTCTTGTGTCTGGAAGTCGTTGGCGGTGGCTTTCGAAGGACGGCCACGGCGATGGTCGTCGCTTCCCCTGTCAGGGGAGGGGAGACTTTTGCTCCCCTCCTTCGCCTTTCCCCCGCCTTCGCCGGCTTTCCCCGGCCTTACCCCCTTCCCCTCCTCCTTCCTTTCCTTCGCTCCTTCCTTCTTCTTCCTCGCAAGAGCTCTGCTTCCCCTGTTTCCGGCTGAGAGCTTCCGCTTCGCCGTTCTCCCTCCTCCGGCCACCGTTCTTGGAGCTTGAAGGCTCGTTGGAACCGTGACGGCGTGGGGAAGATCCTTGGCTAGGTTTCGTGGATCGAAACAGCTCTGAGGAGGTAGGGTTCTCACTCAAAGACTCCGGCTTTTTTTGAAGGGTTTTGAAATCCGGGTTTTGTTTTGCTTAGATCTCCTTGTGGAGTTGATGCTTTCTGGTTTTGAAGCCATGAGTAGCTTCGGGGTTCTTAGATCTACCAGCCCACCAAGTTTGGTGAGGTTTGGTTGTATCTTCCGGCGGTTTTCCCAGCCGGAAGTACGCCGGAACCCTTCAGAATCGATCCTCCTGGGATGAAGGATCGGTCCCTCTGTGTTGGCTCGCTGCGCCTGGCGAAGGATCGATCTTCTTATGGTAGAAGATTGATCTTGGGTCCTGGGGTTAGCATGGTCACCCTTCGTCCCGAATAAGATCGATCTTCCTGGGAGGAAGGATCGATCTTCCTTGGTGCGACTTGAAGGGCGCCCTCTGTCTCGAGAAAGATCGATCCTTCCTTCGGAAGGGATCGATCCTTCAATAGCAGAGAGGGTTTTCAAGGGTTTTGCCCGCGGGGCTTCGCATGTAAGTGATTTTTGATGGTTCTGCCCTTGGGGCTTACTACGTTGTTCATCATGCTTGATTGTTTACTGCTTTGTGGTTAACCGAGGGAGTAATGAACCCTCGAGAATGCTTAGTGTAGATGGGCCATGGGTTATGCCTTTTACCGCTTTGTGGTGAACCGGAGGAGTCATGATCCTCGGGAGTGGTTAGTTTAAATGGGCCGAAGGTGTGCCCCTGTTGTGCTGTTTGTTACTGCTTTCTCTACTCATATCTTGCCATGCTTCCTGTGCATTAGGCATGCTAGGTTAGACTGGGTGGGGTTGACCCGTGAACTTCGATGATCAAAGGCTAAGTGGTGGATGCCTTTACCCGACTCGTGTCCCCATGCGGTTGTCCAGCATGGGCAAGGGTGTCATACAGTTATCGTTTGGCCCACCCTGTGTCAGGGACCGTCGGAGGTAGCCCAGTCCTTGAGCAGTGGCTATCGGAGGGACGTACGTTGGACAGGAAACCTTGGGGAGGGAAACATCGATGGGATCGATGGACTCCCTGGCTAAACTTAGTCCTTGGTCAGGAGTTGGGGGTCCTGGTGGTTCTGTGGCTTGGAGTACTGAGAGATGGTAGTCTTAACCTCGGTCGTTCCGCCAAGTGTGGAGATCCCGCTTGGAGAAGGGTGTCCTACCAGTAGCGCCATGCCCACCCTGCGGCAGGGATTGTCGGAGTTGTCCACCCATGAGCAGTGGTTGTCGGAGGGGCGTACTTGGGACAGGAGTCCTTCGGGTTATTGACGGGATTTATGGGATCCTTGGCAAGCCTCAGTACTTGGCTTCAGGGTTGGTTCGTTCGGGTTTGCCTTCTTAGCGAGAGTGGTAGAATAGGACCCTGCTGAGCTGTTGCTCATTCCTACCTGGACTGTGTTGTTTGCAGGTGCGGGTCCCAGCTCCTCTCTGGTGCTTCCTCGTCGGTTTGTCTCGTGGTGGCGCGCCGGCTCCTGACCATGTCTGAGAGTCAGGATGGTTTTGTTTGTGCTTTTGCGGAGACCCCGGTGGGTGCTGTAGCTTTTTGGGGACTGTTGATCCCTTGTAGATCCTGTTGTACTAAACTCTGTTGTATTAGAACTCTATTATATCTGTTTTGTAATAGATGTTGTTTAGTTCGCTTCCGCCTGGTGCTTGTTGGCAGCTGTTTCCGCCAGCTGTCTTTTAGTCTCAACTGTTTCCGCCAGTTAGGACTAGTAGTTGTAGGTTTTTCCCCCTCGTATCCCGGCCCGGTCTGGGGTCTGCGGGTCGGGGCGCGACATGCCGTGTCAGTGAGAGCAGCAGTTGGAGCCAGTCCACGTGGAGAAGATGTTGAGGTAGGGCTCTGAGAGGGAGGGGTGGATGTCGAGTAGCACCTCTTGGTTCGACTCCGAGCATGTGGCGGCAAAGGTCAAGGGCGTCACGACGGACGGACGGACCCTAGGAGGAGGACTGGGACCCTAGGAGGAGGACTGGGAGGAAGAGGGCAGGGATGCCAATGACAAAGAGTGGCATAGTGAGAGGGGAGTGATAGAAACATAGAGGAGTGGGGACTCGCCTTTCTCTCCTAGAAATCGGCACCCCACCTCGTCGTTGGTCTTTCAGCTTTTGAGGTCGAGCCTAATTAGGCTCAAAATAGGCTCGAAAGCTCGGCTCTATATTGCGAGCCAAGCTCAAGCTGAGCTTTGATGCTTGAGTAGAGCTCGAGCCCGAGCCCGATTAGAAGAGCCCAGCTCGAGTTCGAGCAAGCCAAAGCTTGGCTCAGCTTGGCTCGATTACAGCCCTAGTTGGAGTCTGTCTTTTTTTGGAGTGGATATATGCATGCAGCCAGGATATATAATTATAGTTGGGTGAGGAGGGCCAGGAACAACTCATGCTTATACATATTATACATATATGATGGTGTCTAATTTATATAAAAAATTGGACCAAATCTTTTGCAAAATTATTTTAACACTTTCTAGTCACGAATTTGTCTCGAGACGTGATTTGAAACCACCCTTTTGGTTGCTGTTACAGATTGAGAAATCCGACTCATTTTATCTCTTCTCTTATAAACCATCTCTCGAGGCAAAACTCATGATTAAGAAATATATCAAAATATTTGATAATTATTTTAAAGGGATATCATCCTTATATATGAACTCTAAGCTATAAAATTCTCCCGTGGCCTGGCCATTTAAATATTTAATTCATAAATCATAATGAAGGTAGACGGAAGTGCTAGCTGCAAATGACGCTCTCTCGCTAATTTGGTAATTTGCTTGACTTCAGGTCAATACAATATAGATTTGAGTTTTGTGATCATTGAATCAACTCCTTTTTCAAAAACTTATTTGACTGTGTCATCTACAAGTAACATTTAATGGGAACCTTCCTGACTGCTAAAAGTAACATTTATATACAACTTTAGATAGAACCATTTATTTTATTTTACTGTTGTTCGCGAAGAAAAGTTGCAGATTGGATTGTTGATTGTCTTGATGATCAAGCAATTGTGACGAGGGGTAAATTTCTTTCGAACGAGATTCAAATGGAGGTGCTAAAGATCAATCATGGCAGGTATGAAGTTACTCGGCTTGTCTTGCTTGGGAGTCGTGGAGGACCATGTCACGTTCTCGTTCATCTCATATAATATTATTCATTTTTTGTTCATTCCAGAACCGCTCTAACGCTAACACGTTTAATCTGAAATTTTATGGTGAAGTCACTGTCATCATGGATTTAAAACACGTTGTTTATAGAATGCGGTTAAAATATATATAAACATGTCACCGATCCATATATAGTCGTTGTGAGATTGTTTACTCGATCATATGATTTAGCCAGGCGTCTCCAAGACGAATACCATCGTCAAAATGCTGGATTCACGTAATTCACCCCATGGGGATCCTCACAGACCGACTATTATTGGGCTCTTATTCAATCCATCAAGGAGACAGGTCTGCTCTGATAAGCTGTAAAAGATGCTGTGTGGAAGGGGGATGGGTTGCTCCGGTGTTAAAAGAAATTTTAGATTTATAATTCTAGTTGTATTTGGTTGAAAAATAAGGATAAATTAGTAATAATTGTTTGGAATAAAAATGATGTTTGAAGGTAAAAAATGGAATAGAGATAAATACAGTTTTTTTTTCATATTAGAATAGAGATAAAACAAATCATCCTAACAAATGGTGATTTTTATCTCTAATTTAAAATCCAAAATTTTCTCAAACGAAGGAACTCTCTCGTCGTCCGCTTTCTCGAATCCATTCGACGAGCAAATAACCCAAATTTCACGTTTTATGTGGAATCCCAATTCCAGCTCTCAAAATGCAAGAGTCAACCAATCAAGGTTTTTTCTTTTTGTCCATGGATATTTAATTGAGCAGAAAAAAATTATCAGGAGCTTTTCCAAGTACTAAAAAATTCGAAACCACTTCATTTTATTACTTAAAAACTCATCCATTTCCCCAAAAGAAAAACGTGGAAAGAGAAAGATCTATTGGGCCGGCAGAATAAAAAGCCGGTCCAAAACGGCTGCCCGGAGCCGACCGTGGGGTTAATATCACGGTCGGAAACAGACAGAGGACTAATTAATCACGATCCAAAAATAAAACAATAAATTAAAAAATAACTATAATCCCCGATAAATCTCCAAAAGGAAGCAGCGCGTCGCCTGCATCGTTCCTATCCAATCTACCCGTCTATCTCCTCTCTCTTCTCGCTCACTCGCTCGCATTCGTCTCCTCGTGCGTGTGGGGATGCGTGTGGGTGGTGGAGCCCGACGCTGGCCGCTGCCTGGCTGGCCCTGAGCTCGCCCCTGTTCCATCTTTTATTGATTTTGTCCGCTGAGCCCCGCGAAGCAGCCCCCCCTCCCCGCCCCCCCAGCCCTTCCTCCCCCCTCGCTCCATCCCTTGTTGGATCCCCAATCCTCATCTCTATTTTATATCCCTGATCGCTTTCAAAGACCTAATTTAATCTCCTCCGCGTTGGATCTCTTTGTCTATCTATCTATCTATCTTTCTTTCTTGGAGCTGATCGGTCGCCAGATCTGAGCGTCCCCTGTTCCTTCTGTTCCCCATCTCCTTGGATCGCAGCCCCTGTTGTTAAGTGGTGGCTGGCCATTGGAATAGCGGGAGTTTTGTGGATAATTGTAGCGAAAAGGTGGGTTCTTGTTCGGATTCTTGAATTCCGAGGTGTTTTGGTTTGTGGGTTTTGTCTATCGATGGGAAAGGAGAAGTGGGTTTCTTTTTTGGTTAGAATTTGAAGCTATGTAGACGTGGAGCTGAGGGATTGATGGTTGCTGAGGAAAGATAGACGACAGGATGGATTTTCTGTTCTCTGTCTGATCAGAGGTGTGTTTTTTTTTCTTCTTTGCAGGATTCGGTAGGTGGTTTTCGTGGTTTTCTCAAATTGGGTGAAGTTAAAGCATCGGAAATGGCCGTTCTTTTCTCGCACGAGCTTTGGCATGGCATAGGAGGTAAGCACATCCGTGTAGTTCTGGATTTGGATCTTCGAACCATGCATCTAGCTTGTAGAATCATTTATATCGATAGGAAAAGAAGGAAAAGAAGGAAAAGAGGAAAAGAGTCTCTTTGGGCTTACCCATCTTGCCTTCTGATTTCGGCCTCTGAGCTTGTTGATTTATCTTTTTTGTTTTGGAAAGTTGGTTATGGTTTTGGTTGTTTTTGGCACCGCTATTTGTATACCATGTGTCGCTAACAATTCCTTCATGCAACTTTCTGTTGTTGCTCTGCTTTTATTTTCTTTAATTGTGTTATTTGGTGTTGATTGTTTGTTACAGAGTAAGAACCGGAAGCTGAGATTTTGCATTTGGTGTTAGTTTAATAGCCTCAAGAGATAGATGCGGAGGACTCGGAGGAGGGAGTGGTTGGGATGAGGGATGTTAGCAGCGTTGATGAAATTCCTGAGGGCTTGCTGCCGGCCATCGACAGAAGGTTTTGTCCAATCTCCATCTGATGCCGCTGGCAGGCAAGATGGGCTTCTTTGGTACAAGGATTCGGGGCAGCATGTTAATGGGGAGTTCTCTATGTCCGTGGTCCAGGCGAACAACTTGCTTGAGGATCAAAGCCAAATAGAATCAGGCTCGCTGAGCACATTTGAGTCTGGTCCTTATGGGACCTTTGTCGGGGTTTATGATGGCCACGGTGGTCCAGAAACAGCAAGATATATTAATGATAATCTCTTCTATCATCTTAAGAGTAAGTGCTTAGGCTGGAAAATTTACACGTAGGCTCTTGTCTTTATACCTTAACATTTTAAATTTTTTTCCTCTTGACGGGTCTCTGAATTGTAGCTCTAATTGTAGGCATTTCAATGTTGCAATGTGATAGCAATTTGCATTGCTGCGCGGAGAATTCCAAGCCTGATGTTGATAGCCTTCTTTTTCCCACCAAGAATTTTTAGAAGATACAAAAAATCTGCCATTAAATTGTTTTAAACTTGTGCTAATTCTTACCTCACATGCCGTCTTTCTAAGTTTGTTCACTTGTGAACTGATCATGCAATTGCTATTTGTCGAAGTCTATCCTGATTATCTGTCATCTATTGCGAGTGACGTAGACTTCATTCATAGAAATATGCTAGTCATTTATACCTATCTAAACACTAAACAGGTGCATTTGCTTGAACTGTTTGTATTGGTTTGGATTTATGGCGTGTGACTATGCAATGATCAATTCCAGACCACTGTGGCACTTTCGCTTGTGCTTTCTCCCCTTTATTGCCGACTTTATGTTTCTGTACTCTTTTATTTGTCCATTCGCTACTATTATATTATCAATGGTAACTTGGTCCTAGTATCTGAATATGATTTAACCATATAGCCTGTACTTTGCAGGATTTACATCCGAGCATCAGTCGATGTCTGCAGATGTTATACGGAAGGCATATCAAGCAACTGAGGAGGGATTCTATTCGGTGGTCAGCAAGCAGTGGCCTATGAAACCTCAGATAGCAGCAGTTGGCTCGTGCTGTCTGGTTGGGGTTATATGTGGTGGAACTTTGTATATTGCTAATGTTGGAGATTCACGGGCTGTTTTGGGGAGAGTTGTCAAGGCAACTGGAGAAGTTCTGGCTGTTCAGTTGTCCGCCGAACACAATGCAAGTATTGAGTCAGTGAGACAAGAGTTGCAATATTTGCATCCTGATGATTCACAAATAGTTGTTTTGAAGCATAATGTTTGGCGTGTTAAGGGCCTAATCCAGGTACATACCCAGTTAATTTAACAGAATTTATTTGTATAGAAGATACTACTCAATCATCCTAGTGAGCCAGAAGAATTTTCTTCTCATGTTAGTTCCTTGCGTCTTATATGTATGAGAAAAGAAGAATATACTTTAGTAATTCATATGCATTTCATATGGGGTTTTGATTTATCTAGAGATTTTCCATCAAGCTTCTGAAGTCTTGCAACTAACTTACAATCTTGAAGCGCGCTCTGTGTAAGTTTAGATGGAATATTAGGTTTATGTTTCTTAGACATTTTCTGAAGTTTCTCCGCATCATTTGCCAACTATGACAGTAGATTATTAGACTGCAATCAGAATTATCCTCTTGAGACACCAGGGTAAATCCATAATATTCTGGTAAATGAAGTTCGACAATGCAGATGTGGCCATGCTTTGCTTCTGTGAATTTGCAGAGTCACGCACATCAATCTGCTTTTCTGGGTGAATAAACTGAGATGTCTTGGCCTCTGAATTATAGATTTAACGTAGTGTAGGACCACAGATTTGTAAGGTATTCTGGATGGTCAGATTCGTTATTGTATTCCAGATGTTTGATGTTGTAAGTTTCATAGAAATTCCTGTATTAGAGGGTAATTTTATGGTCTGAAGAAATGAACACGTTTTATGTATCTTCCTCATTCCTTTTTTAGTTTATCAGCTATGAATTTACTTTCTGCTGCTTTTAGTGGTAGATTTGAACTATCTGATAGCATAGCATTGTTGAATATAAAATTCAGTGGCTACAATGATCTGTGTTATGCAGGTCATGGATTTTATCCCAATTGACTAGAGTACAGTGGTTTTTCTTCTATTTTAAAGGTTTTAATGGTGTTTTACATGCTTGGTTGATTCTTTTCTCCAGACATCTTATTTTTCAGAAAAATTATTCAGGTTTTCTGTCATATGACTTCTGTGATTAACTAGAGCTAGGTATAAATGTTAGCTTTTTGCGTCGAGCTTTTTGCATAAAGGGGCTGATGTATAAAGTTATAAACCATATACATTTCTTGTGGGTTTTAAATAGATATTAGAGAAGTCCAGATTTCATTTAGCGATCCTATAGAGAAACATGATTGGGTTGGAAATGTTGATAATTTCTAATCGTATTTAAGAATCCAGATCCTTGTTTGCCTTCCATTTGAAGCGGACTTCTTTTATTCATACCCTTTATAAACTGCAATTTCCAAATGCTGTCCTTTTTGAGCTTACATGTCAATGAAAGAGGTTGTAGGGAAGTTGAAACACGACTCAACTGATGAATTCATTTCGAAACCATTGCTAGCTGTACTCTGGTTGCATGATTAACCACTTCCGATTGCAGAGCTATCTGAGCCAGTGAACAGTTCAGTAAGCTTCTAGAAAAGCAGAAAAGCGGTCAAATTAACAAAAGATGCTCTCATGCTTTTAAGTCAGCGTCTCTTCTGTTCCCTTCTACCCTTCCCTACCCCCTTGCTTCCTCTTTTTATTTGGTCAGAATGCATTTATGAGGTTTCAAATTACTAGGTTAGCTTTTCTTCCTATGATGTCATTTTCCATTCATACTAGTTGCATGCTGCAATAGTGCAATGGGGAACATCGTGCATTTTTTGCTTCTTGGTGAGCCAGACATTCTCATGCTCAAAGTCATATACTCTTAACAAGGTGTTCTCAGATTACGTGAACCTGCTAGTTCCTTGTCCAAACTTTCGTGCTTCCTGTAATATGGATGCTTTAAAATGCTCATGTCCTCTCACATGCTTGTATATTTTCCGGACACTGCCTTTTGATAGAGTTGTAAATGTGTATTTCATACTTGTGAATGAGATACATTGTCAAATACCTACCGATATGTTCCCTGTAGCTAGAGAAATACATTTCGAGACAAACGATTGGTTTTCTAGCTTGCTCATACCTTAAGGGGCAAACATAGATAGTTTGTGTTACAAGGCATTTCTTAGGAATTAGTTTAAACTATTCTCATATAAGAGAGTAAATTATACGTGTTATACATGCTAATGGCATCATGCTATAGCTTTGAACATCAGAATGAACGAATTATTGCTAATGTCTTCAGGATATGAATGTAGCTATGGATGTGTACTTGCGTAGCCTTGTTATTTACTCTATCCTCACTTCAAGTCTGAAGCATGCAAATGTCTGTTCTACTAAGATATTGTAGTACATGTGTACAGTTCACCTTTTCTGCAATCTAATTCACTAACGAATGACTCCCTACTTTTGATTCCATGGTATGCTCTTAGATTGAGACTCATTTGTTTCCAATCTTTTCCATGTACATAAGATGACCATATAATATAAAATCATCAGTTTTTTTTTTAAATTAGGAGTGATCTAGTAATTATAGCTACAGCACCGGAATTCAGGAGCTTTATGAGTCAAATTCACGGGCATGCTACTCTTTTGCCATATTCAATTAGGTCACATGCTTCCAATCTAGTTTGATGGTCCATGATGGATTCATTATTATCATAGAATTGGTTACTTAACTGTCGTATCTTGAATACTGAAAAGGTCATTAGCTAATCCGACCAGATATTAACATTAACAAGCTTTTTCCCCCTTCTTGATTAAAAAGTGAAGACCCCACTATCTGGTTGTCATGTCATTTTCCCTTCTATGGGCCCAAATCTCTCCCTTCCCTCTCCCTGTCATTCCCTCCCTCCCTCCCTCCCTCTCTTATCCTTGACATTTGAAAAGGTATAAAAGTATCACTTATTCTTCTGTGCCATTGAAAACAGATCTTGTGGACATTTTCTTTGGAAAACCAATAATCTGACTTTAGCATGGGCATGATTACCGAAACGATGGGTATAGAGTGGAGTCTATTTATTGTTTCTTTCTCTATGTTCTTACGTGATTGCACATACCTTTGAGTACATTCAATTAGTTTTAAAAGCTATCTCCCTGTATTGCAGGTCTCTAGGTCAATTGGTGATGTATACCTTAAAAAGTCAGAGTTTAATCGCGAGCCTTTATTTTCAAAATTTCGCCTTCGGGAGCCTTTTAAAAGGCCAATACTAAGTGCTGAACCATCTATTGCTGTTCAATCAATACAGCCGCAAGACCAGTTTCTTATATTTGCATCTGATGGTTTATGGGAGCACCTTAGCAACCAGGAAGCAGTTGACATTGTTCAAAATCATCCCCATAGTGTAAGTTTTCCAAACCGAATTCATAGCCGCCGTTGTTGTCCCTCATTCAGTGAGTACAGGATGTGATATTTTATGACAATTTATTGATACATGTGGACATTATTAGCATTGACATTATATGCGTTCAATGTCTGTCTTTTGGTGATGAGCCTATTGATGGTCCCTTTTCTTTTGCCTTATGTTGTTAGATGTGTTCTTTTATTTTTCTTGTTCTTACTTAACGGAGAACGTTATATGAAATTTTATGCATTTGTGGCTTAAGAATGAAGGTATTGACTTTCTTCTTAATAGCCTTTGGGGAAGGAGAACTGAGACTTGATTAATTTTTGTTCACTTCTTAGGTAATGGAAGATAATGTTGAGCCTAGTAGATGATTATCTCAGGTCGATGTACCCCTTTTTAACATTTGTAGGCAAAAGGGGGGTTTAACCCTTGAAATTGATAATGCACACCCACTTTCACTTTGAGGATATTTAATTAAGTCGCATTGGTAAAAAACACTTGGAAACTAGAAAACACCTTGGGACTCTTTACAGTCCAAAATCATTCTTCATTGATGCATGCACCCTTCTGACTCCTGTATGTTACATGTTTAGCACATATTGCACACATTTATTGCAGTCATTTCCTCGATATGGGTTCAGGATTCAGTTTTGTATGATTTCCTGCAGGGGAGTGCGCGGAGGCTCGTAAAGACTGCTCTTCAAGAAGCAGCGAAGAAGAGGGAGATGAGATACTCCGATCTAAAGAAGATCGATCGGGGGGTTCGTCGGCATTTCCACGACGACATCACCGTCATTGTTGTATTTCTTGATTCCAACCTTATAAGCAAGGCCAGTTCAACCAAGGGGCCTTTGGTATCCTTGAGAGGTGGCGGGATAACCTTGCCTGCCAACTCTCTAGCTCCTTTCACTACACCCACGGAACTCGGTACATCTTAATGAAGCTATCTCAGCTCCTTCAATCTGTTGTACTAGATTACGCATGCCCTTTCTGGGTGATCTCTGTGCTTTCTCCTACACGGAGGTCGTGGAGAGGCCTTGTATTCGTTCCAATCTACAAATGTGTATCATTGCTATGCGGAGAATCACTTCTCTGTCTTTATGCTTGCTTACAACAGCTCAGTGAAGATGCTTTTGAGAAGCAACAAACCAAACAGATATCGCTCGCCCGTTCTTTCCTGTCTTCTTTCCTTTATTTCTTCTGTCAAGAAGTCTGGTTCCTATGGCGATGTAAATTTTCTAGTAAGGTGATCCTTCCATATGCAATCTATTTCTCTCTTGAAGCTTTGTTGTTCAGTTTTTTGCTGCGGGGGCTGTGATCACCTGCACTGGGTGTGTCAGCCCTATAGATCGATGGGCATGAAACTTATCCTTTGGGAGTTGTCTCCACCCTCCAGGGGTGTCCTGTGAAAAAGGTCATATTACTGCCAGTAACTCTACAACAGTGTTTCCTGGCAAGTCTTATCCAGTGACTAGTTCTTGTGACGAAATCAGGGCTATCTATTGCTGATGGCACTACATGCATGGCAGGGAGTCACAGCATGAGTGGCAAGCAGGACCAGATAAGCTCAGAACAGTATAATGATGAGTTTATTAGTAACTTAACTACAAACAGAATCTTATCGCTAATCCCATTTTAAGGTATGGTCCCGCTAGAAACTTTTTAGCATTACAATTCCAAGGCAGTCACAGAGTTCCAGGTGCTCTTGCCAGTGAGAGAGCTAGAGAGGAGCCATTCTTTAGATATTATATAGTGACAAACTTTTCACATCAGCCCAGACGCACGACTTCTCATGGACGACACATACGGGTGGGGGGCAGCAAGAGTGCTCAGACCAGCAGCCATGGCAGCCGCAGACAAGACCCCCTACCCTATATGGCTATGTAATATATATATATATATATATATATATATACACGGTAGTGCTAATCTTTATTAGTAAGGGTTTGATGAGCTTGCTAATTAATGGAGTTTGGCATGCTCGCCATTAAAGCCCACTTATTAGTATGATGGGATGTACGCTTTAATGGCTCATCTCTGCAACCAGGGGTTGGCTTGCCAGTACAATTTAAACCCAGATGTCCACGTACGTTGTTGCAGGTGAACAGAAAAGATGCTGCAGAGGGACTACAATTAATCCTTGGTAGCAGTATATACTCTCAAACCCTGAGCTAGTGCTACATATCTTGGAGAATCTGGGGTGATGTTAACACTTAACAGTGGCTGCCTTAGAACTCATGAGTACCATTCATGATCATCATAACTGTTAACGAGAAAATCTTGCCATTGACTGGCATAGTTAAAATAGCCAAAATGTTAAAATCAGGATAGTGTTTAGATTCAACTCGTTCAAACACTTAGTTTGAACGGAAATATTAAATTAAATAAAATAAAAACTATGATCAAACTTGATTAAAATATATTTAAATAGATAATAGTGAAGAAAACTAAAGATAAATTTAAATTACTTCTTACATAAAATCTAATTTAATATAAAATCATCTAAATCAACTAATTAAATCAGAAAAACGATAAAAAACACTTTAAACTAAATTAATCTAAAGTAAAACTATATTGATCCTACGTAAACCCTAACTTATTCTATGAAAGGAATTAAGATTACTTAAACTAAGCTAGTTTAACTAGATCTAAGAATTAATCTAAACTAATTAAATCTAGACTAAAATTAGATTAAATTTACAGTAATTCTAAGTTAATCTATTGAAAAGAAACTAAGATCAGTAAACAAAAGTAACTAAACTAATCTAAAAAAACATTAAAGAAGAACAATAAATGTTTCATTAAATGAAAGACATGTGACTTTTTGGGTTGACGGTACTTAAGTGCGTGTCACATGATCAGTTTATTATTAGCCCATATAACAACGTTGGGGGCGGGTTTGGATCACTCGACAATGTTATTATAAATTGACAGTATCGAATTACAAATCATGTAATATAATGTATTTTTTAAAAGAAACACGGTGATAGAAACGCAAAAATCCCTGAAAAAAAAACGCATAACATCTCGTCATCCGTTTTTCCCATTCTTTTCTTCTTTGACTTTGACTCATCAAAACATTCCCCCCTTCCCTCCCGCGCCACCTCTCCTCTCTCTGTTTCTCCTCCTCTCTTTCTCTCTCTAAACCCATCCCTCTCTCTCTCTCTCTCCACCCTATATCTAAGCCCACTTACACCAATGGGAGGCTGCGCCGCCTCCAAGCTCGGCGGCGGCGGCGAGGAGGGGGACGCTGTGGCCCTCTGCCGCAGGAGGAAGCGCTTCCTGAAGTTGGCGGTGGCGCGCCGCTACGCCCTGGCCGACGCCCACGCTGCCTACGGGCTCTCCCTCCTCGGCGTCGCCACAGCCATCGATATCTTCGTCTCCCGCCATTCTTCCCCTGCTACCCCCATCCTCATCACCCTCCCTCCTGCCTCTCCGCCACACCACTGCTGCTCGCATTCCGAGGAGAAGCCCCCCGCTAATGGGTCCTCGCCGTCCTCTTCTTCGTGCTCGGAATCGGGTTCGGAGGAGGTGGAGGAGTCCCGGGAGGCCGGAGAAGAGATGCGTTACGGGTATTTTTACGCTGGCGTGGCGGCGGCGACGCCGCCGCCGCCGGAGCCGGCTGGAGGTGGGTTTGGGTGGGACTTTTTTAACCCTTTTGATGGCATTCTTGGTGGGATGAACCGGAGCTTGGAGGAGGACTTGAGAGTAATAAGGGAGAAGGAGGGTATCCCAGAGCTAGAGGAAGTGGAGGAGGAGGAGAGGAAGCGGGGTGAAGTAGTGGACGAGGAGGTGAGAAATGGAGAGGTGGCGAGGCTGGAGGAGGAGGATGTGGCGGCGGCGGTGGTGGAGAAGAAGAGAGTAGAAGTGGGGGTGGAGAAGGGGTTGACGGTGACGGAGACGCCGGTGAGGGAGAGGGAGCTGCTGGAGGCGCTGAGGGACGTGGAGGACCAGTTCATTAGAGCTTATGATTCCGGGAAGGAGGTTTCCAGGATGCTGGAGGCCAACCGGGTTCAGTTCCATTCTGGTTTTGATGAGATAAAAGGTGCTTCTTTTACGCTAATCTTTAAGCTTTTTGACTTTGGTTTTAGCTAAGATGGAGATCAAAAGGTGAAAGTTTTCTACTTTCTTAGTGAAAACTCATGTTTTATAGAAGGAGGAGGACAAAGAAAGGGAGACAAAAGAAGGGGTCTTTTGATAGTAATCTTTTTTCTTCTTTTCTTATTCTTCCCCTTTGCTATTTTCCAATGTGTAAAAATTAGTAAACTTTCGGTTTTATTTCACAACTAATTAGATCCATGATCCCTTTCCCATGTTTGTTGGATGATATACCAAGAAACTCTGGTAGTTGTGTGGATTAGTGGATACATAAACCGTGGAACCAGCAGCTGCATGTTTGCACCATGTTTCATGGTCTTCTGTCTGAGAAAGAAATACAACATAAATTGCCCTTATTGTTCATAGTTCTTTCATATGTTTTTTTCAAATTCAAGTATGGCATTTGAATCATGATTTAAATCGTGACACGTTGATTTTGATGCATGCAGAGAATTCAAGTAAAATCATACATGCAATTACATGGCACCGGTCTCCTTCCCAATCCTCATCGTATAGAAGTCATCCTGCATCAAGCTCCAATAGCACATCATGGACGGAAAGTAAGAGTGATCTTTTCAATGACTATGGTGGAATGGAATCGGGAAGTCATTCACAGACTCTAGGAAGGTTATATGCTTGGGAGAAGAAGCTGTATGAAGAAGTAAAGGTAGCTGGCGACTCTTTGCTTGCTTTGCGGTTTGAGAACAGATCATTTTATGCTTATGAATTTTGTTACAAAGTATAATAGCGCTGTGCGAGTCAGTCTTAGTCATTCACCGCTTATCTTTTCATTGGGTTCCAGCATCTCAGACCAAGTACATATGAAAATATGTTTGGCAATACCTATGCAAACTATAGGAAATTCATCCAGGGGACGAGATGTCTCAAGTTACTCTCTTGGCACCTGATCCGGTCAGAATGATATTCATCTTTTAGTTATCCATCAGGTTATTATGTAAGAGGTGTTTCCTTTATACCCTTTGAAGAAGCAAATTTTCAATGCTCTTCCATCTTCAATCATAAAAATTTAAACTTAAGGTTTCTGGAACATTTGACGCCTTTTCATTTCACTTTGAAAGATAATTGGTTTTAAGGTTTTTGTAACATTTGAGGCAAATGAATGGTGTAATACATGCATATGCCTCAAACATATAGTCTTTGGTACATATGTACATGTTGGAGTCCATTTAAGAAGCGTTCTAGTTATTTCTCCCACATGCATACTGTAAGATATTTGCCATAAATCAACTATGGCAGGACAGCTTCTTTGTTGCCATTGTTTGTAGTAGTGTTTCAAAAGCAGATGTCAAATGCTGAATTCTATCATTGGACTATTTTGTTCATAGCTGCCCATTTGTTTTGGCAACATTAGACTTCCCTTTATCTTCTTAATGAAATGTTGAAGCATTTCATGTTCAGCACCTAATAAGAGTTTATTGCTCCTTGATCTCTCTGTTATCCAGGCTGGAGAAAGTACCTATCAAGAATATTTGCAGAAATGCTTGCAGCTAAGGAACCAGGATGCCCGAGGAGCTGATTCACGTGCATTGGACAAAACGAGGGCTGCTGTGAAGGACCTGTATACGAGAATCTGGGTGGCTTTACGATCAGCAGATACTATATCAAAAAGAATACAGAAGCTGAGAGATGATGAGCTGCAACCACAACTCATGGAGTTGCTGCAAGGGTAAGGAAATTGAGAACATAATTTTATGGGGAACTCCAGGTGATCTTATGTAGCTGTACTCATCAGTTTCATCCACCTTTCCTTGCACAGCCTGATGACAAATTGGAAGATAATGCTGGAATCACACGACACTCAGAAGCAGATTTTGGCTGAAGTGAAATTGTTTTCCTGTCCTGCTTATGGAAAATTCTGCAATGACTCGCAGCGATTAGCAACTGTTAAGCTAGAAGCTGAGCTTCGGAACTGGCGGACGTGCTTCGGCACCTACATTGAAGCACAGAGATCATATGCTGAAGCTCTTGATGGCTGGCTCTCCAAATTCATCATACCAGATATAGAGTATTATCAACATGGTAGGTCTTCACGGCCATCTTATGGGGTTGGAGATCCTCCTCTTGTTGTGATCTGTCGGGATTGGCTAACTTTGCTGAGGAAGTTGCCTGACAAACCAGTGTCATACGCCATGAAAACGTTCATCAAGGATGTGAGGTTATTATGGGCCAAGCAAGGACAGGAGCAGCAACACAAGAGAAAAGTTGACAGCCTCGCAAAAGAAGTAGATCGCAAGGTATTTTCACTCCAGAAAGCTGAAAACAAGATATTGGAATATAAGCTCTCCGAGCTCAAACCTGAACCAGATGTTCGCCAACGAATGGAGTATCTAGCAAGGAAGAAAGACCTGCTGGAGACATTGAGAAAAAAGCTTGACGTGGAGAAATTGAAGCACCGGGACTGCACGCAGGAGACGGAGCGAGCAACCTTAAATGGATTCAAGATGGGCCTGTCCAATATCTTCGAATCGCTTGCGGAGTTCTCAAATGATGCGCTGAAACTGTACAATGAACTCTTGCGATACAATCAGAAAATCAAGTCGGAGCTCTTGACCCACAGCTAGAAAATAACAGACACAGCTGAGACGACCGAGAAGCCAACTTGCATGGATTGTTCACATGTTGATGTTGATATGGGATTGTAACAACATTAAGGTATAATATAGCTGCTTGGATGTAGAGGTTGTTGAAGTGATTATTTAATGATCTCTAGGTTTCTCTCTTAATTATCCCCAGTTTTTTGTAGTCCCTTAAGAGTATATTCCTGACTTAAAAATCCTCTTTTTGTAAAGTAGTAGTTAGATTGACTGGTGTAAAGGGTTGTTTGGAGGGCACTTGTTGCAAGTATTCTCTCTCATTTCTCAGTAAGACAACTTTAG
Organism: Narthecium ossifragum; assembly: GCA_963920575.1. Lineage (NCBI taxonomy): Eukaryota > Viridiplantae > Streptophyta > Magnoliopsida > Dioscoreales > Nartheciaceae > Narthecium > Narthecium ossifragum. The sequence continues at coordinate 3,639,192 of OY986964.1, read as the reverse complement.
CTGGAAAGCTGGAGTTTTTGTTTAATTAATTCAGCCGAAAGGCTAGATACAAACCAGACATAACTTACAATGCCTACAATAGAACAACGTCAAAAGCCGCTGAACCATCGACTTCAGACCAAATAAAACTAATATCGCGTTGCCGGCATCAACGAGCCACATCATTAGTCCATCCATTGCGCCCCCGCGGATATACAAGAACGATACCGAGTCGAACTCCAAAACCTGGACCAAATCTCACGAACCAAACTTGCGGACTCAAAATCCCACGGTCTGCTGCCACATCCATTGCGCCCCCGCGGAATATACAAGAACGTTACCGAGCCGAACTTCAAAACCTGGGACCAAATCTCACGAACCAAACTTGCGGACTCAAAATCCCACGGTCTGCTGCCACGCAAAATGTCCACAACATGTAAAGAGTCAGACTCCACAATGATCCTACCTCGACCATTTCGTGGAATCCATTGAAACAATATGCATATCGCCTGAAGCTCCGCATGTAACACCGACGAAGCTCTTACCGGTGGAAAGCTGGAGTTGAAATGGATAAAACTAGTGGGGTTTTTTTGGGTCAATTTATAATTGTTAATCATTAATTTCTCAAAACTTAAGCTGTTGGAAAGTTTGAAATTTAAAGATTTTCCATAAAATTTTCTTTTGTGGATCAGGTTATCGAATAATTAATTGTCTTAAAAGTGATTTAAATAACAGCCTAGTTTTTGATAAATACGAGATAAACTGATGGAGAAATTAGTCATATAATTTTGTTCTTAAGATAATATGCATTTGACCCACAACAAAAGACATTGAATCTTGGCCTTAAAAAGACTTCCAACCACCCAAACGAAAATATACCGTTGAAAGAGGGTAGAGAAATGGCGGCAACGCCATCAACGCTCCAGATGCCAATAACTCTAGAGCAATTCCCTCTATCCACAAAACGTCCCTCCTCCTCTCTTCCAATCCTTCAACAACCCAATTCCCTAAACCCAGTTGATGCTCTCATTCATTGTCTTCAAGAGGCAACAAGCCAAGGTCGTTTTCCGGCCAAAACCACCTTCATCTCCGCCATGAAGTCCTGCTCCACCTCCGGCGCCGTCTCTGAAGGCCAGTCCATCCATGCCAACATCATCAAGTTCGGATTTGGTGCTGATAGATTCATTGCAGGCTCCATCATTGGTTTCTACTCTTCTTGCGGTCACTTGGGTGCTGTCCGTAAAGTATTCGATGGAGTTCTTGAGAAGGATGTATCCCTTTACACTAGCATCCTCAAGGGGTACTTAGACAATGGTGAGATTGAGAAAGCTAAGATCTTGTTCGAGGAAATGCCAACGAGAGATGTCGTCGCTTGGAATGCGATGATAAGTGGGCTCACTCATTCCGGGTTTCCGGAGGATGCTCTTGATATCCTCATGGAGATGCAGCAATCCGAGGTTGGGCTTAATGAAGTCACGCTGGTGAGTGCCCTCTCCGCTTGTTCACAAATGGGTTCTCTAGCTCTCGGTTCATGGATGCATGCTTATATCGACAGGCATTTGGATATTGGAACATGCCCGGCTCTGAGTAATTCCCTTGTGAATATGTATGCGAAGTGTGGTAGACTGGATGTTGCTCTCGACTTGTTTCTCGCCAAAGAACACAATAATAATCTTGAATCCTGGAATACCATGTTGAGTAATTTAGCCATCCATGGATGTGGGATTGGTGCTTTGTCTCTGTTCTCTCAGATGATTAAGATAGGGTTGTCCCCGGATAGGATTACCTTTGTTGGGTTGTTGATGGCTTGCAGTCATTCCGGCATGGTCGACCATGCGCACAGATGTTTTAGCTTCATGACTCGAGTGTATTCTTTAGAATCGAAAGCTGAGCATTATGGATGCCTGGTGGATGTTCTCTCTCGCCGAGGTTATCTTGATGAGGCGTGGATGCTGATCGGAAGCATGCCTTTTGAGCCTGATATATATGCATGGGGTGCCTTGTTCAACGGCTGCTTCACTCACTGCAACTTCGAGCTTGGGTTGGAAGCAGCGAGACATTTGATTGAACTTGAACCAAAGCAAGAAAGCAGATACACTGCTCTCTTGAATCTCCTTGCTAGGCATGGTAGAATGGAAGATGCTGTGGAATTGAGGAACATGATGACCGATTCGGGGATCAGACAGACCCCGGGTATCAGTGTAATTGAGGTTGATGGCATTGTTCATGAGTTTTTATCAGGAGATAGATCGCATTGCCAATCCAGGGATATATATTTGATGATAGAGATTATTGCTTTGAGCTTGGAGCTTCACAAGCAACTCCAATGAAGGAACTGTGATGTGGAGATGAAACAATTACAGTAGTAGTAGTCGTGCAGAGCTCAGGTAGCAATAGCATACCTACTAATTGTTTCGTTAATACTACAAGGTAGTTTTCTCATACAAGCTAGTTTTCTCATATGTCATGTACAATACTAGATGGGCCCCCGTGCCTTTTGGCAAGGTAATCACCTAGTCACCCACTACCCCCTCTCACAGCTACTCCATGAAGGATAAACACTAAGGTTAACTTATAACCACCGCCTCTTATAAGATAGACTAGTGAATCCCCTTGTCATTTGACCGGGTAATCATCCACTAACTTCCTCATTAAGTTACCCCTCCGGGTTTTGGCAACCAAAGAAGGTATAGTTACATGCAGCATTCTGTCTAAGAGATATTGAGGAATCATTCTGCTATATGGCGACTGTGTCAGTGGACAATCTTGATTATTGTCACTTTGTTAGATTGATGAGGGCTATTAAAAGCTGACCTGTTGAGCAAATAAATATCCATAATGACAACCAACAACCCTCATCAAGCTCAGTCAACTCCTAGAATCCTTTGTTGATTATCATCTTTGTATCCAGTTTCACCACCAGATTCCTCTCATCTGATTTCAGGCATGTCAAACATCTTAGCTGAAGCACTCCACCCTCCTTATTATTAGCCCAGCTGCCCATGTATATATGCTCAATTCTCTCTTCTAAAATATAGTTGTCCACGCCAACGATATCTCCAACGGTCCATTTCTCCTCCAACAGAAAATTAAATGCTTTCTGGGTCTCCACCATAAAAGAAGTGACCTTGCTCACGATTTTCCAGATACTTCTTTATACCTACAAAACATATTGATCATCACCTATCCAAGAAGCTCGTCCTTTCATCAACTGAAAACAACCCTCCTATCTTGAGCTCATCTTACAGAACGTGTTGTGATGTATCACCTAAACAGTTTAGCCATGCTAATGGCATGTGCTCAAACCCTGCAATCCATATAAACAGTAAAAAACCTTAGTGTCATATCCTCTCAGTAGTGAGCAGAGTAATAATTGGCCAAATACTGCTTATTAAAACCCAAGATTTAAGTCAAATTAAGGAAGATATGTCTCCAGTAGGGAAATGAATTCCAAAACGAAAACATGGAAATATCAGCATCCATGTCCAATCAAGTGAAGATATTTTAAGATTTCGATATACTGAGAGATAGTGTATCCTCAATCTGTTCAATACATACAACTTTGCTTGTTGGGTCTTCGGATAAATGTTTCACATTGAGAATAAACTAGGGCTAACACATTTAGAATTTCTTATAAAGGAACATGTCAACCAGAATTAGTTAGAAAAGTAATGGAATTAAGAGTGAGTACTGTCTTACTGCTGCATGGGTCTTGTGATGAAACCACGTTCTTCCATTTTCTCCACCAGCTCCTCATGTCGTCTCAACTGACCGGCATTCTTCATTGCCTTCGAAACCATCTCATACATGGGAGCAGTGGGCTTCAGGCACTTCTCCTCTACCATCTCTCTCATCAGCCCATACGCCCGCTTCCAATGTCCCCTACCGCAGAACGCAGAGATAAGCACTCCATACGTATTCACATTTGGCTCCACCCCCTCCTCCTCCATCTCCCTTTTCATCCTCAGCACCATATCCATCGACTTCTCATTGCTAAACAGCTGCATCAACAAGTTATACGTCACAGTGTTTGGCTTGCATTTGAGCTCCCTCATCTTCTCATAAAGCCGGTGGGCGGCATTAACATCCCCAAGACTTAGAACGCATCGGAAAATGGGATTGAAGGAGTGAGCATCAGCTGTACAGCCCTTGAGTGCCATCTGGTTCAGAATCTTGAGTGCAGCATCAAGATTCCGCTGCCCAGCCCGGCAATGGGCTTCGATGAGGAAGTTATAGGTGATCAGATCAGGCTCACAACCGAGCTGCTTCATCTGGTTATGGACCTGAAGGACCTGTTCTGTTCTACCAGCCTTCACATGAGCCCGCATGAGGCTATTGAAGGTGGCGGCGTTCGGTGGGCACCCAGCATCAATCATCTGGCAGAGCAACTCCTGCGCGCGGGGGAGCTGGCCCGCCCGGCACATTGCATCGATGACGGCAGTGTATGTGTACACATTGGGAGTAATGTTCTTTTCTTTCATCTCGCGGAAGACGCGCTCTGCCTCCTCGAGGCAGCCGGCACGGCACCAGGCGTGGACAAGGGCGGAGTAGGTTACGACGTCCGGTGGGAGGCGCTGGGCGACAGTGTCGAAGAGGGACTGAGCCTCACGGGCGAGGCGTTTCTTGGAGAGGACAGCGAGGAGAGCGGAGAACGCGATGGGGTCGTCGGAAGGGAGGTCATAGTCGGGCATTCGGCGGAAGGCATCGATGGCATCAGAGGGGAGGCCGGCGCGGACGTAACGGCGTATGAGGGAGTGGAAAGTGCGCGGGGGAATGGGGATGGAGAGAGAGTGGAGGGTGTCCAGAAGGTGCCAGGAGACGTGGAAATGACGAAGCTTGGCGGCGAAGTCGATCATGGAGATGAAGGGGTCGACGATGGAGAGGGAGGGGGTGGTGGTCGTGGAGAGATACCAGTTGAAGAAGGAGAGGGTTTGGGAAAAGGGAGGGGAGTGGCGGGGGGAGGAGCAGAGGCGGATCAGGGAGAAGGCGAGGGAGGTGGAGGGGGGTTCCGGGGAAAGGTGGGAGAAGGTGGAGGAGAGGGAGGGGATGGTGAAGTCCGGAGGGGGAGGGGTGGGGTTGGCCGAGTCGGGGTTGGCGCGGTGGTGATCTTTGATCAGGGCGTGAAGCTCACCAAGGAGCTTGGTCTCCGGCGGAGAGAGTGAAGTCGTGTCGGCAGCGGTTGCGGAGAAGGGGGCGAAGAGGAGGTTGTGAAGAGTCGAAGAGGATAGGAAAGAGGGCGGCTTTGACCGAAGGAGGAAAGCCATGGGAGCGCGATCGAGAGGGAGGAGGGGAGGGGGGCCGGGGCGGGGCGATGAAGCTAGGGTTTTAGAAGGGGTTGGAATTGGCGATTTGAGGTCCACCGGGATTGGCCTTGGCCTGACCGGGATTTAGTGGCCAGTTTAGATCCGGCTGAAAAGTGAAAACGACTCTGATAACTGTAGGGTCAGGCTAAATTCATCATAAAAATTATTAAATGCATCACATCGTTTTATTCGATTTAAAAAAAATAAATATTATATTACACGTTCGATTTTTAAAAACTGAACACTTATAATTCGATCGGTAACAACTGAATTATGTATTTTTCTATGATTCCGTTGTTATATAACATAGTGTTCATTTTTTTAAACCCAAATAAAAAAATAGAACGGTGTACTTAGCACTTTGTGCAATGTATTTAGCCTGGCTAACCAGCTTAACATGCTGTGAGAAATCACACTCATAATGGTCTTATCCACTATAATTTCTTCACACGAGCATTGTAAAAGCATTATGCGCGCAGATGAAAATTCATGCTTGATCAACCTGGAGCAGAGGTTTCATGGGAGGGAAAGCGAGAGAAAGTGTTGCTCTCCCCCATGCAGGAGAAAGATTGCAAACTAGGAAGAGATCGTTGAGGAGATCATTGGATGCAATTAACATGCGCAGCAACCTTGACAAGCAACTTACAGGCTTATCTAAACCTTTCAACATGACAAACCAGCTCTGTAGTGGGACTACAGATACAGAATGAGACATGGACCGATGCTTCAATTGTGAAGAATTACCGTGAGAGAAAAAATTTCTAAAGAAGTATGGAGCACCAACTGAATTATCACACTACTAAGCCACCGGAAAATATGCTAAAACATTATCTTCGGATGGATTCGAAAGCAACATTATCAAGTATCAACTGCGCGCCAAATTTCCTCTCATAACAGATTGAAGTGCATCATACCTGCCACTAATCTACTGAATTTAGCAGCAAATGCATGAACACTAGGTGCTGACTGTGAGATGGCACTTCATTTGACTAGATTGACACAGCAATTGGCAACTCTCATTCTGGTCATGAATACTGTCATTGAGGATTTCTAGTATTACAAGACGAAAAGCTACACCCAAGTTCAAATGAAGTACCATTGTTTTGAAAAGGTTTCTGGTAACTCTTGATCATATTGCACGTACCTGCCCTGGTTAGGGAAGACAGTCTTATGGCAAAGCACACAGAACAATCGAGCATCCCTGATGTAGAGTATCAGCGAAGAAGATTCAAAAGCAATAGCATAGAAGCAGGAACTGGGAATGTTAGCTTAATTCCTTGCTGAATACTTCAGTTACATAAAAGGTGTAGCAAGTTAAACAACAGTGGCCTGAATTTAGAGCGCAAAGCTTATCTGGAGGGCCAGAAAGTTCCTCATGAGGAACACATACCTTGTAATCAGCTGCAATCAGTTGTGAGGCCGGTGATACAAAAACATAAATAAAAAAAACTGATCCAAGGAGGGTTTTTTGGAAGGAAAGTTTTGTGTAAAATTTATCTACTATGACAGCTTAGTATATGTAAATACTCATAAAGATAGAATGCCGCCAAGTGGCAACTTATTAAAATCAACCAACTAGCGAATGGACTTATAATTGAGTCCAACTCTGCCTCCAAATAGACTCCATCAGTTGGTTCTTCTTTCGATGCCTAGTGTGGGTGCAGTAGACATTTGGATCTTGATCAAGGCACTCATAAAGAGGAGTATCCTCATAAGCAGATACTCGTCCACCAAGATGATCAAGTAAATTTTCAGAAAGTGAGAGCCAAGAAGAATTGCTAATTTACCAACAGAAAATAAGAGTAAGCAAATGAATCATGATGCTAAAACTAGATTTAACAAAGAAATATAAGAAACCATGGATCCACGAGAAGGAAGCTTGGATGATGATTCGATTAACTGATATTTTAAATATTTTAAGAAACCATACAGCCATGATGAAAACATGAATATAAGCATATTTCCTAGAGCGAGAGTAGAGTAACCATGTATTTTTACTCCTTGAAGAAGATATGATACATGTTGGTGCCATGTGATTCAAACACATCATACAAAGTTACTGTTCATTCGATAGTAATAAAGAAACAGGAATAGCTCCTCTTCAGCAGATTATCTAGTGCTCCAAGTATAGCAAAATGCCTATTGGTATATATTTCAGGCTTCATTCTGGAGACACATTTCTCAGCAAAAAGACACTCATAAGATTTTATCTGCTAGTAGCATGTGTGATAGACTCGCATAGCTACGATAAATCGAATTACTAAGGTCTCTACACCGTATGTTTCCTTTTTAGTTTCCTATCAATGTTCTATTTGTTTCCGTTAGGATACAGAAAGGAGAGCAAACTGTCTTTTTATTTGCCAGTGCTGGTTATCAATGATCCATCCTAAACCCCTTTCCTTAGAACAAGGAATCTAATGACTAGACAAACTGCATGAATAGCCTACATAACAATCATTGCCATATGAACACCGTGGCGAAAAGAAGGATTCCGAGCTGGACATTTGCCATCCAAAACGAAAAAATCTTTAATTCTTTCAACATGATCCCTAAAATTCACTCGTTTATCGAAATTTAATTTAAGTGCCATGAAGACAGCTAATTGATCAGAGCAATGCCTCAACTTAGGAAATTTTTCCTTTTTATTGTGTCTTCCAGATTATAGATTCAACAAGAACCAAACTTCTGCCCATAGATCTATTGCATATGAATATACAACACTTGCAACCATAATTACAACAAAGAGGAAAAAAGAACAAGAGATCTGGAATCGGGGATCTCACCGCCTCCGATCAGCGATACCCCCCTCGTCGCTTCTCCTCTTCCTCCGCCATCTTCTTGCGGCTCGTCTCCACAAGCTTATCGAGTGCCTGCTGGACAGCATCTCTTCCACCGATCAACAACTTGGTGACGATCTCGGGGTCCCGCTCGAACCGCGCCTCCTCGAACTCCTTGCGTGCGTTCTCCCGGAGCACATCGCGCCACGGCACCCCGCGCGCATCGGGCCACGTGAAAAACCGAGACGCACGGACGATATCCCGGTAAAGACCCAGCGCCTCCCTCCGCGTGCTCGTCAGTCGCCGTCGTGCAGCAAGCTCCTCGGCCTCTTCGTCGTACCCCGAGCCGCTGGGCTTCTTCTTGACGACGTGGCGGTCAAGGAGTTCATCCACCGTGTCGGGGCCCTCGTGGAGGGATCGGATGGGGATCATGGCGGTGATACGACGGCGGCTCGCTGGTCGGAGGAGGCAGGAGGAGGCCGCCGCCATCGGTTTCTCGGGCGCTTCGGTTTGGGAATGGATCCGGATCGAGGAGAGAAAGGCGAAGGAGACTCAAGGAGTGATGACTTGGCGTGGATGCGGGTTAGGTCCGATCCGATACGATCCGATCTCATAAGTGGATCCGAAACCCTACCGTGTGGCGCAAGTTAGCCACAGCCAAAGGCAACGACCTAGTAAGTCGGCGGTCTCCCCAACCCTCCCACTCTTGTCTATAAATAGACCCCCCCACCCCCGCTCCCTCTCCCCTCTTCTTCAGATCCCTCTCGGGGCCTCAACTAGGCGGAGAGCAAGGGCTCCTTCAAGAATTCAAACCCAAAATTAACGCGCTAAATAGCTTTCTCAGCCACTAAATCGTACAAATTTGGGAAAAAAAGCATCTGAATCCCTCGTTCCAAGTAGTAGAGTTTCTTGGAAACCCTAAATCGGAGCAGCCGCCATGGATTTGCGGTTCCCGTATTCGCCGGCGGAGGTCGCCAAGGTCCGAACCGTCCAGTTCGGCATCCTCAGCCCCGACGAGATCGTAATCGCCGAAACTCTAATTCTAGGGTTTCTCGTTTGTTTGGTTTGTGATGGTTTAGATTGTAATTCTTGCTGGCGGTCTTTTCTCTCTTGGTGTAGCGGCAAATGTCCGTGGTGGAGATACAGCACAGCGAGACGTTGGAGCGGGGGAAGCCGAAGCCAGCGGGGCTGAGTGATCCACGGCTGGGGACTATTGACCGGAAGATGAAGTGCGAGACTTGCGCCGCTAACATGGCGGAGTGCCCGGGCCACTTTGGCCACCTCGAGCTCGCCAAGCCCATGTTCCATATCGGTTTCATGAAGACAGTGCTCGCAATCATGCGATGCGTCTGCTTCAACTGCTCCAAGATCCTCGCCGATGAGGTAATTTGTCTGTTGAAGTTAAATTGTAGTAGTTGGAACTATAGTTGCTTTCTTTGGGCCATGTGACTGGAATCATGATGACTGCAAGTGCTATGATTCATGTCCGTATGCCATGTTGATGAGTTTCCTATTCAACTAGTGAACTAATGGTGCCTAGGGAGATACTATTGGATTTTATCAGTGGAAGTTTGTTTTTTGCTGCGGAGCTTTTTTCAAGTGAGGTATCCTTGGTGACATTAAAATAAAACTTTGAAGTAACAGATTTTGTTGCCGATGTAGATGTGAAGCCTTCATTATAAGTGACTAAAAATAGGAAAAGTTTTAATTTTCTCTGAATGTTTCGGCGGTGCTTGATCTCCGATTAACTGCACCAATTTGTTCTTGAACCACTTCTTTGCTACCAATGGTCCTTTTAGATTCCCTTGTTATTTTGGTGAAGTATGATTAATCTGTCATCTTTTACCTTTTACATCCTTTGTTCAAACGTGTTACTCTAAACTTTACGGTTACTTTTATTTGTTGCAGGATGATTCCCGATTCAAACAAGCCCTGAAGATTAGAAATCCCAAACATAGATTGAAAAGAATCTATGATGCCTGTAAAAGCAAGAAGAAATGTGCAGGCGGTGACGACATGGATGTTCAAGGTCAAGAAGACTCGGAGGAACCAGTAAAAAAGAGCCGAGGTGGTTGTGGCGCTCAACAGCCTAATATCACCATTGATGGAATGAAAATGGTTGCAGAATACAAAGCCCCAAAGAAGAAATCCGATGACCAGGATCAGCTTCCCGAACCTGTGGAAAGAAAACAACAACTTTCTGCAGAGAGGGTAGCTGTTTCTTAGTAGCCTTTTTTGCCTTCTCTCATTTGGTTTTCATCTAAAAGCTTTTCTTGTGTTTCTTCATACTACTTTTCACTAAAATGTTTTATCTGAATTTATCACATTGAACACCTCGCAGGTCCTTAGCGTTCTTAAGAGGATAAGTGATGAGGACTGTCTGCTATTAGGGTTAAATCCTAAATATGCGCGTCCAGATTGGATGATACTACAAGTCCTTCCTATTCCCCCCCCACCTGTAAGGCCGTCTGTCATGATGGATACCTCATCTAGAAGTGAGGTGAGTTTATGCCCAGTCTTTGGTGCCTCTGAGCTCGAATGAATAGAAGGTTTTGAAAATCTTATTCTGCATACGCTATATTTTAATTTTTAAGCCCATGTTCTTTTGTAGCTTCTTGGATTTGAATATTTGCCCATGTGTTGTCACCAATATCTTGACTTTGTTTTTGCTGCTATACAGGACGACTTGACTCATCAACTAGCCATGATCATTAGGCATAATGACAATTTGAGGAGGCAAGAAAGAAATGGAGCTCCCGCTCATATCATTACAGAGTTTGCCCAGTTGTTGCAATTTCACATTGCAACATATTTCGATAATGAGCTTCCTGGTCAGCCAAGGGTATGCACCAATTAGACTTTTCTTTCAGGAGCCCTACCTGATGATTTTAATTAATCTCCTTTTATATACATGAAGGCTACACAAAGATCTGGGCGACCCATAAAATCTATTTGCAGCCGACTCAAGGCTAAAGAAGGTAGAATAAGAGGCAACTTGATGGGGAAGCGTGTTGACTTTTCTGCACGAACAGTCATCACACCTGATCCAACAATTAATATTGATGAGTTGGGAGTACCTTGGAGTATTGCTTTAAATTTGACATATCCTGAAACTGTGACGCCATATAACATTGAAAGGTAAATGGTGGTATTCTTGATTTTGCTTGTTTCCTTCGTTTATTTGTAAACTTTAAGTTTCTTTGAATTGGATTGCCAGACTAAAGGAACTTGTAGAATATGGACCTCATCCTCCTCCTGGTAAAACTGGTGCAAAGTACATAATAAGAGAGGATGGTCAGAGGCTTGATCTGCGATACTTGAAGAAAAGCAGTGATCACCATCTGGAGCTTGGTTATAAGGCACGATTACTTGAAATTTTGGATTCTTTCTTCACTTGTTTAGGTTATTTCGTCTCTTAATATCTGCATTCTGTTGGCAGGTGGAGCGGCACTTGAATGATGGGGATTTTGTTTTGTTTAATCGGCAGCCTAGCCTGCATAAAATGTCCATTATGGGCCATCGGATCAAAATCATGCCATATTCAACTTTTCGTTTGAACTTGTCTGTGACATCACCGTATAATGCTGATTTTGATGGAGATGAAATGAACATGCATGTACCTCAGTCATTTGAAACTAGGGCGGAAGTGTTGGAGCTGATGATGGTGCCAAAATGCATTGTTTCGCCTCAATCTAATCGGCCTGTTATGGGCATTGTCCAGGACACACTCTTAGGATGTCGAAAGATCACCAAAAGAGATACATTTATAGAAAAGGTTTATCAATGAAATGTTATGCAATATATATTGCTATTTTTCTCGATTCTACCCTAACAGTTTTACTTTGTAGTTGAAGTGTCACATTCAGTTATGATCTTCTCTCATCGCAGGATGTCTTCATGAATATCTTGATGTGGTGGGAAGATTTTGATGGGCGAATACCTGCCCCAGCCATTCTGAAACCTAAACCATTGTGGACAGGAAAACAAGTCTTTAACCTGATAATTCCAAAGCAAATAAACCTCATAAGACAAGCAGCGTGGCACTCAGAAGCAGAAACAGGGTTTATCACCCCTGGAGATACATTAGTTCGAATAGAGAGAGGGGAGCTCTTGTCGGGCACTCTGTGCAAAAAGACCCTTGGAACATCCACTGGAAGTCTTATTCATTGCATCTGGTCTGTGATGACAGAATATTTTTCAGCCTTTTGCCTAAATTGCCTTATTGATTGTATTCTTTAATGGGTTTGGATACATGCAGGGAAGAGGTTGGTCCGGATGCAGCTCGCAAGTTTCTGGGACATACCCAGTGGCTTGTTAACTATTGGCTACTACAGAATGGCTTCAGTATTGGAATTGGTGATACAATTGCAGATGCATCAACTATGGAGAAGATTAATGAAACCATATCTAAAGCTAAAAATGATGTGAAGGAGCTGATAAAGCTGGCACAAGAAAAGCAATTAGAAGCTGAGCCTGGACGAACCATGATGGAGTCATTTGAAAACAGAGTGAACCAGGTGTGCTTTTTATGGCATGCTCAGTACTGTCTCTAAGATAGTTTCGGGCAGCTAAGCATTCTGAAAGAGTTTGTTTCTTTGCAGGTTTTGAATAAAGCACGTGATGATGCGGGTAGCAGTGCCCAGAAGAGTTTATCTGAGAGCAATAATCTCAAGGCTATGGTTACTGCGGGATCAAAGGGTAGTTTCATCAACATTTCCCAGATGACTGCTTGTGTAGGTCAACAAAATGTTGAAGGAAAACGGATTCCTTATGGGTTCATTGGTCGGACATTACCCCACTTCACCAAGGATGATTATGGTCCTGAAAGTCGTGGCTTTGTGGAGAATTCATATCTTCGTGGGCTAACTCCACAAGAGTTCTTTTTTCATGCTATGGGTGGTAGAGAAGGTCTGATTGATACTGCAGTGAAGACTTCTGAGACTGGTTATATTCAACGGCGTCTTGTGAAGGCTATGGAGGACATTATGGTCAAATATGATGGTACTGTTAGAAACTCACTGGGTGATGTTATTCAGTTTCTCTATGGAGAAGATGGTATGGATGCGGTTTGGATTGAATCGCAGAAGTTGGATTCCTTGAAGATGAAAAAGGCAGAGTTCGATAAGGTATTTAAGTATGAAATTGATGATGAAAGTTGGAACCCGAGCTACATGTTACCAGATCATGTTGAGGATCTGAAAACTATACGCGAGTTCAGGAATGTGTTTGATGCCGAGGTTCAAAAACTAGAAGCGGATCGTTTGCAACTTGGCTCTGAGATTGCTACAACTGGTGATAGCTCTTGGCCTTTGCCTGTGAACCTCAAAAGACTTATCTGGAATGCTCAAAAAACTTTCAAGGTCGATTTGAGGAGGCCATCTGATATGCACCCAATGGAGATCGTGGAAGCCGTCGACAAACTTCAAGAACGGCTTAAAGTTGTTCCTGGTGATGACCTCATGAGCATGGAGGCTCAGAAAAATGCCACTTTGTTCTTCAATATTTTGCTTCGTAGCACATTTGCTAGTAAACGGGTGTTGAAGGAGTATAGGCTTACTCGGGAAGCTTTTGAGTGGGTTATTGGTGAAATTGAATCACGTTTTCTGCAGTCATTGGTAGCACCTGGTGAAATGATTGGTTGTGTCGCAGCCCAGTCCATTGGAGAGCCAGCTACGCAGATGACCCTAAATACTTTTCACTATGCTGGTGTTAGTGCCAAGAATGTCACTCTTGGTGTTCCCAGGTTAAGGGAAATCATAAATGTCGCAAAAAAAATCAAAACACCGTCGCTTTCTGTCTACTTGAAGCCTGGTGTGAACAAGAAAAAGGAGTTAGCGAAGAATGTCCAGTGTGCCTTAGAGTACACCACATTGCGCAGTGTAACTCATGCTACTGAGGTATGGTATGATCCTGATCTCATGAACACCATTATCCAAGAAGATGTTGATTTTGTCAGGTCATACTATGAAATGCCAGACGAAGAAGTTGCTCCAGAAAAGATTTCTCCTTGGCTGCTTCGTATTGAGCTGAATCGGGAGATGATGGTAGATAAGAAGTTGAGTATGGCAGATATTGCGGAAAAGATTAATCATGAGTTTGGTGATGATCTAACCTGCATCTTTAACGATGATAATGCGGAGAAACTCATCCTTCGGATCCGTATAATGAATGATGATGCTCCTAAAGGAGAGTTGCAAGATGAATCAGCTGAGGATGATGTCTTCCTTAAGAAGGTTGAAAGTAACATGTTGACAGAAATGGCTCTCAGGGGTATACCGGATATAAATAAGGTTTTTATTAAATCAGGGAAAATAAACAGATTTGATGAAAATGAGGGATTCAAACCTGATGTGGAGTGGATGCTTGACACAGAAGGTGTTAATCTCTTGGCTGTTTTGTGTCATGAAGATGTCGATGCTACGAGGACAACTAGTAACCACTTAATTGAAGTTATCGAAGTCCTTGGAATTGAAGCTGTTCGTCGATCTCTTCTTGATGAGTTACGAGTTGTCATATCTTTTGATGGATCGTATGTCAATTATCGTCACTTGGCCATTCTGTGTGACACAATGACCTATCGAGGTCACTTGATGGCCATCACCCGGCATGGCATTAATCGAAATGATACTGGGCCACTGATGAGATGCTCTTTCGAGGAAACTGTTGATATCCTCCTGGATGCTGCTGTTTATGCTGAAGCAGACCTTCTCAGAGGTGTTACTGAGAATATTATGCTTGGGCAGCTTGCACCAATTGGCACAGGGGATTGTGCATTGTATTTGAACGACCAGATGTTGCAACAGGCGATTGAACTTCAACTTCCTAGTTACATGGAAGGGCTAGATTTTGGCATGACACCAGCTCGCTCACCCATCTCAGGGACACCTTATCATGAAGGAATGATGTCTCCGAGCTACCTGCTGAGCCCGAATGTGCGCTCTTCTCCAATTACAGATGCTCAGTTTTCCCCTTATGTTGGTGGGATGGCCTTCTCTCCAAGTTCTTCACCTGGCTATACTCCATCATCTCCTGGATACAGCCCATCTTCTCCCGGATACAGCCCGACTTCTCCTGGTTATAGCCCGACTTCTCCAGGTTATAGTCCTACATCACCTGGTTACAGTCCCACTTCTCCAACATACAGTCCCAGCTCGCCTGGGTATAGTCCTACCAGCCCTGCATATTCCCCGACAAGTCCATCTTATTCTCCCACATCTCCCAGCTACAGCCCAACTTCCCCTAGTTACAGCCCAACTTCCCCAAGTTACAGCCCCACTTCCCCCAGTTATAGTCCCACTTCTCCGAGTTATAGCCCAACTTCACCCAGTTACAGTCCGACTTCTCCTAGCTACAGCCCTACTTCACCAGTTTATAGTCCGACGTCTCCTGCATACAGCCCCACCTCACCATCGTATAGTCCCACCTCACCTTCCTACAGCCCGACATCGCCTTCATATAGTCCAACTTCTCCTTCCTACAGCCCTACATCGCCTGCCTATAGCCCAACTTCACCTGGCTACAGCCCTACTTCTCCCAGTTATAGCCCTACATCTCCCAGCTACAGCCCCACATCTCCAAGTTACAATCCTCCATCTGCAAAGTACAGCCCCTCTCTTGCATATTCTCCAAGCAGCCCAAGAATATCACCCTCGAGTCCTTACAGCCCAACATCTCCAAATTACAGGTAAAGAGTATTTTTCTTGAGGTTTCACTGATTGTTTCCTATCTGTATCTCTTTTGTCTTGATTTGCTTTTGTTATTTCCAAAATGAAGTGATTGTTAAGGACCATGATGGAATGTAAGGATAGATCAGTTTTCCTGTTTTAACCTCTTTTATGCTTTGTTGCAGCCCAACATCACCATCATATTCTCCAACTTCTCCATCATATTCTCCCCCAAGTCCTACCTACAGTCCGAGCAGGTATAGTATATGAAATTCTAACTGTGGCCTTGCCCTTTTAATTTGCTCAACTTGTCTGTGTAAGTAATGGTCTTTGAGATAAGTGTTAATTGCTCTTATAGGAGGCTACATTCAGAGTAAACTACCGGAGTAATGTAGTCATGCTTGAGGTTTTATATGCTAGTAGTAGAAAAACCTCATCAACTTATAGTTGGTAGCAAAAACAAAGATTTGTAAACAAGATCTCAACAGTATAATATAATTGCTCTCTTTTGAAGTTTTGCCTGATATATTAGGATAGCATAATAGATCAGTAAGAGCTGCTTTTTGGGGTCAATCTTTATCACTCACTTATCTTGCTTTCTCAGATTTCTTTTATCCAATCTCACATTAGATCAGTGAAAGCTGATATTTGGGAGTCAGTATTTAGTTCTTCACCAGTATAGGAGTAATAGAAGGAATATGCCAAATTTAAGATGTTTGACTTATGCAATATCAAGCAACTCTCAGATCTGGTTCATTGTTCCATTTCCTTGTACATGATTTCTCATCAGTTTATGAGGAATAAAATGAATATGCCAAGTTTCATATGTTTGGCATATGCAGCATCAAGTAACTCTCAGATATGGTTCAATTTTCTGTTTCCATATACATGATTTCAGTTCAAGTATCACAAAATTACAGGACCTTTGGAAGTATACGTAATGCAATTGGATTTAATATGCTTTCTCCCCTAGCCATAGGTTTCCTTGGCTGTTGATTTGATGCCACTTTCATTTATTTAGACAGTACTTGTCACCTTGGAGAGTGAAGCTTATCAGCAAAAATAGGAACCTGACATACATTATAACATAAAATTGAACATGAATACTAGGGTCTAAGCAGGGTGCTTTTCTGAGTCAACCGCTGTCACTGACAACACTTCATGTAGGTTTCATGATAGTGCTAACTTCTTTCTTCTTACTATTCATTCAAAATATAAAGCCAAATTCCAAAGATAACTTGTTCAATGTTAAATCCTTCACCTTTTGTCGCGATTATCTTGGTTTTGCACTCTAGCTTCATGGCTCAGACCGTTCTTCCTGTAACAGTAAGACGATGATGCAGGAACATGATGCTTTTATGGTAGGTTTTGTCATGTATAATGACATGGGACATATCAAGAAATAAGAAGTGAAAGAGAAGAGACAATGCTCATTGTTTGTTTCCCTATCTTGAAATTTAGAAGACAAGCATGCAGGAACTTCATAGTTTTATGGTAGGTTTTGTGATGTATAATGACTTGTGACATAGGAAGGAAATAAGTCAAAGAAAGAGAAGAGGACCATGGTCTTGGTTGCTTGCCTACCTGTTTTGAAATTAGAACTATAGAAACTTGCCATTTGGACCAACTAACCCCATCGTATAATTCATGTCTCGTCTATTAATACCTGTTGGCTATATTTGCATCATGAAGGCGTGAGGTTTTGTAGGTTTGTTCCGACACAATTCTTGTGGTTTCTAGAATTCTACCGAGTGGAGTGAATCTAGAGACTAATGTTTACATGAATTGGAACTAGAAAAGGACAACCAACTAGATTCCAGGTCCTGCTGCTTTAATCTTGATGTTCAGCTGGCATCAGGATCCAGAAACGTAGTGAAATCTGTCGTCTGGATTGTTTGAGATCTCGAAATGTTCAACTTCGAGGATGTTTGCGACATTTGTTTTTGTTTGAATTTTCTTAATCCATGCCAGTGATTTCTTTGCTATGCCGTGTATGAAAAACTCAAAAAAACTTATTTTGTGGACTGGCTTTCCATGCAGCCCATACAATTCAGGTGTAAGCCCAGACTACACTCCAAGTTCTCCACCTTACAGGTACATGCTTTGTTCTTTGGGTGATGAAGTTCTTACTGCCCTTTATTATTTAAATGCGAATCTAACCATCTTTCTCTCTCTCTCCATTCTGATCCATTATCAGTCCAAGTGCTGGCTATTCACCAACTGCTCCAGGATACTCTCCGTCATCCACCAGTCAGTACACACCTCAACAGAGTAACAAAGAAGACGGGAAAAACCCCTAAGGGAAGAGTGCTTTTAGTTGCAAATGTTTGAACTACAAGAACCATGCAGGACAGCGATATTTTCTATTTCTTCAGCAGGACTGCCAGGCTCATAAGAGCACGCACGTCTTAGTTTTCAGCTGCTATTTGCATTGCATTTCAATCACTTGTGATAGCAGGTTAGAGAAAAGATGACTGAACTGAACCCCCTTCCAGGGATGCTGTAAACATAAGAGTGAATAGTACATTGTGGCCTTGTGCCCTGTGATACAGCGATGTATCCAGCGGATTGGACTGTTCTTATATTGTATGGTTGTACGTGTGCTTTCCAGCAAATGACCAGTTTATCAACTCTTTGTAGTTGTGTACCATTAACTCAGGTAGCATGATTGGCCCATCTTGTAGCTGTGTACTATCCACTCTCTCTCTCTCTCTCTCTCTCTCTCTCTCTCTATATATATATATATATATATATATATATACGTATTTGTGACACCCAACGCGCGGTGCCGGTGAAAGATACGTGTGATATAAATAATCTGACCTGGAAAATTTCAATTCGAAAATATGCGACAAAGTCCCGCTGTTGCTCAACTATTATAAAAAAAAAACAAAGCCCCGCTGCTGCCGCCAAAGACAACTGGGTATGGACTATGGAGTATAAAAAGTAGATTTTAAAATTTCTGAACTAAAATCAAACTTCCAAGCTCAGCTATGAATTGCCTAGACTAGTCTCTTGACACCTCCGGCTGCTTAGCTTCTAGCATCCAAACTCCTCCGGCAAAATGGCCCCCTCTGCTAGCTAGTCTCAGTTTTTAATTTTTATTTGTTGCTTTGGCCTAAAAGGGGGGATAAAAAAGAACAGAGAGAGAGAGAGAGAGAGAGAGAGAGAGAGAGAGAGAGGGTCGTGGACGGCTAGAAGGTGTTCATTTCAGAAAAATAGCATATTGAGAGTGGCCATGCAGAAAATTTTATGGCGTAGGAGAACGAACAAGCATGGTTTGTGATTTGGATTTGGCGGCGGACTTGATAATTTGTAAAAGTTAATATTCAGAATATTTGCCCCGGAAAGTAGATTAGATATCCTAATAATCAGAAGAAGAAGAAGAAAATGGCAATAAGAATTTGAAATTGATATAAGAACAGACAACTTCTTGATTTTTTGTCGCTTAAGACTATAAAGAATGCCAACGGAAGAGAAAGAAGCCAGATGTAGGGTTTGCACAAGAATATAGAGAAAAAAGAAAAATAAAATTGCTAAAATTCCCCAAATTCTTTGATCAATGATTGTATTAACGTCGACGTTACATCCAGTCTCAAAGTCTCTGAACAGGGCACAACAATCACGAAGTATGTTACGGATTCCAAATTAGCATAATTAAAATAGCGACGTAAAACCAACGCCAAATTACGTATCGTAGATGACAATGTCAAGCCACATGCCACGTGACTGCCCTTAATTGCCCCCCCCCCCCTTTTTTTTTAATCGCTTGACATCTTTTTCTTAATATATATATTATATAATATATATTATATAATATTAGGTTTTATGAGTCATAATTTGACTCATGTAGGGTGGATGGTTACCCGCTCGTGCCAGGTGGCTTGAGGTCCACCTGGTGTGTGTGTATTTATATATTCTTATAAAATTGGGCTACAAAATCCGCTTAGAAATCAAAATCAGATATAACCCTGCGGCGGAAACCCGGATACCCACTCCGAAGACAGACTTCCAAGAGTAACAAAACTATTTCTAGTATTGTTTTTACCCACCGCTTTAGGATCAAGAATTCAAGACCTGTAGTTATATCTAAACCGATTACTTCTCTCGCATCTTGGACGCCAAGCAATCTGCTTTAGAATCCAGACATGGTTGCGGCGTATAGCACCAACTGGCAGCTGCCGCCAACAAAGAAGCAACATATATTATGGAATCATCAAGGTCAAATCCACACTAACTAATAAGAATTTAAAGTCCCACAAACATATATGGTTGATTAAAAAAAAGAAAAAAAAATTATTATCATAAATAATTCACACTTTAAAGTTTTCTCATCAATTATAATTAGACCATAATTAGACAATTAATTTCTTTTCTTCATCTATTTAATTCTTTAAAATATTTAAATAAATTTACGTGATATCATAGCAAAGAATTCTATCCACGCTGACAACAGGCTGAGTGCACACACCATCCTCCCAGCATTCTCCTCCCTTGTAGCATTCAAACTCCTCCACCCACAGACTATAATAGACCCACCCAATCCCAAGTATTAAACGCTGAACTGGTCCTTCTAGTCTCATAAATTTATAATCCATAGGCCCTCAACTACTTGATAAGAAACAAAAACAAAACACTCATTCAACTTAAAATAATAATTAAGCATGCATGTATATATATATATATAAATGCTACCCGCCATCCATATCTCCTCATCAACCATAAATAAACGTACACACGGAACTCCATAGCCAAGTCCGGCCCGTCTCCTCCCCTCTTTCGCTCTCTTTGACCAGAGCAAGGCAAGCAAGCAAGCAAGCAAGCCCTGCTCTTTCTAGTATATAAGCTCCTCTCCTTTCATCTCTCTTTCTCTCTCTAAACCTTATAATAATCACCATTGATCCATCCTTGCTCTTCTAAAACTAACTAGCTAGCTAGCTAGTATCTATGGAGAAGCCAGCAGCTGTGAAACAAAAGGGGAAGAACATCTTGAAGTACATGCAGAAGCCGGCGTCGTTCGGCGCCACCCACCGTCCCAAGGTGGCGCACAACAAGGCCTTCTTCTTCTCCGGGCCCCTCGTCCCCGACGAGGCTCGCCGGAGATCGAGGAACGGGAGCTTGAAAGAGCCCACGTCCCCTAAGGTCTCCTGCATGGGTCAGATCAAGCTCAAGAAGTCGGCCAGCCGGTCGCGCCGCGCCGCCGGCGCCGGTCAGTGGCCACCCCGGAATGACCACCATCATCATCAGCGGCCGCCGTTCTCGATCAAGAGGATGTTTCAGGGCAAAGTGAGGCCCTGCAGGAAGTCGTCGGACGCGGCTTGCGATCACGCCGGGGTGGCGACGGCGGCGGAGGGGGCGCCGAAGCTTGGAGATATGAAGAAGTTTATGGGACGGCGGGGGACGAAGATGGGGGATTTCGATTGGATCCAGTCTGACAGGAAGTTTGGAGCTTACCATGGTGATGCTGATGAGAATAGCGAGGATGAAGACGACGAGGAGGTGATCATACAGCACTCAGCGCCTATTCTCATAGGCGCCGGAAGGGTCGCGGTGGAGCCGAAGAAGGAGGTGAATATTTGGAAGAGGAGACCCATGGCTCCTCCGGCCGCCCTCAACTTGAAAGGAAGGAGGTGAATATATATATATATATATATATATATATATATATATATATATATATATATATTCGGATGTGGATAACTAGTGTTCTTGAAAATTCTGAGTGCATGGTTGTAATTAATTAGAATATTGTTCTTGAAAATTTTGGAAGTAATGGATGCATGTGTTCTTCTAGCTAGCTTAGCTAGCTAGGTTTTCTCTTGTTGATATCCATACATTAATTTGCCGCTAGCTAGCTATATATTGGGTAAGGTTCATATTTTTGTACGCGCGCATATAAGAACTCCATCCAAAGATTTCAGCAGTGTTTTGCGTGTTGATGTTTTGAATGCATGATTTGTTGATTACTGGAAAAATGTATTGTTTTTGAGTTAAATTGATGATTTCATGAGTTTATGAGAACCAGCTGGAAACATGCTAATTAAGGTAAGGAGCTCCCCAGGAAGAAAGCTATGAGCTGGGAAGTCATGCCTATCCACTCTCTCAAGGGATTCATGCCATTCTAGAGAGAGAGAGAGAGAGAGAGAGAGAGAGAGGGTTAGAGTTGTTGAGCTGATGAGCCACGTTTATCATTTGAAGCTCGTAAGATGACAAAAGGAGGACTTAATGGTGCTGCTTTGACCCAGTAGTACTGCAGGTGTGTGCGAGCGAGACCCTTCTGTTTTTAGCTTTGAAACCTTCATCCTTTACTCACCTCGTTATTAATATATAGATAGCGAGAACAAGGAACGGAAATCGCTGGTCTGGTCGCTACCAGCTGTATGCATAATAAAAGAGATTTTAAGACTACCCAACAATATTCAATCTTTAGAACAATATTTAATTTCAATCTAGATGATAAATTAAACTAGAATGTTTTAAGGGTAAACCAGAGCTATCGACACGACCGTTGAGCATGTTGATTCAACTAAATTGTATCGTTATAAAAAAAGATAATAAAAGCGCATATTAAGTCTAATTTTTTTTTAAAAAATATGTGTTTGTTATTTATTATATAAAGTAACGTTTTATGAATCACATATTGAATTATATGTCAAATCATAATCAATTTATGACGTTATGCAAATGTGACGTAAAATTCATTATTATAAAAAATCAAAGAGTCAAAAAAATAAAAAAGGAGAGGAGAGAGAGTGAGTGTGGATGTGGTTAGTGTCACTGGGTTACGCAGCGGATAATTTTTCACAAGTTTAAAGTTACCCGATGCTGGTGTCAAGAACCCTCCGGTCCTTGCTTCACGCGTTGGGCACTCTTTGCCCACTTCAAAACGTGGGTTTTGAAACTCTAAACTTGAAGAACCATATGGGATGGGACCATCTAGTCACAAATAAGCACAAGTGCCATTTGACTTGGTTTGTGATAATAGCATGCTATGATCAATGAAACTCTAAACTTGAAGAAAATCTTAGTCTTAACATCATGGGCTCACATAAACCCGGCATCAGCCCTTCATTTCCAAGCGTAGGCTGGCATCCTTGTAATAGGGGCCCAAAGGCCTTGAAACTATAGCCTGTCTTGCCCAAGCTGACATATGAGTTATGACTAGAAGTTTGACACGCATCTCTTTGAGGCTTCCATTTTAGACCTAATTCAACGTCTTGGAGGGACACCCAAATTCAATTCTATGGTCTTCATGAGAGTTGCTTTCCATGGGACTTAATTAGGAACTACGAAATATTAATTAAAAGATATAATATCGCCATTAATTCGAAAAGTTCAAGATATTACATTCCCTCTAAATTCTTCGAAGAATCTTAGATAGCCTTGTATTGTTGTGATTTTCTTGTTTTTTTTCTTCATATCTCCGTCTCCCATCCGCTATCATCTAGTTAATCAACTTGGTCCTAGTTAAATTACAACCAAAGTGGAAAAATACTTTTAAAGTACCCTGGCCATTTAATCCCAAGTTAGAATACATAAACATAACATAGAAGAAGTCAAGAAGATATGATAAAAGCCAATGGGAAGGCCCGGAAGGGAAATGTGGATGGTCATTATATTTTTTTCATGATCTTTTTGAAGCTCAAGTAGTAGAATAAATCTATGGCCATGGAAAGGCCATATGGAGTGATTTTTAAGTTGGGAATGGAGAAAGAATGAGGATATGTTTTTTAAAAAAAGAGAGGGAGAATAAGGTTTGTATGCAAACTTTTATACCACGGTGAGGGTACATGCTGTGGATAATGGTTCTTCCTTAATTTCTAATTTGCTAGGACGTAAAAAAAGACTATGCCTACGAGGCATCCTTACGTAATGGTTGATACATCTCACGTGTCTGGTGATCAGGTATTCATTCCGAGTATAATTTTTGACCAACACAGGTTAATTTTTGAGCAACATAGGCAAACGCTGCTCTCTATTCTTGTGATCTCCAGAAGATCAGTTAGAAACAAAATTTTCAGTTTCATTCACAGAAAGAGGATTAACATAACAATTAAGTAGCACAGGTTCAAAAGTAAACAAATGTGCTCTTAATTAGGAAGGACAGCACCCTAATTATGTATCATCACAACTTAGGCATCTATACAAAACTACTACACGAGTCATAACAGTAATTAGTCTCTCTAATTAATCACAGCTCCTCAGGGATGCTCTGGAGCGAAGGCCTCCACCTGGTCCGGTGGAGGGCCTTGGCCGCGTCGGCCTTCTTCATTTGTCGGCGCCGGAGGACATGCTGCAGGAGCTGCTCCAGACCCACCGGCACGTGGTGGCCACTGCCGTTCCTCCCCCCGCAGCTCCGCGACGCCACCATCTGCCTCAGCTCATGCTTGCTCACGACTAGCTTCACCCTCACCGTGCCACTCTCCTCGTCCCACGACACGAAGCTGCCGCTCTTCACCTCCTCCATGGCTTCTTCAACCAGCTTGCTCTGGCCTCTTCTCGGTCGATGCCCCTTCTTGGCGTTGGATCTGGTGTCCGAAACCCTGGATTCCATATCTAGCTAGTAGCTAGCGCTGCAAATCTTCTTTCTTGCAAACAAGACATGCATGAACCATAAGCCCAGAGGGAACTTTGCTTATATAATGAAGGGATAGCTAGAAGTCTAAACCTGTTTACTTTAATGTGACTCTTTAAATAATACCAATATATAGTTCTTGAGCCCATCATTCATGTGACGAGAATCTTGAACCTATATTCGTGGATGATTATTTGGGATGATGAGATGAGAGACCAGGATGTGTGGAGAGCTCTCTTTTAATTGTCAAACAAGTACTCAAAAATCTATGCTTTGAAGATGCTCAGGTAATCACTCACCTTGTTTCAAGGGAGCATAACATGAAGAGGGGGGGGGGGCTAGGGATAAAGTAATGTTCACGTCGGGGCGGCCATTGAATCCAGCACCGACTGCGCACATGACAGCGACGGTAGGTGCGGCGAGCGCAGAGCGCGCGATGGTCGCGCATAGGGCGGGGCAGCGGCGCATAGCGTGCGGCGGAGGGTGGCTTGCAGAGCTTTTAATATCCCTGACAGATGGACATCTTTATGATGCTGGGTTACTTGCCAATCAAATCCCATAAAAAAGACGGCTAGCATGAAAAATTATTAGTAGTAGAGAGAGTTAAACATATTATTCATCCTTATTTTGATATCTGGTGTACAAAGTCACAGTAATTAATCAGTATAGATGTGATCAAATACAATTAGCCAAAAATTTAAGGATCTAACCCTCCTTGCAACCACAAGGTTCCCGAGAGGACTTGAATCAAAGACACCTCGGAGATTTTTAACTATACATATGCTAGCCATCCAGTACATTTTACATAGGAGAGCCAGAATTCCAGTTCTAGTTTTAAGGACCCAATGGAATGTGAATAGAGATATACACAAGTGTCAAGCTCGTAGATTGAGGGAGGGGATCAAGGAAGAGAGCAGGAGGAAAGGAGAGGCCATGCTTGCTAGTTAGTAGTTAATAATAATAATGACTAGTAATTAAACTACTTGGTATTTGGCGCATGGTGGGGCATTTTCGGACATTTCGGTTGGTGCATGGTGGGGCATTTTCGGACATTTCGGTTGATGCATATTCCTCGTGAGATGAATTACCTGACAGATGATTTGGCTCCTCAAGCAAGAAGCATGGCGGTTCTAGAGATGGAGGAGTGGGATGTAATAAATCCCAATCCAAGGACATCTGTGTCTCTGGGTTGAGGTGAGATGTAATCGTTAGCCTTCGAGCTCATCTAATAAAAAAAAGACTAGTAATTAAATTAGGTAGTCTAAAAACAGGGCCTCGAGTGATTAACAACGAAGAGGCCATCTGTCCTAATTAACCTCCACTGTCCTTTCCAGTTCGTCTAACTACCTTATTACCTAACTCTATGACCAAAGCCACTACCACTTCTTTAATCTCAGCTATTACCGTTACAACCTCTTTTTCCACAGCAACGGTTCTTTGTCTCCAGCACTGACTTGGCCGCCACTTCATATAGGGGCGTTTGGCGCGTGGGATCCACGGACACTGAAAATGGGATCCGCCTCCGTCCCCGCCAAACAGGCCATGGAGGAGGGTAGAACTAAAGAACAAGAATCCTGAACGAGAAGTTCTCCATCAGAATGTCGGTCAAGAGATTCCCTCTCCTGCTTTGGCATTCGTTGTTTGGAGATCAAAATAGAAGTCACTTGAATAAGATCTCAAATGGAGTACCATACATATTTTTTTAGAAAATCACTAAAGACATGTTTGGATTGAGGATAAGTATGCATTAACTCCATTTATGCATCCAAACATTTTATCCACAATCTTACATAATTACATTTGATACTTGTATAATTTTTACTTTATCCATTATATAAACTTATCATATCCTCAATCCAAACATGTCCTAATAGATTCTTCGATTCCCAAAAGAATATCCTTCGAAAAACTATACTTTAACGTTTAACGGTGTCAGCAGCATGTTCATAACAGATTGCTACACATGTCGCATGTGCTGCATAAAAACAACAAGATTGACATCTAGATGGTCGTAAACTAGTCGAGTAACAATAACCGCGTAGCACTTACAGGCACTCCCAAAAGGAAAACCTCATTGTCAAGTAAACCTCTTATGCCTAAATTCTAAGCTAGGAAAAGTAAAACTTGCTTCTGAACAATAACACAGGAAAATATATCAATTACCTGATTGGTTTGCGGTTTATAGGAATTTGCATGCAACTGACATAGATGACAAAGGATCCAAGATAGCTGTACCGATGACCCCTTTACTAGATAAACTTTGCCTTTAACATCTCCGATCAATGAAGAACAATTTAGAAAAGCAATGATAAAGAAGTAGAAGTGTCATGAGGAAGAGCTCCTGCCATTGCTAGGAGTAACCCCCAATTGTCCTTGTGGGAGCTTTATTATTCAGCAGCAATGCTGCCAAGAATCATGCCTAGGTGTATTTAGCTACTGATACATTCTTCAGAATCATTGACTTGAGGAACAAGTCCTGACATTGATATTAATAACCTCATAGCCCTTGGTTGGAACACATGTTCAGCAGCAATGATGCCATGGATCATGTCCCAGAGTCCGTTGAACTGCTGAAGGACCAAAGATCTTTGAGATTTTGAGACCTTGCACTGGGAGCTCTGGGATGGGTCAATCTCTGTAAACACAAAAACAATGATATACCAAAGTGAGCACACCTCATGAAAGATACATCTCATGTGCTTCTTTATAAAGGATAGATGCTGCATCATATCAAAACCTGTACCTTGCTCATCAAGTTGTTAGACACGGCCAAAGACCATTGGATGGCACTTCACAGTGATAAATCCGCTCCACTTTGGCAACGGCACAAAATACTCCAAAACAAGTCCATCAACTTATCACAGCAACTCCAGCTTCCTCCTCTTCTATCAACCTGTGCAGCTGCTCCAAAATATTATAAATCACCCCCCTCATCGGGTGCGACTCATCCTCTATCCCAAACGTGTGAAGCTCCGAATCCACCCCCACCGTGCTACATCCAAGCGGCTTCCTCACCCCTCTATCTCTCATCGCCTTCCTCATTCTCGCCACATCTTCCCACCTCCCTGCATCCTCATACATCTTAGCCAAAGCAACATATCTCCCAGCATTCTCAGGATCGAGCAAAAATAATCTCTTCGCAACCTCCTCTGCAAGCTCTAAATCATTATGGATCCTACAAGCGCCTAGCAATGCACCCCAAACATCCTTTTCTGGCTCCACTGGCATCTTCTCAATAAACTCCACAGCCTCTCTCAAATGCCCAGCTCGGCCAAGCAAGTCCACCATGCAAGCGTAGTGGACCTGACCCTTCTCAACTCCATACTCATCCATCATCGCATATACCTCCCGTCCCTTGTCCAACATACGCACATGGCTGCATGCAGATAGCACACACATAAAGCATATGCCATCTGGGCGCATACCCAATTCTAACATCTTCTCAAAGACCTCAAACGCCTCTAAAGCATGCCCATGCATCCCATAAGCTCGTATCATAGAATTGCAGAGTATCAAATTCTTATCACCAACCCTGTCGAAGATCTCGCGAGCCACATCTAGACGGCCGCAGCTCGCATACATAGCAATCAGCCCACTACCGAGCGCAGCATCAAGCTCCATCCCGGTCTTTACACTGTACGAGTGAACCCACATGCCTTCTTGGACAGCAGCCAGTGCCGCGCATGCCGGTAGAATGGTGACGAGGGTGACTTTGTCGGGCTTGGTCATGGCATTGCCATGCAACATCTGGCTAAGGAGTGCGATGGCTTCTTGAGGCCTATCGTTTTGTGCGTATCCAGCAACCATGGAGTTCCAGCAGACGAGATCCTTCACGAGAATTCCATCAAACACCATCTTGGCAACGCCCACTTCCCCGCACTTGGCGTAGAAGGCCACGAGGGCATTGCCCACGTAGAGATTTGCAAAAAGCGCATCTTTCATGGCATGAGCATGGACTGCCTTACCAATGCGCTCGTGCTCCATGGCTCCGCACGCCTTGAGGACGAAGGGATAGGTGTAGCAATTGGGATGGATGGTACTCCGTCGCATGAGAGCGTATACAGCTATAGCTTCAGTAGGCGGGCCAGCTTGGGCATAAGAGCGAATCATGACGTTCCAGAGGAGGACGTCTCTTTGTGGCAACAGAGCGAACACGCTGCGGCCATCGGCGATAAACCCGAATTCCGCGTAGCGACTGACAAGTTTGGCGGCAAGGAAGGGGTTGTGGGAGTGGCCAGCGGCGATGATCTGCGCGTGGATTTGCTTGAGGCGTGGGGAGGCGGAGGTGGACTGGAGAAGAAGAGTGTAGAAGTAGGAGTCACGGCGATAAAGCCTTCTTCGATGGCATGCAATCGATGGGAGGACATGGGGGACTGCGACACGACCCCAGCCATACACGAGGGCCGACTTGATGCCTTCCATGCGGGAGCTGGGGGTCCTCTCCTCCCTCCATCCTCCCTCCCTCTCTCAATTTGTTGGATTCGGGTCGCATCCTATGTGGATCCTGAACAAGATCCGATTTCTTCCTTTTTTTTCTTTTCATATAAAGAGTGGTGGGTGATACGCTTACCCCAAACGGGAGCTACGCGCTATAACTTGCTGGCCAATTTTGTTGGCTATCAGAGGGCCCACACCTTGGCCCCACGCTAACCCCAATTATCTGCACGACACGTGTCGTGATGCACTTCGTAATCTCCTCCCAGGGGTACGCTTAACATTGTTCTTTACATAGTGCCCCACGCCCCGCTCCTCGGCGGCCTCGTCAAAACCGTTGCTTTAGCTCCCGAAGCAAGGAAACCCTAGTTCGTCGCCTCCTACCTGAGCATGGTACGGTCCTCTTCTATACCATTCCCTCTATTCTCTCCATCCTGTTATCTTCTATATCAACGCTTATGGCTTTCTTCTTGTTGTCTACTTGCAGGCGGATTCACCTCGCAGAAGGTAAAACCCTAACCGATTCTAAGTTATATTTCCTCTATTCCTTAATAGGGTTGGGATCTCTTAGAGATTGTGGTTTATGGAGAGCAGGGACTGAATCGTTCATGGTTCGGTGTTTCTATGGGTTAGGGATTGGGTTTATTTAGGCTTTAAATCGACTTAGAGTTTTAATCTTCAAGGTTTTGGGGCGTTTTGTTTCATGGTCTCCAGATCGGGCCTTATTTTGCGTATGGAATCCTGCTAGTCGACCGATTCTTGATATTGATTTCCCCTGGGTAACTGATGATTGGTTTACGGGGAAATTTAAGAAACTTAGGGGAAAAATAATATAACACTAGTCTAATCATTTCGCGTGGAAGATGGATACGATAGTATGTCTGACTTTTTTTGAAATGGATTGATGTTCTTTTCTTTCTTGACCTAGTATGATGCCAATGGTACCACTATCTCATCTTCAGAATTCTTGTGTTTTGAGGATAGCAGAGCATCCAGGTATCAACCTTTATGATCTCTTTGAGCTTTCTTTTTGACAATCCTGTTTCATGGAGTGTTGGGGTGGGGGGGGGGGGGGGGGGGGGGCAATGGATTTTACGACATTTTGCATACACCTCACTAATGTCAGCATGACTATGATCTTGCATTTGATTTTTCTTGGAGACCATGCTGTATGTCTACTATTGCATCATACTGTTGAGTCTGAGTGTTTGGATATCTCTGGAAGAACATTTATTCTCTCGCATGAGAACAACTAGGTGTTGATGGACCTGTTCTCCTTTTTCATGTTCTGAAGTTGCAATTTATTTTGGGCCTCTTCCTTATTTGACGCCCCAGGAAATCATCTTAGATCCAGTCTCTTTTCTCATTATTCTCTTGTATGTGATGACACATTGGTGTCTAGATTGACTGGCACATATGGTTAATGTTGAGCTTAGTTCTTGGTGATTGCTGTATTTCTGTAGGTTGCTTGAACCAAACACAGGTATCTGTACTGCTCTAGTGATTTGACTTTTGAAATGAAGTAGAAGTGTTCACTTCGCGTAACCTTTTTCAATTGAATCCATGTCTTTTCTTGGGTGTTCAAACTGAATGGCATCTTCATAGTTGATCTGTGGAGAAGTCACCACTAAGAAGCCTACTTGTGCTTTCCTTGACCGCTGCTCTGAGGGCATGATATAAGTAGATTGCATTTTTGATGGAGAAATCAGAAGGCAATTATTGGATGTAGAAAGCATTTCCCATTCTACCTTTTGGTTTCGTATGATTGTGATTGGAGGATTTTAGTGTTTTATGCCTTCTGTATGCCTCTTCGCATTTCCTTTGTTTTGTTTGATACGCATGCGAGTTGTAATTTCATAGCTAGTCTCAAGGATGATAGTGGGTAAAAGAATCCTATACTGATTTCTTCGGTGGGACTCACATTCTTTTTTTTTCTTCGGAGAATAATGGTAGGTCTAAGAAGTTTATCCTGTTCAGCTAGTGAAAGACAAGATGTTTAACTAAGTTTGACATTAGTTGCAATTAAGTTGCTTTGCCAGCTCTTAGGCATTTTATGTTGATGTGTCCTATTATGTATTGCAGCTTTTCATGGCCCTCTTCTCTTGTTGTTGATGCTGCAGATCAAGATCCCGATCGAGGTCATTGTCCAGGTCTAGATCTAGGGGCCGGTCCCCAGTCAGGTCCAGGTCCCCTCGCCCAAGATCACGTTCACGATCCCGATCTGGAAGTCGAAGCAGGTTATTTTCTACTTTGGCGTTGGCAATGTTGCCAGCTAGTGTTTTGTCTTCTTGAATATTTGACACTCCGTATGGTGTCAGGCCGGATGCTTTGAATCCTGGAAATACTCTTTATGTGACGGGTCTATCCACTAGGGTTACTGAAAGGGAGCTTCAAGATCACTTCTCTAAAGAGGGAAAGGTTAGTGTGTGATGTAAATATGCTTGTTAAGTTTGACGGTGTGCTGATGGCCTTCGTTTTCTTAGGTTGCTGCATGTCGGCTGGTTGTTGAACCGCGTACACGCATTTCTCGTGGCTTTGCATTTGTGACTATGGATAGCATTGAAGATGCAGAACGTTGTATCAAATATCTTAATCAGTCCATTTTGGAGGGTCGATACATAACGGTTGAAAAGGTAATTTTTGGAGTATGTAATGATAACATAGTGGACTCCTTTTGTTTATACTTCCTTTTTAACTTGGAAGTTTTTGGTTATATTCAGAAGATATTGCGTCAGCTATGTTGGCAGCAATCAAGATGATCCGTCATCCATCTCAACTTAAGTCAATCAGCTTGTTGAATGGCCAGCCTAACAGTTTTCCATGCATCACATCAACTAAACCTAGCAAAATTGCCCAACTAAACAACCTCAGCATTCAACTATCAACAACTAATCAACGGACATTATCAACTGTCTAATCAGGCATATATGGTATCTCAGATCTGGCATTTAGCTAATGATGCTAGCAGTCATGCCTTGATTTTAGTGGACATTTAATTTTCATGCTTCAATTGATTTTTACCCTCTAATGTTTTGTATTTTTTCTGCTTTGCATACATTCTTTTTTGGGTTTGCTGTTAGGAAATGTTTGTCTTGCCTATAACTACCTTATTTTATGATTCTGGCTACTTGTCGTGGAGAATTTGGAGAATTGAACGCTTTGTTTTTTTTCCAGTCAAGGAGAAAACGTCCACGCACACCTACTCCTGGAAACTACCTTGGTGTGAAAAGCAATCGAGACACAGGTGAGTTTTCTGATTTTTCTGTTGGACCATCTATGTTTGATTTGATTCTGTTGTTTCTGCCTGCCGGAATTTAGCTTCACCATCTTGTGTCACAAGAAAAGCATCCTCATCGAAATTTGAGTATCTTCTGCTCACATTTTTATGTCGCCTATAGCAGGTTATCGTGGTGATCGCGGCAGGTATCGTGGAGGCTATGGTCGTGATGACTATGCTGGTGGCTATCGTAGATCCCCCAGACGCTCACCTTATCGAGGCGGTCGTGATTACTCTCCTCGCCGTTCTCCTTATGGCGGTAGGTCGAGAAGAGAAAGATCAAGGTCACTTCCTTATTCTCCATATGGAAGCCCAGATAGAGGTTATGGGCGTCGCATGAATGGGTATGCACGGTAAACTCTTGGTCTGGTGCTTGGTGGCTTTAGGATATGGCGCTGGCTAGACTGATAATCAGACTCTAAGTTACCGTTGTTGAACTGGCTTTATGTACTTTCGAGCCTGTATCAGTTGCTTCAGTTCCTAAGGACTTGCTGTTGCCTTTTCTTCTCTTTGTTTGGTTCCTTGCTTTGTCTAATTAACTGTAGTTCACTTGTCGACCATAATGAGGAACCATGGATAGTTCTTGACTTCTTCTGAGCATTTAGCTCTTCATCTTGATTGGTTTTGATCCGGATTGAGGAGCTGATTGTATGCCAATACATTTGTATGGCTTGCAGCTTACTTTCTATAGTGGATTGCCTTGAGACAGATTGCTCAAAAGTGTGTCGTGATGTGCTTTGGGTCTTGCATTGACTTGTTGGCAGCTTCAGAATTGCTAAACTCTTGGCTCATTTGTGTTTATTGGTTGCCCTTGGTGGATGTGCCACATTATGCCATCAGGATGTTGATCGAGGCATTTGATTGAGGCTGTATAGAGAGTTTTGGGCAGTCGCAGGAACGTGCTACTCTTGCTTTCTATTATACTTCTGCTGCACTTTTACGCTGATTTATTGCTATTAGTCATCCTTCTATTATCACGTTTTTTGTTTATGTAAAATTGGCGTAGTCAAATATAATGCTGCAATAATGGCCTTTACCTAGAGAAATTGCATTATCTATATACTCACTGAGGGTCCGTTTGGTAGCCATGGATCTGTTTTGAATACGCTGGGATCCAAGGGATGGGAGATGTGCGGATGCTCCGTGCTTTTGGATGGGTCTCGGATCCCATTTTTTCGACGTCAGCTCGGCAAGTGTGACGTCCACCGAAAATGGTATCCGTGGGAGCGGATATGACGCCATCCGTCGGATTCCGCATCCTGTGGATAACCAAACGGACCCTAAGATGCTCTTCTCCGGATAAGATGCGAGTGTTTTTTAAGATTTTTTAAGATTTTTTTATTGATGAATCAAGCCTGTGGCTACATACCCAGTCAAGCCGGGCTACAACCTACACTAACTAAAAAATAAAATCGAAAGGAGGCAGCTGCCTTTGGGAGCCCCCCTGCTCAAAAAATTCAAACAACGTGCATGCCTGGCCACATTTGCGCTAAAGCATCCTACCTAAAGCACCGTCTTCATGCGAAGATGAAAATTAGGGATTTTTTTGTCAAAATAGACCTAGATTTTTTTGCCAAAATGGACCTCTGATGTTTATTTTTTGCATTTTAAGATCTCATGTCTTGTTTGTTTGCAAAATAGAACCCTAATCTCCTTTATTCCATTTCTACCCGTCTCACATCCCATGGGATGGGCAAGTCACATGACATGACATGGCCATCCAATTTTTAATCCAACGTGATCTCCTTATGCTCAACGTCGCCATGCACATCGTGCCGCCATCTTCGAGGTCAGGAACATCCCCAGCCATACAAACGTCTCTATAGATCGGATGTCGGCTACTATCCCGACCGCGCTTCTTGGTCTCCTGTGGGGCGGAGGGTTTGTTGGCTAGCAAATGCCAAAATGGGTTTTTGAGAAGCTTGGGAGGGAGAGGAGGAGGAGGGGGGATGGTGGTGACATGAAGGACATGGTCGAAGTGCCGCTCGTTGAGATCTCCGATGAGTTGGGAGGGTCCGACAACATGAGATCAGAACCCCTGATAGGAATTGTGGGTTGTTGTGATGAAATAGAGATGATAAAGATGGAAGCTTCTTCGAGGAAGAGGAAGAGGAGAGAGAGAGAGAGAGAGGAATGGAAGATGAGAGGGGTTGAGCATGGAGGGATGGAGGGAGAGGGAGGGGGCGTTGGGGGGGGGGGGGGGGGGGGGGGGACGAGAGGCTTTCTTCACTGCATGATCACGTAGGGATGGCAACGGGGAGGGGTCCTTCCCCCAACTCCGGCCCCGCCCCGATGGTTACTTCACCCCGACCCCGCCCTGCCCCAAAATTTTTTGACACATCGAATACATTATATCTAATAACATACTAAAAAGTTATCATCTTAAAAAGCAATCCAAACAAAACTTGTATTTACGAAATGAACAACTCAAAAATATTGTCCTAAATAATAGTTCAAACTTAAATTGTCTCAAATAATACAATCGGGGCAAGGCGGGACCGGGGTGTCCTTCCCTGACCCCGCCCAGACCCCGATCAGGGTTTTACACATGTCCCCCAAACCCGATTCCGAACCCATTTAGAGTCCCCCGAGCCCGCCCCATTAGGGACGGGGTGGGGCGGGACCCCGTTGAGGCAGGACAAATTGCCATTCCTATCACCTAGGGATAGAAATGGAATAAAGGAGGTTAAGGGTCCTATTTTGTAGGGGTGAGAATTCGGTATATACCGAACCGAAATACCGAATACCGAAATACCATAATTTAAAAAACCGAACCGAACCGAATTAGTGTATAAAACCGAACCGAACCGAATTAATTCGGTACACTAATTTAAAAATCGAATCGAACCGAATTCATGAAAAACCGAACCGAACCGAAAAAACCAAAATAATTCGTAATTTTTTACTTACAGTATAAAACCGAACCGAAATAAGGTATATAATTTTAAAATTTTCGGTATTTATCGAATTTTAAAAATAAAAACGAAACCGAACCGAATACCGAATTTTTGAAAAAAAAAAACCGAACCGAACCGACTATATTGAAAAACCGAACCGAATCGTTCGGTTCGGTTCGGTTCGATTTTGCTCACCCCTACTATTTTGCAAACAAATAAGGCATGGGGTTTTAAAGGGTAAAAAATAAAAACCGGAGGTCAATTTTGACAAAAATTCTGAAAATTGGCATGTGTGCTGATATGCTCTGCTCTTGATGCTATGTGAGTTACACGGCTCCGAGAACAGATGCCACCGGCACTGTGTGTGTACATGCCACTGGCACTGTGCGAGTGTACATTTGATGGAAACCTGACTTGCTTGTTCTGTATAAAAACAGCGGCGATTATTTGAATACCACCGGTTCCCGGTTCTCTGTTTTTTTTTTCCCCTTAAACAGCTACAGCGAAGTGATTTGAATACCACCGGTTGTCTGTTTTCTTCAAACACCTGGGACCAAATGAGAGCGAGAGGTTGTAAACGACAAACATAAGATGAATGGCATTAGAAGATGGAATTCGAGGAAGAGGACAAAGGTTTTAATCGACGAAGATAAAAGAAATGGGTAATCTAGAGTATAAAGCACCGGTAACTGAGAGCTGCACCCCATCGTTTGCCCCTCTCTCTCTCTCTCTCTCTGTCTCTCTCTCTGCTCAAATCATGACACATCGGTATCTTTATTGTCACATCAGCAACAAAAATGTCGCTGAATCCCATAAAATATTTTTTCCTCTAACTCCATTCGAAATTTCGCCATAAATTTGATTTTCTTTTGCTCTGTTTTAATACCATTGTTAACATGGCAACTAATCTAATTAAAATAAAAAAAATGTTAATTTATCATAACTTAAATAGAGTTGACATGAACTGATTTGGACTCAAACACCTACTAAATATTTTCTTGTTTAAAACATCAATGACAAGAGCATTTCAGACAGTTCACATAAGCCAACCTATTGTTGCGTGCAAAGAAAAAGATGTTTGGCCGTATGTTATGAAATCAATATCTTAGTCGCCGGTGTGTAAAGCCAAAAAAATAATAATCTCGACTTGCTAAGCTCTCAATTGAATCACTCATGGGTGACGAGAGGCTACGACGTCAAAAGTGTTCTTCCATGCACATATAATAAATGCATGATACACAGTGACAAAACATTCCACTTTTTTTTTTATGACTAGCCCAAGGCGTCATGCATGCTTAGGTCGAACATTTTGCTGTTTAAGCCCCTGTATTTTTTGCTTTTGACACGTCGGGACCCTCGCCTGTTTTCTTTAGTTTTCTTGTAAAACAAGAGGTATCGTAATACCATCTTTACTTATACTTTTTTCTCATAGACGAATCCCTGCCATGTCATAAATAATAAAAAATTAGATTTTTATCCCCTTCTCTCACTCGCTCTCTCTCACGCTCACTACTCGCTCATTCCGATAGCATTATTCGATGACGTGCTCCTTGAAATGGACAAACCCCTACTTGACATTACATATCCGTGGTGTTCGATGAAGAAGTCCTCAACAAGTAAGCGATCGGGAACCCTAGCCACCACTACTTGTGAACGTGTAGATACGCGCCTTAACATCACAAGTCATGACGCCAGCGTCATCGTCTCCAGCCGCGGCAGAGAATACGGATCTGGTGCAGTGGAACTGCATCATCTCATTCCCGTCGACGATGACATAGGAGTCGTAGGATGGGATGCATAGTAGAACCAAAATGATCTCCCTCACGCGACATGATGAGTGTCCAAGCGGAAGCGCCACAAGGGTTGGGGGTAGAGCCACTGGGAGCGGCAGACGGATGGGCTTGGGTGCAGGGGCGGATTTATGGGTGGGCTGCACCGGGCTGTAGCCCGGGCAGCCCACATGATATTTTTTAAAGGATTTATATATTTTAATTCATTTAAATTCAATATAAATACAATTAAATCCAGCTTATATAATGACTAGCCTACCCGTCAGCCCTCCAGTACTGCCAAAGCAGCAAAGAGTCAAAATTAAAATTAAAAGGCAATCCTGCCAAAGCAGCCAAAGAGTCAAAATTAAAATTAAAAGGTGCTAGGTATAGGTGGCTTGCTGACATCACCGTAGGAACTAGTCAAAATTAAAAAGTGCGCGAGAGTCAAAATTAAAAAGTGCAATAGCTACGTGTCAGTGACTAGTGACTGGGTATTGGGCGGCCTGCTGACATATATTTAGTTCATTTATTCATGTTTGTTTACTCGTTCTTCAAAATGTTTGATAGACATATAATTTATTCACATAGTATTTGATACTTGCAGGACACCCATGGGTTCAAGGCTTTAAGTTAATGTCGTGGCTCCTAATAGCCCCTTGATTTTATTGTTTTTTCTCTCTTAAAAGCAATTTTCTACAACGTACAAGGTAAAAAAACCGACTTTAAAAGGTTAGTAGTTGTATAATTAAGAGATTAGACCCCACTTGTAATTTTTTTGTTTTCAGAATTATTTTACAAATAATTTTACTGTTCAGAAAAGAATGTGCTTTGAATATTGAGAACACTACTTGAGCATTTACTGTTTTGATATAGTCTCTTGTTCTTGTGTAGAATAACAATAACTGAAACATAGGAACGGGCCTTTTAAAATCCATTAGAGATATTACATTAAAATGTGAGCATGTGATTGGTATAGTTTCCATCAAGCAAACCATTAGGATAGTGTTAGCCCGGGCGGACTTTAAATCCTGGATCTGCCCCTGCTTGGGTGGTTTTGCATTGGCAGTGGATTTGGTGGTCGGTTCATGTTGGGATTAAGATAGTGTATTGGTTTTAGACGATGGTTTTTCTTTGGAAATAACTATAATG
Organism: Narthecium ossifragum; assembly: GCA_963920575.1. Taxonomy (NCBI): domain Eukaryota; kingdom Viridiplantae; phylum Streptophyta; class Magnoliopsida; order Dioscoreales; family Nartheciaceae; genus Narthecium; species Narthecium ossifragum. Next base: position 3,601,365 of record OY986964.1, on the reverse strand, counting down.
TCCTCATGTCTCAATTTTACACGCATATCGTATTTTACACGTGCATTTTATATGCACTTTTAACTCCTAGTTTTACGCACGTTTGTATGTCAAGTTAATGCGCATATTATATTTTACACGCATATTTTCAACTTTAGTATTAGCTTATTAATATATGCGTCGATGAGATGTTTATACTCGCATTTACAAAATATGTGTGCATCCTTTGTATTTGTATTGAATTATGCGCGTTTATTATGAAAAATTCTACACATACGTTTATACTCGTTGTTACGTCGCATGAAGCGTTTATACTCGTAGTAACATCGCTTATAACATTTACTATCGTGTTTGCGTACTTAAATTGTGAGGACTCGTACCTCCAACCTGGTCCGACCGCGTTAGGTCGAGGGCCTGGGTTTGTGGTTTGGCTCGGTTGGCCTTGGGATGCGATCGGTTGATCGCATCGCTGCTTTTGATCCCAGTGGTATTTTGGTAAATATGCCCCCTGGTGGTCAGTTTCACACCCGCGTTGCACACATGGCCTTTGATTGATGTATGTGTTTGATTAGAACCTCTAGGGTGCGTCCGATCGGAAGATCGGAGCTCGATCGAGAGAGATCGAATCGGACGGCTGTGATGGATTCCAGCTTTCTATTTAAACCTTTCTCTTCTTTCTCTTTCTTTCCTTCTTCTTCTCCTGCGTTCTCTTTCTCCCCTCTCTCTCCTGCGGCCGGCTGTGCTAGGGCATTCGGAGGATGGCTTTCGAGGAGCGGATTCCGGCGATCGGAGTTGACGGATGCATGGAGGAGCTGCCCTATATCTTCAAGTAGGTGTTTCTACCTCGATCCTTGGATCGGGTTCTCCTAGGATAGGTTTAATGCCTTTTCGATGTAGGAATACATGTTAGAGTGTTGTGTAACTTGTAGCACATGTGATGTGGCTTGTTCCTTGTATTCCTACCCCGCGACTTCGGCATTTTAACGGCTGGTTTTTCGTATTATCGCCGTTTCGTCAATTTTCGCCATTTTGACCTAGATAGGAGATTTATCCGTCAAAAGTGTGATTTCTTTGCACCATTGGGTTCCCCTTCGTTAATTATACATGCCTGCAAAGTTTCAATGATTTCCAACTAGTTTTGATCCTTAAAATCTAAGAAAATAGATTTTCGGCACTGTTCTGATGAACTGTGCCTGAGGCTCGACGGTCGATCGGTGCATCGACCGTCAAGTATCGATTTGCTCTTTTTGGGCCTGACGGTCGACCGTCGCATCGACCGTCGGGCTCTGTCGGGATTTTAGCCTCCCATGGTTGATGGGTCGATCGACCGTGGGTTCTCTCTCTTTTTCATCATGCCTCACGGTCGACCGTCGGATCGACCGTCGCATCGTCCGTGAGGCTCTGTCTCGTTTTGGGCTCTCGACGGTCAATGGGCCGATCGACCGTCGCCCATGTGGCTTTCCTCGTTTTGGCCTCACGGTCGATCGGTGGATCGACCGTGACATCGTCCGTGGTCTCACGGTCGATCCTCGGATCGACCGTGACATCGTCCGTGGGCCCTTAGACAGTGTTTTCTGGTCTTTCTCAATTGGCTTTCAATCGTGATTGATCTTTAAACATGTTGGGAAGCTTTTAAATGAATTTTGTAGTGTTTTCAAAGGATTTCTATTGAGTTTAAGGATCGATTCGAGTATTTCCCGTTTTAGACAAATCTATGGTTTTGATTGCGTTTAATACACGTTTGATAGTAGTTAAATGCTTCTTTGATTGTCTAACCATTAGTTAGCCATGAGTGCTAGCTAATGAGGAATTGTGGAACCTTAGCCTCTTGCCGGCGAGTGCCGAGGGCTATTGTATAAATGTGGCCAGTTACCTGCGGGGTAACTGTGGAACCTTAGTCTGTGAGGTGCAAGAGAGCACTGAAGACTATTGTATATCTGTATTCATGCTTTGCTCAGATGTTTGTATGGTTAGCATAGATATTCTGTTTTCGAGGCCCTCGTTATGCTTACCTTTTGGCTAGCTGTGAGCTAAGCCTAGCCCTGTATGATTAATGTCATCTTGTTGCATGCTTATATCTTGATACCTGTGCCCGAACATTGCATGCATCTTGATTGCATTAGAGGCATTTGAGATTAGGCGGGCGATGGTTTAGGTCGCCGATCCGAGGCTCTTGGGTAGCTCGGATCTAGCCTTAGGACCGTGGCTGGGTAGTTAGGATTAGGGTGTGATTGTGTAATCAGAATCTCATGTTATTGAGGATGCACAATAGTTGACTCTGATATTTGTTTTGAGGTTTAGAGGTCGTGTTGTCTTCCAAAGCCAAGTGCTAAGGATGGTTGCCGGTGCCCTTGACATGGTCCCCAGGCAGTGGCTTCCTGCTGGGTAAGGGTGATCCTACTGGTTCTGGTTCTCTGTTTCCTCCCAGCGTGTTTGGTTGATGTATCCCAGCGTGGTCGGTTGAGAAGAGTAGGATCCTTGGGGTAGTCGGCAGGGGATGTGGACCCCGCGGCATCCGTTAGACTTGAGCTGGGAGCCAACACTGTTGTTGTTTTTCCTCCCTTCAGTGTGCCGTAGAGTAGAACCCTACTGAGCTTATCGCTCACTCCTACCCGGGCTGCGTTTGCAGGTGCAGGCGCCAGTTCTTCCTCAGTAGAGCAGGCGGATCGGCTTTGGCGGCGCGAGTACATCCAGAGGCGCTTGAGGTTGCTGGAGGATTGATCAGTTGTACGCTTGATGGATTTTTGTAAATCATGTACATTTCGAGGACTATTGAGATTATTGTATAATATTCTTTGATTGGAAGATTTCTATCATTGTTGATTAGTACAACTGATATTATGTAATTTGAATCTCTATTTACCTCTGGATTATAAATTGTTTAAGTTTTTCTATAATTTCGCTTTGTATCGCACCACATGGAGATGAATAGTGTAGATTTCCCCTCACGCCTCTGCTCGGATGGGCTTTCTGGGTCGGGGTGTGACATATATATACTCCGCGTATAACTTTATACTCATGGTTACGCAGCACGTATTACTAGTACTTGTAAAAAAAACAAATTAACAAACACGCATATGTGTATGAAATAATAGGTCACTTCTGAACCCTATAACTTCTCCAAAAAAATTCTAAAAATTTATAACCCAGTCTTAGCATAGTTGATCAAAAAAAGGAAAAAGAATGTCGAACTCCTCCCACACATGACGAGCAGAGAGTATCCTCAACCAAGACATGCTTACGTCGCGCTCGCTGTGCTACCCAAAAAAAGAGAAAGCAATAAGAGAGGAGAAGCTTCTACTATCTCTCCTCCCCATCGTCCAAACGTGAATTCTAAAAAAAGAGCCACATTCAGGACCAAAGAAGCCTATCATTGGGATGAAGGACCCCCTCCTGGATTCCCATGTGGCGAGAATGGTGACCCTGGAGGGGAAAGAGGAGTTGGGGTCAGAGAGGGAGCTGGTGGTGCGACAGGCAAAGGATTCGTCGACCGCAGAGGCGACAGAATTTCAGGATATCCTGGTTGTGAAGGGGTTTGGGGATGGTTGGGAGGTGTTCATGGGAGCAAGACGAAGAAGCTCTGGTGCATCACGGGGTTGATCGCATTCAACATCCTCTGTCTACCATTTCTTCATGGGATTGGCAACCTCCAGCTCTCCGCCGTCACCATTGGTCTCTCCATCATCTCCAACTTCTCCTTTGGGGGGGTGAGTGAGATCCAGGAGTGTAGAGAGGAGTTGATAAAAATCCAATTTTTTATTATCCATGACATGGTGATGCTTCATCCATGTGAAAAAACATGGACAAAGATGGTATTTTGAGATTTTGAGACCTTATTTTGGAAGAAAATAAGGGGAGCCGATGTGCCAAAAACAACCTATAGCGCCCTAAATAACAAAAAAAAGTTAAGGGGAAGGAGCTCCGGTACCATAAAATGAACTTATCATGTTAAAAAACCACTAAGCATAAGATTTGGGACCTTAACACCATTTTACACTACCAAATACACATATACTCTCCTCTTCACAACCTACATCTAAAGAACGGGGTTCACGTCGTTCTTCGCCCCGTCGATCTCGTAGCACCACATCCAAGCGCCGCTAGGGTTGGATCGGAGCAGGGAGGGGTCGAAGATAGCCGGGCGGAGGAGGGAGAGATGTGTCTGTCGGAGAGACATGCGTTGCGAGATGAGGAGGCCTCGGTGTACCTGTCACACCCCGACCCAGAAAACCCATCCGGGGCGAGGCGTGAGGGTTCCTATCACTATTTATCTTCAATTTGCGCGATACAAATGCGGAATGATGAATAAATTTAAACAATTTATAATCCAGAGGCAGACAGATTCAATTGGAATACATCATCAAGTTGTACAGTTTATATTCGATACAAAACTCCCATGAGACAGATATAATACATGATTCCAAAATCCTCAAGGGTTTACAACATGCATATTAATATATCAAAAAGGTACAATAGTCATATCCTCCAACAAAACCTCAGACGCCCCTGGATGTGCTCGCGCCGCCAAAGGCTGATCCTGCCGGCTCCACGGACGAAGACCTGCCGCCTGCACCTGCAAACGCAGCCCGGGTAGGAGTGAGCGATAAGCTCAGTAGGGTTCTACTCTACGGCACACTGAAAGAAGGTAAACAACAACAGTGTCGTTACTCCGCCTAAGTCTAAAGGATGCCACGGGGTCCCATAACCCCTATCGATTCCCCAAGGGATCCTACTCTTCTCAACCGACCACGCTGGGAATATCAACCAAACACGCTGGGAGGAAACAAAGAACCAGAACCAGTAGGAACACCCTTTACCCAGCAGGAAACCACTGCCTGGGGACACACGTCGGGGACATCGACAACCATCCTTAGCACTTAGCCTTGGAGAACCGACACGACCTCTAAACCTCAAGCAGTATAATATTCCAGTCCGACTAACGTAATCCTCCATCACCAGAGATTCAGATCAACAATCACACCCTACTCCTGACTACCCATCCACGGTCCTAAGGCTAGATCCTAGCTACCCGAGAGCCTCGGATCGGCGACCCAAACCATCGCCCGCCTAACCTCAAATGCTTCTAATGCAAGCAATGCATGAGCTTAGGCAAACAGCTATCCTAGATGTCTCTATATGCCACATCAACAGTTATAAGTCCAACAGATATACAATAGCCCTCGGCACTCGCCGGCAAGAGGCTAAGGTTCCATAATTTCTCATTAACTAGTACTCATAGCTAGTTAATGGCTAAGCAATTAACTAAGCACTAAACTACCATCAATCATGTATTAATTGCAAGTAGAACCATAAATTTTCTAAAAAGGAAAGAACATTTGAATCAATCTCAAACCAAGTGGAAATCCTTTGAAAACCTCATCAAATCCCCCTACATGCTTCCCAACATGTTTAGATATTAATCCCCCATCAAAACCATCCAAGAAATACCTGAAAACCAAGTTCAACGGGTCACGGACGATGTCACGGTCGATCCGGGGATCGACCGTGAGGTCACGGACGATGTCACGGTCGATCCGGGGATCGACCGTGAGACCCACACGAAGAAAACCAAGGGCGACGGTCGATCCACCCATCGACCCTGAGAAGCCCAAAACCAAACAGCGCCTGACGGTCGATGCGACGGTCGATCCGACGGTCGACCGTCATGTAAATGGTGAAAAGGAGGGACTCCCACGGTCGATCCATGCATCGACCCTGGGAGGCTAAAATCCCGACAGAGCCTGACAGACGATACGACGATCGATCCGACGGTCGATTCACAGATCAACCGTCGAGCCTGACGGTCGATACACCGATCGACCGTCGAGCTTGCGACGCAATATGCCAGCAATCCTATTTCTAGGATTTCAAGGATCAAAACATGTTTGAAAACAATGAAACTTTGTAGGCAAGTGTATTTAACTATGGGGAATCCAATGATGTAGAGAAATCCCATTTTTGACGGTTAAATCTTGAAATCTCCTATCTATGTGGAAAATGGACAAAAACCGACGAAGCTTCGACAATACGGAAAACGACCGGCAAACACTTGGATCCACGGTGTAAGAACACAAGGGAACGAAGCACACCACATATACAATGAGCTACAAGCATTCTACTAGGTATTCCACAGCAAAATCACATACAACCTAACCTGATAGAACCCGATCCAAGGATCGAGGTAGAAACACCTACCTGGGCAAGCAATGAAGCTCGTCCACGCGTCCAGCTAGTCTTGCCGTGAAGTTTCGCTCCGCAATGCTCAGCCCTCCAAGCTCTATCCCAGCCGGAGGAGAAGGGGAGAAGAGAGAATAAGAAGAGGCGTTGGCAGGAGGAGAAGAGAAGGGAGCCGGGGGAAAGAAAGAGAAGAAGAAGAAGGGGAAAAAGGGGAGAAGGGGTGGAGCCAACTGCTCCAACTGCCTCCAACAAACCAGGCCACTAACGGGCCGGATCTATCTAACGGGTCGAAAGCCTACCGACCCGCTCACGAGCCCGATCGATCGCTCAAGGGCCGCAAGTTGCCCAGAAGCAAGCTTCAGCGCGCCCGAGCAGGGATCTTCCGATGCCAGTTCCACCTAACCATTCTAAACAACCACATACATCAATTCCAAGGCCGTGGGTGCAACGCGGGTGTGAAACCGACCACCAGGGGGCATATTTACCAAAATGCCCTTGGGGTCCAAACCGCCACACGATCGCCCGATCGTGCCTGACGCGGAACCAGACCAAAAGGAAATCGGCTCTCGACCCACGCGGTCGAGCCAGATCTGAGGGACAGGCCCTCACAGTACCGCCCAACGTTTGATGTGCTTGACTCCGACCATGTCAGTCGGATCGGACACGAGGACCTCAAGGCATTTTATGGCGTCGGTGCCACCAACAGTGACATCTCAGCCATGATCTCTGCTGCCAACGCTGACAATGACGGCTTCGTCTAGTTTAACAAATTTGAGCGCGCCCTCGGCTCCTCCAGCAGCAACTCCTCCTCATTCTCCTCTTAGGAGATCATTGCGAATGTGTTCTGCGCTATGGACCGCAACGACGAAGGCCGCGTGGGCTTCGCAAGGCCTACCTCAACTTGGCAGGCATCCCCTCCACCGACGAGGGCGTCATGATCCATGTGGGCAGCACTGTTGATGACGTATCTCCTACAAGATGCGTTCATGAAGATCCTCGCTATGGATGCCGACGTAGGGTTCTAGAACCTCCGTGATCAAATCATAATCATGTCACAATGCACGAATCTGAATTGGTAGTTTTGTTGTCAAATAGGAAACATAGCAAAGAGAAAAGAGAAAACTGAATATTAGGCTAATATTGAACTGAAATAATGAACAATATATAAAATATAGCAAAAAGAAAAGAGAAAATAGCAAAGAGAAAACTGAATATTGGGCCAGTATTGTACTGAAACAATGAACAACATATAAAACATAGAAAAGTGAAAAGAGAAAAGAGAAAAGAGAAAGGAGAAAAGAGAATATTTGGCCAATATTAATAAGACGTGAAAAGTGCACAATTACCCCTTTTAACTAGATCTCGTTAGTCTCCGAACAATGTTATTTTGATTGTCTTTTTCCCATTTCAGGCTTAAGGACCCTCAGCGAAGATTAGATCAAATTTGGTGCTAAAACGAACAAATAAAGAACCTGCTAGGAGCAAAAGAGCAAAGGAGCAAAGATGGACCATCTTTGACATCAAAACTGTACCTGCTCAGGAAGAACCAGATGATGTACTATACATGGTTGGAAAGCTCTTGAAGTCTAGATTCCAGAACTTTTTTACGGTTCGTGATTTAGAGTTTTCTAGAGGAAGATATGTTATTTTTAGTACAGAGGTGCAGAAGAAGCTTCGGAAAACGAAAGAGATCGATCCACTTTCCAAAGGAGATCGATCCCTTTGGCGCTGCGGGGAAAATAAAAGAAAACTGACTAATCCGAGTTAGGGTTTGTCTTAGGCTATAAATAGCCTTCTTTGGGGGCGTTTTGGCAGCCTTCTATGGCCGAATTTTCGTCATCTCTTAGGGTTTCTCTTAGTTTCTTTTCCACAAATTAGGTTAGATCTTTGGTGGAAGATCCATGAGTGGAGTGCAGTGACAACCTTCATCAACGAATCTCTTTCCTAAGATGAGTGACTAATCTCTAGCCTAGGGATTTCTATGATATATTAGAGAATCTTTCTAGGGACTTTCATGGATCTAAGCATGTATTCTTTTAATGGTTTTTAATGGAATAATCTTTTATTATCATATCTATTGGTAATATTTATTATGGTGAATGAATTGGATGTTCTTTGTGCCCTAAATTCGGTCTGTCTTGTCTCGGTTTTTCCGTAGGTATACAGCCGGATTCTGTGAAAATTCAAAACACAAAAGTTGTAGATCTCTTCCTTAGCTTTCCACCGAATCTTGAATCACCTTGTTTCGAGTTCGGATGTGAAAGGTACACAGAGATTACGATCGCTGGTTTTGAGTATTGCATGTTAGAGGCTAGGATTAGGACTTTTCCAAGATGCTTTCATGCTAGAACCATGTTAGATCTTAGGATTGGATTCTAAACACTAGATTATGATTGTAGGAGTGCTAGAACCACTATCTTAATGCTAGAACCATTAAGACCTATGATTATAACCTACAATTCATTCTTTATCTTTATTGATTAGGCGATCTCAAAGTGCTAGAACCACTTTGATTATTCTCATACCAATTATCCGCTGATTTGATCTTCGTTCCGATGAAGACTTCTTACGAATCTTTGTTGAGCGGTAGGGGTTCTAGCCATTCACCTATCGACTTGTTAAAACCATTAACACCTTTTGAATTGCTTTTATCCTAAGAAGACCTAGTTAGTTCTTTATTACGGATTAGAAATCTCTTGGCCGTTTATCCTATTATTATTCAGTTTAGTTTAATCTGAGTTAAGAGTAGTTTAAAACCCAAAATCATTCTCTTTATCAATCTTTTGATTTAGAACTATACGAGGTAATTAGACTTAACACTTCTTTTCCCTGTGGATTCGACTCGGACTCATTGCTATCTACCCATAAAGTAGTTAGTTAGTGATTTGGATTATAAATTTCTAATTTTGACCTTCTTGTTAAGACTACGATACTTTTCAAGGCGTGTCAAATATTGAACTGGACCAATGAACAACATACAAAACATAGCAAAGAACTCCAAGCTTCACTTTTCTCTTTTCTCTTTACTCTTTTCTCCTTCGATCTCCCGTCTCCGTCGCCATTCTCGTCGATCAGCCACTAGAATCATTCCTTGATGTCCCTACTATCCCTCTTATATTGGTCTTAACCGACAACGTGCTCCCAACTTCATTTTTCTCTTTTCTCTCTTATCTTTTCTATTTTCCGTTTTCTCTTTTCTTTAAGCTTTTGCACTGTTTTCACCATATACAACACATCCACCACCCAGCTTCAATCACAGAGACCATAAGTCTCTTCACATACCTCTCATGAGAAATGATTGGTGTGTCCTCTCTTGGTCAGAGAAAATGGGCTCAGCTTCACAGTCTATGTTCTTTCTCATGCTTCACAGTCCATGTTCTTTCTCATGTTTCACAGTCCATGTTTTTTTTTCTTTTTTCTTTTTCTCTTTTCTTTTTTCTCTCTTCTCTCTTCTCTTTTCTCTTCTCTTTTCTCTTTTTTTAAGCCTTTGCATTGTTTCACCATGTACAACACATCCACCACCCAGATTCAATCACAAATACCATAAGTCCCTTCACATACCTCTCATGAGGAATGATTTGTGTGTCCTCTCTTGAGCCTAAGCTCCACAGTCCATGTTCTTTCCCATGCTCATATTCATGCCCGCATTCTTGTTCTTCAGCTCTAAGCTGATGGTTGCTTCTGTGGATGATGAGAGAGTTGCATATGTTAAGGTGGTCTCAGAATAAGACAATGTAGGTGGAGGAGGCATGGGGAGTTTGATGCTTGAGAGGTTCAGGATTCTTCTTGACTTGAAGACTTCAAAGTTTATAAGGCAAACTGGTATATTAGCTCCAGCTCTGACGCCGACCAGAGAGACTGTAAAGCCACCTCATGTCTCACCATTCCACCACTACACGCCCGTGCACTCCAAGTCGATGGTGGTGCGGGAGTCCGTGGATGTGTCCTCGGAGCCGAAGATTTGCTCACGGATATCCTAAAAGGAATGGCCAACTAACCGGGGTCGGAGTCGACGTCACGAAGACCTCTGGCGACGACGGATCGGAGGCGTTGAGGCGTTGCGACGATGAATCGGAGGAGGGGCACTTCTTGATTGCGACGGCGGAGTTGCAGGGGGAGAGGAGGGGGAGAGGGATGGGGAGATGGAGGGGGATGATGGAGTTAGAGTTGGAATTATGGTTTGGGTTATCAGAGGAATAAAAAGGTCATCAAAAATACATAACAAATCATATATGTCCATAAGTGACCGAAAATGATGTTTAGAGTTTAAATCTAATGATGGTGGTATAGCGGCCAACAAGTTTCATAAATTTGATGTAAACATCAATTATCAAAAAAAATTATGCTTAGACCCCACCCAAAAGCTTTGCCTATGCTCTCACGTGTGTCCTATATAGCTACGCTGCTGGTGCAATATTGCTAGCCTTGGCGCGTTCCCCACATCGTCTAGCTTAGCTCCCCGGGTTCGCTCGTTGCGTTGCGCTGATTCAACGCACCGCCAAGGCCGAGGCGAGCAGCGACACAGGATACGCCAAAACCCCCAACATCGCCGGCCTTTGCAACAACCCCTGCACGCACCCTCTTCTCCTCCTATTCGAGACGTCAATCTCTCTCTCACCCCCCCACCAAACCTTTTCCTTTTCCCTGTTCTCGGCACAGACTTCCAAAGAAAGATGGCGACCAAAAAGCCAAGGATCAGATGTGAAAAGCCTGGCCCGTCTCCTGTCCTGTTGGCCTTTTCCCCCTCCTGGGCTCCCTCTGTCTCTCTCCCTCCCTGTCTCTCTCTCTCGAAAGTTGGAGCCTAATGAGAGGAAGAGAGAGAGAGAGAGAGACTAAGAAAAGAGTGGTCTTCAGGATGGCTGCTGGTGGATATTGTGGGCTGGCTGGCCGGGTTCGGTGCGGATACCACCGCTGGTTTTTGCATCCCCGATGGTTTCATTGATTGCTTCACACCCAAAAGAATACAGTACTATAAGGTACTGTGGTGGTTTTGTTGTTATCTTCTAATAATACGTATCCTCAAAAACTTAATGCTGGCTTGAATCATATTGATATGTATCTATGATAAACTACTTAGCATGCTGAAAGGAGGGCTTGAGCACGTTGGTTCAGTACTTCAATATTTTGGGAAACAGGAATATTGTTCTTCTGAAAGCAGCCTCATCTGGAAACGTAAGTTTAGCAGCTTTAGTTAGTGCCCAGTACACACTGTTTTTGTTCTCTTTCGTAAGGTCCCTGCGTTCTAGTAATATATAGAAACGCTCCCAAGATTCGACGAGTGAGAGTCTCGAGGATATATTATATGAGGATAAGCCTGCATGATCTGTACCTATCTCTCTTTCTTTTGGCTTCGATGCTCTCAATAATGGTACTAGCTAGTTTACTACAGATCACCATGTGGAGCTGGCTTGGCGGTTGGCGAGCAGATGCTCGCCGAGAAAGAGATCATCTTGGAACGATTAATATATGTGTGCTGATGATTTGTTTATGCGTGGGAATTAATGCATGCAGAATCGAATGTGGCACAAAAGCCCCAGCAGGGAATTCTTAGAAATGTCCATTTGATGTGACTTTTTATTATTATCGTGGGGCATGCTACAATGATGCACGGGCTCCTGTACGTTATCATTCTTAATTTTTGCTCTTTATAGTGATATATCTTACGATATTATTTACTTCAGTGACTCCTGTGTGTAGTGTATGGACTGGACTGATGCATATTTCATCGATAAATTAACCTTGTATCAATACATGTATTAGTTTACAAAATTGTAGACTGCCGGCGCAGAGTCTGCGTCTGGGGTCGGCAGTTGTCATGTCGATCATCGTACGTACCATTCTTTTGTTAGCAACAATGTTATTCTTTGACGCCAGCACCCAGCAAGTGAAATTATAGAAACCAACCAGATTTTTTTCTTCTGGTCGTTGAGCCAACGGCTTACACGTAAAACAAACTACATGATGCATTTCACCCCCAATTAAAACCCGTTGAGTTAACCCTACATCATTTTGTCAGAGTATCAGCTCACCCTATACATAACCGAGGAACATGTATGAACAGAACATACTCACAACATAGGGCGATAAACCAAATCGCTCGCAAAGTCGACGCAATGTCATCCAGTCATAGCCGCCCTCCATTGAGGATGTCAATGGCTACCATGCAATCGGACTCCACCACCACCTTCATCCTCCATTTACTTACAGCTTTACACATCGCTAGAGAGATCGCCATCAACTCCGCTTCCAGAGCAGAGGAGGCAGCGACCTCCTCACCCACTGCCCACTGTAGCCCACCTTCATCCTCCACTGTCACGACGCCCACCGCAACCGCCTTTGAGCGCGGATCCCACGACGCATCCCCCTGAACAACCAAAGCTCCATCCTCTCATATGCGTTGTGCCCCGCCGAGCCGCCGCAACACACTGAGTTGCTCCTCCGCCAAGCGACAAGCTCTCCGTGCAACCATCTTCGTTGCCTCCCTATCGTCCCCAAAGAGAATCATGTTCCTATCTTTCCAGAGCTCCCGCACCCTAAAGGCGATGTAGGACTTGAGCATGCCAGCGTCCGATGAGGACAACGAACCCACCAAGATCGCACGAACCTTCCGGGCTCCAGCCCCTTTCTTCCCCACCACAGCGCCCTGCAACCCATTAAAGAACTTGTTGCACAAACCGGCACATCACCAGCGCATGATCTATCGTCTCCTCCGCTGCCCCGCACCTCGGGCATTCTCACTCGGAACACACGTGTGTGCGCCATAGGAGCTCTCTGACAGGGAGTCTGTCATGCCACGCTTTCCATAAGAAGTGTCGCACCCGCGATGCCGCTCGCATGCACCACAGGGATCTCCAGTCCTCACCGTCCACTTGGCATACCTCAAGGAAGGTCCTTTTCAGAGCAGAGGAGTAGACCGGCGCCGTAGTTACCCTCTCCTTACGAAACCAACCAGATGGTTTACATGGTACGTATACGTATATGAAATTCTGAGAGCATCCTTGTATTCTGGACTCAAAAAAAAGCTGACCAAAGAAGCCTTATAAAAATATATTTCTATCTCTAGAACAAAATTCGAATAAGCAGAACCATGCTAAAAAGCTGAGTTTGAGATTATCGTAAACAGGAAAGGGAGTTTAAGAGCATTAAAATACCATAATCAGCATAAACTAATTCTCCAGATACATGATCTTAATAATTCATATGTATTTTAAAAATAATAATTGATTCTCTAGATCCATGCACCCCACCCAAAAAAAAGAAGTTAAAAACACAATAACCCACAACAAGTCTTTAAAAACCAAAAAAAAAAAAACATTCATTCTCCAGGCAATAGACATCTTGTTAGTTTACACTACCCAAAACCAAACCTCCACATCCCCCCATCCTGCAGGCAAGTCCAAAGCGCCAGCCCAACCTAGCGGAGACGGCCTCTCCCCGGAGACCCACCAGCCAAGTGGCACGGACACGACTCCGGCGCAAGACCCACCAGCCCCAACTAGTGGCCCCTATAAAAAAAAAGGCCCAGAATAGGGTGCCGTGACCCAGTGTATTTAAGATCTCTCTCTCTCTCTATCTCTCTCTGTCTCTCTCCCGTGTTCAGAGAACCTGCCAGCCAGTGCCCAGTGGACCAGTGGTGGAGCCTCCCCCTTCCGGTCTCTCCCCACACATCCAGACACCATTGTGGGCCAATTCCCATAACCCCCCAGCCATTTAAAACACTCGCAGATTTCCGCGAAAATGACACCAAATCAATGATTCCCCACACACAAGTCGAGTCCAATTATACCAAAAGTAGATTCCATTCCAATCTTGCATGTATGTATAGCCCACTATTATTACTAGGAATAATTGTCCCTCTCTATATATATATTTTATATAGTATTAAGTGTACCACTCTCTTGTATGTTCTTGGTTGGTGAGTGAGAACTGAGAAGGAGAGATGGAGCTTGACGAGCATGGCTTCTTGGAGGAGCTCCTTGCTTTGAGGAGGGACTCGTCGTCGTGGGATGGATTCACTACTGGGATTGGAATGGCTGATCTGTTCTCCAGCGAGGGGAGCTTGGATTGCTGCTTCCAGCAGCAGGAGAGTTCCATGATCCGGGAGCCGAGTTATTTTACGTCGTCGTTCGAAGGCGTGTCTCCGGAGCCGGTGGCGTTCGACTGCCTTGCGGAGGTCTACTGCCCCTTTACGAGGGGCTTTCCGGGGAATGCGGCTGCGGCGGAGGTCCAGGCGTCGGCGCATAGCGGGGTCATGCGGTTCTCCTCTGGCTTGGAGGATGATGGAGGATTAATGGGGCAGAGCGTCTGCAAGGTGGAAGCGGGCAAAGGTGGCGGAGATGCCACTACTACGACTCATGTGGGTTTTGGAGGGATTAATGGTTGTTTGGAGAGGACGAAGAAGAAGAAGGTCGAGGGGCTGCCGTCGAAGAATCTCATGGCCGAGAGGCGGCGGAGGAAGCGGCTCAATGACCGGCTCTCCATGCTCCGGTCGGTGGTCCCCAAGATCAGCAAGGTTATTGATCGATGCCACCTTCGTACTTATTGGATTTATCATACCTTTTCGATTTGAGAATCAAATCTTATGATGCCATGTTGGGAAATTTTGATAGATGGATAGGACTTCCATACTGGGGGACGCCATTGATTACATGAAGGAGCTGCTGGAGAGGATCAAGAACCTCCGGGAAGAGATTGAAGATGGTGGTTCCGATCAGGGGAATGTGCTGACCATCAGCAAGGAGTCCAGCCCCAGTGAGATCTTGGCCAGGAACTCTCCCAAGGTAATTAAGAACAACAAAAATTAAAAATCACATCTTTGGACCAGTTCCTAGATTTGATTCTTGGATGGCTCCTTAGTTTGATGTTGAGAGGAGGGATGCGAGCACGAGGATAGAGATCTGCTGCGCCGCGAAGCCCGGGTTGCTGCTCTCGACGGTGAACACTCTGGAGGCTCTGGGGCTGGACATCCAGCAGTGCGTGGTGAGCTGCTTCAATGACTTTGGCATGCAAGCTTCTTGCTCCGAGGTGAGATTGACTTCGCTTATCATTGTATCTTGGGGTTTATTAATTAGATTCTTATGGGCTGTTCTTTGTTTCGGTTTCCATTATAGGATCTGGAGCAGAGAGAGCTGATGAGCAGTGAGGACATCAAGCAGGCACTGTTCAGGAATGCAGGCTATGGAGGAAGGTGCATGTGAGACAACAATAATAATGAAGAGGAGAGGGAATTGATTTCAGGAGATTTCCAGTACTCTCCTCCCAGATCTCTGTTCTTTTTAAAGAAGATTTGGAGAAGTTTTAGGAGGTTTTAAGGTTGCCATATCATTTAAGTGGTCTGTACCTGAATAACTAGTAGTGCTCCATGTTATTATTGATTAATCTGAAGCTTGCATGCTTCAGTTTGCTGTAGCATTGATGTGAATGTACATGCTTTTCTTCTTTTCCTTTATCTCATACCGGAGAAACTGGACTTCGTATGTGTGTTGCTGATGTTGCCCGTTGAAACTAGTTGGTTATTTTATTGAGAGCATGATATTTTTTTCTAATAGTTGTTCTTCTCTTCTGATTTCAACTCGATCAAGGAACATTAAACAATCCAGTCCAGCATCATTGTTTTTGTGATTTTATGAAAATGTTGTTCAGCTCCATAAATAATTGTGTTAAAAAAGGGTAAATTGTTAGCAAATTATACCGTCAAATTAGTTAGGATTCTCTAAGCTAATATAATGCGAAAATAAATATTTAAACATAATACGACGACTCGTTCTTATTGTTGCACCGTCTACCTGAGACGGTAGATATACCGGATTGAATCTTCTCTCTCTTAATCTCACTCGATCTCTAACTTTTATATTTAAGAATAATGAGGATCCTTAGGCTTAAAACCGTGAGTAGGAGCAACTAGAACCTCAAATATATATGTAACAATTAAAGTGTCCAACAACCATCATATATAAGAATGGAACGAAAAAATTCTATAGTTAAGTTGAGTGGGAATATGACTCTGATTAATTGGACTTTTTTGGCATAATCAAGACTTGAGTTAAGAGTTAGACCTAAACGAGTTATAATCATGCCACTTTAAGGAGTTAAATTCAACATCTTGCATGAGGAGTAAGGACTTGACCCGGTCAATATTTGAAAGCTAACTTTAATTAGTATATTAATTTATCCTGATATTTTTTCTAGTCATTTTTCTCATCTAGTTTGAAATAAACAATCATTAATAATTCAGTTCAACAACATAATCTTTCTATTTCCTAAGCCCTTGTTTGGTATGGGGTTAAGGGGGTTATTCCCGCTTAACCCCATTCCTATCATCAAACATCAAATATCATCATTATTACTTTATCCTCATTCCATCTACCACCATCGCTCTATTTTTTCCTATCCACGTTCTTTAATTTCATTTTTTCTAACCCTATATATTCCCTCTTGATTTTATTTTTTCTAATCTCGTACTAAACGAACCGTGAAGGTAGAATTTGGAAAAAGATAAGAAAAGAAGAAGTGCTATTTAAATCCATAAATAAACAGCGTCTAAACGGACCGGAAGCCGTCCACCCCTCTACAATTGGAAGACCACCAATATGCTCTCGAGTCGAAATAGATCAATAAAATACGCAAGAGATTATCCCCGAATCCGGCCACACCAAAAAAAAAAAACATATATATATTCAGCAGCTATAACTTTGACTCGCTTTCCTCCTAAATCAGGAAAGAGGGCAGCTACACTTTTATTATGCTAATATGATAGAGGTAAGAGATTACTAGAATGAACCTGGTGCAGGGTGAGCGTGAAGAATAGCCTCTCGACGAGAGAGATGACCGACCTCTCTGTGGGAGAGAAAACCAAAATCCGAGAGAGAGAAAACTACTCAAAACTTTATTAATCCCAAAAAACTGACTGAATTACAAACCCTAAACTCTTTTTTATAGAATTAGGAGAGACCAATTTACAGATGGACTCAAATTAGGAATTAAACTCACACCCAATCACTAATGAACCAATCCCGAAATTAAGAATGAAAAAAACGGCTAGAAATAAGAAAACATGTCGAAAATAGTAAAGACCGATAACCTGCCTAAAAAGAAAAGATTTACAGTAAAATGGATTTTTAGGCCATAAAGAAAAGGAATCTGGATCTTTGGAGGCCCATGTTATGGAAAGATCGAAGATCTTCAATGAGTCTTGTAGAGCTCATCGAGCCGGTCGAAACGGCTGGTCACACGCCTCGATCGGACACCCTGGTCGGAAGTTATATCCATCCGACGGTAACAGTCGTACGAAGATTTGAGTGAGGAAATTCAATCACGACCTAAACGCCTAGGGAGTCTCTCTGAATTGGGCTCAAACAGTTTTGAATCTGGAATTGGTCCTGCATCAAAACCTAGCTAGATGAGTTCCCTACTTGAAATGAAACCAATTTTGAGACAGGTTGATGCATGGAATGCTAGATTTTTGTTACAT